>CM040427.1:82594467-83267593 GCA_022702705.1 Papilionanthe hookeriana x Papilionanthe teres | reverse complement strand
TTTCAAATTAATGTTCTTTATAGAACCAAGTAAGGATAAAGAATACATTTGCTTCTATTTATCACAACAAATTTAAATACTTCCACAACAATACTTTCATAATTATTACTACTTTATAAAGGAAAGAAAAAGATATTCTAGTTAATAGTGTTTTTTTATACCGTGTTTACAATTATTATAATTTTAATTTCCCGTTTGACTTTTATAAGAAAATTTAAAGAGTGAAATCAACTATCAAGCTTTTTAAAATCAAAACATACTTTCAAAAGCTAATTAAAAAAAGTAAAAAGATAATTTTCTTATTTCTTTAAAGGTTTTTCAGTTTCTCTGTGGGTTCGATATCTCGGGGCTTAATCAGAAAGTCCTATATTACTTGATAAACGATATGTATACTTGCGTAGTTTCCCATATTATAAAATCTTAATTTTCATATCTAAATCATCAGCACATATGTTCGGTGTGGAGTGAAGTTTTTGGCGCACATATATTTATTGGGGATCAATGGAGCATCATAGTTGTTAGCTGTGTCCCACTCCTTAGTCGAACTAATTTGATTAACATACCCATTATTCTCCCTCATCGAGTCAAGAATGTATGTATTCAATATTGATTGTTGTTTTGATATATCGGGACCTGACAACACCGCCTTGGTCTCAAATTTTGGTACATCATGAACTTCACCAGCTTCTGAATTTCTTGATTCTTTGCTTGTCCCGCTGTCCATAATTTAATACCCACATTCACCAATATCCATTCGTGCCCCAACAGACGGTTCACGAATGAAGGGCTTGACATTTTTACTAATTTTTGACCTCACTTTTATTGAGTTCTTTCAAATGCTTAAAGTTTAACCGATAAGTACTTAGGAGGATGAGACCAAACATCATGAAGCTCAAGAGGAGCTCCCTTTAGGATGGTCAAGCCTTAGGAATCACCCTAAGAAGTCTGGTCTGGGTCAGGCTCATACACATACTAACACTCACTCTACACTTACACTCACTACTTCACTAAACCCTAAACCAAACTTGCCTATACTTGACCCCTACTCTTTTGGAAACTCAAGTGTGTGGTTCCCTAAGCTCTTGACCCAGGCTAGGGTTGGGTTAGAACCAGCACATGGAGGATCCAAAGTGGGATTTCTCTTGTTCCATAGCTAAAATAGGTTGAAATTCTCATTTAACCCCAATTTTGCCAAAAATTCCAACCTTTGACCCTCTTACCCCCAAACTCCATCAAATTACCGAATTACCCCTAAACCCTAATTTTGACTAAAATCCGAAAAATACCAAATTTCGACAATTTTCTCCAAAAATCATCCTAAAGCACTTCTCACCAGTAAAAATACCCAAAACACCTCAAATTTACCAAAATTCTTAAAATACCCTCAACATACCCAAAATGACCAAAATGCCCCTCCAAATTCAAAAATTCCAAAAATTCCCAAAAATTTCAAAATCATCCCAAATATCCCTAAAATCAATTTGAACCACCTCAATAGACCCAATTTGGCCAAATTGACCCATTTTGACCAAAAAGCCCCAAATTGCCCTTTAAGCCTAAAATGCCTAAACCACCTTCAATGTCCTCCTAATTGGCCTCAATCTCCCAAAATTTCAATTATAAACTCAAATTCACCTTGAATAATCTCATTATAAACCAAATCCAAACACAATTTAATCCATTTCCAAATCTAATTTAAATCCAAATAAAAAAAGCCCAATTTAGATCATATGACCTAAATCTCCCAAATTGAACCCCTTAGCCAAGTTGATTTCTTCAGAATTGAAATCCAAAATCTTCATAACATTCATACACACCAAATTGATCCATCAATTGACCTACATTTGAGCCCAAAACTCACCCAAATCCAACCCAAGTCAAAATCCATGAATTTTCCCCAAATGAGTCACATGCCCAAATTCCACCAAATTGTATTCCTTAACCCTAAAATTTCCACCAAATTTCTATTCGAAACCCTTCAAAAAATCACCTACATTAACTTGAACCACCAATTGAACCCTAGCCAACATTTAGCCTACCCTAAGCCCAAGACTAAACCATGTTAGCCCAAATTGAACAAATGCCAAAATCTCACCAAATTCACCTTCCAAACTAACTCAAAACCACTCCTATCCTTTGTCGACGTATTTTTAGGTTTGTGTTTTAAAAAGGGGTCGCCTATAGAAATTGTCTGCGAATTTTAAATTTTTAAATTTAATTTAAATATACATATAATTTAGAAAGTAGCATTTGATTTTGAAAATAATTTTAAGTTTGAAAATTTTAAGATATGAAATTAAACCGATCTCACATCCCGAATAGTTTATATAAACGAGCACTTTGCACCACAACCGTGTATCTATTCCAAAGAATAGACACTCGCTTGATGATGGGGCTCGATTAAATAAACTAGAAGATTTGTGACATATGTTTGGTCCACAAACCAATTTTATAAGCCGACAAGTTCCCCTACTTAATATAAAGAAATTAAGCTGTGTTTATATTACCTGGGTTCTTAAAGTTCCCTATAAGGGCAAGCCCTTATAGTTAATTACATCTTAAATGACGAGAATCATTTAAGAAAACTCTCGATAATGATGAGTGGTTTTGCTCTCAAGAATTTCAAAGTTTAAGGTTTTCAAAGGATTGGATTTTGGAAATTCCAAAAGGGATTAGCTCGAATTTGGAACAGTTTATTTTAGGAATCCAATGGGGGGGAGAAGTAGGAGAAGCTGAGGATCCAAGAAGAATCTTGGCAACTTCCCAAACTATCCTATTGTTTGGCTTCAATTTGGGAGTTTATTTAATGTTATAATCCTGCAAATTTAGTTAATTAGGACTTATATTTGTATGACATGATCATACAAATAGCCTCGAAGATGTGAGGGTTTGTGTCGTATCGAACGACTACCTCGGAATCCTAAAACTGGTTAGGGCTTAATTTACATAACATGATTATGCAAATGCCTAACAAAGAGTTGAGGATTTACGTTGTACTAGGAAAACTATCTCAAAGTCCTATGGTTTGGTTGTTTAATTCTAAGAATGGTTTTGCTGATGTCGATCCAAGTTTTGCTGACGAAGATGGCCGTGCTGTCCACTGTGCTCCAAGCTCCTTGTTGTTGCAGAGGTTTAGTTTTAGAAGGTGAAGATCAGGAGGGTGAGAAAAGTGTCTTGGTTTAGAGAAATCTTAAAGTCCAAATGTCTTTAGTGTTTTAATTAAAATAAATCTTAAAGTTGAGTAAACAGAACCGATTAAGATCCCACGGTTCCGTCATCCCGGGACCGTTTTTTCATCGAATTCACTTAGTCCAGATGAATTTGCTAAACTCAACTGAATGAGATCCACACTTTCATTTAGACCGTGGGAAATCCCGTTAGCAACATGTGGGTTACATCATCCGAGGTATTCCCGATCATTCAACGAGACGTTTTAATTTAGTTAAAGTTGTGGTTTTGTTGTTCTGTTTGTGATTAAATTTTGAGTTGTTTTATATTTTAGATGTTGTGGTGGTGAATTTTATCTTGTGTGACTTTTAATTTAGTTTTCGTTTCAGTTTTGTGGCTATCCTAAAGTTTTCGGTTTTTATACAACAATCTTGTTTATCATGCAAGAAAAGTAAAGCGCAGTGCAGGTAAATAAGTTGCAATAAAGTAAATTGCAATAAAGTAAAAGCGTACCTGGAGGGTCTTCTCGTCATTCCAAGCTACACTTAAAACACATGTTAGAACATTTAAATATTTGCAAAAAGTACCTAGGTAAAGCTAAGGGAAAGGTTTTGGTTGTCTACCAAAATCCTAATCCTACTGCTAGTCAGTTCCTATGACGTCTAGGTTCTTTATATTTTGTGGATGATTTCCTTCACCAAAGAACAATTAAGTTCAATTATTCTTCTTAAAACACCTCATTGTGTTGAGGAAGTGCTTAGAACGGGTTCTAAACATCTTTTCAATACATCTGAGATTATTTCGAGTCTAAATGAATTTTTATTGTAGAGATGAATCAATCATCCAGAAATTTTTAGTTAAGTTTTAACTCTTGCTCAGTGAACTTAGGACATTTGATTATCCCATGAATGAAGTGACACCTCACTTGATGCTCTATTTAAGAGTTATAATGATAAAAGTCTTTAGGGGCAAATCAATTTATTAAAAATTTCAACGATTTAAAATTAGATTTAATGTTTTAAGGTGATTTAATTTAGTTATAAAATTTTAATAAATTTAATTTTGGAATAGTGTTCAAGTTATTTTATTCTTAAGTGTTTTAAACTATTTGAATTGAAAGAGGAGTTTAAATTATTTAATTTAGACTTTAATGATTTAATTTTTAATTTAATTGCAATATTCTAGATTAACTTTTAATTGGTTTGATTTTTTTTAATTAAGAATTTTTTTTTTTGAAATTGATTTTGATGTTTCAAGTTTGCTTTAAATGTGCTTTCAAGTGATTTTTAAAATTAATAATTTTTTTTTAATGTTTTAATATTATTTCAATTTAATTATCAAGTTATTTAATATTTTAAGTTTTAATTTAATTAAGGGTTGTCTTTTCTTTATTATTAATTTATTAATTTCAATTATCATCTTAAGTTTAATTAAGAGTTAAATATAATTAAAATGATTCATTTGGGGATTTTAGTTTAAGTTATTATAGTCTCTCTAAATTATATCCCCATTTTAATAATCCAAATTTTTTTTTTAATTATTCTTCCAAAATTCAAATTATTTAATTAATTAAGGTTTCATTTTTTTTGGTTTATTAGAAGTGATCAATGAGTTCCTACGCTTTTATTTTCCAAAGTTTCAATCATCTAAGAAAGAATTAAGATCAAATATTTTACCCCCATTTTGATTAAACCTAAAGTTTTAATTAGGGGTTAAAGTTTTTAATTATTAATATACCCTTTTAAGCTAAATTATTTCATAACTCATCAAATTGAGCTCAAATGAGCTTGAAATTTTTATGTCACTTCACTCATATGTCAATTAAGACATCAGAGGAGAAAATGTGTTTTTTCTGAATTTAATTTAATTTATATATTTATTTTAATGAAAAATAGGGATTTTCAATGGAAATTCAACAACATGACCAAGGTAAGGTTTCTGTCCTTAAAAAAATTATGGGATGTTCCTAATGACTAGAGGACCACTTGGACCAATTTTTGTGTTTTGTTGAATTATATTTTATTTATTATAATTATTTTGAGTTTTGGAGTATTAATCAATTATAAAATAAAATTAAAGTTGAAAAATGGATTTTATATTTTCTTAAATTTATCTAACCTCAAGGAGTTGAGAGAAACAAATTTTATAATTTTTTTTTATTTTTTTTTGATTTATTATAATTAATTTAGTGAAAATGTTGGAAAATTCATTTTTTAATTCAAAAATTATATTAGGGCTTTTAAAATTCAATATCTTATCCTAGGGGCTTGGGAAAAATATTTAGTTTGTTCCTAAGTGATTAGGGGTTAAAATATGATATTTTTGTGATTATTATTATTTTTTTTTATTTTTATTATTTTTTAATTATTTAAAATAGTAAAATAAGGTAGAAAATGAAGATTTTTGAAAAATTCCAATTTTTTTTTCTTAGACTCCTCTGATATCAGAGAGCCCACAAAACCAATTTGGTGAATTTTTAAAATGTATTTTTAGATTTATGAATTTTTTAAAGTTTAATTTTGGTAATGTAACTTATTTAATCCATATAGTGGGGTTAAACATTTCCAATTGATTTTAAATTTTTATGTGAGGTCCCTCTGATCCTAAAGATTAGTGGAGAATTGTTTTCAAGTTCTTTTGATGTGTGGTTAACCCTAATTAATTAAAGTTTAATTAATTAGGCCAATTAGGGTTATTCTTAATGAATTAATTCAAAACGTAATTATCCTAGGGTTCTCTAGTCCTAAGAAACTTCCCCAAATTTTTCTAGAATTTTCTAAGTAATATGCTAATTAATGGAATTAAAATATCAAAAACAGTGACATAAACTTGAAAAATACATAACTTGCCATAGAGATAGCCTCTAACCTTGAAAAATTCAAGGAATATTCCCAAGATTAGAGGCTTCAAAAACTCTATGGTCTCATGCCATGGTGAATTGTCTATGCAAATGGAGAATTAAAATACTAAAATGAGTAAATAACTAATTAAAAATAAAATACTCATCAAATTAACTCAATTCTTTTTCCACATTATTCTCCTCTGTTCACTGAGCAAGAGAGTATTTTTAGTTTATTTTTATGATTTTTCTACACAAAGATATGGATTTTTAAAGTTCTGGGTATTTAAATAAATCAGAAAATACCTAATTTCCTACTTAACCCAGTCAGCGCCGCGTCAACATCGGCAGCTCCGAAGGCCCACACGGAGCATTCCTATTCGACGCCGCCATCTGACTAGGATGCCACGCGGCCCACGGTCTCGCTCCATCTCCTCGTCCTACTTGATCTGGATCGTCCATTCAATACACACGCGATCCGACGGTTCCTGGTCATCGTCTACGACTGGTGTGTGCCGAGGGCCGTCCACACTAAAACCCTAAGATCTCCCTCATTTCTCCACTAAATCTCACGTTCTTATGCTCTATGAACTTGTCTTGAAGAGGTGAACACATCTATACGGCTAACATGCATTGAAATTGACTCAAACAAAATGGAGAATCGAAAGAAGCTCTCGGGAAGGAGGAGTGTCCATACCTTGGTTCAGGAGGTGGGGCCTCAACTGAATGTGCTCAGCACGTTCGTTGGAGCTGAAAGAGCTTAGGGATGAAGCCTCTGGCCCTGGTGAAAGGTCTATGTATGAAAGTGACCAGGCCCAATTTCAGACTTTGGAGGCTAGAGCAATTAGGTGGCCTGGAGAGGGGGCTTTCACTGGGGAACTCCTTCTCTTGGTCCTGTGCAGGTGTGGGTGAGTTTAATTTGAGTTTGGTGGAGGTTTAAGAGATGTCCTGTTCTGGCCTAAGAATTGAGCTCCAAAATTGAGCTCAATCACTGGGGTTTAGGGCAGGAGAACAGTGGGGATGGATTTCTCTTGGCTAGGGAAGCTGCGTGAGGAGTTTGGAGGAATTCCGTGAAGGTTGATTTCGACCGACCTTTTGTCCGAGAGGGGTGGCTTGTTTAAATAGCCATGGTCGGGGCCTCCTGGGGGTTTGATGGCTTGGATCAGCTGCTTTGGTGAAGAGAAGAACGTGTACGGTGGCCATTAGGTATGGGACAACTCGGCTAGTTCAATTGAATTTTGAATCCATTTAGACCTCTCGGCCATGGTGTTTTCCGGCGACACAGTGGGCGGCCGGCGGTCGGGACACCATCCTGATCAGGAGGGTCAGGGCTTGAAGTTTGTGGGTTCAATTGGCCAATGCCAAGTGTAAAGAGGTTTGATTTAAGTGGTATGGGGGAAGGGTCATTTTGGCTTGATTTGGTCTAAGGCATGGTTTAGGCTAGGTGCACCTCCCCAAGGCTTGACTTTAGGCTGAGGAAGAATCATTTGGGTCAGCTAGGAAGGGGTGGTGATGTCCCCATCCCAGGTGATGTGGCTAAGCTTGGTTTAGAGTGTGACATGAATGGGGTTAAAAAGCTTAATGAAGGATTAAGAAAGAGGCCCCCTCCATTTGCCATAAATGACATGGTAAGGTGTAAAGTGACTCCCATGGCATGCATATGGCTTATGCATGGTTTCATGGCTTCATTTGGCTTGGGAAAAGATTTGCTCAATTTCATGGAAGAGGGTTTTATGAATTTTGGAATTTTGGTGGAAAGTTGAATGAAGCTTGATTTGGAATGGTTTAATGATGATTTTGAAACTTAGGGGTGATATCAATCAAAGGTATGATGAAAAGAAATTGCCATGTGGGCTTTAGAGCCAATTTTGGGCTTTTGGATTTGGTGAAAATGGGCTTTTAGAATGGTTTAAGAAAGTGGGCCTTTAGGTTTGAAAAAAAATTGGTGGATGGAAATTTTGTGAAGGATTGGGCCAAACAAATGTTGGGTTTAGTTTAGGAATGTGTCATGAGTGATTTGAAAAAGGTTTGGTGTCATTTGGAGTTGAAATGGGTTCAATTTGGGCCTTTTTGGTAAAGGGGCCAAAGTGGGTAAAATTGGGCTAACTTGGGCTAAGGTTGGGCTAATGTTAGATTTGATGTAAAATTAATGTTGAGAAATGTTTATGGGAGTGTTACAAAGAGTTTTCAACTTTGGTTGGGCTTTGATTTTGGGATTTGGGCCATTTGGGTTCATGGTGGGTTTAGGCCAAAATTGGAGATTTTGGTTTTGGATTAGGTTTGGGTGGAGTTTGGGTCCAAATTTGGGGCAAATATTGTTAGTTTTTTGTTTGTTGGGATATTAGGAAGGTTTAGGAAAAGATTTGGGGTTAATTGGAGTTGTGTTGGGTAAAGGTTTGTTACCTACATGAGTCAAACTCCAATTGAGGATTATGGGCCAAAATTGGGTTATGGGCCAAAATTGGGCTTTAAGCTTCAAATTGGAATTGGATCCAAATTTTAATCAAATTGGGCTTAGATTTGGTCTAAATTGATATTGGGGATATTGAATTGAAGTTTAGAATTGGATTGGATCAATATTGAGGTCAATTGGGCTGATTTGGTTTGACATTGGGCTTACTTTGGTTAAAAATGGGCTAAATTGGGGGTTTTAGTAAAAGTGGGTTAAATTGACAAAATTGGCCTATAGTGTAGTTGAACATGAAATTGAGAATATTTGGGATTTTCTGGAATTTTTTGGGAATTTTTGGAATTTATGGATTTTTTTGGTTAAAAGGGCATTTTGGGTATTTAGATGGTATTGGGGGGTATTTTTGGAAATTTTGGTATATTTAGCTAAGGATGATCAATTTGAATGGTGGGAAATGTTTAGGATTGGTTTTGAGGAATTTTGGATAATTTAGGTGATTTTTGCAAATTTTGGGTGGTTTCAAGGGTACTTGGTAGGTTTGGTGAGTGTAGGGTCCCCGGGTTCAAAAATTGAAATTTTGAAAAAATGAATATTGATCAAGTTTGAGTAGAATGGAATCACTTTGGTTGAGCCATGAAGCCATATTAAGCCCATAAGAGCCATGAGAGGACTCATTTGAGGCATTCACTATGTTGTTCCTAACCCTCTTAGCCAAGGGCCTGGGGTTAAGGTCCATCCATATGAGTTACCTACATGAGTCAGGAAGTCAAGCTATGTATGAATGGTTTTAGGATTTGAAATGTGTGTGAAAGTGTAATGCGTGCGGGTACCGAACCGAGTCACCTGGGGTAGTCCTAAGGCCAAAGAGTCCTATGGGAACTCATCCTTTAAACCTCCACATTTGATCTTAACCCTCCAAGTGGCTTAGGGGTTTACAATCAGGCATGTGGGGTTTAAATGGAGTTAAGAGGTGTTTGAATTTATAAATGGTGGGTTCCATTTCTATTCCTCTATGATAGCCAAAGGGAAAGTATAAAGCTAGATCCTAAGTACTAAGGAGAGAGAAGGGAAAAGACCTCATAAAAAATGAGGTCAACATCCTTTTCTAAAACCTTTGTGACAATCATACACACCATTTTGAACAATCAATTGTACCTAAATAAAGCTTGAACCCAACCTAACCTAACTTGAACCCAATTGACCCAAATTGAACCTATGACCCAATGTGATCAAATCAAGCCAAATGTGATAAACCCAAATCCATCACAACCATCAAATGAACCCTAGGGACTGGTCTTGGTCCACCTAGCCCAACCTACTTGAGTTGTGGACCAAAGTTCCCCTAAATTATGGGATTTCATCGCCACTGGCGCCCAATTCCAGAGATTTCAGAAAACATTGAGGTGGACAGAGCTTACGGTGCCTTATCCAACGTCTACATCGCCCTAAGTCGGTGGAGGCCAAATTCAATGCATTTGGATGATTTTTGAAGGGTTGCTTAAGGAAACACTTAGGGAATTTGTTTCTAAACTATTTCAAACAGATTTGGACACCAAGAAAGTGAGAGAAGAGAGGGAGAGGTGTGTTTTGGTGTGAGTAAAGTGGATTCAGATTTTGGAGAGTGAGTGTGTAAGTGTGTTAAAGTGTGTGGAAGTCTTGTTTTGTGAGGGATTCTCTTGAAAGAGTGTAGGAGAAGGAGGAAAGTGAGAGTTTGCTTCTTCCTTACCATTCTAAGAGGGAATTGAGTGTTGTTGAAAAGAGAGAAAAGGAATCAAATGAACTTCAAGGGATTTTCTTAGGGAAGAAATTGAGATAAGTTGTATTTACTTCTTATGGTTTGTATGACTTTGCTTTATATATAAAATCCATGTTTTATTGTATCTTCCTCATGAATTCTGAGAAGATTTCTTTGTCTTTCTCCTTGCAATGAGATATGGTGAAGTGGTGATGTAATTTGATGTGCCATTTAAATGTTAAAAAATCGTGATGATTTTTCACTTTATACTTTATTTACTTTTTGATTTGGCCAATTAAATTGTTAAAACTTGTTGTGAAACATTCAATCTGAAAGGACTAAGTGTTCTACAAAAAAAGTGGAGAATTCATTCAATATCCATGAATGAGTTACGTAGTTCATGGGGGATGAGTGAAAATAAATGGAGAAATGTGGTTTGATGGGCGTCGAATTGGAGATTTTAGGATGACAGACTGAAATCCCCAACTTAGAGGGCAAATGGTAGAGTTTACCCCCGCACGCATCAATGCATTTTACCAGTTAAGAGAACCTTTCTCTTATGAATATGAGAATTTTCCTCTTAATGATGAGGTACTTGATATGGTTATGAAGTATTTGACTGATGGAAAAGGGGAATGAAAGATTAAACAGAGACAAAAAGTTAACCTCCCCCGTTTCTACATTGAATCCTTTATCGAAAGCCTGACATTATTTAATTTCTGTAAGACACCATCCTAGCGAAGTAACTGTAGAGAGAGATATTCTGAATTACTGTATTCAGAACATGAAGAATATCAATATTGGGGCAATCATTCATTAAAGTATTTTGACTAATTTAAAAAGAGAGACTACAGGTGGATTAGGACACCCCAGCCTGATTCATGCATTATGTATTCAGTCACGTGAAGAAATTGAAGATAATGATGAGGTAGTTCACCCCCTGAAGCCCATAACTAAATTAAACCTGAAGACTTATGAAGCCCACGTGGGATGGAAATGGATAAGAAAGTTGATGTACCTTCTTCTAGTCAGAAGAGACTGTCTACATCTAGGGAACCTACTCTGTATGATGTTATGGATCAGTTAGAAAAGTTGAATACTAGAGTAGAGGAACTAGAAGCAAAGATGAAGATAAATGATGATTATCAAGTGTGGTGGCGAGAGTATGATATAGCTTATCATGACACAAAGATGAGATTTCTTAGGGGAGACACTAGTGTTGTATTCCCTACATACCCTGAGTACACTCCATACCAACCAGATGAACCTGATGATGGTGGAGCTTCTGCAGAATATGATTGGTAGTATAGTATTTTTATTTTCATTACATTTAGTATATTCTGATGTATTTGTGATGTACTTGAGACTGTGATTTGTATTTGTGATGTAATGTGTATTTGGATGTATTTGTTGTGCACTTTAAGTTGTAATATGTTGAATTGTGATGAATGTGATGTGATAATGGAGTTGGATTGTATTTAGTTTATTAGCTTAATCTATGATTATAACAGTTGGATGTTACTTTGTTATGTGTTTAGTTGATGTTTTATGTTTTAAGATCTCAAACTTCTTCACCTTGCAAATTTCCAACATATATTTGTGTGTAGAACTGCTCTTAATTATTTCAGGCCTATTGTTCTAAATTTATAAAGAAGACCTACCTAAACTCAATGGAATGAAAATCCCAACATATTGAGTTATGAGTTACATATATGTTTAGATCTTTTCTTTCTACCTATGGTAATCTTATTGATATTAAAAAATTTAAGTTTGGGGGAGGGAAAGAATTAATTGTTAGTTGTTCTTATTTAAAATTATTTTCAAACTTATTAACATGATTTCCTGTGATAGAGCTCAATTTTAGATAACTGTATTTCTATTTTATTTGAGTACTTTAGTGGAATTGAATGAAAGTTTTTGGTAATGAAAAGTAATTGTATAGGATAAGATATTTGGTATAAGAGAATAGGACTATAGTCAACTATTCAAAGTAAGAAAACTGTATGTTCGAAATATTAAGAATCTTAAAACTTTATGTGAAAGGAAAGGGTTTGGGACTCTATGATGAATCAATAATAAACTAAAGAAATGCCTATAAGGTAAAGGTTTGTGGTAAGTTCCAAATTTAGGATGAGAAGGGTGAATTTCATAATTTTTAAAGGCTGTCAAGATATAGTAATCTTCACTTGAAAAACCAAAAAGTGAAAGAAAAGAAAGAAAGAAGAAAAGAGAAAAAAAAGAAAAATAAAACAAAAAGTGAGGAAAATTTTGAGGAGATGCCTAATCAAAAATTGGCTTCATTTGGATCTACCTAAAGGGGAGAATTTAATTACTTTCCTGAAACTATATGTATGGATTAGCATCTTTACTAGTGTTCTCATAAACTTCTTCTAATGTAATTATTTTTAGTGCCTTAATAGGATAATCTACAGTCATTTTTGAAATTAGTAGAAGGCTAGAGTCTTAGGCTTGATGACTAGATAGCCTTACACCTGCAGAATTTACTTGAATTATTCAGAGATCTTTCTAAAAATTTTACTACTGTATTCATCTAAGTAAAAATCATGGTATTCTAGAAATAAATTTCATTGCAGTAGATCATTATTTTATGTATTAACTAAATTACTTGAGGACAAGTAATAGTTTAGTTTGGGGAATCTTGATTCATTGAAAATTTGATAGATTTTTAATGTCTATTTCATACCTATTTTTCATGATATTCCACTTAAAAAAAGTATATTTTTCATGATTTGATGTAGGTACAATGATTTTAGGCCTTTGGAGAAAAAGGAAACAAAAAAGAGAAAATTTGGAGAAAAATGAGGCAAAATACACTTTTTGAACTAGAGCGCTGGACGGCGCTGTCACCAGCACCGGACCGTACTAAATTCTAGAGTGTTTGGGATATTTTCCAGAAAATAGAGCCAGACAGTGCCCTATCCTGCGCCAGAAAGCGCCCTATCCCGATTTAATTCTAGATTTGATGTATTTGGATGGATTTTGGAGGGGTGCTCGAGGAAATTCTTAGGAAATCAGTTTTAGCGAAATTTAAACTGCTTTGAAACAAAATATAAGGAGTCTCTTTAGTGTTTCTTAGTGTCTTTTCATTGTTCTAGTGTGAGGAGTCCATTATAGAGAATTTGGGGTTTGTGTGTGTTATCTTCTAAGGAGTGTAAGAGGAGAGGAAAAGTGGGAGATTTCTTCTTCCTTACTTATCTAAGAAGAGAATTGTGTGTTGTTGTGAAGAAAGAAGAGGACACAAAGGAATTCCTTGAGATTCGCTTTGGGAAGAGTTTGAGATAAGTTGTATTTTATTTAGTTTATTTGTATGATGTTGCTTTTATATATAAAATCCATCTTTGTCTCATTTTCCTCATGAGTCTTGAGTAGATTTCTTTGTCTTCCTCTTTTCATGTGATGTGTTGATGTTGTGATATGGAAATAATGTGCCGATTTATCATAGAGAATTTGTGATGAAATTTTCGCTTCGTATTTCATTTACTTTTTTATCTGGCCAATTGAATAATTAAAACTTGTTGTGAAACATATGTTCCAAAAGGATTATGAGTTCTACAACAAAGGTGAAGGTCGCATTCAATGTCCATGAACGAGTGACTTAGTTCATTGGGATTGGGTACAATAAATTGGGAAATATATTTTGATGAGCATAGAATTGGAGATTTTAGAGTGACAGACTGAAATCCTCAATTTAGTCCTAGGGTTTGGAAACCAAAGCGAGAGTTAGCCTTCAGGCGAAGAGAAGTGGGAGCTCCGTAGTGACACCCAGTATGCTCCCAGCCTAACCACATATTTGGGGACTAAACTTAGGATTAGTCAATGTTCATTATATCGCTCAGAAGAAGGTAAAGAATAGGAATGCTCCTATTTGGCACAATACTATTGCATCACTAATCTATGTCACTAAATCATCACATTATTATTGGAGAGGAGGAGGATTCTTTCTTACATTTAAAATTTTGTTATAAAGTTAGTCTTGTGTTAGTTAACTGCGTTAGGAAATTAGAACGTACTTTGGTAGAATTAGTAACTCTAATTGTTTATTCATCTTTTTATTACTAGTAATTACTACAATTGTGCTGTGATTTGTGTAGTGATTTATGTGCTCCATTATAGAATTAAATCCTCTTCGTGGGATCGATAACCAGGACTCCATTAGAGCCCTGTATTACTTGAGCGATATGTATACTTGCGTTTAATTGTGTGACTCAATAGAAAATTAAATCAAGAGATCTGTGAATGCTATAGTTAAGATTAGAACTTCTGATAATAGATTCTTGGTTAATTCTAAAGATATTGCTGCTAATGTTGTTGAATACTTTCAGAATATGGTTTTATATCAGCTTACTATTTCTGATATTTTTTCTCCTTTCTTGTTACAATCTGATTTGAAGTTTTAACAAGATAGTTCATTAGTAGTTGTTCCTGATGAACAAGAGATTCTTGTTGCACTAAAAACCATGGATGGTACTAAGGAAGCAGGTCCTGATGGCTTCACATATGACTTTTATAATAAATTTTGGTATATTATAAAAGCTTATGTAATTTCAGCTGTATAGAAGTTCTTTCAAGGAGCTTACCTTCCAAAATACTTTGCTTCATCTACAATCATACCTAATCTTAAAGGCAGAAATAAAGCTCTTGGCAAGACTTTAGGCCTATTAGCTTGACTTCTACATTTTCCAAGATTATCAGCAAAGTAATTGTTAATAGGCTGCAACCTATGTTGGATGGATTAATCTCTGAAAACCGAATTTGCCTTTATTAAAGGAAGGTGTATTAGTGATAATATACTTTTGGCTCAAGAACTTCTATCTGATCTTGATAAAAAATGTAGGGGGTTCTAATGTCATTTTCAAATTGGATTTATTTAAGGTTTTTGATACAATTAGCTGGAAATTCATTCTGGATGTGTTGGCTACTAAGGGATTTGATGTTGAATTTTGTAGTCTTATTAATAGATGGCTCAGCAAAAATTTCTATAGTGTTTTAATCAATGGTGAGAGTCATGGATTATTTTCTTCTAGTAGAGGAATCAAACAAGGTGATCCTCTATCACCTTATATCTTCATTTTAGCCTTTGATTATCTATCTAGAATGCTAAATAAAGTTCAAACAGATTTAACTTATACTCAATATCAGCATAGATCTTCCCATTTGGTTACTCATCAGGCTTATGCAGATGATGTGATTGTATTCTCTAATGGCAGCAAACAAGCCATTAAAAGCTTGTTGAAAACATTGGTTGTTTTTGAAGATATTTCAGGCATGGTATTTAATAAATCTAAATGTCAATTTTTGGCAAGCTCAAGAATCTGCTCAAAATCAAAAAATTGGATATTAGATTACTCTGGTTTCAAAGAAGCTCATTATCCACTTTTGTATTTGGGTTTTCCATTAATAAAAGGAAGAAGGAAATTCTCTCACTATGATGATATAGTTACTAAGATCTCCTCACAAATCAATTGCTGGTCTAACACATTCCTTTCAAATGGTTGAAGAGTAACTCTTCTCAAAAGTGTCTTAACTTCCTTTCCTTTATATATTCTCCAAATGATTAAAATGAAGAAGAGTACTCAAAAGTTAATTTTAGTTATTTTTAATAAATTCCTTTGGGAAGGTGATCATAAGCAAATGCACTGGAGTAATTGGGATAAGGTATGTAAGCCTATCGATAGTGGAGGTCTAGGCTTCAAAAGCTTTCAACATTTAAGATTCTCCTTCTATTGTAAACAATGGGTTAAATTTCGGGCTCAACATTCTATTTGGGCAAAGTTCATGAAAGGTAAATATTGTCAAGTTGTGCATCCTACTCAAGTTGTCTTTAAAATGGGTGACTCAAAAACTTGGAAAAAACTACACAAAGTTAGAATGCAGGCTGAAAATCTATTTACTTGGGATATTTGCAATGGACAAATTAATTTTTGGTTGGACAAATGGTTATTTGATGAGTCATTGCAAACATTTTATAATCCTTCCTCTTTTATTCAACTTGTGGCTGATTGTTGGAGCAACAATAATTGGGATCTAGATAAGCTTAAACAATGTGTCAACTCTGAAACTCAAAATAGGATTCTGGCTATTCCTATTCAGGATACTGGCAGGGACAGAATTATCACTAAGGAATCACCCAACCAAAGTTTATCTAAATTTATCTATCTTTCTTGTTTCAACTGGCAGAAGAATGATTGGGGGGCTAAATTATGGAACAAGTTTATAACACCTACAATGTCATTTTTCTGCTGGAGGCTTTTTAGGAAGTTTCTTCCAACATATGATATTCTGAAGCTTAAGGGTATTAAGATCACTTCCATTTGCCCTTTCTGTCACTGTTATGAGGAGACCTTGAATCACCTTTTTCTTAATTGTACTTGGGTGCAATAGATTTGGCATAATGTTCTCTCTTCAACAGGAAACAATTCAAAATTCTGCTTATGGATTTTAGTGGAGGCATGTTGGCAAGACTGGAAAAATGACCTTAATTATTATATTCCTCTTATAATTTTCTGGTTTACATGGATGGCTCGAAATGATATGGTTTTTAATATTAAACTGCTGTCCAACATGATGGTAGTAAAGAATTTTTTGTCATATCTTATTAAGATTCAGAAATTTGTTAAGTCTTCTAATCTGCATCATCAAAGAAGATTACTTTTGGTTGTTTGGAGAACTCCTAAACATCCTTGGTTGAAAATTAATACTAATGGAAGCTTTAAGCTTTCATCTGCTGGAATTGGAGGTCTTTGCAGGGACTTCAAAGAATACTGTTTGTGGTTCTACTCAGCTCTTATCATAGATAGTTGTGCACTTGAAGCTGAAGCAATTGCTGTCTTTTGGGGTCTGAAAATTGTTGTTGGGCAACAACACTTCTTTTTACACATGGAATTGGATTCTTTGCTTCTTTTACAGATCTTGATCCATAAGGCTGCTATTCCTTGGTTTCTTCATATTTGGATAAATAAGATCAATCTTATTTGCTCTTCCAGAAAGGTTATATGGAGTCATATTTTTAGAGAGGGAAATTAGCCTGCTAACTGGCTAGCTTCTAGAGCTTTACCATCTCTTGATGTAGTTTGCAGTTCTTCTGTTTGTTCCTTTTCTGTTTTTAGTTCTCTTTTACATGAGGATTTGATCAAAATTCCTCATGTTAGATGTACAAATTTTTCATTTCAAAAGCTTTCAACATTTACGTTTCTCCTATCATAGCTAGATGTACAAATAAATATATATCTAAGTTCATAAATTTTGGCAATTTAAAAGAGTCGCACCAATGCACGACTACTTATTGACCTCATTTTTGGTGAGGTCTAGTCATTTTTCCTTAGGAGCGAAGAGTCTAGCCATAAGACTTTCCTGTTGATTCTCCTAGAGGACCAATGATGGAACCCTACCCCGATTAGGAATTTAAACACTTCTTTACTCTTCTTGAAGTTCCACATATTTGATGATAACCTCTAGCACCTAGTATGTTGGGGCCAAATGTGAGGGAGCTCAAGAAGGGATTCCCATAGAATTGCTTGGCCTTAGGGTTAATCCAAGGTGGTGTGGCTTTGGTCTGTCTAGCACACACACACATAACCCCTCACTCTCACTCACAACCTAAACCCTAAGACAAAGATGCTTAGCCTGGTTCCCCACCCTTTCGGAAACTTATGTGGGTGGTCCCTGATACACCTAAAATATATAGTATTTTTATGCACATTTTTATACCTATTTTTAATGATATTGCACTTTAATGGAAGGTATTTTGTGTTTTTCTTGCAGGTATGATGAAAATGGATGGTCATGATGAAAGGAGCAAAATTGGATCAAATTTGGAGCAAAAAAATAAAAAATCAAAATTTTGGCACTGGCGGCTAAGCGCCGCGGCGCTTAACCGCCACAGTTAAAAATCGAGATTAAATTGAATTTGGCACCATTTTCAAAGGGGATGGGATGCAACTCTTGGTGGTAACTTCCATAACTTCCTTTGGGAGGCAAGTTTGAATGAAGGAGTGCATTCTTTGGTAGATACATTGAATCTGGACACATTTTGAAGAGACACCAAGGCACCTTTTGGTTTAATATTTAAAGAGAGTCTTAGGAAAGATTAGGGGGCTCTTCCTTTGTATTTTGAAGGGTTCTTTCTTTCTTGGGCTCTTCCTTTGCATTTTAAAGGGTTCTTTCTTTCTTTGGGGCTCTTCCTTTGCATTTTGAAGGATTCTTTCTTTCTTTTGGGCTCTTCCTTTGCATTTTGAATGTTTCTTTCTTTCTTTTGCTCTTCCACTTGCATTTTGAAGAGAGTTTTTACAGTATTTTACTTTTATTTTGTGAGAGTTTTTATTAAGAGTAGGAGTAGAGACTAGAGAGTAGAAAGGAGAAAATGGTCGGAGTGAAGTCTTCTTCTTCCCACTTCTTTTCTTTCTTTTAGTTTAGTTTCTATTGAAGTTTGAAGTTTATTCTGAGTCATCAGAGTTAGGAGATCCACTCTGAGGAGTAGTTTAGTGAAGAGTTAAAGCTTCAGAGGAATTTCCTGAGCTTGTGGAGAGAATTTTCAGATAAGTGTTTACTTTTGTTCTTACATTTAGTTTTTTAATTAATAATTGTTTTTGTTTGTTGTTTTTCTTATGATTTTTAATTTCAAATCAATGTGTTTTTTATTTTCTCAATGTATTATGAGTAGTTTACATTATCTTTTTTTTTTTAAATGGAGAAGTAATTAGTTTATAGAGAATTGTTGTGGAAATTATAAGTGTTTAAAGTTGGAAGAAGTTGTGAAGATTGATTCTGAAAACTTTGTAACTTCTTAATTTGGCTTGTTAAGTTGTAGAATTTCTTGAGATTATGTAAGATCCAATGCGGTATTGTCTCATAAAAGTTTGTAAGAATCACATGCAATTGTATGGGTGAGAATTGTAGTCCATATAATTGAATGTAAATTAGAAGATACTTTTGTTGAAGGGAGTAAAATTAGAGGATTTTAGAGTGACAGGCTAAAACCCCCGAATTTGGTTTGAAGTTTTGAGTTTTGTTATGAGAAGTTAGCCCCCAATTGGTTGGAATCGAGGGAACTCTAGAGTGAGAGACTGGTATCTTCCCTGCCTAACCATGTTCAAAATGATAAAAATTTCAAATTAACCTATGTTCTTTATAGAACCAAGTAAGGGTAAAGAACACATTTGCTTCTATCTGTCACAACAAATTTAAATACTTCCACAACAATATTTTAATAATTATTACTACTTCATAAAAGGAAAGAAAAAGATATTCTAGTTAATAGTGTTTTACATACAGTGTTATTAGTTATTATAATTTTAATTTCTTGCTTAACATTTTATTAAGGAAATTTCAAAAGACAAATCAACTTTCAAAACTTTTCAAAATCAAGACATACTTTTCAAAAAACATTAAGAAAAGTAAAAAGATAATTTTCTAATTACTTTAAAGATTTTCATCCTTTCCCTGTGGGTTCGATATCTCAGAGCTTAATCAGAAAGTCCTATATTACTTGATAAACGATACGTATACTTGAGTAGTATCCACATTATAAATCAAAATCATAAGCATATATATATCCAGCGGGATCAAGTTTTTGGTGTCGTTGCCAATTTTCATATCATATTTGTAAGTATAAATATCAGGTGGATCAGTCCCTCAAACCCTTAGCCCTAGGCTAGGGTTTGGCTAATTCCAACACATGGAGGATCCAAAATTTGACTTCCCATGGTCCATAGCTCAAATAGGAGTAATTTTATGATTAACATTCTCAATTAATCTCAATTTTAACCCTCTTTGGCACCAACTTTCCCAAATTACCAAAATACACCTAAACCTTAACTTTCTCAAAATTTCTAAAATTACCCAATTTCTCAAATTTTCTTCAAAAATCATTTCAAACCACTTCAAATTGCTCAAAACACCTCAAAATTATCAAACCCGTCAAAATACCACCAAAATACCTAAAATTTCCAAAATGCCCTTCATAACCCAAAATTTCCAAAAATTCCCAAAATATCTAAAATCATTCCAAATGTCCCCAAAACCAATTTGAACCACTCTATTAAGCCCAATTTGACCAAATTGACCCATTTTGTCCAAATTTCTCAAATTAACCCTAAAGGCCCAAAATCCCCAAATTACCCAAAATTTCCACCAATTTGATTCCAAACCTCCCCAATTTCAAATCCAAATCAAAGTTAATCATGTCCAATCCCAATTGAAACCATACTCAAGACTAATTGAGCCAATTTCAAAACAAAAATTCAAGACCAATTTAAATCCCCAATTTTGCTCAAATTCCTAAATCCCACCAAATTGAATCCCATAATCAACCCAATTTCCCCAAATTTGAATTCCAAACTTTTCATAACACTCCTTTAGACCAAATAGAACCTTCACATGACCCAAATTCAAGCTCAAATCACACCCAAATTCAACCTAAGTCAAAACTCCCAATTTTACCCTAAAACCCAAATATCACCAAATTGAACTCCACAACTCTACAATTTCCACCTAATTGATACCCAAAACTCTTCATGAAAATCACTTGGACGAATTTAAACAACAAAATTAATCAAATCCAAACCCCAGCCCAATCCAAACCCAAGTCTAGCCCAAATGCTCCAAAATTGTCCATGAGTTAATTTCCACTAAATTGAACCTCCCAACCAATTCAAAACCACCTAATTCCTTTTCAAAACTTCTCATGAAAAATGACTAAGCCAATTTGATCAGTCACTTGACCCAAATCCTAAAATAAGTCAAGCTTAAACCCTACCTTTAGCCTAAAACCCAAATGATGAAATCATGTCCCAAGTTAACTTAACTCATTAGACCCAACCCTGCTTAACCATACCTGCCATGCTTAAACCTCCTAAGATGTTAATCAAATCACATAATGAAAAAATCTTTTCCATGGACCAGTTATTCCCCAAATCATGTGATCCTGCTCCTTAATTAAGCTAAACCCACTACCCCATGCAAACAACCATCATGTCTCGAAAGTAATCACATTTAAACCTCCCTTGGCTCCCCTGACTACCCTAACTACCTCCTCTATCCTTGCCGGCTGGCCTAGTCACTGGAGAGCTCAAAATAGAGACAGAAACCCTCAAAATTGAACCCATCCTATGTAGAAATATCTGATTGGATGTGTGTGCTGCTTAAACCTCACTCAAAGCATATTGGCACCATCCAATCACAACCTGAGCTTCACCATTTAGCCATGGCTATAAGAGCCACCTCTCATGGCCAAAGGAGAAGATGAAACAATAGCTTGGGGAGACTCTACCAAATTGTTCCCAGAGCTTCTCCAAAACCTTTTAAGCTCATTCCAACAATTTCCCAGCCATTTCTTTCACTGCCTGAGGTTAATTTTCTCACCCAAAATTAGGCCAGAAATAGGACACCCCACCAAACTCCACCAAACTCTAAATTGGCTTGCTCCTCACCTTCCTCAGACCAAACAAAGAAGTTACCTACTGAATGTCCCATCTCCCAATCACGCTTTACCTAAATTCCACCTCAGCCTCTTGATCCCCGATATTTATGCTTACATTTTATATATGAATTTAAACTTCTTTTTAATGATATCTCTTTCTTTCAACAACACGAAAATCTTGATGCCAATGCAAATAAGAGATTTAATTGATATTATAAAATGGGATTATACGCAAGTATACATATCATTATCAAGTAATTTAGGACTTTTCAATTAAGCTACGAGATATTGAACCCACAGGGAAAAAATTTTAAATATTCTTAATAAAGAAATCATAAAAATAACTTTTTACTTTTTAAGAAAGTTCTTACTCAAACAAAAGATAATATTCTAAAAAAATTTTGATTCTTTTTAGTAATTTTTATAATTTGAAATGAAAGCAAACAAGTACTTTAACTAGATTTTTGTAATATTAACGCAAACGCAAACAAAATATCTTTTTCCTTATTATGAATCAGTAACAAGACTTGAAATCTATTATGGAAGTATCTAAAATATGTTGTGCCAAACAGGAGAAAATATATTCTTTACCCTTACTAGAGATGCTATAAAAAACATAGGCTAATATATTGTTTTATTAATCTTGAAGACAGGCTAGGCAGGTAAGATACTAGCTCTCACACTAGAGTTTCTTCATCTCACTCCACCTGAGGGCTAACATCACATATCAAAACATTATATAATAAATCAAATTGGGGACTTTAGCCTGTCACTCTAAAGTCCTCTAAATCTACACCCATCAAAGTATATCTCCCTATTTATTTTCCCTTAATCATATGGATTACATTCTCACCCATATAATCTCATGTGATTCTTACCAATTGTTGACTGAGATAATACCATACCTATTCTTATATGTTCTCACAACAATTATTAACATCTTAATTGGCAAAATCAAGAAGTAAATGAAGTGTAAGGTTTTGAATCATCACAACTTCTTCCAACATTGATTTTCTATACTTTACGAAACAACCTTCCATAACTATATTACTTCATAATTTTAAGAAAAAAGATAAAGAAAACTACTCATAATTCATGGAGAAAATACAACCACAACTTGGTTTTAAAGTAGAAATCATAGTGAAAATACAAGAAGACTTAATTAAAAACCAAATGTAATAACAAAGATAAAGACTTATCTACCACCAAAATATTGAAGTTCCTTTGAAAACTTTGCTTTTCCATACAATACTCCTTAGAGGTTGGCACCCAACTCTAATGATTCCAAATCTCACTTCTAATCCTAATACAAACTATATTAAAGTAAGTAGAAATGGTGAAGTGGAGTAGTGTGTTATTAAAAACTCTCCTAAATAATAAACATAAACTGCACATCCTCCAAAAACAATCATTTTACTGTTCTTAAAGTATTCTTTATAAATTTACAACAGGTGTCTTTGTACCTCTTCAAATTGTGTTCAGATTCAATGAATCCTCTAAGATATGCGTCCATTCAAGAGTAATTTAATTTAATTTTGGCGCCAATAGAATGTTAACCATGTTTGTACCAAGTGATGCCTCAAACACCTCTTTAAAATGATGTTAAAAATTAATAACTACTCTTTAGTAACTGCCGTGCGTAAGCATGAGGTCTCAGAACTTAGCCTCAAGGCTTCTAGCGTGTAAGCTCTAGGTCTGGGTGCATAGCCGCGAGGCTCTGGTGCTAACGCATGTCCAGGCGCTTAGCCACCACATATTAATTTTGCACCTTTCTTCATTTTTTGCTCCAAGTATGGTCGTTTTTCTCTCATTTTATCACAATCATTCATTTGATCATAACTGCAAGAAATATACACAAAATACTTTCCATTAATGTGCAATATGATTTAAAATAGGAATAAAAATGTGTATAGAAATACGATATGTTTTAAGTGTATCAAAATCCCCCAAACTTGAAATTTTACTTGTCCTCAAGTGACACTTTAATCACATAAAAATTAAATAAGCAAATTATGTGAATGAGTTTCTTTATAAGTTTCTAAAATTTTGTTCTAGAAATGTAGTAGTCCAATTTATAAAAAAATTTAGTAAATGCGACCAATTTAAATTTTATACATCTCTTAAGTAAAGGGTTATAAAAAATATGAGTTCCTATCTTATTCAAAAATACTTGCAGATTTTCAAAATATAGGGTTTAGGCATTATATTTTCTTTACTTAATAATCTTTACAAAGAATAACTATACTAACTATATTATATTCATAAGCTTTATGATTTTCTCATGTCTTATACTCTAAAAAGATCAATGGTTAAACCAATTTTTGATTAGGCCATTAAATCCTCAAGCTTCTCATTCCTTTTTCACACACTATTTTTCACCTTTCTTTTCTTTTCTTTTCTTTTTTCTTTTTTTTCTTTTTATATAGGCAACGATTACTATATCTGGATAGGTCTTTAATAATTTTGAATTCTACCATTCCTTCCCCAAAAGCATAAGGTAGATATATATCTTTTACTTAGAAAAATAATAAAAGTTTTAAAAATTCTTTTTAATAAAAGAAATCTAAGTATTAAAAATAAAAGTCTAATCCTTCTATTTATCAAAAAATACAACTTTACCTGCTAAATATATTTACACAATATTTATCATTTCTTCACTAAGAAATTTTTAACTTAAAAATTTTCATCTTTACTATACATTTTAACTAAATTCTCTTACTCATTTCTATATTCAAAATTTTACTTCCCTAATATAACTTCATACATATAATTATTTTTCAATAATAAAAATTTATTTTTAGTACATTTGAGAATAAAAAAAATTTAAGTTTTTGAAAAAATACATTGGAAGGAATTGAAAATAATAAGTATCATGCTTGCAAGAATTTTTATATCCTAAATATGCAAGTATAACAACTTAAATCAGGAGTAAAAACAACTAGATTAAATTTTAACTTCAAATTTTATATAAAAAAATTCAAAAGACTTCTAAAGTAGTGGAGGTAATAAAAGAAAATTCACACATACTTAAATAGAAATCCACAAAAACAATATATATGGTAGTAAATTGAAAATGTTTAAGCATAAAATTAAAAAGTGTATTTAAATAGTGTTCTAAACCTTCCTAAAAGTTCCTAAAATTAGTTCTACACTAAAAAAACAAATAGACTAAGAAATTTTTACACATTTACTACCATTGATCTACCTAAAAAACACACATTTTTATGCCTTATTTATGATTCAATTCTTAAGGATATTATGCTTTAATGAAAGATATTTTCATGTTTTTGGATGTAGATGATTAAAAAAGAGTCCAAGAAGGAAAAAGAAGGAAAAAGGAGAAAAAAGGAGCAAAAATGGAGCTTATGGAGCAAAATATTGGAATTATTGGCCTGGCGCCTAGGCGCCAGAATCCGGCGCCTAAGCGCCTGCTCGATACAAACGTTGTTAAGATTTTTTTGATGATTTTGAGGAGTTATTTTGACAGAGTTAAGTGGTTATTGGAGCTTCTAGAAGACTGGAAGTTACTCCTAATATATAGGACAGGTGATACAAAGCATTTGGACACAAGGATATGGTTTTAATCGGGAAGAGGTGTGATCCAAAGTGAAGAGGTGCGAAGACCTGGTCACGGAGTCCAGCGCTAGGCGCCGGATCTCGGCGCTAGGCGCGACAGTTACCTTCAAGAAGATGCATTGAATTTGGATGAATTTTGAAGAGGTGCCTTAAGCAACCCCTAGTCAAATTTAGAGCTCTATAAATAGGAGCCCATTCTACAGAGAAAATCGCCTCTTTTAGCACCTTGTAGTCTCTTTCACCCCTTCTTGCATCTCTAGTCCCCAAGCACTATATTCCATCCAATTATTTTAGGGAGCCACCATCTTTATTATTATTTAGTGAGTTTATTTTGAGTATTTATTGTGTGTTGTTGCTGTTGGAGTCTTTCATCATTGCTTTGGAGTCAGTAGAAGTCAGCGGATCATATGAAGGAACACTTCAGATAAGTATTTATACCTTGGCTCAAAGTTTTATAAATATGTTTTGTTTTGTGATTTCAATGTGTTCTGAGTAGTTAGTTATCTTTCTCCTTTCAACAATGAAAAGATAACAAATTAATTAAATTTTGTAGGAGAATTAAATTTCAAAATATTTAAAACATTGTCATGATATTAATACCTGATATTAGTTTACTTTTTAAATTGACCATTTAAATTGTTAAAACCTGTTGAAGAATTTTGAACCTATCCGGAGATAAATTCTTAACTAGTAGATATCACATGAATCCTTAGGTAATCACAGGCTTTATGAGGGTTATTTAAGGTGAAGTGCAAATAAATAGGAAGATACTATTTATTGGGTGTAAAATTAATTAGGACAGACTAAATTCTAAGAATTTGGTTTATAGAAAGGTAACAGGTCACTGGTAGGGCCGACCATAGGCACCCATGGAAATCTAGTAGTGTGAGCCTAAATTAACCCATTCTACTAATAAAACATCCTGAACCGATCTATAGATTAGTCAATGTTCTTTGCACCTGGACCAAAGGGTACATAATAGAAATGCTTCTATTTGGCACAATACCATAATCTAAATTCCCCACAAAAGATAATTATTCTAAAATTCTTGGATTAGTTGAAGGAAAAAAATCATTTTTATACTTGCATTGAATTTTAATTACTGCATACTTTACTTTATTACTGCTTACTGCTTACTTTCTTATAGTAAAAAATCTTAGTAAATTAAATTTGAAAAAAATAATATATATATATATATATATATATTACTTTTAATTTGATAAATTCCAAAATATTTCTTAAATTTCTTACTTTTTATAAAAACACTATCCCTGTGGGATTGATAACCAGAACTCCATTAGAGCCCTGTATTACTTCAACGATATGTATACTTGCATTTAAAATTGTGACTTTTATAATAATTATTATAAAATTAAAATATAAATTCATAAGTAAAAGTAAACATCGCACATCAAGTTTTTGAAGCCATTTGCCAAGAATTAAATATTCTAAAAATTAGTATCAAATTCTTGTATTTAAAAGCATATATAAAGTCACATCGCATCAAGTTTTTGGCACCATCGCTGGGGATAGAATAGAATAAAAAGTAAAAAGAAAGATAAGAAAAATAATAAAAAAACATAAAAACAAAAAAAATAAAACAAAAATATTTTAAATTTTATGCGTAGTTCTGGATCTGAAGGATTACTACCTTTTGATTCTGAATTAGAAAGAATAATTAAAAGAATTAAAAAAGAAAAAAAATTTTGAAAACATCAAGAAATGGCTAACTTACATAACAATAATCAAAATCCAATCGAAATTAATAAACAAAATATTTATAAACCATTAAGGGAATATGCAAACCCTACGGCTGATGAACTTCATGTTAGTATTCAAATGCCAGCTATAATTCTTTTGAGCTTAAACATTCTATTATTCAAATGGTTCAAAATAATCAATTTGGAGTAACACCTAATGACGATCCAAATTTACACCTTGCTAGTTTTTTAGAACTTTGTGCTACCTTGAAATATTATAATGTTTCAGATGATGCTATTAGGCATAAACTCTTTCCTTTTTCCTTAAAAGATAAAGCAAAGATGTGGCTTAATTCATTAGAAACTTATTCTATTAAAACATGGGGAGATATGACACAAAAATTCCTTGCTAAATATTTTCCTCCTTCTAAAACTGCTAAATTGAGAAATGATATTACTTCATTTACGCAATTTGATGGAGAAACAATTTATGAAGCTTGGGAAAGATTTAAAGAGCTATTAAGAAAATGGCCTCATCATGCTTTGCCAGATTGGTTAATCATGCAAACATTTTATAATGGACTTATTGGATCACTTAGATCTATTATTGATGTTGTTGCTAGTGGTTCTTTAATGGATAAGACATTTGAAGAAGCGTACACCTTAATTGAAGAAATAGCTAATAATAATTTTCAATAGCCTTCTGAAAGGGTTAATCCTAAAAGAATGGCCAGTATTCAAGATAATGATGCCTTTTCTATTTTAGCTTCACAAGTGGCTGCGATATCTAAGAAATTAGATAATTTTGCTATTAAAATATCGCATGTAAGTAATTATAATTCTGCAAATTCTGATGATTCTCAAACAATGGAAACTTTGCAAGCTATTGCAAGTAAAACTAATAACCCTTATTCTAATTATTATAATCCTGGTTGGAAAAATCATCCTAATTTTAATTGGAGTAATGGACATCAACAATGGAATAATAATCAAGTTAATCCAAATTGGAACAATCATGGAAAATCAAACTATAGACCAACATACCCTCCTGGTTATAACAATCAGCATAAAAAGTTGTATGTAGAAGAAATGATCTTGCAACTAAGCAATCAGCTACAAAGTCAAAACACTGCTATTCGAAATATTGAGAATCAGATGGGTTAAATCGCTAATTTCATTAATTACAGACCTCAAGGAACACTACCTAGCAATGTCGAAATTAATCCTAAAGAATCTGGAAAAGAACATGAACTAGCAAAAGCTGTACAACTCAGAAGTGGAAAGGAATTAAAAGAGAAAACACAGAATGAGATTGAAAAAGAGAAAGAAGTTGAAGAGATTGAAAAACCTAAAGATACCCTTTCTCCAAGTAAATATTAGACTGTAGTACCTATTGAAGTGGAAGTTGAAAGACCACCACCACCTTTTCCTCAAAGACTAAAATAGCAAAAGCTTGACCGTCAATTTTCTATGTTCTTTAAAATTTTTAAGAAATTTACCATCAACATTCCTTTTGCTGAAGCTTTGGAGAAAATGCCAAGCTATGCAAAAGTTATAAAGGATATTTTAAGCAAGAAGAGAAAATTGAAGCTTATGACACTGTTGCATTAAGTGAAGAATGTAGTGCAATAATTCAGTAGAAATTACCTTAGAAACTTAAAGATATTCGAAGTTTCACTATACCATGTGCTATTGGAGAAAAATTCTGTGGAAAAGCCTTATGTAATTTAGGAGGTAGTATTAATCTCATGACATTTTCAATCTTTCAAAGTTCAGATTTAGGAGAGATTTCTCCTACCACTGTAAATCTTCAGTTAGCTGATCGATCGATCACTTATCCTAAAGGAGTTATAGAGGATGTTCTTGTTAAGGTAGGTAAATTTATCTTCCCTGTGGATGTCATTGTTCTAGATATGGAAGAAGATAAAGAAATACCTATCATTTTAGGGAGACCTTTTCTAGCTACCGGACGAGCTATGATTGATGTGCAAAAAGGAGAATTAACGATGAGAGTTAATGATCAAGATATAACATTTAATGTTACGAAATCGATGAGGTATCACGATAAGGAAAAATGCTATCGGATGGATATTTTTGATTATATAATTGAAAAGCATTATCAAGAAAATGTAAGGTCATTTCTGATGATAAAGATAAAGAATCTATGTTATATAATGAGTCATTAAATGAAGAAATTGAAAAATTAGACGAAGAAAATTTATCTGAAGAAACTCATTATATTCATGAAAACTGGGAAATTTTAGATACAACTAAAAATGATAAACTTTTACCCTCAATTGAAAAAGCCCCTGAACTGGAATTAAAAATGTTACCTGCACATTTAAAGTATGTATTTCTTAGAAATTCATTAACTTTACCTGTAATTATATCTTCAGAATTAAGCAAAGATCAAGAAGAAAAATTAATAGGAATTCTGAAGAATTATAAGAAAGCTTTTGGTTGGACTATTGCAGATATAAAAGGAATAAGCCCTTCAATCTGTATGCATAGGATTTTAAGGGAGGAAAATTGTAAATCCACTATTGAACCCCAAAAAAGATTAAACCTAATTATGAAAGAGGTTGTTAAGAAAGAGATTTTGAAATGGTTAGATGCTGGAATAATTTATCCTATTTCGGATAGCCAATGGGCAAGTCCTATTCATTGTGTTCAGAAGAAAGAAGGAGTAACTGTCTTTGTTAATGATAAAAATGAATTAATCCCAACAAGACAAGTTACTGGTTGGCGAATTTGCATTGACTATCAAAAATTAAATAACACCACTAAAAAGGATCATTTTCCTTTACCTTTCTTGGATCAAATGTTGGATAAACTAGCTGGACACTCATATTTCTGTTTTCTGGATGGATATTCAGTTTATCATCAATTACCTGTTGCTCCTGAGGATCAAGAGAAGACAACATTTACAAGTCCTTATGGAACATTTGCCTTTAGAAGAATGCATTTCGGTTTATGCAATGCACCTGTAACTTTTCAAAGATGTATGATATCAATATTCTGTGATTTAATCGATAAAGGAATTGAAGTATTTATGAATGATTTTTTAGTATTTGGAACTTCTTTTGAATCTTGCTTGGAAAATATAACAAAATTTTTGAAGAGATGTGAAGAAAAAAATCTAGTTGTAAACTGGGAAAAATGTCAATTTATGGTCACAAATAGAATTGTACTTGAACATAAATTTTCACAAATAGGGATGGAAGTTGATCAGGCAAAAGTGAAAATTATTGCTGAACTTCAACCACCTAATACCGTTACTGAAGTGAGAAGTTTTCTGGGTCATGTTGGATTTTATAGGAGATATATAAAGGATTTTTCTAAAATTGCTAAACCTCTTTGTTATTTATTAGAAAAAGAAGTTAAATTTGAATTTAATGAAGATTGTCTAAATGCGTTCAATATTCTAAAAAAAAATTAATCACTACACCTGTCATTATTGCACCTGATTGTAATAAACCTTTTGAATTAATGTGTGGTGCAAGTGATTATGCAATCAGAGCTGTATTAGGACAAAAATATGAGAAAATTTTTGAAGTTATATATTATGCTAGCAAAACTTTAAATGAAACTCAAATAAATTATACTACTACTGAAAAAGAGCTGTTAGCAATAATATATGCCTTTGATAAATTTAGACTATATCTTCTTGCAACGAAATGTATCGTACATACTGATCATTCTGCAATTAAGTATGTAATATCTAAGAAAGATGCTAAACCTAGATTGATCAGATGGGTTTTACTTTTACAAGAATTTGATTTTGAAAAAGTAAACAAAAAAGGAACTAATAACCAAATTACTGATCATTTATCGATAGTTAAAAATAATAAAGTAAAGAATTATGAAAAAAATATAAATGAGAAATTCCCTAATGAACAGTTATATGTCATTCAAGGATTGCAAATGCCCTAGTATGCTGATATAGTTAACTATTTGGTTAGCAATATTTTACCTTATGGGATAAATAACAAGTATATTAAGAAATTCAAGAATGATTGTAAATCATATATTTGGGAAGAACCACATTTATTTAAATTAGGAAGAGATTCTTTGGTTCGAAGAAGTGTACCATATGAAGAAACTTTTGCAATAATTCAAAAATGTCATGATTCTGAATTTGGAGGACACTTTGGAGTAGATAAAACTGCATTTAAAATTTTTAAATTCTGGATTTTATTGGCCTACCTTATTTAAAGATGTTGGACATTATGTGAAAACTTGTGATCGATGTCAAAGAATGGGAAATATATCCAGAAAAGATGAAATGCCTCTAAACTTTATATTAGAAATTGAAATTTTCAATGTATGGGGTTTAGACTTTATGGGACCTTTCTTACCATCATCTGGAAAAATTTATATTTTATTAGCAGTTGATTATGTTTCAAAGTGATCGAAGCTGTAGCTTTACCTAACTTTGATTCCAAAAGTGTTTCAAAATTTTTAAAGAAAATGATTTTTACAACATTTGGAATGCCCAGGATAATTATCACAGATGGGGGAAGTCATTTTAGAAATATAAGAATTCAATCATTGCTGGAAAAATTTGGAATTAAACATAGAATTGCAACTACATTTCATCCTCAAACAAGTCAAATGGCTGAAGTATCAAACAGAGAAATTAAAAGAATATTGGATAAGACTGTTAATCCTAAAAGAACTGACTGGGTTGATAGACTTGGTTCTGCATTAAGGGCTTATAGAACAGCTTAAAAGACACATATCGAAATGTCACCTCATCGGCTAATTTATGGTAAACATTGTCACTTACCTGTTGAATTTGAACATAAAGCTTATTGGGCGATAAATGAGTTCAATTATAATTTGAATACTGCAAGACAAAAATGATTATTACAACTGAATGAAATGGAAGAGATAAGAAATGAGTCTTATTAAAATGCAAGGATTTATAAGGAAAGAATGAAAAAATTGCATGACAAAATGATTTCAAGGAAAATGTTTGAGCCTGAACAAGAAGTATTATTATTTAATTCTCGTTTAAAAATTTTTCCTGGAAAATTACGATCTAAATGGATGGGACCATTTATAATTGAGAGAGTATACCCTTATGGAGCCGTAGATATTAAAGATCCCAAAACTGGAAAAGTATTTAAAGTTAATGGATTAAGATTGAAGCCTTATATGGTAGAAATGAAATTAAATTACAAAGAGGCTTATGAGCTAAGCCTACCCGATTAATTCAATTAATTAGGTCAGGCTGACGACATTAAACCAAGCGCTTTGTGGGAGGCAACCCATATTTATTAGTGTGAGTTAAATTATTGTTGTAAGGTTATTCCTTGGTCTTGACTAAATTTGTATATAACTTATCGAAATAGAAGGCTAATAAGTCTGTATTGGCTTAAGATAAACATTATCTTGAATTATATAGAATTTGGACTTGGATCACTCCATGTCAAATGTGAGTAAAAAGGAGATCAAGTTAACCTTCGTTTGTGATTGTTTGTAATTTGAATTTTTTGTAATTGTGTTTGTGTGTTGATCATACCCGTTAGTTAGACCTATTTTTACAACCGAAACTTGCAAAATTTGATGATAGGAGAGTAGGAGTCGATCGAGGTTCTGGCACCTAGGCGCAAAAGTTGGCGCTTAAGCGCTAGAATGGCCTGCGTATCGATGATCCGGCGCCTAGGTGCCAGATTTCGGCGCCTAAGCGCCATGGTTACAGATCTTGTTAAAACTGAAAATCTTTAATTTTTCACACGAAATCTCTTTATATATTGCCTTATCTTCGTCCCCAATCCCATAGAAACCTTAATTTAGACCAGAGCAATCCATTTTGGAGGAGTTAAGAAGTATTTGGAGGCAATGGATAGAGGAAATCATGGAAATGAGGTAAGAGAAAAATCTCCCAAAGATCCTCAGCCTTATTTACGAACACTTAGGATGGAAAACCAAACTTCAATTTGATCATATGGCAGCCTATCATGACGCTCAAGTAGAAATGTACGCGAAGAACAGGTGGATCGATGAAAGAAGGCTTTGGAATTTCCAAGGGCGTTCGTGTTCTATCCCTTCGGTCCTAGCGAACTTCATTGCGAAAGAGATGGTAATTGAAGATCGGTGTTAAATAGATCTTATATGTGTTTTAAGTGTGATTGAGTCATGTGTTAGTGTGTTGAATATAGAATTTGCGTGTTTGCTTAATTGTTCAATGTGTGTTGTTGGATTTGAATATTTGCTTTGAATATGTTGTTGTTTGTGTTATTTATAAAACGATGAACCTTGATATAGTCTTGTACTGAAATTTATTGAATTTGGAATGGAAGTTATGGATTGGAATTGAAAATTTTGGATACATTTTTGTGGATCTAAACTATCATTTTAAATTGATTGTGATAATCTTTGGAGGATATAAATTGGATTAATACTCTCATAAGAGTAATTAGGAGTCAAATTTGATAAGATTTGGTGGAAAAGATAAAATTTAAATCAAATTTTTGGATAGACGAGTTTGGTGCCTAGGCGCCAGAATTCGGCGCCTAGGTGCCGGTTCAGCCTGAACCTGAAAACTCATCTTCTTAAATACCCCAATGCTATTTTTGATGCCTAAGCTTCCTCCTTCACTGTTTTTTGTGAAAATACCCCCTATAGATCCCATTTAAAGCCGGATTTTCAAGTTTTTGAGCTTGAAATCACCCAATTTCTTCATCCCGAGGTCAGATCTACATTCTAAATTCATTATTTTTTATTTTCACCATAGATTTTTGCTCTCATTGAGAAAAACTGAAATTTCGAGAAAAATTTTGATTTTTAAGGTTAAATCCATAAAATTTTTAAGCTCTTTTAAGTTTGGAAAGCTTAAATTAGTTTATTTTCCTAGATCCGTTGAATTTATTTCGCGTTTTTATTCCTTGTTTAGATGGCACCCAAATCTAAGAGAGGAAAGAAACAAGAAAATTTTGATTGTAGCAAGTTTGTCACTGCTGCTGCACACTTCCGATACAATGATTTTGCTACTTTTTGAAAATTTATCTCGGAGCGAAGTTTTTACAGTCATGGAGGAAGAATTTAGGATACAATCGTTGCGCTCAACTGGCAATGATTCTGCTATTTCACCGTTGTTGCTGTTATCCCGGTTGTTAGAGGGTTTTATGCCAATTTCGTGGATGCTGAAGAATATGAGATTTTTGTTCGAGGAGTTGGAGTAGGATTCACTCCCGAATGTATCAACATTTTCTATGGCCTACCACCAAACATTGAGTGCTATTACTCCGGATTATCTCCATTTGAGGGAGATTTGGATATGATCATTTCCTACGTGACTGATAGTACTGGAGCCTGGAAGATTCAGAATGGAAAAAGAGTAAATTTTTCATCTTCTAAGCTTAATGGTGTTTCAAAGGCATGACACTACTTTATTTCTGCTCGTCTCCTTCCATCTAATCATCTAAGCGAGGTTACCAAAGATAGAGCTATCCTCAACTATTGCATTCAAGAGAGGAAGCCTATTAATGTAGGAAGCATTATTTATGATTCTGAAGAGGCTACTGCTCGTTCTAGCACTTCTATTGGACTTGGTTTTCCATCTTTGATCTATTCTCTATGTCAAAGTGCTAGATTAGTTGCTGAGCTTTCTGAGGAAAAGCTCAAGTCGACAAAGCCTACAGGAAGAGAGAGCGTCAGTATCTATGATCGAATTCAAGGTAAGAGTTCTACTGCACCTTCTGGTTCAATACCTACTTCAGGTAGAGCTTCTACTTCTAGACCATCTACTTCTACTGAGCCACCATCTAGTTTCTAGGAGACTGTGCATGATCAGTTTATAGAGCAGCAAAAGGAGTTATTCCTAACTCATTGTAGACTAGATATGATTGATAAGAAGATCAATCATCTTTCTGAGTATACCCAAAGGAAGAGTGATTATGATGCTGCGTATTCTGAGTCTTTAGTGAGATTTCTGAAAGGTGAGCATGATGTTGAGTTCCCTACTTGTCCCAGACATTCACCATATGTTGATCCGAAGGATATGGAGTGTTCTTTTGGTGATGACGATGATGAAGCTACATATAGTGATTAGTAGCTTGACCTCACCTCTGGAGATGTGTTGATTCTCTTTTTAGTGTGTTTCTTGTTTCTTGTGCTGTTTAGTGTGATGTTATTTGTTAGTGTTGATGTGAACTTTTTATATTGAAACTGTTTTTAGATTATCTAATGGGTGTTTAAGACTGAAATATTAATGAATTTTTATAAAAGTTTATTTCTGTTTCAGCCAACTGTTTAGTGTTCATGAATAGTTAGTAATTTTTCATGTTCAAAAATAAAAATAAAAAAACTAAAAAAAAGATTTTTTAGAAATTAACACTTGCTCTGCAAAACTTTTCTATATATGCTTAATCAATTCTATTATATTCATAATAAAGCATGTGTAGAAGTAGAAGTTAGTTTTTCCTTATTACATCATTATTTTACTTAGATTAATTTTTGTTTATTTCTTTCTCTCATGCTATAGAAAATTTCATGATTCATATCTATACTAAAACTGAAGTTTGGGGGAAGGGAATACATTTATCAAATTTAAATATTATTTGTCCTTAATGAACTAATATTTTCTTTAAAAATATATTAACATAACATAAGGAATGAAAAATCTGTTTAAGATTACCTAAATTTTTGAATTTATAAATAATTTAGTAAACTTAACTAAAATTTTAAAAATTTTGATTGATTTTAAGAATAGAATTATTTAATTTAAAGAATAATAAGATAAAATTTTTTTTATTTGTAGTAAAGAGAATTGCATTTTTGAAATACTAAGGAATCAAGATTATTGCTTGAAAAAGAAAGGATTGAAATATGTTTTGAAAAATAATAAATTATTAAAAATGTCATATTTATTAAGTATGAATGTATAAGTTTTTGAAAATAAGTTAAGGATAGTGAAGTTCAAAATCATTAAAAGGCTATCCAAAAATAGTAATCCTCACTTGAGAAAAAAAATAAAATAAAAAAATAAAGAATGTGAGAAGAAGCTTGAGGAAATGCCTAATCAAAAATTGGTTTCGCTTGAATTATCTTATGGGAAGAAAACTGACTACATTATTAACTTAATTTCTTTGTACAAATATTTTTACTAGAAAAATATTTCATGAAAATCTTTTTCTTGTAAATATTTTATGTAACCTTAATATGATAAACTACAATTATTCTTGAAATAAATGGAAAATTGGAAGTCTTATGATTTGGTAGTTAAATGTTCTTTAATTCTTAAAATTAAACTTAATTAGTGAAATTTGGTTAATGATTTGCTAAAGCATTTATAAAACCAAAAATTATAAGGAATCTTAAATATTTTAACTTCATTCCAAATGTTATCTATTTTATGTAACTAAAAGGGTTACTTGAGGACAAGTAACGTTTAAGTTTGGGGGAATTTGATCTACCTAAAAAATACCCATTTTTATGCCTTACTTATAATTCAATTCTTAAGGATATTATGTTTTAATGAAAGGTATTTTTCATGTTTTTAGAAGTAGATGATTAAAAAAGAGTCTAAGAAGGAAAAAGAAGGAAAAAGGAGCAAAAAGGAGCAAAAATGAAAATACCTGATCTTAGTTTTATAAATAGGAGCCCATTCAATGAAAAATGATTTGCACGACAGTTACCTTCTAGAAGTTGCATTGAATTTGGACAAATTTTAAAGAGGTGCCTTAAGAAACTCCTAGTCAAATTCAGAGCTCTATAAATAGGAGCCCATTCAACAGAGAAAATTGCCCCTTTTAGCACCCTATAGTCTCTTTCACCCCTTCTTGCATCTTTAGTCCCCAAGCACTGTATTCCATCCAATTATTTTAGGGAGCCACCATCTTTATTATTATTTAGTGAGTTTATTTTGAGTATTTATTGTGTGTTGTTGTTGTTGGAGTCTTTCATAATTACTTTGGAGTCAGTAGAAGTCAGCAGATCACTAGAAGGAACACTTCAGATAAGTATTTTTACCTTGGTTCAAAGTTTTATAAATATATTTTGTTGTGTGATTTCAATGTGTTCTAAGTACTTAGTTAACTTTCTCCTTTCAACTATGAAAAGATAATAAATTAATTAAATTTTGTAGGAGAATTAAATTTAAAATATTTAAAAAATTGTGATGATATTAATACCTGATCTTATTTTAATTTTTAAATTGGCCATTTAAATTGTTAAAACCAGTTGAAGAATTTTGAGACATATCCGGTGATAAATTCTTAACTAGTAGATATCACATGAATCCTTAGGTAATTGCAAGCTTTATGCGGGTTATTTAAGGTGATGTGTAAATAAGTAGGAAGATATTATTTATTGGGCATAAAATTAATTAATTTTTAGAGTGATAGACTAAATTCTAATAATTTGGTTTATAGAAAGGGAACGGGTCACTGGTAGGGCCGACCATAGCCACCCTTGGACATCTAGTAGTGTGAGCCTAGATTAACCCATTCTACTAATAAAACATCCTGAACCGTTCTATATATTAGTCAATGTTCTTTGCACCTGGACCAAAGGGTAAAGAATATGAATGCTTCTATTTGGCACAATACCATAATCTAAATTTCCCACAAAAGATAATTATTCTAAAAATCTTGGATTAGTTGAAAAGGAAAAAGTCATTTTTATACTTCCATTGAATTTTAATTTTTGCTTACTTTACTTTATTACTACTTACTGCTTACTTGCTTATAGTAAAAATTGTTAGTAAAATATCATTAAAATGATAAGGTTAAGTACATATAATGAAGGGGAGGTGAAGAGAGTCCCCCAAAAGTAAATGCCTTAAAGGCTCAAAAGTAAAAAAAGGAATAGATTACACTTTTGTTGGAGGTAGATGTCTTTACCAACCAGTTGGCTGGTTCGTTCCCTTCTATATGGATGTGAGACCATTTTAGAGTAAAGTGTAAAGAGAGGGATAAAAATTTCCTATATAAGTAGACCAGATTCCATGGAGGAGTAAAGGTATATATATAAATTACTTTTAATTTGAAAAATTCCAAAATATTTCTTAAATTTCTTACTTTTTATAAAAGCACTTTCCCTTTGGGATTGATAACCAGGACTCCATTAGAGCCCTGTATTACTTGAACAATTTGTAGACTTGCGTTTAAAATTGTGACTTTTACAATAATTATTATAAAATCTAAATATAAATTCATAAGTAAAAGTACAAAACGCACATCAAGTTTTGAAGCCATTTGCCAGGAATTAAATATTCTAAAAAGTGGTATCAAATTCTTGTATTTAAAAGCATATATAAAGTCGCATCGCATCAACCACAAAAACTCTAAACAATCACATCACATAACACAAACCAACAACATCCATAAATAACGTAAAAACAAACTAAAGTAGTTCAACAATTATTACATCAGTTTTTCCATCAAATCTACCATAGAAAAATCTAAATAACAACCAAAAAAAAATGTTCACAACTTATACAAAATAAAATGTCCAACATACAACATAACATAATAGTTCACAACACATACAAAATACAAATCCTAATCCTCATCTCCTTCTTCATCATCATCTCCTTCATTGCAAGCACGTGTAGGCTCATATGGGGTATAATGTGGATGTGGAGGTAGCACAACACTATAATCTCCTCTAATCAGTTTATCCATATAACTGTGATAATTCTCCTCATACTCACTATGTCTCTGAAGATAATCCTCTATATGATCTACCTTTCCTTCTATATCATGAACACAATCCGCAGTATAATTGATATTATCTTTCCTTTTATTTAAAATTTCTATTTGTGAATCAAAAAACTGACCTGATGATGCCTGATAAGTTGAAGCATGAGATGTAGAAGCAGTAGATGTAGATGCACTTAAAGCTCTAGAGAATCCTCTTCTCCAGCCAAAAAGGGAATGTTGAGCATATGTCTTCACATTCACACTAGTAATAAGCTTAAGAGGCTGAAGGACCTCTTGCCAATTTTCAAATCTTACACTAGCCCGCTCACATAATGAATGTATAAGGGAAGCAAATCCTATATTTACAGTAGTAGCAGCTCCAACAAAACTCTAAATACAATCATAAATAATCTTTCAATATCAATTACCTTCCCCTGTTGAATACAATAATTCAAAGTAGCTCTTTCTCTCATTACCTCACTCAGATGATTGGTAGCAATCAACTTGGATGATATGAAATAATGTCAGGCCTTTCAACTTTGAAGCAGGGAAGTTAACTCTTCTTTCATTAGTTAGTTTCCACAATCCTCTTCCATCATTCAATGCAAAAATGTTTTCATCCAATTCTTCCGCCGTAGGATTATAATTTGAATAAAAATAAACATGTTGTCGGCGACAACAAATAAAACTCGTTTATTACCTTGGGCGTAAAATGAACCAACTGTCCTTGAACCATCACAAAATTTTCTTCTAACTCAGGAAGAATTGCATAAACCTCCCTTAAAACATAAATAATAACTACGAAAGAGAAGCAGCAAAATCTGTCTCAAAGTCTTCTAACGATCATATCTTTGATCACTTCACTAGGCTTGTCAAAGCCTAGCTCCCGAATCAGTTTACGTGATTGTAGAGCTTGCATGTAACGATCCTGATCCTTTGAACATATAAACTTGTCTGAATAGAAAGTGGATCTCCCCTTGCTTCTCTTTGGTGCCATTTCTAAAATTTGCATAAAAATTACCATAAATTCCACATTTAACTTAAAATCACTAAAATCAAATTCTAAAGGCTTTAACTACTAAATCCAAGTAATTTGTTAAGCTTTTTCTCAAATTTTCACCATGAATAGTAAATCTCAGATTTCTTCACAATGCTTCTCAAATACATGGTGAAAATAAAAAAAATTGACATAAGAGTAATGCTCTAACCTTAAGAAGATCAAATCTAGCAAATTTGGCTTGAATCAGCTCAAAAATAGCAAATTTGGAGATTCCCTAACTCTCTAAGTCACAAAATCCGAATGAAGAAGATGATGGGGAGAAAAAATGGTGACTTTTCAGGCTTTTAAAACCTATAAACTGATTTTCGCGAACCAACGCCTAAGTGCGAAAGTTCAGCGCTTAGCCGCGGAGCTCTGGTGCGTAAGCGCGGGGTCTCGGTGCTTAGCTGCAAATTTGCTAATTTTAATTTTTCATTAAATACACATTTAAGCTCATTTGATCAACCCTATATGGTCTTAATAAGTATATATTCTCCTTGAATTCTTCTTATCACCATAATCACGCATTAATACTACAATAGATTCAATACAAGTTTCACACAAACATAAACTTCTTTACTAAATAAAACAAACAAATACAAACTACATATCTTTAATCCAAAGTTCTTAGATAAGATCTCATCTTTACTCACTCTTAAATAAATTAAAAAAAACACAATAACTTTATAACACAAATAATATATAAAATACTAAACACTAACAACTAAATAAGATTAACAAATTATGACTAAAGAACTTAATTCCATTCTCCATTAGGTGGAACATATCCAGAACCTCCATTAGTTCCTTCCGAACCATTTGGTATATAAATTTGATAGAACAGGCGATGGTTGAAAACTCTTATTGAATCTCCTTCTATCCACTTGTTCTTTAAAAACATCGCTTTATCTGCTTCTTCAAAATGACTAGTATGACTAAATTTCATCTCTAATTGCCATCCAATATGTGCTAAATGTGCGTTAGTTTCATTTCCCTTTACTTCGATTGATGCCACATCAGCCTCGATCTTTACAATCTTCTCTGCTATTACTTGAATACTAGCAGTTGGAAATCCGTCGTATAACTTTTGTGCACTCTCACAAATGAATTTCTTCTATTTTGCATCCTCTTTCTTCTTAATTTCACTTTACCAAGAAGATATTTTTCTAACTTAAACTCTTCTTTATGGCTCTTAGGATGAAAATATTGAATGGGGTGAATATGTCTTAATCCGGTTCCTATTTATAGATTTTAAATGCTTTAGAACCGCCCTCGCACATTCAAGAACCATGAAATCACATCTCATACAACTTCCCCATGATTAGGACTTCAAGAAACTCATTTTTAACATTTTTTATAACTAAGGCAACTAAGCGCCAATTGTTGGCACTTAGTCGCTAGTGCTGAATTAAGCACAGGTCTGCTAAATGTCAAAATAATGGTTTTAATTCATCCAATTTATCAATTAAGGTCTCATTAATCTCCACTAACATAATATAATCAAAATACTACCATATAATTATTACTTCAAACCAAAAAAATACACAAAACAAACTCAAAACAAAACACACTGATAATTATGGGTTGCCTCCCACAAAGTGTTTGGTTTTATGTCGTCAACTTGACATGCCCAGTACTTATTCTTGGTGACTTAACATCATATTCTCATTAAGTTTAAGTTGATATACTGAGAAAAAAGGTATCAGTCTATGAACATTCACTTTGAATATTTTCTCAGTTTTAGGATCATTAATATCCACAGCTCCATAGGAATAAACTTTTATTACAATGAATAGGCCCATCCACCTGGACTTAAGTTTTCCAGGAAGTAATCTTAATCTGGTATTATATAGCAAAACTTGTTATCCTGGCTTAATATTTTTATTTGGAATCCCGCGATCACGCCACATCTTCATCTTTTCTTTATATATCTTAGCACTTTCATATGATTCATTCCTTATCTCTTCAAGTTCATTTAATTGCAATAATCTTTTCTCACCAGCATCCTTCAAATTATAATTGAACTCTTTAATAGCCCAATATGCTTTATGCTCAAGTTCAACTGGTAAATGACAAGCTTTCTAAAAAATTAGCCTATATGGGGACATTTTAATAGGAGTTCTATATGCTTTTCTATAAGCCCACAAAGCAAAATCTAGTTTGATTGACCAATCCTTTTTATTTGGATTAACAGATTTTTCTAAAATTCTTTTAATTTCACAATTAGATAATTCAACCAAATCACTTTTTTGAGAATGATATGCAGTAGCAATTTTATGGTTAATATGATATTTCTTTACTAATTTCTCCATAATTGCATTTCTAAAATGACTTCCCTCATTAGTTATAACTTCACTTGGCATTCCAAATCTACAAAATATGATCTTTCTTAAGAACTTTGCAACACTTCGAGCATCACATCGAGGTAAAGTAACAGCTTCTATCCATTTAGATACACAGTCTACTGCTAATAATATGTAAAAATTTTTAAAAGATGGTATAAATGGTCCCATGAAATCTAATCCCTAAAGGTCAAATATTTCAACTTCCAATATATAATTGAGGGGCATCTCATTTCTTCTAGAAATATTGCCTACACGCTGACATTGATCTCCATTTTTAATATAAGCATTAACATCTTTAAAAATTGTAGGCCAATAAAATCTAGATTGCATAAATTTTATATGCAGTTTTATCAACACCAATATGTCCCCTAAAATCAGAATCATGAAATTTTTGATGAATTTCATAAGTTTCTTCTAATGGCACACATCTTCGAATAATTAGATCCTTTCCTTTTTTATATAAAAATGGGTCATCCGAAAAATAAGTCTTAGCTTCAGATAAAAATTTCTTCCTCTGTTGGTATATCAATCCATAGGGTAATATGCTACTAACAATAAGGTTCACAATGTCGACATACCATGCAACACGCCACTTATTAATAGTGAACACTTTTTTATCAGGAAAATGTTCTTTAATTTCTTCATCAGAACAGAGAGATTTTTCATTTTCAAGCCTCGACATATGATCAGCAATTGGATTATCAGCACCCTTCCTATCTACTATTTCAAAGTCAAATTCTTGTAAAAGAAGAATCCATTTTATCAGTCTTGGTTTTGATTCCTTCTCATTCATTAAATATTTAATAACAAAATGGTCAGTATGAACTACACATTTTGTTCCAATTAAATATGATCTGAATTTATCAAAAGTAAATACTATAGCTAATAACTCTTTCTCCGTTGTGGTATAATTAATTTGAGCTTCATTAAGAGTTCTACTAGCATGGTAGATTACTTTGAAAAATTCATCATGTTTTTCTCCTAAAACAACTCCAATAGCATAATCACTTGCATCACACATTAATTCAGATGTTTTTTTCCCAATCTGATGAAACAATGACTAGTTCAGTATTTTATTTCTCTTTTAATAGCTCAAAAGCTTTTAGGCATTCTTCATCAAAATTAAAATATGCATCTTTTTCCAATAACTAGTATAGAAGCTTAGCAGTTTTTAAAAAGTCTTTAATATAACATCTGTAGAATCTAGCATATCCTAAAAAACTCCTAATCTCTCTTATATTTATTGGAAAAGGTAAATTAGTGATCACTTGAATTTTTGCAGGTTCTACTTCCATACCTTATTCTGAAATATGATGTCCTAAAACAATTCCTCCTACTACCATAAATAGACATTTATCTTAGTTAAGTTCTAAATTTGTTTCTTCATAGCGTTTGAGAATTTTAGATAAATGTTCTAAACTTGATTCAAATGAAATTCCAAACACTAAAAAATCATCCATAAACACTTCAATATTTTTTCAATTAAATCAAAGAAAATTACCATCATACATCATTGAAATTTAGCAGGGGCATTACATAAACCAAAAGACATTAGTCTAAAGGCAAATGTACCATAAGGACATGTTAATATTGTTTTCTTTTGATCCTCAGGAGCATTTTGTAATTAGTGATAACCAATATATCCATCCAAAAATCAAAAGTATTTATGCCCAACTAGTTTATAAAACATTTAATCAAGAAATGGTAGTGGAAAAAGATCTTTCCTTGTGGCAAGATTTAACTTTCTATAGTCTTTTCATATTCATTATCTTGTAACTTGTCTTGTTGGTATTAATTCATTCTTTTCATTAATAGTTACAGCTACTCCTCCTTTTTTAGGAGCACTGTGAATAGGACTAACCCATGCACTATCTAAAATAAGGTAGATCATCTAACCACTTTAAATTTTCTTTCTTAACAACTTCTTTAATAATATGATTTAATCTCCTTTGAGGATCAGCCCGGGGTTTGCAGTTTCATTTCATAAGGATTCTGTGCATACAAATTGAAGGACTGATTCCTTTAATATCAGCTATGGTCCATCCAAAGGCTTTTTTATATTTTTTTAAAGTTTCAAGCAAACTCTCTTCTTCTTCTGTATTTAATATTGAGGAAATTATAACTGGAAAGGATGAGGAATCACCTAAAAAGGCATATTTTAAATGTTTAAAAAGTAACTTCAATTCAAGTTTAGGAGGTTTTTCAATTGATGTACTAAGAGAGTCGTCTTTCTTTGTCATGTCCAAAACCTCAAAACTTTCTTGAACTTAATTTAAATCTTCCTCATTAAAATCATCAGAATATTGTACTTCCTCTTCTTACTCTTATTCCAACTCTTCACTTTCAGATTTCTCTTCATAAGTTACTTTAAAATGGCATTCATTCAGAAATCTCATTACATCTATCCTGAAACATTCATCATATTTACCTTTTCTAGGATATTTCATTGATTTTGAAATATTAAATGTAATAGTTTGATCATTGACACACATAATTAATTGCCCCTTTTTGCACATCTATCATTGCTCTTCCTATAACTAGGAATGGTCTCCCCAAAATAATAGGTATCTCTTTATCTTCCTCCATATCTAGCACAATTAAATCAATAGGAAAGATAAATTGATCTACTTTTACTAATACATCTTCTATAACCCTTTTAGGATATGTTATCGAACGATCTGCTAATTGCAAAGTTACAGTAGTCGGGGTTATTTCTTCTAATCCCAGTCTTTTAAATATAAATAATGACATAAGGTTAATGCTTGCATCTAAATCACATAAAGCTTTTCTATAAAATTTGTCTCTGATTGCACATGGAATTGTGAAGCTACCAAGATCTTTAAGCTTTTTAAGAAGCTTCTTATGAATTATCACACTGCACTCTTACTAAGTGCAACAGTTTCATTATCTTCAAACTTCCTTTTTCTGTTGAGAATATCCTTTATAAATTTCACATAGCTTGGCTTTTGTTCTAAGGCTTCTGCAAATGGAATTTTGATTGTAAGCTTCTTAAATATTTCTAAGAATTTTGAAAATTGCTTATCCAACTTTTGTTGTCGAAGTCTCTGAGGAAATGGAGGTGGTGGCTTTTATGAATCACTCTTAGGTGGAAAAATAGGTCTTTCCACACCTATTGGAGTGTTCCCTTTTGGTTCTTCAATCTCTTCTTTCTCTACTTCAATATCTTTTTGAACTCTACCTTCCAACTCTCTTCCACTTCTCAATTGAACAACTTTTACTTGCTCTTTATTATTATCTCTTGGATTTATCTTTGTATTACTCAGAAGTGTTCCTTGTGATCTATTATTTAATGAATTCGCTATTTGTTCCAATTGTTTATCAATATTTCTAAATATAGCTCCTTGACTTTGCAATTGATTTCTCATTTGTAACACCACTTACTCTATAGACAACTTCTTCTCCTTAATTTTTGAAGTACTGTTAAAACCTGGAGGATAAGTAGATCTATAATTATTATTACCTTAGTTGTTCCAATTTCTCAATGGATTTATTTTATTGTTCCCCCATTATTGGTTACTACCACATTAATTATTATTATTCTAGTTAAAGTTTGGAAGGTTCTTCTAATCTGGGTTATAATAATTGAAATATGGGTTATTAGGCTTGTTCATGGCATTCAAAGTTTTCAATGATGTTTAAGAATCTACCATTTGGCCTAATGAATTTTCTTCAACCATTGAAATTAGTTGAGAAAAATTCATTCCAAATTGGTCTATCTTCCTTGAAATTGCAGCAACTTGATTAACTAACATTGTAAAAGCATTAGATTCATGAATATATGCCACCTTCTTAGGATTTACCCTCCCATTTCTTCAATTAATGCATAAGCATTATTAAAGTGTTTAGACATCAATGAACCACGAGTAGCATCAAAGATAGTAGATCTAAGGGATCATACTAATCCATTGTAAAAGTTTAAATTATTAACCAAACTAATAGAATGATGTTGACACTTTCTCAGGTGTTCTTTAAAATGTTTTCATTCTTCATAAATAGATTCCCATTCAAACTAACAAAAAGATGTAATATCATTTCTAAGCATTGTAGTCTTTGATGGAGGAAAATATTTAATAAGAAACTTTTACACTAAATCACCCCAAGTTCTGATAGATCCAAGTGATAATGAATTTAATCACATCTTAGCTTTATCCCTCAATGAGAAAGAAACAGGTCTACGTCTAATAGCATCTTCTAAAATGCCATCATATTTAAATGTAGCACACAATTCTAGAAAAATAGCAAGATGTAAATTTGGATCCTCAGTTGGTGTGCTGTTAAACTAATTATTTGATACCATCTGAATAAAAAAAAGTTTAAGTTCAAATGAATTAGTCACTACAGCAGGATTTTGAATACTACCTTGAAATTCATCTACTATAGGGTTAGCATAATCTCTTAAAGGTCTAAATTCTTTATGGATTTTAGCATTTTGATTTGCCATTTCTTAAATATTTTTGTCTTTTTTTCATTATTTTAATTTTTCTTTCAATAAGTTCTTTCTATTTCAGAATTGTAAGGTAAAAGTCATTCAAAACTTGAACTACACAAAAAATATTATAAATCACAATAGAAACAACTTATATAAAAACAACACAATAATAATTTCCTATAATAAATCTAACAAGTTTAAATAATACTTTAAAAATTAAAATTAGTTTTTTTGAAAATTCTCTTCAAATATTATTTTTTTAACTATTTTAATCCCCGACAATGGAGCCAAAAACTTGATCACTGATATTTATGCTTACGTTTTATATATAAATTTATACTTTTTGATCTCTTTCTTTGCAACGACACCAAAAACTTGATGCCAATGTAAATAAGAGATTTAACTGATATTATAAAATGGGATTCTACACAAGTATACGTATCGTTATCAAGTAATATATGAATTTCTAATTAATCCATGAGATATCAAACCCACAGGGAAAAAAATGTTAAATATTCTTAACAAAAAAATCAGAAAAATAACTTTTTTACATTTTAAGAAAGATCTTACTCAAACTAAAGATAATATTCTAGGAAAGAAAGTTTGATTCTTTTTAGTAATTTTTATAATTTGAAATGAAAGCAAACAACTACTTTAACTAGAATTTTGTGAGATTAAAGCAAATGCAAATAAAATATCTTTTTTCTTTTTATGAATCAGTAACAAGATATGGATTTATGTTGTAAAATTATCTAAAATGTGTTGTGCCCAATAAGAGCACTCATAATCTTTACCCTTACTAAAGATGCTATAAAGAACATAAGTTAATCTATTATTTTAATAATCTTGAAGACGGGCTAGCAGGAAATATACTAGCTCTCACTCTAGAGTTTTTTTCTCTCTCCATCTGGGGGCTAACATCATGTATCAAAACATAAAATAATAGATCAAATTGGGGGCTTTATCCTGTCACTCTATAGTCCTCTAATTCTACTCCCATTAAAGTATATCTCCCTATTTATTTGCACTTAGTCATATGGATTACATTCTCACCCATATAATCTCATGTGATTCTTACCAATTGTTGACTGAGGCAATAACATACCAGTTCTTACATGTTCTCACAAAAAATATTAGCATCTTAATTGGCCAAATCAAGAAGTAAATGAAGTGCAAGGTTTTGATTCTCACAACTTATTCCAACATTGATTTCATGTACTTCACACAACATCCTTCCAAAACTTTATTACTTTATCATTTTAAGGAATAAGATAAATAAAACTACTCAGAATTCATGGAGAAAATACAATCACAACTTGGTTTAAAAGTAGAAATCATAGTGAAAACACAAGAAGTCTTAATAAAAACCAAATGTAATAGCAAAGTTCCTTTGAAAACTTTTCTTTTCCTTACAATACTTCTTAGAGGTTGGCACCCAACTCTGAGGATTCCAAATCTCACTTCTAGTTCTAATACGAAGTATATTAAAGTAAGTAGAAATGGTGAAGTGGAGTGGTGTGTCACTAAAAACTCTCGTACACAATAAACATAAACTACACACCCTCCAACAACAACCACTTTTCTGATCTTCAAGTCCTCTTTTATAATTTTTCAGCAGGTGCCTTCGTATCTCTTCAAATTGTGTCCAAATTTAATGAATCCTCTAAGAGATGCATCCATTTAAGAGTAATTTAATTTAATTTTGGTGCAAATAGGAAGTTACCAACGTTTGTACCAAGAAATGCTTTAAGCACCTCTTCAAAATGAAGACAAAAATTAAATAACTCCTTTTTAGTAACTGCTGCGCTTAAGCTTTAGGTCTCGACGCTTAGCCATGAGGCTTCTGGAGTGTAAGCTCCAAGTCTGGGCGCATAGCCACGAGGCTCTAGTGCGTAAGCGCAGGTCCAGCTGCTTAACCGCCACAGATCAAATTTGCACCTTTCTTCATTTTTGCTTTGATTTGGTTTTTTTTCACTCCTTTTATCACAATCATTCATTTAATCATACCTACAAAAAAAATTCACAAAATACCTTCCATTAAAGTGTAATATCATAAATAATAGGTATAAAAATGTGTATCACCTCTCAACATGCAGGAGTTCATACATATATCTTTTACCAAAGCAAAGTGACAATGCTGGTAGGTTCACCATGTTCCAACAAAGTTTCTACAGCATCTGATTGAGGCCTTCCCTCATAGACTCATGTATACTTCATTTTCCTCCAAACCGAGCTCAGTTTGGGCTTTTGTTAGAAACTTTAAATTCATCAGTATGTGACCTTATAGATAGTTTCATCTGGACTAAATGAAGGTATGGGAAGAAACCACATGCCATTTAGTTGAGTGTAGAGAGAGATTTTAGAGTTTGAAGGTGGACATTCTACACATTACACCAGTTGGGGAAGAAGCACCGCAGCCGTTTGATCGTGCATGTAACGGATGGATGACCAGGATTGCGTTGGACTAGCTGAAGATGCATAAAACGCGCACTGACTTGGTGGCTACGTGGATGGCGGTATCAAATAGCGGAGCGCCACGTGGTCTTTCGGAGTACCGTAGGATGAGTTGGCTTCCACGTGGTTAAGTAGGAAAATAGGATTTATTTTAATTTATTTTAATTTATTTAATTCAGTTAACTTAGAAAATTCATAACTTGGTGTAAAAAATTGTAAAAATAAAAGAAAAATACCTTATTTCTTAGTGAACAGAGGAGAATAATGTGTAATAAAAATTAAAAATATCTGACTTATATTTATTTTTAAATTAATTAAATACCTTATAACTTCATTAAATCATAACATAATAAAAATGAATTACCATGGCATGAAACTATGAGAGCTTGTTTACTCTATTGTTATGAGTGCTCTATGATTTTTCCAAAGTTAGAGAGCATCAATAACAGAAAGCCTTAATTTTTAAGTTAAATAACCATTATTTTAATTAAAATTTCTAATAATTAAAATATAAATCATAAAAATATAAAAATTTCTTTGACAGGTTCACTGTGGTCAGAGGATCCTAAGAAAAATATAAAATGGATTAAAATAATTAAAAATGGCATCTTATGTATTTAACTCATTAAAAATTAAGAACAATTAAATAATTAAAATAGAAACATAAAAATCGTAAAAATGAACCCACACTGTAAATAATAGTCAAATTAACTCACTATTAAAATTGGAATCCCTTTTGAAGTATATTTATAACTAAATTTGATTTTCTAAGTAAAGTGGTTTTTTGCATTAAAATAATTGTAATAATTAAAATATAATTAATAAAATTATAAAAAATGATTTTGGGAGTTCCTTGTGTTTATGGCCACTCAAGAAAAATAAAATCAAGTCCTAAATAAAAACTTTATTTTAACCTATTTTTATAATTTTAATATTTAAAAAAAATCATAAAAATCATAAAATTGTAAAAGTGCACTAAAATATTTGAAATTGTTTCTTGAGCACTTATGAGCAATTAGAATGTTTTTTTCTAGTTTTCTGTAATTAATTATGAATTTCCAAAGGCTAAAAATGAATTTTCCTTATTTTTGCACTAAATTAATTACACTATATAAAATAAAAGTCACAAAAGTATGAAATTTATCTCTCTGGGTTCCTTAGACTCAAGAGGGTTTAAGAAAAATATAAAGTTTAATTTTTAACTTAAATAATATTTTATATTTAATTAATACTCAAACAAACAAATAACTATAAAAATTATAATAAAATTTAAAAGATCATGAAAATTGGTCTTAGTTGTCCCTGACTTAAGTGAACCTTCATTAATCTTCCTAAGGATATATGACATAATTTTGATAAGTTAATTAACTAATATTGAAATGTCCTATTTTTTACATTAAAAATAATTCTAAAAATAAAATAAAAATCATAAAATTACATTTTCTCGTTTGATATTTTAATTGACTCATGAGTGGGGTAACATAAAAATTTCAAAGTCATTTGAGTTTAATTTAAAGAATTATGAAGTGATAAAGTGATGAAGGGTAAAATGGTAATTATGGAATTTAAGCTCTAATTAATTTTTAGGCTAAATCAAACGGTTCATGAGTAATGTATGATTGACTTTTCTAGGTGGCTAAAACGCAAGGGATTAAGACATAGAAACCAATTCCTTACTCTTTCACAACAAGGATATAATTGTAATTTCCCTTAATTATTATAATGCAGACGTTAATTAAATTGGGTGATCCTAAAGTGAGGAGCTTGATTTTGGAAGACCATAATTCTCTAATCAAAGACCCCTGGATAATAGTTAGATTATAACACAATGTTTAATTAGGATCAAGCTCACCTATTTTAACTTTTTTAAAATTACAAATCTACATATGAAATCTTAAAGACTTAATAGTGTAGTAGGCTTAATCCAAATATGTTTAATGAGGCTTAGAAAAGACAACATAACTAATCACAAATACTTTGAAAACACTACTAGCCAAACTCTGAATTTTAATTGGTTAAGTTCTTAGCTAATCAATTTACCCTTAAGGGCCTCCACTCACATAATTCATAAATGAAGCATCAAGTGATAGCTACCCCACTCATAGAGATGATTAAAACATCAAGGTTCATTGAGCACAAGGTTAAAATATACCCATCAAACTATAATGGATGAATAATTTAGCAACATAATAAGTTTAGAAGAACTTGAGACATTCAAAAAGGCCTTAAAAGAGGTGTAGGGTCATGCCCCATAGTCCTTTATAGTCTTTTGGATATCTTGGAGTACAAGTGAACCCATTATGTCTTTGCTCAAGAAAATCATCCTCAAAACCCTTTAAACAAATGAATAGGAACCCACCAAGTTTAGATCTAGGACTCAGTAGGTACACCTTAAACTAGTTTATCTTGCTTTTCATTCCAGTAATTTATTTAAATTTCCCACAAAATAATATATATATATAGGATGTGCTGGAAGCCCCTTATGGGGAACTCACCTTGGGGTAACCTCTAGAATTTACACAAGCTGACATCAAAACGTCTCATTAATTGGAATTGGGCAACTTTTGGTGATGTACATGGTAACATCCATAAAGCTGAAGAATTAGTTGCTTTGGTGGAAGCTGGCCTTTTGAGGGGGACTAAGACTGAATTGGATTTGCACCTAGCTCATGAAGAATTACTTACTCAAATCAAATATCAGGAAGCCTTCTTTAAAAAGAAAGCTGCTTCTTCTGAATTCATTGATGGAGATAGGAATACCAAATATTTTCATGCTTACATCAATTTTAACAGGAAATGCAATATGATTCTCTCTATTACTAAATCAGATGGAAGTAAAATAATGGATGCTGATGCAATTGCAGAAGATGTTGTTTAATATTTCCAAATGCTATTTACTTAGGTTCATAACCAAACCACACCCATTCAGCTTTTACTCTTTCAGAATAATATTGCTTATGTGCAGGAACTCAATTTAACTCGAATACCTTTGGAAGTTGAAGTTAAATTAGCATTGGACTCTATTGATGGTACTAAGACTGTAGGACCAGATGGGTTCTCAGTTTCATTTTACAAGGAAAGTTGGTCTATTACTGGCAAGGATGATCTACTAGCTGTGCAAGCTTTTTTTCAGGGCTTGGATTCTCCCAAGTACTTCACTTCTTTCACAATTATCTTGATACCTAAAAACAAGTATAGGCATTCCTGGGGGGATTTTAGACCCATCAGTTTAACCTCAGTGATCTCCAAGTTATTAAGCAAGATTCTTGTAACAAGACTCTAACCCCATCTGCATTTACTAATCAAAGATAACCATGTAGCTTTTGTGAAAGGGAGAAACATCTCTGACAACATCTTGCTAGCTCAGAACTGCTGCTAGATTTGGATAAAAAGTGTAGAGGACACAATATGATATTCAAGTTAGACATTAAAAAATCTTATGATACCATAAGCTGGGATTTCATTCTTAATTGTCTATCTGCTAGGGGATTCCATCTTGATTTTGTACAGATTATTAGGAGGTGGCTGAAGTGTAATGCCCATTCAGTCTTGGTGAATGGGAAAAGCCATGGCTTCTTTAGTTCCACAAGAGGTATCAAGCAGGGAGATCCCCTCTCCCCAACTCTCTTTATTCTGGCCTTTGATTATCTATCCAGACTGCTGGATGAGCTTATGACTAAGTCTCCCCATCTAAACTATCATCACAAGTCCAACATATTAGTTAGCCATCTGTCATATGCAGATGACATCATAAATTTCTCCAGAGCTTCCAAGGTAGCAGTCAAACTGGTTTATAAGGCTTTGCAGCACTTCCACATAGTTTCTAGCTTGGAGTTAAACTTAAAAAAATTTCAATTCTATCCCGGTATTCATGTTAGCCACTATTTAAAGACATGGATAGCTGATTAAATTGGATTCAAACCTTCTTCTCTCCCTATTAGCTATACGGGGTTCATTTATTGAAGGGTAGAACTAAACAAACTCAATTTCAGGAGGTGATGGATAAAATCAATGCCCATATTAATTGCTAGACTAACTCATTCCTTTCCAATGGTGGCAGAATTACTCTCTTGAAAAGTATACTCCTTGCACTACCTTCCTATGCTCTAAAAATGTTTACCATGAAGAAAAGTACCCAGCAACAACTTGGTATAATGTTCAATAAGTTCTTATGGGCTGGACAACACAAACAAATTCATTGGATGCAATCGCAGAAACTTTGTAAACCCCTTCAATCTGGGGGATTGGGCTTCATAAGTTTTGATCACTTGAGTTCTATCAATCTTTGTAATATATGGATCAGATTCCGGGCTCAAGACAACCTCTGGGCTTGATTTCTAAAGGGCAAATACTATAAACATGAGCATCCAACTATAATTCAACCCAAACTGGGAGACTCAAGGCTATGGACTAAGCTGCTGAAGGTTAGAGAGAGGGTTGAGCAACTTTTTATCTGGGAATTAGGTAAGGGCCAAATCAACTTCTAGCTGTATCAGTGGGTTTGGGGAGGTGAAAGATTCACTCCCACCCACACTGGTATCTCCTTGAATAGCTGTGTTAAATATTTTTGGCATAATAATCAATGGAACTGCAATGCACTCAGCAATATTCCGAATTCTAAACAATTGCAACAAATTCAACTATGTGTTCTCAAACCTGATAAAAAAGATAAGCTTATTACCAAAAATAAACATTCTCAAAAGCTAAATGCCTTCATAGATCATAAATATTTCAGTTGGGAAGCAATCCAGTGGGGAGCTGAATTGTGGGGGAAGCTGCTTATCCCATCATTGTCATTCTTTTGTTGGAGAGCTAGACACAAGCTTCTACCTACTGATGATATCTTAAAGTTGAAAGGTTTAAGGGGACCTTCATATTTCTTTCTCTGCCAATGTGATGAAGAATCATTGGATCACCTTTTCTTTACCTACCAATTCTCCCAAAATGTTTGGATGGAGCTGCTCACTAATCTTAAGCTGGACACACTGAATCTGAGCTGGCTATGTTTATCTCACAGCCTGATGAACTGGCATCAGGTGGATCTTTTGGTGGTCCCTTGCTTGGTGGCTTGGTTTATTTGGATGTGTAGAAATCAAGCTAAGTATGAGGAGAAGCCTCCATCTTGTAAGCTTGTGGCTACCCATTGTTTGGCTTACATTCATAAGCTTATTAAGTTTCACCACCTAAAGGATATCTGCTTGGTTAGATTACCTGATAAAGTGCCCTTGCATCCTCCAATTCTGGTCAAGTGGTCTCCACCCCATAGTTCATGGATTAAGGGAAATATTGATGGGAGCAACTACAGGATGAAGGCTGGCTTTGGAGGTATTTTTAGAAACTACTCTGGGAAATACCTTCTGTTGTTTGAATCTCCAACTTGGTCCCTTGATGCCTTGGAAGCTGAGATGATAGCCATCTTTTGGGCAATCAGGATAGCTTATCAATGCAAGGTTAATAACCTTCTGGTTGAATCAGATTCACTATGTTGTATCAAGTATCTTCAGAATATTGAGCAGGCTCCATGGAATATCAGAAGATGGATTAACATATTGCCAAGATATCAAGAGGTCATGCAAATAGGATTTACCTTCTCCTAGGGAAGCCAATGCACCTGCTCATTGGTTTGCTTCTCAAGGATGTTTGAATGAAGAAATTAGTATTGATGTAACACCTCCCCCCTCCCCCTAGCTTTTTTGCTTCATGGAGACAAGTTGTGTCTACCTTATATTAGGAATTAACATGTAATACCTTTTATCTTTAATAGATTGCTTGCCATAAGCAAGTTTTTGGTATATATATATATATATATATATATATATATATATATATATATATATATATATATATATATATATATATATATATATATGCTACAAGTTCTAATGCTTCAGCGGCAGTTTGAGAAGATGACAGGTATGAATTTACATTTTTGCAATGCAATTTAATTTCCTACATTTTCTTACATGCATTGTTTATTTTACCTGCTAAATTCAAAACGAACCTGCATGTTAAACCAAACCAAAACAAAAACAATTTTTAAAAATTAAATACATTTTCAAGACAAAGACAAAAGAGAACTATATTTAATACACCCTCTTTAGATTATTTGGAATCCCTCGGAGGAGGCAACCTAAGGCTGCTAACTAGATTTCTCCGGTCTGGATGAACTGAATACTTCATTTAGACTAAGTGAATCTGAAGAAAATAGCGGTCTCATAATGAGGGAACCTTGGGATCCTAACTGGTATCACTTAATCAACTTAAAACTTCCCCCATAAGACATCTAAAACAACAACAACAATCATAACAACAAAACCAGACATTGAAACACACCTCGTAAAAACCTTTTGAAACTTAGACATTAGGATCCCTACTTCAATAAGAAGCTTGCGGCGTGCATCGTGGGCAGTACAAAGAGGACATATAGAAGAACATCTTTGAGAGAGCAAACAAGTCTACAACAGCAAAATAGATCTACGACAATAAATCCTTCCTTATAAATAAACAACAAATAATAGGGCTTCATGGTTGTCCGTCTTTACTTATCTTTAGGCATTTGTGCAACATTATTGTGCAATGTAAGCCCTAACTCGTCTTAGGAATTTGAGGTCGTCGTCCAATACAATGTAAATCCTCCTATTTTTCAAGCTATTTGCATAATTAGTATTATGCAAATGAAAGCCCTAAATAATAAAATTGGGAGGACAAAACATTAGATAATTTCTCTTCAAAATTGAAGCCAAATCATAGGATAGTTTGGGAAGTCATTAAGGTTCTCCTCAGAATCCGTGACATCCCCTAACTTTTCTTCCTTTGAATTCCACAATAAAATGTTCCAAATTGAACTTTTCCCATTTGAGATTTCCTACACATTATTTTTGAACCCTAATCTTTGGTGTTCATGATGAAAATATTTCCTCATCTAAATCAAGAGTTTTCTTAGGTGACTTTAGTCGGTTAAGTTGTAATTAACTATAAGGGCTTGCCCTTATAGGAACTTTAAGAACCCAGCTTAATATAAACCTTATCTAATCTCTTATATTAGAAGGGGAACTTGTCGGTCAACATAAAAGGTTTTCGCAGACTAAAACAGATGTCATAGACTATGTATTTTATTTAATTGAGCCTCATTTTCAAGTAGTGTGCCTATTCTTCAGGGTAGATGCATGACTTGTGGTGTAGTGCTAGCTTACTTAAACTATGAAAAATATGAGATTGGTTTGATTTCGTATTTTCAAATTAAAATGATATTTTCCAAAATTATATATATTATATTAAATTAAATCTATTTTAAAGAGGATGACAAGATTCATATTCTGACGAACAATAAATCCCAATTGTTAATGACCGACACTACCGAATAATGAATATGTCACAGAATTTAGACGATGTGGATTACCCACACAAAATCTGATGGCAATATGTGACTTTAACACGTACTTAACTTTTGTTATGGCCAGTTGGGAATGGATTACAGATGATAGCTGGATTTTTGCTTATGTGATGAAAACGGTGGACACGACTTCCGTCACCCGCCTCTAGAATCATTGATTTATATACCACATTTGTATCTTTTACAATTGTTACTAATTATGATTTCTGTTATAGGTAAATATTACTTGTTTGATGCTGGATATCCCTTAAAAAGGGGGTATCTGAAGCCATTTACAGATACATAATACCACATTCCTAATTTCAAGAGATCCAGTGGTGTTGCACATGAAAGAAAATAAATTATTAACAAACGTCACTCCTCCTATGTTACGTGATTGAAAAATTTTTTCGAGTGTGTGTCGGTCGAAAAATATTAGGAATCCGTAGGTTGCCAGAAATGGATATTCTGTTGCCCGCTTTAAAATAGATTTAACATATATATATATATATATATATATATATATATATATATATATATATATATATATATATATATATATATATAGCTTTGGAAAGTAATGCATTTATTTTGAAAATACGAGGCAGAACTGATCTCAGATAGATGATAGTTTAAATAAACGAGCACTACACCATAAGCAATACATCTATCCCGAATAATAGATGCATCGCTTGTGAGTGAGGCTCGATTAAAAAGTTAAGAAATCTATGACGTCCATTTTAGTCTTCGAAAACTTTTTATGTTGACCGACAGGTTCCTCTATCTAATATAGAAGATTAGACAGAGTTTATATTAAGCTGGGTTCTGAAAGTTTCCTATAAGGGCAAGCCCCTATAGTTAATTACATCTTAAATAACTGAAATCACTTAAGAAAACTCTTGATTTAGATCAAAGGAATTATTTTCATGAATTTCAAAGTTTAGGGTTTTCAAAGTCGGACATAGCAAATTCAAAGGGGAAAGGATCAAATTGGAACAATTATTGTAGAATCCCAAGGAAGAAAAGCTAGGGGTGTCACGGATCATGAAGAGAACCTCGGTGTCATCCCAAACTATCTTATTATTTGGCTTTCATTTTGAAGAGATATTATTCAATGTTTCATCCTACCAGTTTTATTATGTAGGGTTTACATTTGCATGATACCGATCATACAAATAGCCTAGAAGATAGGATGCTTTATGTCATACCAAACGAATAGCTCAGAATCCTAAGACAAGTTAGAGCTTATATTGCACAACATGGTTGTGCAAAAGATTAAATATAAGTTGAGGATTTTTGTTGCACTAGGTAGACAACCTCAAAGTCCTATGGCTTGTGTTTAATTCTAGAAAAAGGTTTGTTGTTGTAGACCTGTTTGCTTACTCTTAGATGTTCTCTTGCATACCTTCGTCATGTTGCCTGCGATGTTTGCTCCAAGCTCCTTGTTGTAGTTGTAGCAGTTCCGTGGTTTCAAGGTTTAGGGTTTATAAATTGCAGCGTGCATGTCAAGTTTTATTGTTGTGGTTATTGTTTTGGATTTAGTTTTCAGTTTTGCATGCCAAGTAAGTAAAATGCAAGTAAATAAAATGTACTGAAAAGTAAAGTATGGTAAAGTAAAATACTATAAATAAAATATAAAAGCGTTCCTAAGCATCTGTTACTACTGCATGATTAGTGCAAAAGGCATAATATAACTTGCAGCTAAAGACAACAAGTAAAAGGCGGGAAACCCAGTACAATAGTCGGAAAAGCAAGTCGTAGAAAACACGAACAAAATCTCATAGTCACATATGGAAGACCAGAACTAGGTATAATACATTGGTAAAGGTGGGCGCTTAGAGCTGGACTGTGTGCTTCTTGACCTTAGGCAAGGGCTACCAACCCGACAGCCTACAAAGGACAATCCTAACCTTGATTTGAATGACTAACCATGGAAAATTATAAATTTTCATTAAAATTGTTTAATTTTCATTTGAATGTTTTTATGCAGAATTTTTTTATCAGAAAAGAGAAATTTTATTTTGATTTTGTAATTATTCTGTGAAGTAGCGTGCCGACCGTTAAAATGTATGTAATAGATTTAATTTAATATAGTGCATATGTATTTTTTCAGAAAGTATCATTTTTGTTTTCGTAAAATATGAAATCAAACAGATCTCATATAAATAATAATTTAGATAATCAAGCGCTTTACTACAATACATGTATCTATCACGAAGAATAAATACATTGCTTGGTGGTGAGGCTTGATTAAATAAACTAAATAATTCATGACATCCATTTGGTCTGTGAACCATTTATGTTGACTAACAATTTTCCCTATCTAATATATGAACGAATTAGATAGGGTTTATATTAATCTGGAGCCTTTAAGTTTCCTATAAGGGTAGGCCTCTATCATTAATTATATCTTAGATAACTGAAGTCACCTAAGAAAACTCTTGATAAAGATCAGAAAACATTGTATTCATGACTTCCAAATGGTAGGATTCTCCAAGAAAATGTGATAATGGGAAATCCAATAGGTGAGTAGTGGTGCGACTTTTTTAATTTGCCAAAATTTATGAACTCAGATTTATATATATACATTGATTTAGTTTTATATTGAGTCACACAATTAAACGCAAGTATACATATCACTCAAGTAATACAAGGCTCTAATGGAGTCCTGGTTATCGATCACACAAGGAGGCAATTTATCTTGCAACGTAGCACATAAATCACTTCATGAATCATAACACAATTACAGTATTTACTAATGATTAAAGTTGATTAGACAATTGCAGTTAATAATTCTACTAAAGTATGTTCCAACTTCCTAACAAAGTTAACTAACACAAGACTAAATTTATAACAAAAGTTCAATTGCAAGAAAAAATATTCCTCGTCTCCAATGATATTGTGATGATTTAGTGACATAGATCAGTGATGTAAATTTATTGTGCCAAAGAGGAGCATTCCTATTTTTTACCCTCTTCCAAGCGCATAAAGAACATTTGCTAATCCTAAGTTCAGTCGCCAAATTCGTGATTAGACTGGGAGAATCCTGGCTCTCACTTTAGAGCTCCCATTTCCCTTCTCCTGAAGGCTAACTCTGGCTTTGGCTTCCAAAGCCCAGGACAAAATTAGGGATTTCAACCTATCACTCTAAAACCTTCAATTCTATGCCCATCAAAATATATTTCCCTATTTATTTGCACTTAACCCCCATGAACTATGTCACTCATTCATGGACATTGAATGTGACCTTCACTTTTATTGTGGAACTCATAATTCTTTCGGAACATATGTTTCCCAAAGAGTTTTAACAATTCAAGTGAAAAGCTCATCACAAATTCTCCATAATAAATCAACACATCATTTTCATATCACAACATCAACACATCACATGAAAAGGAGAAAGACAAAGAAATCTACTCAAGACTCATGAGGAAAGATGACAAAATATGGATTTTATATATAAAATCAATGTCATATAAATAGAGTAAAGAAAAAATAACTTATCTCAAACTCTTCCCCAAGTGAATATGAAGGAATTCCTTTGACTCCTCTTCTTCTTCACATCAACATAGAATTCTCTCTTTAGATAAGTAAGGAAGAAGAAATCTCTCTCTTTTCCTCTCCTCCTACACTCCTGAGAAGAGAATACACACAAACCCTAGATGGACTCTCTACACTACAACAATGGAAAGACACACTCTCTCTTCACTCACACACTCTAAAAAATCTCTTCCCCTCTCTAAACTTTGCTCTAAAACAGTTTGAATTCAGCCATAACTGATTTCTCAAGAGTTTTCTTAGTATCCCTCCAAAATCTATCCAAACACATTAAATCTAGTTTGAAATCGGGAAAGGGCGCAGTCCGACACAGGATAGGGCGCCGTCCGACGCTATTTTCTGCCTTCTGGTCAATATGCTCTGTAATTGGTGTGTTCCGGTGCTGGTGACAGTGTCGTTCAGTGCTAGTTCAATAAAATGCAGTTTTTCTCCATTTTACTCCAAATTTGCTCCTTCCTCTTGCTCCAAAGGCCTAAAATCATTGTACCTGTATGAAATCATAAAAAATAACTTTCTTTAAAGTGCAATATCATCAAAAATAGGTATGAAATGGACATTAAAAAGCTATCAAATTTTCTGTGGATCAAGATACTCCAAACTTAACTATTACTTGTCTTCAACTAATGTAGTTAATATATAAAATAATGATCCACTGCAATGAACTTTCTTTCTAGAATACCATAATTTTGACTTAGATAAATACAATATTAAAATTTTCATGTAGTTCTTTGAATAATTCAAGTAAATTCTACAGGTATAAGACTATCTAGTCACCAAGTTTAAGATTTCAAGCTTTCTATTCATTTCAAAAATGACTGTAGATTGTCTTATTAAGGCACTTAAAAGGTTTACATGAAAAGATATTTTTGAGAACACTACTAGTAAAGATGCTAATCCATACATATAAGTTTAGGTAAGTAATTAAGTTTTTCCCTTTAGGTAGGTCCAAGTGAAGCCAATTTTTTATTAGGCATCTCCTCAAGCTTCTCCTCACTTTTTTATTTTCTTTTTCTTCTTTTTATTTTTTCATCTCTTTTACTTTTCTTTTCTTTTGCTAGTGAGGATTACTATATCTGGATAGTCTTTAATAATTTTGAACTTCACCATTCTCACCCAAAATTTGAAACTTACCACAATCCTTTACCTTATAGGCATTTCTTTAGCTTATTATTGATTCATCATAGAATCCCAATCCTTTCCTTTCACATAAAATTTTAAGATTCTTAATATTTTAAACATACAATTTTTCTTACTTTGAATAGTTAACAATAGGCCTATTCTCTTATACCTAAATATCTAAGCCTACAAAATTAATTTTCATTAACAAAAAATTTCATTCAAGTTCACTAAAGTATTTAAATAAAATCAAAATACAGTTATCTGAAAATGAGTTCTATCACATAAAATCATGTTAATAATTTTTGAAAATACTTTTAATTTTGAAAATCATGTTAATAATTTTGAAACAGTTAATTCTTTACTTCCCCCAAACTTAAATTTTTGAATATTAATAAGATTATCATAGGTAGAAAGAAAAGATCTAAACATATATATAATTCACACCTCAATATGTTGGGCTTTTCATACCTTTGAGTTTAAGCAGGTCTTCTTCATCAATTAGAACAGTAGGCCTGAAATAATTAAGAGTATTTCTACACACAAATATATGTTAGACATTTGTAGGGTGAAGAAGTTTGAGATCTTTAAACATAAAACATCAACTAAACACATAACACATTAACATGCCACTGTTACAATCATAGATTAAACTAATAAACTAATTACATTCAAACTCCATTTCCACATATTACAACTTTAAAGTTCACCACAAATACAACCAAATACAAATTACATCAAAAATACAAATCACAGTCTCAGTTACATCACGAATACATCAAAAAATACTAAATGCAATGAAATAAAATAAAAATAAAAATAACTAAACTACCATCTACAGGAGCTCCACCATCATCATGTTCATCAAGCTGGTATGGAGTGTAATCAGGGTAAGTAGGAAATATAGAACTAGTGTCTTCCCTAAGGAATCTCATCTGTGCGTCATGATAAGCTATATCATATTCTCGCAGCCGCACTTAATAATCATCATTTATCTTATTCCTTGCTTCTAGTCCTTCTGCTCTGGTATTCAACTTTTCTAATTGATCCATAACATCATGCAGAGTAGGTTCCCTAGATGTAGATGGTCTCTCCTGACTAGAATAAGGTGCTTTAGTTCTCTTACTCCTTTTCCATACGACATGGGCTTCATAAGTTTTCAGGTTTAATTTACTTATTAGCTTCAGGGGGTGGACTACCTCATCATTATCTTCAGTCGCTACACCTGACTGAATAAACAAGGCATTAATCAGGCAAGGGTGTCCTAGTCCACCTTTAGTCTCTCCTTTTGAATTAGTAAAAATACGTTTATGAATGATAGCCCAGATATTGATATTCTTCATGTTCTGATTACAGTAATTCAGAACAACTCTCTCTACATTTACTTCATTGTGATGGCTGGTGGGCATAAGTTTTGCAGAAATGAAATAATGCCAGGCTTTTGATAACGGATTCAAACTAGAAAGGGAGAAGTTAACTTTTTTTTTCTCTGTTTAATCCTCCATTCCCCTTTTCCATCAGTCAAATAATTCATAACCATATCCAATGCTTCATTAATAACTGGAAAAATTTCACATTCACACAAGAAGGGTTTACTCAACTAATAAAATAAATTGATGCATGCAGGGGTAAATTAAACCATTTCTTCTCTAACAGGATATTATCACTTTTAGGATAGTATAGATTAGAATAAAATTCTCTCACAATCCCCAGCATCGCTTCAGCAGTAAAATAACACAAAATCTCCCATTGACGATTTGCAATTAATTCTTCGATCTCACCTTCAGGACTTTCAAAAGCTTTTTTCTTGAATACACCTCTTATTACTAAGAAATGTACTAAAGTGGGAATAAGCCTTGACATTTACAAATTTACTCTCATCATATTCCAATTTTCTCTTCCCTTTAGCCATTCTTGGAGCCATTTTCTAAAAATATGAAATTTAACCAAATCAACTTTAAAATTACAATTATAATAGACTCCAAAGTGAATTTAAATAGATAAGAACTCCAACTCCATGAAAAATCTCCAAATCTTCTCTAAATACCTAAAAACTCAAATCTTCCTAATGTAGGAGTTTTTTACGGTCAAAATAAAAAAAAAAGTTTAGTTTAAAGTGAAACTCTTACTGAGAGAAGATGAAATCTAAACTTTTATGGCTACGAAATCGCTTTAAATCCAATGCAAGTGAGCCCTAGGTGCAAAAATTGGCCTTGGCTGGAGGTAGAAGACAATGGTTTGGGCATAAATGGTGGGTCCTAGGGTTAAATAGCAAAATTTGGAGGTTTAAGGTCTTTTTGTCGGTTGAGCGCAGTCCAGCGCTGGTGACAATGCTATTCGGCGCTATTTTCTGCTTAATAAGACAATCTGTCTTTCTTTTGGCACGGTCTGGCACTGGTGACAGCGCCGTTCGGTGCCAGTTCAAAAACTGGGCTTCCAACTTTCTTTTGCAAATTTGATCTTTTCAAACCCACATCGATGTCAAATTAGTCAATTTAAGCATTGAATAATGAACTAAAGCCATGGAAAATATTATTTTTTAACACAAATAACACAAAACATCACTTTGATATATGAAATCCAAATTACAAACACACATAAATAACACTAAACTCCACACATCGTCAAGCCATAAAATACTAAAATTCTGCGTCGCTCACAACCACAACACAATAACGCTGAAAACTGAACAAGAAAGCAAGTCCAACTATAACATTCAAGCAAAGCAAAGCAAAGGAATCAGTTCCAATACATGAACATATAAACACATTTATTAAGTTCTATTCATCCTCAGAACTATCATCAACTCTGATATCTCCAATTGATTGAACGTGAAGGAACAGATTGTAGAATGGACGAAACGGGAATTTCTTCAGTAGAGTCCTCCTCAATCCAACCTTTTCTCTTCATCAAATGTTACAAACTTCCTTTGAGGTACCCAGAATGATCAAAGTGTTCCTTCATTCTCCAATCCAGGTGATCAAAGAAGTAAGATAAATTGTTGATTGAATTCATCAGGTGTTGCATTTCTTTCTCCAATTTCTTAATTTTTCCTCAAAATGATATGTGAACTTTCAGAAAAGTAAGGAGAAATAGGTGTTGAACTCTGTGATGGTTGATCTTCAATGACGCTCATGTCATTCATATCACCAACTGCCTAGTTGTTATGTTCATCCGTTGGGTCTATAGGCTTCCAAGGTAGAAGTATTCTTTCCTAATTTTCATACGACACTTGTGATTGACTGCAGAGGAGAAATATGGTGGAAGGATGTTCAAGCCCATACTTTGATCCATGAACGATCAAACCCAAAACAGGTTTCATAATTGTAGAACCAACATCAATAAGCATCCTCATTTGAATACAATAGTTCAAAATAGCACCTTCCTTGATTACTTTACTGATTTTCATAGTTGGAAGAATTTTGCACATATAATATAATGTAAGTGCTTCGACATAGGATTTAGTAGTGTGGTTGGAAAGCCCACATACCTGTTATCTCTTAACTCCCAATCATCACTTTCATTCATCAAATATCTGTATATATCATTCATGTTGTATTTTATGGTGGCAAAATTGGAATAGTGGCAGATTGACACTTTCTCAATCATATATAAATCATTAATCTTTGTAGGAGTAAATGTGACAAACCTACCTCGCACATAGACTAATCTTTGGTTGATTCCATGAAGATTTACATAAAATTTTTTCACAACAGGAATAACTACGGCGGTAGTAGTATAACATAACACTTCCCAACGTCTCTGAACAATGATTGCTTCAATTTAAGTAGTAGGAGAATTCATACCTCGATTCATGAAGTCTCACTCACTAATCAGCCTCTTCTTTGACATATTGTTGTTGAATAGATGTTGCGCTTTGAAACTGACAAATTTTCTACGGTTGAAAACATGAAATCTTGAAGTTTCAATCTAGTCGGAATCCATTTGGACGAGATTTGGGATCTTCCTTTTCATTTCTCTAGTATTTTTTGCATCTAGGGGCAGTTTTTGGGAGTTTAAATGGAAGAAATGTCACCTAGAACCACCAAAATTTGAATTTAAGAACAAAAAACTATTTTCTAAACAGCTGCGCGGTCCGATGCTAGTTCAATTTTTGCCAAACTTCATTTTGTACAAATTCTTTTCAGTCTTTGATTCGATTGATTTTTTCATTGTTAATGTTATTTTAGGAAGGTTAGGACTTAATTAAGTAACAAAAAAACACAAATAACACATCAAATAAGCAAACATGCAATAACTGTGGGTTGCCTCCCACAAAGCGCTTGGTTTAAAGTCATCAGCCCGACATAACCTCAAGTTATTTAGGTTGATCTAACATTAAAACTTCTTTAAATTTAGGTCTATTGCCTTCAGAATATGGTTTTAATCTTTGTTCATTAACTTTGAATATTCTTCTAGATTTAGGGTCTTCAATAATCACAGCTCCAAATTGATAGATTTTTACGACAGTAAAAGGTCTTGTTCATCTAGATTTCAGTTTCCCAGGAAATAATTTAAATCTTGTATTGTATAATAAAACTTTTTATCCTGGTTAAAATTCCTTTTTAACAATCTTCTAATAATGCCATATTTTTCTTCTCTCCTTGTACATTCTATCATTATCATATGATTCATTTCTGATTCCTTTCAACTCATTCAATTGCAATAGTCTTTTTTCGCCAGCATCTTTCAAATTAAAATTCAATTTTTTTATCGCCCAATATGCTTTATATTCTAATTCAACTGGCAAGTGGCAAGTCTTTCTAAAGATAAATCTTTAAGGGGACATTCTTATAGAAGTTTTATAAGAAGCTATATATGCCCATAAAGCGGTGTCTAATCTAGCAGAACAATCTAATTTCTCAGGATTTATGAATTTATCCAAAATTCGTTTAATTTCACGATTAGAAACCTCAGTTAAGACAACATGTGTCAATCTGCCACTATTCCAATTTTGCCACCACAAATGACAACATGAATGATAAAACATATTGGGCGATTGGGGGTAATTGATTATTTTTGGTTTAATTATATATTCATCACGATTACGATGGTTCAATCTGCAATAGTGTCAGAAGTTATATATGCCCTTCATGACATTCCACTAAACCAGATTAAACCCTTCATGGCAAAATTGGAATAGTGGCAGATTGGCAAATTGGGGGTAATTGATGGTTTAATCTGTTTTAGTGGAATGTCATGAAGGGTTTAGAATTCTAAATTGGGGTAAATTTATTATTTTTGGAATTAATTTGGGGAGATTTGGTCATATGGTCAAAATTGGGCCTTTTTGGTTTGGGTTCAAATTGAGCTTAAATGTGGATCAAATTGGGCTTGGATTTGGTTTCAATTTGGATTAGTGATGATGAATTAAAGTTTGAAATTGGGATTGAAGATGATTGAAGTCAATTTAGTAGACATTTGGGTTGATTTCAATTTGGAGCTTTTGGTCAAATTAGGTCAAACCAAGTGGTTTAAATTGAAATTGGGAATATTTAGAGGGTTTTGTGAATTCTTTGAATTTTCAAAAATTTTAGCTAAGAAGGGGATTTTGGTAATTTGGATGGGATTTAGGGGTATTTTGGAAATTTTTCTATATTTGAGATGTTTTGGGTATTTTTAGTGACAAGGAATGTTTTTGGATGCTTTTTGAGGGATTTTGGTAATTTTGATTAATTTTAGGAATTTTAGGAAAAATTAAGACTTTAGTGGTTACTTGGTCATTTGGTAGAGTTTAGGGATAAAGGGTCAAAAGTTTAGATTTTTGTTAAAATTTAGAGTTGAATGAGATTGATAATCCATTTGAGCCATAGACCAAGGGAATCACCATTTGGGTCCTCCATGTGCTGGTTCTAATCAAACCCTAGCCTCGGGTTAAGAGTATAGGGAAACCACCCACATGAGTTTCCAAAGTAGTAGGGGATCAAGTGTGGAGAAGTTTGATTTCGGGTTGTGAGGTAGTGTGTGAGAGTGCAATGTGTAAGTATGTATGTGAGCCTCCCTCAGACCACCTAGGGTAATTCCTAAGGCTTGACCATCCTATAGGAAACCCCCTTTGATCTTCCTAATTTTTTGGCTTATCCTCTTAAATACTTAGAGGTTAGACTTTAAGCATTTGAAAACTTCAAGTGAAGCAAAGAAGTGTTTTGAATTTCTATGGGGTGAAGGTACCATTACTAGTTCTCTAAGATAGTCTCCAAAAAAGTCCTATGACTAGACCCTAGGCTATCTAAAGAAAGATTCGACCTCAACTAAAAGTGAGGTCAACATAGTGTAGTCTACATGTTAGTCATTCTAATCAAGTTGGGACTACTAACAACCTAAGAGTGTCGGGGTGAATCAATTACACCAAGTGTCCGTGAATAGTATCATCAGTACCATCTTCTTCCTTATTAGTGGTTCTTAAGGTAGGAGACACTATTCTTAATTTCCCACATCGTATTGTATCACTCGTTCTAACACACATTAGCATTATCGTCATTGCCCTGGCCACCTAGACCTTAGATTATACAGGTCTGATGGTCCATATGTGGAAAATACAAACGTCAGTTGCTCACAAGGACTTAAATACCTTAGAGAAGATTCAAAACCTTTAGCTTTGGGGGTTTAGTAAATGTAGGATATGTGGTAACGGGTTCCGGGGCATAGCTTGGTGGGTCCCTAAGATTTTATGGATGAGTTTCTTCATCAAAACATAATAGGTTCAATTGTCTTTCCAAACACCCAAAAGATCATAAATGTTCTCGGGGAACAACCCTAAACAAATTTTATAAATTCATTGAATCATTTCGAGTTTTTCTAAGCTTATTATGTTGATAAATCATTCATCCGAGTTTAGTATTAGATTATGCTTAATTTTATATCTCAATTAACTTGTGAGAGAGGAGACAAGCAAGTTGAGCTTGTAGAGTTTGAGGGAAATTAATTATGTTTATCTTCCAACTAACTCTCAAGTATTTAGATTAAACTTAGCTCACTACACCGCTCAAAAGGCATTAGGAGTAAATGTGTAATTTAGTAAAAGTAATATTTAAAATTATTGATTCATATTGAGAGATCAATCCATAGCTCAACCATTGGTTTAGGACTTTAGGTTGGTGAATTATTAACTTCCAAATTCATGCCCCATACATTTTGATAATCCAAATTGATTTATTCATCCATAACTTAACAATTGGATAATTGCAATTATACCATTCTTTTCTAGAAGTGGGAGTCAGTTGGTTTCTACCTCTTACCCTCGTGTTTCAATAATCATAGAATATTGTTCATGATCAAAACCGTATCCCTTGAGTTTTTATCCCATCCTAAATTTTAATTAGAGATGAGCAGGTGAAAATTACAAATTTGTCCCTAGGGCTCCTATATTCATAAACCTTTTAAATTAATTCATATAGGCTTGAAAATTTGTTGGCCTATCTCTCATGGGTTAATTAAAATACTAGAGAAGGAATTATGATTTTTTATCTTTAATTTACTTTATACAATTATTTTAATAAAAAATAAGAATTTTCAAGGTTAATTCATTTATCAATAAAAGTAAATTTTATATTTTTAAGAAAATTATTGAAGGTTCAGTTAGGTGAGAGGAAATCTAGAAATAATTTTTGTAAATTTTTTAATTATTTTTTAATTTTTATAACTTTTTTTTATTTTTATAGCTATTTTTTAATTTTAGGAATTAATTAAACAGAAAATATAAACTAATTTCACAAATTACCTTTTATGTTTTTATTAAACCTCACAATTTCCAAAGAACTTAGAGGAACAAACTTTCCATTTTTATGATTTTTATTTCATTTATTATAATTATTTAAATGAGAAATTGAGAAAAGTACATTTTAGTAATTAAAATACATAATTAAATTAGAAAAATTAAGAAAAATATTTTAAAGGGTCTGAAATGATTAGGGTACAATTTGTGACATTTTGGTGTATTTTTGTACATTTATGACTTTTCTTTATTTTTTTAATATTTAAGAATTAGAAAATAACCTAAAAATGAACAATTTCTTTTAACCTCAGTTTTATTTTTCCTAGGTCTCTCTGGTCATAAAGAACACTCCAAATCAATTTTAGTATTTTTTTTTATTTTTATTTTAATTTATATAATTATCTCAAGCAAAAATTTATATTTACTTAGAAAATTAAATTTTGTTACAAAAATAACTTTAATAGCCTTAGGATTTTTACAGGAGCTTTATGAAGTGGTGAGCCCAATTTGTTAATTATTTGAATTACTTTTTATTTTTTTAATTTTTTGTATTTTTCTTAAATTTAAATAGAATAATATGTTTTGAATTTATTAAAATTCCATTTTTATTTTTTCTAAGTTCCTCTGACTACAGTAAACCTACCAATACTATTTTATTATTTTTTTTATTTGTATTCTATTTAATATAATTATTTTAGGTTAAAGTAGTGATTTGCCTTGAAATTTAGGGTTTCATGTGTTAAAGATGCTCTCTAACTTGGGAAAAATCAGAGAACATCACTAAGCATGAGAGAAATAAACCCCAAAAACATTATATTTTTCTGATCATTTTTTAATTATATATAATTAAAATAATGTTATGAGTGTTTAATTAATTAAAAATAAAAAATATAAAAAAATTTCAATATTTCCATAATTTTCTCCTCTATTCACTGAACATTAAAGTATTTTTATTTAATTTTATCATTTTTCTACATTGAGTTATGATTTTTAAAGTTTTTGTATTTAAATAAATTAAAAAATATATATTTTTCCTACTTATCCATGTAGGCGCCAGCGCAGCCTGCAACGACTTCGAAGCGCTATGCGTCACCATTTATATTGCCACCACCATCTGACTCAACAGCCTTGTGTCCTGCCTTTATCATTCCATTCCTTTGTCTAGTGCGATCCTGGCTCTCTATTTGATACACGCGCAATCCAACGGTTGTGGCTCTTTCGTTCCCAACTGGTGTAACCAGCGAGCCACACATTTTCTAACCCTAATTTCATCCTAGATTCTTAACCAAATTACATGGGGTTTATTCCTACACTTTTATCTACTAAAAAAAAACCTATTTATATGGTTGATCAAGTATGAAATACAAGTTTACTTCACAAAGGCCCAAACCGAGCCCAGATTTAGGTTTTCTGATCCATACCTTAGTCTGAGATGTGAGGATCAATCAGATGCTTGCAGAAGCTTCATTGCAGTCCAACGAAGGTGCCTGAAGTGTCGATTTGATCTGGGGATGGGTCTGAGTTGGACTTCCTCCTACAGGTGGTGCGGCCTTGGTGGAAGTATGGCGCAGAGGCATCAATTGATGGGGATTTCTATGGGAAGCTTCTTCTCTTGCTCTAGTGAAGCTCAAAAGCAAGAAAATTGAAAGATTGGTGGAGTTTTATAGGATGACAGTGAAAATGTCCAATTTTTTAGCCTTGAAATTGAGCTCAGACAGGGGGAATGGGGGCTAGAGAATATTGGGGATGAGATTCTCTAGGCTGTGGGAAGGTCTGGGAGAATTTTGGTAGAGTTTTGTAATGATTTGAGCATACTTCATTGTTTGGCCATGAGGGGCTCTATTTATAGGAGAGGCCATGGCTGCCATCAGGGCAATCCATGGTGGCATGGAGGCCTCTTAGGTGGTGGGAAGGAGAGCTCTAGTGGCCAATTAGGTCTAGCCAACTCATGTAGTTTCAGTTTTGCATTTAGGCCGTTTGGGACCTCTCAGAGAGAGTGTTTTTTCGGAGGCTATGGTGGCTGTTCGGCCAAGGTCAGGTCACCTCTAAGTTTAGGTGATCTAGGGGTGCTATGAGGTCAAGTCAATTTGGTTCAATGATGGCTTTAAGATGAAATTCGAAGTGGAATGGAGGTTTTAGAAAATTAGGCTAGGTTGGGACTGACCCATTAGTCAAGTGGCATTTATACCCAAGGTGGTTAGGGTGCTTGGAATGACCCTTAGGAATGTTTGGGTGAGGTCAAATGGCTGGCTTGGGCATTAGAGGTTTAAAAATTTCATTAAGGGGGAAAGTTCAAGTGATGAGGGAAGAGGGAAGAGTCGCCTCCTTTTGCATTTTTGGCAAATTTGACTCATATGAAGTCTATGGATTTATCTATGGGTTATGCCAAGCTATGTATGATATCATGAAGGTGCTTCACTCAAATGGAATTCTTTGTATTTTATGAATTTCGGGAAAAATGCCATGATGTCCAAATTTGGATAAATGTTCATTTGCATGCCTGATATACTTGGTATGATGCCATGATGGAATGGTTTAAGTGCCATAAGATGATGAAGAAGTGATTTTTGTCATGCGAGCTTTGATTTGGGCTTTTAAACCCAATCACATGAGCTTTAAGAAATTCATATGTATATGGGCTTTTAAACATGCATGATGGATTTTACTTTTGAAAGTTAATCATGAGCTAATCAATTGGATTTGGATTTGATTTAAATTAGATTTAGACATGACGGAATTTGATGTGAACTTAAACATTGGGGAATTAGATTGGTCAAGAAGCTCAATTTGGAGGATTTTGGAATTTGGTTCAATTAGGGGCAATTCATCAGGACTTAGATTTAAGGCTTGGAATTTAATGCAATTGTGACTCAAATTGGTTCAAATTAGGTTTGAGGAAGTTGAAATTTGATTTAGATTTGAAATTGAAAGATTTTGGTGATCAATTTGGTGGGAATTTGAGGTGACTTGAGGAATTTGGGTACTTAAGGGCAATTTGGAGATTTTGGTTAATTTTGGTGGATTTGAGTGAAATTGAAGGTATTGGGTGTTCAAATTGATTTTAGGGGACATTTGGAATGATTTGGAAAATTTTGGGAATTTTTGGAACATGAGGGGTATTTTGGGATTTTTCGGTAAATTTGGGGTATTTTGGGAATTCTGGAAAAATTAGGATATTTTGAGCAATTTGATGTGTTTGAAATGCTTTGAAATCATTTTGGGTAGATATTGACAATTTTGGTCATTTTTGGAAAATCAGGGTTCCTGGGGTATTTTGGTAATTTTTGAAAAGTTTAGAGCTAAAAGATCCAAATTGGGATTTTTTGGTGAAATTGGGATTTACTGATGATGCCAACCACAATGCTAGTCTTTTGGGTGCCACAAGACCAAGGGAAAATCCCATTTTAGGTCCTCCATATGTTGGTCCAAGCCATCCTAGCCAAAATGGCTAAAGGGTTGGGGGAACACCCACATGAGTTTCAAAAAAAAAAAAGTAGGAAGAATGAGTTAGGAATGAATGGTCCTAAGGCTATGGGTTGTGAATGCAATTATGGTAAGGTGTGTGAGTGACAGTGTGTGCAAGACTGACCAAGGCCACGCCACCCAGAGCTATTTCTAAGCCCAGCCAATCCTACGAGGAATCCTTCTTGAGTTCCCTCATATTTGGCTCCATCTTGTTAAGTGCTAGAGGCTAGGACCAAACATATAGAACTTTAAGAAGGATAAAGAAGTGTTCAGAATATCTAATGGGTAGGGTGTCATCACTAGTCCTCCGGGATAGTGATCCCAGTTTTTTGTGGTTACGTTTTATATATGACTTTATACTTTATACTTCCTTTTAATTATATCTCTTTCTTTACAACCACGCCAAAAACTTGATGCCGATGCAAATGAGAGTTTAATTGGGATTTTACGCAAGTATACGTATCATTATCAAGTAATATAGAGCTTTCTGATTAAGCCCCGAATATCGATCCCATGGAGATATTGGTTAATCACAACAGCTTTCAAGAGAAGTTCTAGTCTATGATAAAACGATGATGCGGACTTTTCTATTATGCAAGAACTTATGAACCCAAATTTATATATTTATAATGATTTTATAAAGTCTAAACTTCAACGCACGTATACGTATCATATCAAGTAATACAGGGCTCGAATGGAGTCCTGGTTATTGATGCTCGACTTTATATTTTGCAAGAATTTATGAACTCAGATTTCTATATTTATGATGATTTTTGTTAAGTCCAATCATTCAACACAAGTACAAGTATCGTATCAAGTAATATGGGGTTCTAATGGAGTCCTGGTTATCGATCCCACAGGGAAGTTCGGAATATATATAAGAAAGTGTTCACAATATAGGTAACGTAGCACTAAAATCCGATATTTAATTTGTAACTAAAGTTTACTACATACTAATATTGTGCAGGAAATAGTAACGATTAACAACACTACAATTACTTCTAAGAACTTTAAAAACATAATTAACTAGCAGACACACTAAACTTAGTTTTTGAAAGGTTTTCGATATATGAGAAAAGTATCTTCCCTCTTGCAATGAGAATATGATATGTGGATTGATATGGAAAAATTATCTATTTTATTGTGCCAAATAGGAGCATGGATGATTCTTTACCCTTAAAAGAGTACCCCCCCTCTTCTAAGAAAGAAAGAACATTAGCATATTCTATGTTTAGTCACTAACTCTGAGGCTAGGCTGAGAGGATACCAGATCTTACTTCTGAGCTCCCACTCACCCTTCACCCGAAGGCTAAACTTTGATATTAGTTACTAATCTTAGAACAAATATGGGGATTTCAGCCCGTCACCCTGAAATCTCCACATTGAAGTCCATCAAAACATATTTCCCTATTCATTTGCACTCAATTCCTATAAACTACGCAATCATCCATAGAAATTGATTGGATCTTTCATTATTATTTTAGGACATTAAATCTTTTCAAACTTAATGTTCAACAACATATTTTAAAATTTCATTTGGCCAAATCGAGAGTAAATTATGTTCTAAATGAAAAACCATCACAATCTTTTCATTACATTAAAAGCACATCAAATCCACATCAATCCATCATCACATCTCTATGCAAGAAGAAAGACAAGGGAGACTACTCAAAATTCATGGAGAAGATACAATAAAACATGGATTTTATATATAAAAGAAAAGTTATACAAAACACGAAAGAAAATACAACTTATCTCTTTCTCTCCCCCAATGCAATTCCCTTGAATTTCCTTTGAATCATTTTCTCTCTTCTTTACAACACTTGATTCTCTCTTTAGAATGGAAAGGAAGAAGCAATCTCTCACTTTACCCCTTCTCCTTCACTCCTTAGAGAAGAATTCCTCTCAAATCCTCACTCTACACACTCTCTCCTAAACCCTAACACTTAACACTCACTAAAACTACTCTAGAACCACTGAAGAAGCACACCATTTTCGTTTAAAAACAGTTACTTATAAGATAGGGACGAAATTCCAAGAGTTTCCATATGCATCCCTTCAAAAAGTCGCCAAAACTCTTCAAATTTGAACTCCACCGACTTCGGGCGTCGGCGGCACCAAATAGGGCTCCGGTGGCGCTCTATCGTGAAATTTAATTATGGGCTCTCTGGATTTGGGCGCCGGCGGCGCTAGAATACTTTTTCACCATTTTGCTCCTTTTTGTTTCGGATTCATTCCTTTCTGCTTCTTTTCACTCCAATCACCTAAAATCATCATAACTGCAACAAATCATGAATAATACATTTCTTTAAAGTGCAATATCACCAAAAATGAGTAAAATTATATAGCAAAAACCGTACATATTTTTGGTGGATCAAAATCCCCCAAAATTTAACTATTACTTGTCCTCAAGTAATCCTTTTACTTCAAAAAATATTACTCTAGGCAATGTACTTTTCAACTGTAAGACACTAATATTTTTCATTCAAAAGAATATATTGGTTAGATTTTCAGAAAGAAATTTAGCAACTCAGGTTAACACTACAGGTGTAAGAATATTCAGCAATCAAGTCGAAGAGTTCTAGTCTTTTATTTATTTCAAGATGAACTATAATTTGTCATATTAAGAGTGCCTCAAAAGACTATGTGAAAAAAGAGTTCATGTAAACTTCATTAGAATGTAGGCCAGTACTTAAAATATAAATTCAGAAATGAAATCAAGCTCTCCATTTAGGGTGATTCAAGTGAAGCCAATTTTTAATTAGGCATCTCCTCAAGCTTCTCCTCATAATTAATTTTCATTTTTTTTTCTTTTCTTTTCTTTTTCTCTTTTTTTGATTGAGGATTACTATATTTGGATAGCCATTTAATGATTTTGAACTTCACTCTCCCCTTTCTAAAGTTCAAACCTAAAATATTTCTTTACTTTATAGTTAAGTATAAGCTTTATTATTCATCATAAAGTTACAATCTCTTCTTAACACACAATACTTTAAGTCCCTTAACATTTCAAAAATACATTTTTCTTTACTTTAAATAGTTGACTATAATCAAATCCTTTCATACTAAATATCTCACTTCTATAAAATCAACCTTTATCACTAAAAATTTTCATCCTATCCTTCCATAATATTCAACTGAAATAAAAAAGTTTTAGTTACTTACAATGAGGTTCAACTACTAAAAAATATGCTAATAATTTTTGAAAATATAATAATTGAGGACAAATATAAGTTAGTATTTTTCTACCCTCCGAAAAACCTAAATTTTTCAATAATTTGAAACAGTTTAGAGTAGAAGAAAACTAACCTCTTTGTGCTGGGATCTTGAAATCTTCAACAACTATCTGGTATTAGTCAAAATTTACAACTATCAGGCATGAAATAATTAGTAGCAGTGATATAACAATTTTTAAATATTTGCATGGGTAAAGAGAAATTAACATTAAACATCTAAACATCAAACAAAACACTACAACATGAAACAAACTATCACAGTACTACACAGTCCAGCTAGCAATTTAAAAGTTTCAGTACAACATAATAATACACCAACAGAGTTACACAACATATGATAACAAATACTACAACACAACAGTACAACAACAAGGTTACACATCATATGAAAAGCAAATATCCACTACACCACATCAGTACAACACAACACAACAAGAACAACAGAAATAAAAAAAAAAAAAACAATATACCTGTCTCCATCACCAGGATCAGCAGGGTCATCAATAGGATCATCAGCAGGGTCCTCAGCAGGGTCAGGTCTATATGGTGTATAGCTGGGGCAAGAAGGAAATATCACACAAGACGCCCTCATCATAAATCTGACTTGAGCATCATAATAAGCAATATCGAACTCAGCTCTCCTCTGCAGATAATCTTCATTCACATCACTCCTTGCCTCAAATACATCCATCTGACCATGGAGTCTATCTACAATAGCACTCTGTAGTCTCAACTGCTCCATAATATCAGATAAGGTAAGCGGCTCAGAAGTAGATGGAACATCATAACTCGTAGTAGGAATATCAGTACTCCTACGCTTAGCTCTGGCTCCCACATGAGACTCATAAGTACGGATAATATTCTTTGTAATTGGTCTCAAAGGTATAACCACTTCCTTAGAACTACTGAACTCCACTCCAGATTGAACACATAGGGCATGAACTAAAGCAAGATGTCCTAATCCTCTAGTGGTCTCACCTCTAGCAATTGTCTGAATATTCTTGTAAATAATAGCTCCAATATCAATCTTTTTCATCTTCTGAATATAATAGTTTAGAAACGCTCTATCTCTAGTAACTTTGCTGTGGTGATATGATGGTAATCGTCTCGCAGAAATGAAATAATGCCAAACATTTGAAGCAACATTCAAGGTGGAGGCGGGGAAATTTATCAACTGTTTTTGACTTACTTTCCATTCTCCCCATCCGTCAGTCAGAAAAGCAATAACTTCTCTCATATTCTCCCTTCCAGTGTCAAAGTTTTCATATTCACACACGAATGGTTCCCGAGTTTGGTAGAAAGCATTGATACGCTGAGGAGTAAACTCAATCTTTTTTCCTCTAACAAGCACATGCTCAGTCTCAGTCCAGGGTATATTCGAATAAAACTCTGTAAACACTCAATAACAACATTCACAGTAAAATAACAAAATCGCTCCTAATTCAACTCTGCAATCAATTGTTCTATAGATCCTCTAGGACTATCAAAAGCTTGATCCTGGATACGCTTCTTATTGTGAAGGTAAGAGTTATAACGAAATTGGGCTTTGATGTTGACGAACCTCTCCTCATCAAAATCCAATTTCCTCTTTCCTTTACTCATCCTTGGAGTCATGTGAATTTCTAAAATTTGCAAGAAAATTCCAATAAATCCTAAATTCACAATGTAACAAACTCCAAACACTATTCTAAACAAGGAAGAGAAAATTTCATCATGGAAATCTCAAAATCTCTTCAAAACTCCAAAAATTCCACCATAAGTAATGTAAGAGATTTCCATGGTGAAAATCCAAAAATTTTAACTTAAAGTGAAGCTCTTACTAAGAGAAGTGTAAATCTGGTGTGGAAAAGCCTTGAGATATCCTTGAATCCGAGATCTAGCAAGCCCTAGATCTTCAAAATCGCAAAAGTGGAGGAAGAAGACGAAGGAAAGGGAAAAATTTGCAGGTCCTAGGGCAAAAATCGCGAAATCGAGGGTTTTAGGCTTTTTTCTGGGTTTGGGCGCTGGCAGCTCTCTATTTAAATAAATTGGCCAAATTCTTTGGATTTTGGGCGCCGGGGGAGCCATTCCAAAATATTTTCTGGGTTCAAAATCTTTTTCATATTTTCGATCGTTTCGACATCCACAATGATGTTTAACACTTGAATAGGAATTTACATCATCCCATAAGCAATAATTAACACAATTCTTCACACAAACAAAACACAACAATTATATATATATATATATATATAATCCTAGTTACATCATAGACACCAAATATGTTCATTCAAACCAACTATTCTTAGATATTTAGTGCAGCAAGTACACTACGATAGGCAAACACTAAGATCTAAGCACACAATGAAAGAAGGCACATCCAAATTTAAATTCAAAGAAAATACTACACAAACCAAACATCACTAAGCAAAGCAAACTAAACACTCAACAAACATAAGTAGAATCCATCAATTACTCCACATCTGTTTCAGAACTATCCTCTACTCCAATGTCTCCAATTGATTGTTGATGCACAAACAAATTATAGAATGGAAAAATGGAAATTCATCAGATGATTCTTCAGCAATCACCGCGTTCTTCTTCATCAGATTGATCAAGCCCATCTCAATTTGACCAGTGAGATCGAATTGTTCTTTCATTCTCTAATTTATATGATCAAATAAATAAAAAATGTTATTTATCGCATTCATAACGTTCCATACCTCAGTTTCCAAATTTTTGATTTTCTTTAATATCATTCTGGAACCTTCAGGAAAATAGGGTTGAATCGGTTATGAAGTCTGCATTTGTTGATCAGCGAGCAAGTTCATGTCATCTTCATCTATAACTTTCTCGTACTCATAGGGATTAGTTGGATCAATAGGCCTCCATGGAAGAAGAACATTTTCCCAACTTTCATAAGGAACCTGTGACTGACTATATAACAGAAATATGGTGGACAGGTGTCCAAGCCCATATTTAGATCCATGCACAATTAATCAGAGTACTAATTTCACATTGATATTACCAATGTCAACTGGCCTCCTAGTTTGAATACAGAAATTCAAAATGGCGCTTTCCTTGGTTACCTTGCTTATCTTCAATGTCAGAAATAACTTTGCCGAAATAAAGTAGTGCCACTACATTGATTCTGGATTGAGAGATGCAGATGAGAAACTAATGTATCTATTCTCTCTAACTTCCCATTCTTCATTCTCCTCCGTTAGATATCGATACATCAATCATATTATCCCTCGTGGCATTGAAATTAGAATAATGACAAATAGGTACGTTCTCGATCATAAAGAGATTGTTAATTTGTGCAGGAGTGAATTGAACAAATCTACCACACACAAATACGAACCTTTGATTGATCTCGTGAAGATTTGCATAAAAATCTTTCACGACGGGAAAAACAACGGCAGCGATAGTGTAGCAAAGCACTTCCCAACGTCTCTCCTTAATAATTTATTCAATTCTAGTAGTAGAATTATCCATACCTTGATTTATGAAGCCTCTTTCCTTGATAATCCTTCTTTTCATCATCACTTTGTTGAACAAGCGTTGCGCTTCAAAACTTATGAACTTCCTTTGGTTGAAGACGAGAAATCGAGGGATTTCAATTGGAAAGGAATCCATAGGATACGAATTTGGATTAGTGGTTTTTAATTTTCTGGAGTTAAAAAATCAAAAATGGATTTTAGGGAGTTATAAGGACGAAGTCCCGCCAAAAACCGCCAAAACTCGCATTTTAAAAATTAAAAACTATCAAACAAATTTTGGGCACCGGCGGTACTCGATAGGGCGTCGGCGGTGCTCGATAGGGCGCCGATGGCGCTCAAACAGTCAAGTTCACTGCATGGTCTGTGACAGGGCGTCGGCGGCTCCCATTCTGACTCCGGCGGCGCTAGTGGTCAAAAATTCTCACGGAACTTCATTTGGTCCAAAATATTCTAATATCTCGATTTAATCCATCATTTATCAATTTTTAAAATATTAGGAGTAATTAGGATTCCAAAACAACTATCTAAAAAGCACAACTACAACAAACAAGCAAACAACTACAAAGATACATATGGGTTGCCTCCCATAAAGCGCTTGGTTTAACGTCGTCCGCCCGACAAACCATTCAGTTAATCAAGATGACTCAGCATTAAAACCACTTTAAAACCAGGTTGAAACCCATCAAAGTAAGGCTTTAATCAATGCCTATTAACCAGGTTGTAATATCATTTCTTAGTTTAGCAGTCTTTGATGGAGGGAAATATTTTGATAGAAACTTTTGAGATAATTCTCCCAAAGTTCTAATAGATCCAGATGCTAACGAGTTTAACCATGCCTTAGCTTTATCCTTTAATGAAAAAGGAAAAAGTCTAAGTCCGACAGCGTCACTAGACACTCCATCATATTTAAAAGTTGCACACAGTTCTAAAAAACTAGCAAGATGTAAATTTGGATCCTCATTAGGTGTTCCTCCGAATTGATTATTTTGTATCATTTGGATAATAACAGGTTTAAGTTCGAATGAATTAGCAGCAACTTCAGGATTTTGAATAGTTATGTGAATTTCATCTGTTGTTGGGTTAGCATAATCTCTTAAAGGTCTTGGCAATTTTCCAATATCATTTCTCAGATTATCTTGAATATTCGCCATTTTACAAGGATTTTCAATTTGTTTTTTTGTTTTTCAAATTTTTCTGACAGTACGCTCAAACTCTGAATCGTACATCACTAAACCTATAGATCCGCTACTATGCATATACAAACACAAATATTATAATAAAGTAAACAAACAGACAATTACACTCTACAAAATAAACTTACTTTCTTTACTCCGTTACCTTCCCCGGTAATGACGCCAAAAATTTGATGCTCGACTTTATATTTTGCAAGAATTTATGAATTCATATTTATATATTTATGATGATATTTGTTAAGTCCAAGCATTCAACGCAAGTACACGTTTCATATCAAGTAATAAAGGGCTCTAATGGAGTCCTGGTAAACGATCCCACAGGGAAGTTCGGAATATATATAAGAAAGTGTTCACAATATAGGTAACGTAGCACTAAAATCAGATATTTAATTTGTAATTAAAGTTTACTACTTACTACTATTGTGCAGGAAACAGTAACAATTAACTACACTAGAATTACTTCTAAGAACTTTAAAAATAGAATTAACTAGCAGACACACTAAACTAAGTATTTGAAAGGTTTTCGATATATGAGAAAATTATCTTTCCTCTTGCAATGAGAATATGATGTGTTGATTGATATAGAAAAATTATCTATTTTATTGTGTCAAATAGGAGCATGGATGATTCTTTACCTTTAAAAGAGTACCCCCTCTTCTAAGCAAGAAAAGAACATTGGCATATTCTAAGTTTAGTCACTAACTCTAAGGCTAAGCTGGGAGGATACCGGCTCTCACTTCGGAGCTCCCACTCACCCTTCACCCGAAGGCTAACCTTTGATATTAGTTACTAATCTTAGAACCAATTTGGGGATTTCAGCCTGTTACCCTGAAATCTCCACATTGAAGTCCATCAAAAAATATTTCCCTATTCATTTGCACTCAATTCCCAAGAACTACGCAAATCATCCATAGAAATTGAATGGATCTTTCATTATTGTTGTAGGACATTAAATCTTTTCAAACTTAATGTTCAACAACATATTTTAACATTTCAATTTGCCAAATCGAAAGTAAATTAAGTTCTAAACGAAAAACCATCACAATATTTTCATTACATTAAAAACACATCAAATCCACATCAATCCATTATCACATCTCTATGCAAGAAGAAAGACAATGGAGACTACTCAGAATTCATGGAGAAGATACAATAAAACATGGATTTTATATAGAAAAGAAAAGTCATACAAACCACAAAAGAAAATACAACTTATCTCTTTCTCTTCCCCAATGCAATTCCCTTGAAGTTCCTTTGAATCATTTTCTCTCTTCTTTACAACACTTGATTCTCTCTTTAAAATGGAAAGGAAGAAGCAATATCTCACTTTAGCCCTTCTCATTCACTCTTTAGAGAAGAATTCCTCTCAAATCCTCACTATACACACTCTCTCCTAAACCCTAACACTTAACACTCACTAAAATTACTCTAGAACCACTGAAGAAGCACATTATTTTCGTCCAAAAACGTTACTTATAAGATAGGGATGAAATCCCAAGAGTTTACATAGGCATCCCTTCAAAAAGTCGCCAAAACTATTCAAATTTGAACTCCACCGACTTTGGGCGACGGCGTCGCTAGATAGGGCGCCGGCGGTGCTCTATCGTGAAATTTAATTCTTGGCTCTTTGGATTTGGGCGCCGGCGGCACCAGAACACTTTTTCACCATTTTGCTCCCTTTTGCTTTGGATTTGTTCCTTTTTGCTTCTTTTCACTCCAATCACCTAAAATTATCATAACTGCAACAAATCATGAAAAGTACTTTTCTTTAAAGTGCAATATCACAAAAAATGCGTAAACTTATATAGCAAAAACCGTATATATTTTTGATGCATCAGAATCCCCCAAACTTTAACTATTACTTGTCCTCAAGTAATCCTTTTACTTCATAAAATATAACTCTAGGCAATGTACTTTTCAATTGTAAGACACTAAAATTTTTCATTCAAAAGAATATATTGGTTAGATTTTCAGAAAGAAATTTAGCAACTCAGGTTAACACTACAGGTGTACGAATATTCAACAATCAAGTCTAAGAGTTCTAGTCTTCTATTTATTTCAAGATGAACCATAATTTATCATATTAAGAGTGCCTCAAAAGACTATGTGAAAAAGGAGTTCATGTAAACTTCATTAGAATGTAGGCCAGTACTTAAAATATAAATTCAGAAATGAAATCAAGCTCTCTCTTTAGGGTGATTCAAGTGAAGCCAATTTTTGATTAGGCATCTCCTCAAACTTCTCCTCATAAATAATTTTCATTCTTTTTTTCTTTTCTTTTTCTCTTCTTTAATTGGGTTTACTATATATGGATAGCCTTTTAATGATTTTGAACTTCACTGTCCTCTTTCTAAAGTTCAAACCTGAAATATTTCTTTATTTTATAGTTAAGTATAAGCTTTATTATTCATCATAAAGTTACAATATCTTCTTAACACACAATACTTTAAGTCCCTTAACATTTCAAAAATACAGTTTTCTTTAATTTAAAAAGTTGAATATAATCAAATTCTTTCATACTAAATATCTCACTTCTATAAATCCAACCTTTATCACTAAAAATTTTCATTCTATCCTTCCATAATATTCAACTGAAATAAAAAAGTTTTTGTTACTCACAGTGAGATTCAACTGCCAGAAGTTATGCTAATAATTTTTGAAAATATAATAATTCAGGACAAATAAAAGTTAGTATTTTTCTATCCTCCCCCAAACTTAAATTTTTCAATAAATTTGAAACATTTTAGAGTAGAAGAAAACTAACCTCTCTGTGCTAGGATCTTGAAATTGTTGACCTCATTTTTGGTGAGGTCTTCTCTTCTTCTCTTTAGTACTTAGGATCTAGCCTTAGGCTTTTCCTTTGACTATCCTAGAGGATTAAAATTGGGACCCACCACTTAGAAATTCAAACCACTTCCTAACTCCCTGCCAACTCCACATACTTGATTGTAGACCCCTAATCACCTAGAGGGTTGAAATTAAATGTGGAAGTTTAAAGGATGAGTTCCCATAGGACTCTTTGGCCTTAGGACTGCCCTGGGTGGCCTGGTCTGGTGAAGGGGCTGACTTACGCACACACTACACCTATACACTACACTTTCACACACCTCTTAAAACCACACCCATACCCAATTTGACCTCCTAACTCATGCAGGTGATTCACATGGATGGTCCTTAACCCCTAAGCCCTTGGCTAAGAGGGTTAGGAACAACATAGTGGGTGCCTCAAATGAGTCCCTTCATGGCTCATGTGGGATTGATATGGATTCATGGCTCAACCAAAATGATTTCATTCCACTTACATTCACCCAATCTTCAATTTTACAAATTTTCAATTTTTGACCCCCGGGACCCTACACCCGCCTAGCCTACCCAAAACCCTTGAAATTACCCAAATTTTCCAAAATTCTCCAAATCACCCAAAATTCCCCAAAACCATTCCTAAACATTTCCTCACCAATCAAATTAATCATCCATACCCAAAAATACCAAAAATTCCAAAAATACCTCCCAATACCCTCCAAATACCCAAAATACCCCTCTTAGCCAAAAAATCCAAAAAATCAGAAAATTCCCAGAAAATTCCAGAAAATCCCAAATATTCCCAATTTCATTTTGTTCAACTACACCATGGGCCAATTTTGTCAATTTACCCCACTTTTATCAAAATCCCCAATTTAACCCATTTTAACCCAAAGTGAACCCAATGTCAAACCAAACCTACCCAATTGACCCAAATTCTGGTCCAATTCAATTCTAAACTTCAATTCAACATCCCCAACACCAATCTAGACCAAATCCAAGTCCAATTTGATTGACATTTGAATCCAATTTCACTTTGGGCCTTAAAGCCCAATTTGAACCCATGACCCAAACTTAGCCCAAAACTCACCCAATTCAACTCCAATTAACCCCAAATCTTTTCTAAACCTTCCTTAACATTCCCATAAACAAAACACTAACATGATTTGCCCAAATTTTAGACCCAAACCCCACTCAAATTCAACCCAAAGAAAAAAGGCCCAATCTTGACCTAAACCTAAACCTAGCCCAAATAGACCCAAACCTCAAAATCAAAACCCAACCAAAGCCAAAACCTCTTTGAAACATTCCCATAAACATTTCCCAACATTAATTTTACATCAATTTCAACCCTAGCCCAACATTGGCCCAAGTTAGCCCAATTTGACCTACATTGGCCCACTTATCAAATAAACCCAAATTCAACCCAATTCAAACCCAAACCACCTTAAATCTATTTCAAATTACTCATGAAACATCCCTAAACCAAAACTCAACAATTATTTGGCCCAACCTCTTTACAAAATTCCAATCCATAAATTCATTCTTAAACCTAAAAGCCCACTTCCCTTAAACCTTCCTAAAAGCCCACTTCCTTCAAATTCAAAAGCCCAAGCCTATCCTAAAGCCCACATGAAATTTCTCCTTATCATCCCTTGATTGAAATCATCCCTAAATCCTAAATTCATCATTGGATTATTCCAAAATTAAACCTCATGACAACTCTCACCAAAATGCCAAAAGTCACAAAATCCATTTCCATGAAATTGAACCAACTTTTCCCTAAGCCACATGGAGCCAAGTATGAGCCATTCACAAGCCATATGAAGCCATGAAAGTTTGGCATGTGACCATGCCATTAATGGTAAAAGGAGGGGCTCCTTTCCTAATCTTTCATTAAGCCTTTTTAACCTTATTCATGACACACACTAAACCATGTTTAGCCACCTCATCATGGATGGAGACCACACCATTCTTTCTTGGTCGACCCAATCGATCCTCTCGGCCCAAAATCGAGGCCATGGGGAGGTGCACCCAACCCAAACCAATGGGTTGACCAAATTGAAGCCAAAATGACCCCTTCCCCATTCCATTTTAATTCGGCCACTTTACACATGGCAATTGCCGATTGCTTGCACCAAGTCCCGCCCACGACCCACTGACCTCGAGGGTGACCCATGCTCAGTCGGCCGGCCACCCGGTCGCCGGAAAACGCCATGCCCGAGACCTCGGGAGAGGCCAAGCTTTGGAATTCTACCTTGCTTCGAGCCGCCCCATGCCCAATGGCCACCATGGCTGTTCTTCTCCTCACCTAAGCAGCTGATCCCAGTCCTCAACTCCCCCTGGGAGGCCCTCCAGCCTCTCCTATTTAAACCCCTCACCCTCTCGGCCATAAAAGGTGTTGAACCAGAACATACCAAAACTCTGCCAAAATCACTCCTCACTCCCCTCCAGACTTAGAGCAATTGATCCCCACTGTTCTCCTGCTCTAATCCCCATTGATTGAGCTCAATTTTGGAGCTCAATTCTCAGGACAGAACAGGACATTCCTGAATCCTTCACCAAAATCAAATTAAACTCACCTACACCTTCACCGAGCCAAGAGAAGAAGTTTTCCAGGTGAAAGCCCCCTCTCCAGGGCCACCCGGTTGTTCCGGACTCCAAAGGTTGTGATCGGCTCCGGTGGAAATCATACCAGACAATTCACCAAGCCAAGGACTTCATCCGGAGCTTGCTTGGACCCAATCGAACGTGACACAACCCTCGGATCGAAGCTTCACTTCTCCGAGCAAAGGTATGAACTCCCTCTTCCGCCCGAGCTTCGATCGATTCTCCATTTTGATTGGCTTAATTTCATAGCATGTTCACCGTATGGATGTGTTCGTCTCTTCAAGACGAATCCATGAGAGCATAAGAACACGAAAATCCGTTGAGAATCGAGTGAGTTCTTAGGGTTAGAGTGTGGACGGTCACGGGATCGCACCAGTCGTAGACGATGACCAGGAACCGTCGGATCGCGCGTGTATCGGATGGACGGCTTGGATTGCGTCGGACCAGCGGATGGTACGTGAACCGCGGGGCCCCGGACAGCCGAGTCAGATGGCGGCGCCGAATCAGGGAGCGACGCGTGTCGATTCGGAGTTGCCGAGGTTGACGTGGCGCCGCGTGGATAAGTAGGAAAATAGGGATTTTTCTTATTTATTAAATACCCGTAACTTCAAAAATGCATATCTTTGTGTAGAAAAATCACAAAAATAAAATAAAAATACCCTCTTGCTCAGTGAACAGAGGAGAATAATGTGGAAAAGGAAGTAATTAATTTTGTCCAGTACTTTATTTTTAATTAATTATTTACTCCCTGCATTGTTTTAATTCTCCATGCATTCATACAATTCACCATGGCATGAGACCATAGGGCTTTTCAAGCCTCTGAACTTGGGAACATTCCCTGAATTTTCCAAGGTCGAGAGGCCATCTCTGTGAAAAGTTATTGATTTTTCAAATGCATGTTGTTGTTTTGAGTATTTTAATTCCAAAAATTAGCATGTTGTGAAGTAAATTCTAGGAAAATTTGGTGATGTTCCTTATGACCGAGAGAACCCTAGGAAAAATAGGACTTGAGTTAATTCACTCAGATTAACCCTAATTGGCCTAAATACCCAAAATTGAACTTTAATTAATTAGAGTTAACCATAGATCAAATTGACTTGAAATCAATTCTCCACTAACCTTTAGGATCAGAGGAATCCACCATAAAAATTTCAAGTCAATTGGACTTGGTTAGCCCCATCAAATGGGTTGATTAAGCCACTTAGCCAAAATTAAACTTTAAAAATTCATAACTTTCAAAATCCTTTTCAAAAATTCACCAAATTGGCTTTGGAGCCTCTCTGATATCAGGGGAATTTAAGAATATTAAAATTGCAATTTTCTAAAAAAGTTGATTTTTTGCATTATTATAATATTTTAATAATTAAAAAAATAATAAAAATTACAAAAATAATAAAATTCACCAAAATGTCACATTTTAAATTCTAACCACTTAGGAACAAACCCCATATTTTTCTTATGTCTCTAGGTTGAGATATTAAATTTTAAAGCCTTGGGGTAAATTTTAAAATTAAAAAATACATTTTCTAGCATTTCCACTAAAATAATTCTAATAAATTAAGGAAAAATCAGAAAATTGTAAAATTTGATTCTCTGATTTCCTTGATATCAGAGAGATTTTTAAAAATATAAAATTCATTTTTCAAACTTTATTTTATTTTTAAATTAATTAATACTCCAAAACTCAAAATAATTATAATAAAAATAATATAATTCAAAAAATCACCAAACTTGGTCCACGTGGTCCTCTGGTCATTAGAAATGTCCCATAATTTTCTTAAGGACAGAACTTTTTTCTTGGTCATATTATTAAATTTTCCTTGGAAATCCTTATTTTCCACCAAAAATAATTACATAAATAAATTAAATACAGAAAAATCACATTTTCTCCTCTAATGTCTTTATTGACATATGAGTGAAGTCACATAAAAATTTCAAATTCATTTGAGTTCAATTTAAAGAGTTATGAAATTATTAAGCTTGAAGGGCAAAATGGTAATTAAAATTTTAACCCTTAATTAAAACTTTAGGCTTAATAAAATGAAAGGTAAAAAATTTGATCTTAATCTGATTTGGATGATTGAAATTTAAATAATTAAAGGGTAGAAACCTATTAAACATTTTAACAATAATTGAAATGAACTTTAATTAAAATAATTAACTAAATTTGGAAGAATAATAAAATTGGAATTATTAAAATAAGGATGTTATTAGGAAGAGGTTTGCTCTTTAATTTAAGAATCCCTAAATTAATCATCCCAAGAATATTTAATTCCTAATTAAAATAATAATCCAAGTTTATGATTTAAAATGCTAAAAGACTTAATCATTAAATTAAATTAAAGTTAAATTATTTAAATCAAACCCTTTTAAAATGAAATATTAAATTAAATTAAATTAAATTAAAACACATTAAATTGAATTAAATTAAATTAAATTTAAATTTAAATTAAATTAAATTAAATTAAATTAAATTAAATTAAATTAAATTAAATTAAATTAAATCAAATTAAATAAATTAAATTAAATTAAAATATATTAAATTAAATTAAATTAAATTAAATTAAATTAAAATTAAATTAAATTAAATTAAATTAAAATTAAATCAAATTAAATTAAATCAAATTGAATTAAATTAAGCTAAAGCATATTATATTAAATTAACTTAAATTAAATTAAATTAAATTAAACCACATTAAATTAAATTAAGTTAAGTTAAATTGAATTAAATTAAATATAACATCACCTAAGACATGAAGAATTCAAAATAAATCTAAAACAACTTGAACACTATTCCAAACTTAAATCCATTAACTAAAATTAAATCATAAACCACTTGAACATCCATTTGCCCTCGAAAGCTCGTGATGTCATAACTCTTAAAAGGGTGCTAAATGAAGTGTTACTTCATTCATGAGATATTCAAATGTCCTAGTTCACTGAGCAAGATAACAAAACTTAAACTCCCGGACGATTAATTCATTTGTATAATTAAATTCACTTGGACTTAGAATAATCCTAGAAATGTTGAAAAGATGTTTAAGATTCGTCTTAAGCACTTCCTCGATATGATAGGATATTTATAAGAACAATTGAACTTAGTTGTTCTTTGATGAAGAAAATCGTCCTCAAACCAAAATACAAGAACCTAGACGTCATAAGAAATGACTAGCTATAGGATTAGGAACTTGGTAGAAAACCATAACCCTTTCCTTAGCTTTACCTATGAATTTACTTTAAATGCTTAAATATTCTAACTGTGTTTTAAGTGCAGCTTGGGATGACGGAAAGACCCTCCAGGTACGCTTTTATTTTATTGTAATTTACCTTATTGCAATTTATTTAATCGCATCGCACTTACCTTTCTTGCATGATAAACAACTGTTGCATGAAAACCAAAACTGTTAGGGTAGTCCCTAAAGCCGAAACCAAAACTAAATTAAAAGTCATCACAAGATAAAATTCATCGCCACAACATTTCAAAATATAAAACAACTCAAAATTTAATCACAAACAAAACAACAAAACTACAACTACAACTAAATTAAAACGTCTTGTTGGATGATCGGGAATACCTCGGATGATGTAACCTACGTGTTGCTAACGGGATTTCCCACGGTCTAAATGAAAGTGTGGAACTCATTTAGTTGAGTTTAGCAAATTCATCTGGACTAAGTGAATCCGATAAAAATAACGATGCCGGAAGGATGGAACCGTGGGATCTTAACCGGTGTTGTTGTAATCAACTTTAAGATTTGTTTTAATTAAAACATAAAAAAAAAAACACTTGGATTTTAAGATTTCTAAAACCAAAATTCTCTCTTCTCTTTTGATTACAATCTTTTAAAACTAAACCTCTGCAACAACAAGGAGCTCGAAGCATGGTGGGCAGCACGGCCATCGTCGTCGCAAAAGCCGAAATCTACATCGACAAAACCATTCTTAGAATTAAATAACCAAACCATAGGACTTCGAGGTAGTTTTCCTAGTGCAACATAAATCCTCAACCTTTTGTTAGGCATTTGCATTGCAAATTAAGCCCTAACCGGTCTTAGGACTCCGAGGTAGTCGTTCGATACGACATAAACCCTCACATCTTCGAGAGTCTGTTTGTATGATTGTGTCATACGAATATAAGTCCTAATTAATTAAAATTGGCAAAATCAAAACATTAAATAAACATTAGGATTTTCCTAAATTCAAGCCAAACAATAGGATAGTCGGGAAATTACCGAAGTTCGCTTCGAATCTGTAATTTCTCCTACCTTTTTCCTTTGAATTCCCAAAACAAAATGTTCCAAACTTGATCCATTCCCTATTGAAATTCTAAAATTCAATCCCTTGAAAACTTAAACTTTGAAATTCTTGAGAGCTGAACTACCGATTATTATCGAGAGTTTTCTTAGGTGATTCCCGTCACTTAAGATGTAATTAACTATAGGGGCTTGCCCTTATAGGGAATTCTAAGAACCCAGGTAATATAAACCCTGCTTAATTCGTTTATATTAAGCAGGGGAACTTGTCGGCTTATAAAATTGGTTCGCAGACCAAACGGATGTCACAAATCTTCTAGTTTATTTAATCGAGCCCCATCATCAAGCAATGTGTCTATTCTTCGGGATAGATACATGGTTTGTGGTGCGGTGCTCGTTTATATAAACTATTCGGGATGTGAGATCAGTTTGATTTCATATCTTAAAATCTTCAAATTTAAAAATTATTTTCAAAATCAAATATTACTTTTCAAATTATTTATTTAAATTAAAATTAAAATTCGCCGACAATTTCTGGCGACTCCGCTGGGGACAATTCCTCTCTCCATTTTTAATCAAATAGTTTTGCTTTCAAAAATCGGTGGTGTATCCATGTCCCTAATGGATCAAGCTACCCTTCTTTCCGTTGGAATATTATGTTCATTTCTACCTTGAACGAGTATAGCCAACATTCTCTCGGATTTAGGAGCCACTGTTTAGACACCCCTAAATAGAGAGGTTCCGAGATCCTTTTACCTCATTTCGAGGTGGGGTGGACCCCAATAGGTGTTAGTTTAGGAGTGATCCTTCGAGTCGAGAAGTCTTGCATAAGACTTTCTTTTCCTTTCCAACTCTGAATCAGATTCATTACCTTCTCTACACCTTTGAACATTCCGTTCTAAATAAACAAACCCTCTAATGAATGACTCTTTTAACAAATATATATGAACAAGAATGTGTTCGGACTCTTTTCGATTCCTTTCTTTTCATCCTGATGAGAAGAAGCATAACTTGGGACTGATAATCAGAATCTACCTTGCAGAAATGGAAGCCCCAAAGCTGATTTTCTCCTTCACCAATGGACTGGACTTCGCTGTTTACAAGGATGAGCTGCCCGACAATGGGATCATCCGGTTTGGACAAGGGTTCGAGAACACAAATGTCAAGATCGCTGTCGTTACCCTTTTTGCACTGATGGACAAAGTGCCAGAAACTGAGAAACCCATGAGTGAGTTCAACCTTAAATCAACTCAAGAGTTTCCTCCCCTGCAAAGGGTTCCAGCTGAGAGGAGTACTACTGTCCATAGGAGGACTGTTATCTCTACCCCCACTGGTCTAGTCGTCTCGCACCTACCCCGGCTCCCGCCAACCGAAGGGAAGGAAGTTCAAATTTGCAACGAGCATGTTACCGTGGAGGGTACGGATTTCCGTGCAAGACCTTCTATTTTTGAAATTGGGTCCAGGCTCGAGGGTTCCACCCCTAACACGGACTCGGAGGAGAAACAGAGGCGGGAAGATTGCCGGGAAGGCCGGAGGCTGCCGAAGTCGCTTTCTTAGAAGAGATCCCCGAGTACACACCACTACCCGAATACATACCATTGTCCGAATATACACCCCTTTTGGAAGGAAGTAGATTCCATCCCCTTCCGCTGCAACCGACCAGGAAAATGTCCGCGAGATTGCTTCTACATTACCTCGACCCGCATACTATAGTGACAACAGAAAGAAAAGGGCTAGGGTTGCACCACTTGCCCGACTACAGACTGTGATTGAGAAGTTAGCGAAGAAAGAAAGATGCCCTCTATCAGAAATTTTAAGAAGGATAGGACGGGTGCCGGCCAAATCCCGTCTTGGGCCGCGAGTAGAATCTGCTATCGCTGCAGGAGAGCCTAGTAAGAAGATGAAGGCTAGTCCACCTGTTGTTGTTTCAGGTTTACAGATCAGGGAGGATACCACCTTCCAGCATTCAGCTGACAGACCATCCGGTCATAGGCCTTCTACTGCTAGAAGGATGGTATGGCGTCCCACTACCGGCCGCTTAAGACCGAAACAACGACAAGAAAAGGATAGTCTCGTCGGGGAGACTCGAGTCCGAGGAAAGTGCTACCGCAGTAAAGGGGACTCATGAGAAAGAAACTCGACAATTATCACATGACAACTGCAAGGATGTACAGAAAAGACCGCTAGAAGATGCTATGGAAAAGCTAAGAACTGATATTCGGCGACTAGCAAGGGAAAGAGAAGAGAAATTCGGAGACGAAGTTGACTCGTCAGAATTCATGGATGATGAATATGCAGAAATTAACATGGTTGAAACACGAGCTTCGTCGGCTTCACAAGGTGCTCCTGCAGCCGCAGAAAGAGAAGAGCCAGAAGTAATGAGGAGGCAGCTTCAAGAGAAAGATGATACGATCGCCCAAATGGCGAAAAGGATGGAAGAGATGGTTGTAGCCCTAGCCACTCTCCGGAGTCGGGTTCAACCCCAAAGAGAAACACCCCCGAAGTTATTCACATTGTAGACGGAGGAAAGGAGATTACATCCGTCAACGGGGATGATCAATTAAAGAAGGATGCAACACAAAGTATGATTCCGGAAAAGGATATCAAGAGCTTGGTGGAACGAGCAGAGTGCGAGAAGCCTTGGCACAATCAAAGAGCGGGACATCCATTCGGACGGGTAGACCTTACCCCGAAGAATTCGACACCGTCCAATATCCGAAAGGCTTTGTACCACCTCCGTTCAAGACCTTTGATGGAACCGGAAACCCTCGGCAGACATGTTGCACATTTTCGTGCCAGTTGTTGCAATGCCGGCGGAAGTGATGCTTTACTGTTCCGACAATTTGTCAGCAGCCTGTCAGGGATCACCTTTGATTGGTATGCAGAATTACCAAACGGTTCGGTGAAGACATTTTCAGAATTAGAGAACCTCTTCATTAAGCGATTTGTCGGAGCTCAGCACCACATCACTATAGGTGATTTAGTGGTAGAGAAGCAGAAGTCGAATGAAACCTTGGTGGACAACATACTTCGATGGAGGAACTTAAGTATGAAGTGTGAGCCACAGTTACAAGAACAGCATGCAGTCGGCATTTTACTTAAGAGCATCTATGGCCCGAGAGCACTTCTCCTCAAGAGATTTACTATTAAGACTTTCGAGAAGTTGTTAAGCAAGGCCGGAAGCTTGCAAGAGGAGGCAAAGCAACTAAGTTTCACCGATAAAACAGACAAACAGAAGCCCGTGAAAACTTTTAAAAAGAAGTCCGGATCGTCGCAACGAGTCGATAAAGGCAAGCAACCGATACAAATATCGTCGAACGGCCGCAAGCAACCTCAACGAGATTACCGACAACCCCGACCCAGCTATCAGTCATCTCAACGGTATGAACAACCGCCTCGTCCACAACGTACGTTTAGGGAGTTCTCGAGCAGGAGTATCCATTCAAGAATGAGGCGAGTGCCGAAAATGTTCCGCGACTCGATGAAGACTCCAGATTTCCAAGCTGCGGAGCCTAAAAGACCGGAAGAAGTCGACAAGAAAGGTGATCCCAACTTTTGCCCTTACCACCGGATGCTTGGGCACAAGATAGAAGATTGTATTACCTTCAAAAGTTGGCTCAACGACAATCTTCGGAAAGGGAATATAACGATCCCGAAAGAATACATGAAGGAACCCCAGAAAGGAGGTTCCGTCAATGTTATCTCGACGGATTTCATTGTTCCGATAGATCCCTATGCGACTGATGATGGATGGACTACCGCATGGACAAAGTCTTCGAAGAAGATTTTAGATCACATCTAAACCGCTTCGGTGCAAGCTTCAATTCAGAGTTCGAAACCTGTCAAGTCGGCGCTATCACTTGCGATAGAAGAACCGCCTCAACAAGAGACGACTGAAGAAAAGAAGAAAATTGACGAAGAAGAGAAAACCGAGGCACCTAAGGCTAGACTAGGGGCTGCTTATCCTAGGATAGTTGTTTCCGATTCGGGGAGAAATCCCTCGAACCTCGACTCGTATGATTATCCGCTCACTCCGGTGGGGTCTTATAATGATAAGGGTTATGGCGTTGGCTACGTTTTGATCGTTTCTAACGATTACGTAACTAGCGACAATCAACCTAATCCGGACGTCGATTCCGATATAAATGACAATTCTCAAATCATACACAATCTCGACGATCATAATGATGGAGAAGACATCCACCAGGAAGGCTACGAGAGTTCAACAAGCAACGAATCTATTTGCGAGTTTCGAGGAGCTCCAATCACAATAGAGTTAGAGCCTTCAGACTCCGAAGCTAATCCTGAAGAACTTGTCATCCCAATTCAGAAGGAGACACCAGCAAACTCAATGCTAAATTCAGAAGAAATCACGAAGTCAACTTGAGAAGTGGAAGAATTCTACCTCCGAGAATGGGTCCAAAGGACAAAGGAAAGCGGGTGGTTGTTCGGGAAGAACCAACCCCGGCGGAAGAAATACCCATTCGAGAAGAAAACGAGGCACATGAAAACAAAGTGGACTACAACATGCTAGCCCATCTTAGGAAACTACCGACCAAGCCGAGCATCTACGACGCTCTCATCTTATCAAAAGAGATGAGAGAAGCTCGATCAAGGCCTTACTCGATCCGAAATTTGCTTAGCTCAAATGGCCGGAGAGTCCTTAGATGAGGTTTGCTCGTTAAAGGAACGACGAGGTGTTACCTTCACGGACAATGACCTACTACTTGGGACGCAGACCACAACCGACCCTTGTACATTTCGATTACAATTGAGAAGTTTACACTCTCCAGAGTATTGGTGGATCCAGGAGCATCAATCAATATAATGAATCTTCGAACGCTAGCATACTTGGAGATTGATGCTCGCGAGCTCGAAGCGGACAAAATGTTATTAAGAGGATTCAACTAGAAAGGAGAAAGAGCCCTCGGATCAATAACAATGCTAATGAAGACCGGTGACTTAGCAAAGACAACCGCGAAATTTCACATAATTGATTCAGAAACGTCGTTCAACGCTCTACTTGGGCCGACCATGGATACATGAAAACAGGATGGTACCATCATCTCTACATCAATGCATTAAATACTACGATGGAGGGGAACATTGTATTAAAGGTGATTTACAACCGTTCTCCGTACATGAAATCGGAATCCATGAAGATGCAGCTTATTATGCACCTCCGAAGAAAACAATCTTCTCCAGAGATACCATAACAAATGAAGCAAAGGAAATTTGGGACAACGAAGAACCTGAAATTCTAGTCCAACAGTCACTCACCACTCCCTTACGGCGAGATGGTGAAGGTTTCTCCACAACTCGCATCCAAGGTCGAGGCCGGGGACGAGGTCGTGGCGAGACATTAGGACGATTGGACGGAGGAAACTAGCCATCAATGTTGATTGGGAAGATAGTTCGAAGAAGAAAAAGAAATCAAACAAGAAGCAGCGACAATAAGTCGGAAGAAGCCGCAATTCAAAATCCCTCTCGAAGATGAAAGAAACGAAGAATATAAATCGATGTACGAGAAGATTAACCACTATGTACATACTATGACCACGACCCCGATCCATTCTAATAAGATCGAGGGTATGGAGGTCAAAGAGGTACGTAGCGGTGGTGCAAAGCCCATCAAATTCTACCGTGGTGCCCCTTCCTCCAAAACTGAAAACAATGTACAATTTGAAGATGCTACTTCATCAGAATTAATGGAATTACCTTTTGAGTGGTACTCTCCCTGTGTTCAAAGTTTAATTCAACGTTGTTTCTTACCTCGACAATGGACAAAAGGTCGATCACAACATTTTGAAAAATTATGGAATAACTCCGGTCGTCCACCCAATTCAAAATATGGTCTCGGATTCGGCACAGTAGGATCAGTTGACGATACTGAATTTTGCATGGTTGTCACTTGCGAGTCTAATGAAAACTGCATGGAAACTACGGAAGAACTCGAAGATTTACAAATTGGAGATGCTCCACCGGAGTTCGAAGAAGAGATCAAATCTATAATAGATGAGTTAACGGAAGTTAACTTAGGTACTAACGAAGAACCTAGACCTACCTTTGTTAGCTCCTTACTCGATAAAGAAGACTCCGAAGAAATAATCAAGTTATTAATGGAATTTAAAGACCGCTTTTGCTTGGAGCTACGATGAGATGCCGGGTTTAGCTCCGCAGGTCGCGATCCATAAGTTAGGGGTGGAACACAGCTACGTTCCGAGTCGGACAAGGTCCCGGAAGAATGCGTCTAGAAATCGAACAACAAGTCATTCGCTGAAGTTAAAAAGCTAATAGACGCTAAATTTGTCCGTGAAGAACAATACCCGACTTGCTTAGCCAATGTGGTACCAGTCAGGAAGAAGAATGGTCAGATCAGAATTTGTGTGGATTTCAGAGATTTAAACAAGGCATGTCCAAAAGATGAATTCCCTCTACCGATCCCAGAATTGATGATCGACATCGCTTCAACACATGAAATATTCTCATTCATGGATGGATCTTCAGGATACAACCGGATAAAAATGGCTCCAGAAGATGAAAAACTTACGGCATTCGAACGCCGATCGGAGTATATTGCTTACACGGTGATGCCATTCGGATCCGAAGAACGCAGGAGCAACCTACCAGAGAGCGATGACAAGAATTTTTGATGATCTCATCCACAATCAAGTCGAATGCTACGTGGACGATGTGGTCATCAAAAGCAAAGTGAAGGAAAACCACCTGTATGATTTGAGAATTGTTTTCGAACGATTAAGACAATTTAACCTTAAGATGAATCCCTTAAAATGCGCCTTCGGCGTCACCTCCGGAAATTCTTAGGATTCGTTGTCCGACATCGCGGAATTGAAATCGACCGGAAAAGATTAAAGCTATCTTAGAAATGCCGCCTCCCGGAACCTTAAAACAACTACGATCTTTTCGAGGGAAGGCGGCATATCTTCGACGCTTTATCTCGAACTTGTCGAGTAGGTGTCGGCCTTTCTCGGCATTAGTTAAAAAGGACGCCAAATTTATTTGGGAAGAGAAATTCCGAGAGGGCCTTCGAGGACATTAAACAATATTTAATGACACCTCTCGTCTTAGCAGCCCCGGTCTCGGTAGACCGGCGATACTTTATACCGCGGCTTTAGACGACTCTCTCGGAGCCTCGTTAGCCGGGTCGATGATGAGGGTAAAGAAAATGCTCTTTACTACCTAAGCGGTCGTTTACTTCCGACGGAAATAAGGTATCCCGCAATTGAAAAGCATTGTTTGGCCACGATCTTCGCCGCTCAAAGCTCGGGCATTACATGCTTTCTCATAAGGTCAACTGATTTCGAAATTTAATCCATTGCGATACTTGATGACCCGTCCAACGCTTTCCGGTAGACTTGCCGGATGGTCGATGATATTATTGCAATTCGATATAACTTTCGTGCCTCTTCGTGCCATAAAGGGACAAGTCCTAGCAGACTTCCTCGCGACACACCCTTTGCTGGCGGAATCTCCTCTCGATGACGATTTGCCGGATGAACAAATAATGAACCTAGAAGACCACGATGATCGACGTTGGGAATTATATTTCGACGGAGCATCTTCAGCACATAAAGACGAAGAATCGCAAGTGATAGAGCCCGGTAAGGCGGGGATCGGACTAATCTTTATAACACCGGAGCGGGGGATGTTAAGATACTCCTACCACTTGACGGAGCGCGTGTACGAATAACAAAGCGAATACGAAGCCCTCATAACGGGATCGGAATTAACTATTCAAATGGGGATAACGGACATCAACATCTACGGCGATTGTCGGTTAATCATTCAACGGATCGCCGGACAATACGGAATTTTAAAACCAAGACTCGAGCAATACTTCCAGGTATGCCATACGAGTTGTTGGAACAGATTCCGAATGTGACGATCTACAAAATTCCCCGAAAGAAAACGCTTTAGCGGATGCGTTAGCCCGTCTCGCAAAAGAATTTGCTCGTTTGCAAGATGAATCGAGTGGAAGTGTCGGTTCACGGACGTCGGGTCCTATCACGACTCGACATAGACACGATACACAAATCGGAAAAGGAAAAAGGATCGATTGCGGCGAGTGACGGAAAACACGAAGATTGGCGACGACCATTAATAGACTACACCGCAAACGGGAAAACTACCGGACGATAGGTCGTTAGCCCATCGGATCAAGAAAAGAACTGCGTCCTACGCATTAATAAACAACACATTATACGGAAGGTCTTTTGATCGAATATGGCTAAGGTGCTAAGCGGGTCCGAGGCCGTGAAATTGTTAAAGAGGTGCATTCGGGACTGCGTGGCGCTCACCGATCGGGTCCAAAGATGAAAATGAAAATTAAAAGACTAGGGTACTACTGGCCCTCGATGATGACCGACCGCATGAAAATCGCCGAGGCGTCACCGGTGCCAAGTGCACGGAGTGGTTCTACACCGACCTCCAAATGTGCTTACATCCAGACAATTGCGTCGTGGCCATTTGAATGTTGGGGCACGGATATAGTGGGTCCAATAGAACCACCATCTTCAAAAGGACATCGCTTCATTCTTGCGGCTACGGATTACTTTTCAAAGTGGGCGGAGCGGTTCCACTTAGAGAAGTAAAAGCACACCATGTGCTTACAATTTTTCAAGAACCAAGTTGTTTACCATTTCGGAGTGCCGCGCGAGATCATCTCGGATAATGGGTCGGCATTCGAAGCACACAAATCAACAATTTTGTCGGGAGACACGGAATCGGCGGCGATATTCAACAATTTACTACCCGAGAGCAAACGGCCTTGCGAGGCTTTTAATAAAACTCTCGTTCAAATTTTAAAGAAGACTTTAGACGACAATAAGAGAAATTGGCACGAGAAGTTATTAGAAGCCTTATGGGCCTACCGGACAACCTTCGAACTCCTACTCGGGCTACACCTTACGCTCCGGTGTATGGGTCCGAGGCGAGTGTTACCCTTAGAGGTCCGGCTTTCCTTCACTCGGAATTGCGAGTTGCAAACAAGATCACGACAGAAGAGAATGCCAAATTGCGACTAGAAGAATTGGAAAGCACTGGAAGGGAAAAGACTTGCGGCGCGAGCAGAATTTAGAACTATACCAAGCTAAGATGGTTCGAGCCCATGACGGACCGGTCCGCCCGAGAACCTTCAAAGTTGGTGACTTAGTTCTCGTTCTCGAAAGACCTATTCTTGCACACCGCAAGATAGGAGGAAAATTTGAACCCACTTGGGAAGGACCGTTTGTGGTTGAGGCAGTCTACTCAGGAGGCTCCTATCAGCTAGTGAACTGCCAAGGAGAACCACATATGCTTCCAATCAATGGACGATACTTGAAGAAGTATTACGCTACCTGATGTTTCGAAGGAATGAATCCTTCATCCCTAGAAGCACGGGTGAAGTAATTACTTATGACTGGGTCCGAACCCAAAAATAATAAAAAATGTGTGCTAAAATAAATAAAATCATGATAATAAAGTTTTCTTTGTTCTCTCTTCCAAATCAAAATCTCTTTTCTGATCTTATCCCACTTCATTCCTGTTAAATTGAAAAATATAAAAAGTAATAAAAAAAGACTGTCTTTAATAAACATTTTCTTAATGTTCTTGTTCTTAGTACGGCCTACGATCCTTTTCCTTGTCTTTTCGCGGGGAAATGTCGAACGGGCGGTTGGTCTCGAACTTTAGAAATGGCGTAAGCCTTGCACTCGACGAAAAGAGGGTGAAAGATGGAGCGATAATAGAGATTGACTCGGACTTCGCACAGGCGGGCCCGCAATACGAGGAAAGTGACCGGGTCCCGATCGACCGAGAGGAGCCGCCGGTCGGACGAGTAATGAAAATGGGTGGCCCGAGCCACCAATCCGGCGATAAGAAAAGAAAAACAAACACCGAAGAAGAGAAGAGAATCAAGTCCGTAGTCGCTACGGCGGAGGGCGAGCTTGTCGGCGCCGCGCCCACGAAATTCGGGAAATACGAAGAGCTACTCTCACGACGACTCAACGAAGAAATAAAAATCTCCGTATCCGCAAGATGTTAACTAAATTAGCGACGGACCGGCGCGACGAGACGATTGCTACTGCCGGTGCATATACTTCGAGGATACCGGTTCGCCGGGAACTCCGAAGGAAGGAAGCCGGCTCCGGGATGACGAAGAAACTAGAGAAATCTCAAGAAGAACGAGAAGAAAGAAGGCTACTACGCCACCGGATAAAGTCACCGAGTAGTGCATGACCTTGTTGCGAAGCAACCCCGGAGGATGTCCCGACGGACATCATCCCCGAGGAGCCGAGGTATGCGGGGAGAATGCGAAGGGATTGAGCCATATATCCCACGAGTACGTCACCGGGCCTCGCCATTTGCAAATTATCCCGGAATACGAGCTAGAAAGGATACGGAAGGTCGAGAAGAAAACTTTCGAATACTTCGAGAGAATCGAGGCGGGGAGGATCAATATACTTAGAAGGCCTCGAGTTACATACAGACGTGTTCTCGGAATACGAACAACAACAAATCGTGGACTGCATCCGGGATTTGAAAAAGATGGGCCGAGCAGGTCGCTTAAGAGAAAGCACTTACTCAAAACCCCGGAGATGGATGCCAGGGAAGGGGAGAATTACAATACAATGTGGATGCTGCTACAACTTCGCAGAAGACAGGAAGGAAAACCCACCGGGGATACTCCGTCATGGCCGGGTGGATCCAATGCCATTAGTCATTAAAAGGATGGTAAAAAGAATGATAACATGGAGGGTACGCCGGCGGTTGCATGCCCAACGGTTGCATCATTAATATTTACAAGAAGGGTGATTGCATACCCCGCACATAGATCACCACGACTTTGTCGGACCTTTACTGCACGGTTTCTTTTCGAATGAGTGTAATATCATGTTCGGATCCGACCTCCGGATAGCGAGCCCGGGTGAGTTCCGAGGGCCGATAAAGATACCATTACCGGTAGGTTCCGTCATGATGTCGAAGGGCAACGGAGCGGATGTTGCTAAACATTGCATACCGGGAGTACCGAGTGAAGCGGATCTCGGTTACTTTCGGAAGGATGGACGACGGGAAAGCACCTTACCACTTCCGACCGGACCGGAGCTAGAGAGCCTCCGACCTTACGAGCTGTGAGTTACATGGAGAATATCACACCTCCAACGTACATCCATACGGCATCATTGCCAAGGATGGCTTGGAAGGTGATGTTATTGACCATGCACCTCACTATTCAGACATGGATTTCTACGGATACCTTTTTGGATGGATCGACAAAGATCATACATAGTCCGTTTTGAGTCTACATGGATTGTATGAGATGTATTCCAGATCGAGTTGTATGATGTATCTTCAGCATGATTGGAATGAAAGTGATGATGTCACATTTTTGGCCTCCACCTCTTTTGTGCAAATTGACTGGGAAACGCCATTAAAGTTAAACGAACTTCAAACAAAGAAAAGAAAAGAATAAAAAAATAATAATAATAAAATAAAAATAAAATAAAATAATAAAAAAAATAGAAATATAAATAATAAATGAGAATTATTTTTTCTTAAAAATCCAAACATAAAAAATAACTTCAAAAATCACGTGAACGCTAAATAAAATTCACATGAACATTAAATACACAGCTAAAAAAAAAATTTGGAAAGTTAAAGGACAAACAAAATGAAAATGAATCTCAAATCGGATCCCACTCTAAATTCATCTTTTCAAACATATCAAATCAACTCCAAATCGAAATTTATCTCAAGAAGCTTTGAAATTCTCTGTCAGGACAACTCTTCCTCACAAGAGACCCACACTTCAATGTCAGAACCCTAAACCTTTTTTCGTCACATCGAAATCATTTCTACTTTTGTGGCCTACCTTTCTTCCTGTATGGGGATCGACTAGGTCTATTGACACGGAGCCATGAGCTTTCTCTGATTTGGTTCTGATGGCATGAGACTGGGTCCCTCTTCACACAAATAAACTTTCGAGATTGGAATCCATTTCCAATTCTCTTTAAACTTCAGAGAATGGAATCCATTTCCAATTCTCATTAAACCTTTGAGATTGGAACTAGTTTCCAATTCTCATTAAACCTTTGAGATTGGAACCAGTTTCCAATTCTCATTAAACCTTCGAGATTGGAACCAGTTTCCAATTCTCTTTAGACCTTCGAGATTGGAACCGGTTCCATTTCTCTTTAGACCTTCGAGATTGGAACCAGTTTCCATTTCTCTTTAGACCTTCGAGATTGGAACCAGTTTCCATTTCTCTTTAGACCTTCGAGATTGGAACTAGTTTCCAATTCTCATTAAACCTTCGAGATTGGAACCGTTTCCAATTCTCATTAAACCTTCGAGATTGGAACCGGCTTCCATTTCTCTTTAGACCTTCGAGATTGGAACCGACTTCCAATTCTCTTAGACCTTCGAGATTGGAACCAGTTTCCATTTCTCTTTAGACCTTCGAGATTGGAACCAGTTTCCAATTCTCTTTAGACCTTCGAGATTGGAACCAATTTCCAATTCTCATTAAACCTTCGAGATTGGAACCAGTTTCCATTTCTCATTAAACCTTCGAGATTGGAACCAGTTTCCATTTCTCTTTAGACCTTCGAGATTGGAACCAGATTCCATTTCTCTTTAGACCTTCGAGACTGGAACCAGCTCCATTTCTCTTTAGACCTTCGAGATCGGAACCGGCTTCATTTCTCTAGACTTCGGATGGAACCGCTTCCATTTCTCTGATCTTCGAGATCGGAACCGCATTCCAGTTTCTTTAAACCTTCGAGAGCGGAACCGCATTCCAGTTCTCTTTAAACCTTCGAGACTCGGAACCGATTCCAGTTCTCTTTAAACCTTCGAGACCGGAACATGATTCCGGTTCTCTTTAAACTTTCAAGATCGGTACCTAAATTCGATTCTCATCCCCTTCAATCGACACTTAAACTCCGATTCTCATTCTGCGGCTGGTACCCCCATTCCAGTTTTCTCCACAATCCCGGGATTGGAACCTTGTTTCGAATCCAATTTCAAATCCAAATTTTCTCAAATTGATTTTAAACTAAACTTCAATCTAAATTAAAACTCAAAATCTAAACTTAAACATCAAAACTTAAACTAAAACAAAACGAAAATCTAAATCGAAATTCCCCTAGATCATGTGATTTGAGACTCACTCCCTTTTCCCTTCCCCAGCGAGAGTTCAGGAATCTCCAGTCTCAGAGATATTCTTGACACTCCCCAGCGGAAATTCTTCTACTTCGTCCTAAGTTTGTCACTTGGACATCTGTGTTGGTTTTGTTGATCTTTTCGATCGGCGCCGATACGCGCGGTGTGCTTGGTTAGCACACCACACCTATTGGGGGTCCATTTGTTGACCTCATTTTTTGTGAGGTCTTCTCTTCTTCTCTTTAGTACTTAGGATCTAGCCTTAGGCTTTTCCTTTGACTATCCTAGAGGATTAAAATTGGGACCCACCACTTAGAAATTCAAACCACTTCCTAACTCCCTGCCAACTCCACAAACTTGATTGTAGACCCCTAATCACCTATAGGGTTGAAATTAAATGTGGAAGTTTAAAGGATGAGTTCCCATAGGACTCTTTGGCCTTAGGACCGCCTACGGGTGGCTCGGTCCAGTGAAGTGGCCGACTTACACACACACTACACCTATACACTACACTTTCACACACCTCTTAAAACCACACCCATACCCAACTTGACCTCCTAACTCATGCAAGGTGATTCACATGGATGGTCCTTAACCCCTAAGCCCTCGGCAAGAGGGTTAGGAACAACATAGTGGGTGCCTCAAATGAGTCCCTTCATGGCTCATGTGGGCTTGATATGGCTTCATGGCTCAACCAAAATGATTTCATTCCACTTACATTCACCCAATCTTCAATTTTACAAATTTTCAATTTTTGACCCCCGGGACCCTACACCCGCCTAGCCTACCCAAAACCCTTGAAATTACCCAAATTTTCCAAAATTCTCCAAATCACCCAAAATTCCCCAAAACCATTCCTAAACATTTCCTCACCAATCAAATTAATCATCCATACCCAAAAATACCAAAAATTCCAAAAATACCTCCCAATACCCTCCAAATACCCAAAATACCCCTCTTAGCCAAAAAATCCAAAAATTCAGAAAATTCCCAGAAAATTCCGAGAAAATCCCAAATATTCCCAATGTCAAAACCAAACCTACCCAATTGACCCAAATTCTCGGTCCAATTCAATTCTAAACTTCAATTCAACATCCCCAACACCAATCTAGCATCAAATACAAGTCCGATTTGATTGACATTTGAATCCAATTTCACTTTGGGCCTTAAAGCCCAATTTGAACCCATGACCCAAACTTAGCCCAAACTCACCCAATTCAACTCCAATTAACCCCAAATCTTTTCTAAACCTTCCTTAACATTCCCATAAACAAAACACTAACATGATTTGCCCAAAGTTTAGATCCAAACCCCACTCAAATTCAACCCAAAGCTAAAAGGCCCAATCTTGACCTAAACCTAAACCTAGCCCAAATAGACCCAAACCTCAAAATCAAAACCCAACCAAAGCCAAAACCTCTTTGAAACATTCCCATAAACATTTCCCAACATTAATTTTACATCAATTTCAACCCTAGCCCAACATTGGCCCAAGTTAGCCCAATTTGACCTACATTGGCCCACTTATCAAATAAACCCAAATTCAACCCAATTCAAACCCAAACCACCTTAAATCTATTTCAAATTACTCATGAAACATCCCTAAACCAAAACTCAACAATTATTTGGCCCAACCTCTTTACAAAATTCCCATCCATAAATTCATTCTTAAACCTAAAAGCCCACTTCCCTTAAACCTTCCTAAAAGCCCACTTCCTTCAAATTCAAAAGCCCAAGCCTATCCTAAAGCCCACATGAAATTTCTCCTTATCATCCCTTGATTGAAATCATCCCTAAATCCTAAATTCATCATTGGATTATTCCAAAATTAAACCTCATGACAACTCTCACCAAAATGCCAAAAGTCACAAAATCCATTTCCATGAAATTGAACCAACTTTTCCCTAAGCCACATGGAGCCAAGTATGAGCCATTCACAAGCCATATGAAGCCATGAAAGTTTGGCATGTGACCATGCCATTAATGGTAAAAGGAGGGGCTCCTTTCCTAATCTTTCATTAAGCCTTTTTAACCTTATTCATGACACACACTAAACCATGTTTAGCCACCTCATCATGGATGGAGACCACACCATTCTCTTCGGTCGACCCAATCGATCCTCTCAGCCCAAAATCAGAGCCATGGGGAGGTGCACCCAACCCAAACCAATGGGTTGACCAAATTGAAGCCAAAATGACCCCTTCCCCATTCCATTTTAATTCATCCACTTTACACATGGCAATTGCCAATCGCTTGCACCAAGTCCCGTCCCGACCCACCCGACCTCGAGGGTGACCCATGCTCGGCCGGCCGGCCACCCGCCGCCGGAAAACGCCATGCCCGAGACCTCGGGAGAGGCCAAGCTTTGGAATTCTACCTCGTCGAGCCGCCCCATGCCCAATGGCCACCATGGTCGTTCTTCTCCTCACCTAAGCAGTCGATCCCGGTCCTCGACTCCCCGGGAGGCCCTCCAGCCTCTCCTATTTAAACCCTTCACCCTCTCGGCCATAAAAGGTGTTGAACCAGACCATACCAAAACTCTGCCAAAATCACTCCTCACTCCCCTCCAGACTTAGAGCAATTGATCCCCACTGTTCTCTTGCTCTAATCCCCATTGATTGAGCTCAATTTTGGAGCTCAATTCTCGAGCCGTAACGGGACATTCCCGAATCCTTCACCAAAATCAAATTAAACTCACCTACACCTTTACCGAGCCAAGAGAAGAAGTTTTCCAATGAAAGCCCCCTCTCCAGTGCCACCCGGCTTGTTCCGCACTCCAAAGGTTGTGATCGGCTCGGTGGAAATCATACCTAGACAATTCACCAAGCCAAGGACTTCATCCGGAGCTTGCTTGGACCCAATCGAACGTGACACAACCCTCGCATCGAATCTTCACTTCTCCGAGCAAAGGTATGAACTCCCTCTTCGCCCGAGCTTCGCTCAATTCTCCATTTTGATCGGCTTCGATTTCATAGCATGTTCACCGTATGGATGTGTTCGTCTCTTCAAGACGAATCCATAGAGCATAAGAACACGAAAATCCGTTGAGAATCGAGTGAGTTCTTAGGGTTAGAGTGTGGACGGTCACGGGATCGCACCGGCCGTAGACGATGACCGGAACCGTCTGGATCGCGCGTGTATCGGATGGACGGCTCGGATTGCGTCGGACCGGCAGATGGTACGTGAACCGCGGGGCCCCGGACAGCCGAGTCGATGGCGGCGCCGAATCGGGGAGCGACGCGTGTCGATTCGGAGTCTGCCGAGGCCGACGCGGCGCCGCGTGGATAAGTAGGAAAATAGGGATTTTTCTTATTTATTAAATACCCAGAACTTCAAAAATGCATATCTTTGTGTAGAAAAATCACAAAAATAAAATAAAAATACCCTCTTGCTCAGTGAACAGAGGAGAATAATGTGGAAAGGAAGTAATTAATTTTGTCCAGTACTTTATTTTTAATTAATTATTTACTCCCTGCATTGTTTTAATTCTCCATGCATTCATACAATTCACCATGGCATGAGACCATAGGGCTTTTGAAGCCTCTGAACTTGGGAACATTCCCTGAATTTTCCAAGGTCGAGGCCATCTCTCGTGAAAAGTTATTGATTTTTCAAATGCATATTGCTCGTTTTGAGTATTTTAATTCCAAAAATTAGCATGTTGTGAAGTAAATTCTAGGAAAATTTGGTGATGTTCCTTATGACCGGAGAACCCTAGGAAAAATAGGACTTGAGTTAATTCACTCGCATTAACCCTAATCGGCCTAAATACCCAAAATTGAACTTTAATTAATTAGAGTTAACCATAGATCAAATTGACTTGAAATCAATTCTCCACTGACCTTTAGGATTAGAGGAATCCACCATAAAAATTTCAAGTCAATTAGACTTGGTTAGCCCCATCAAATGGGTTGATTAAGCCACTTAGCCAAAATTAAACTTTAAAAATTCATAACTTTCAAAATCCTTTTCAAAAATTCACCAAATTAGCTTTGGAGCCTCTCTGATATCAGGGGAATTTAAGAATATTAAAATTGAAATTTTCTAAAAAAGTTGATTTTTTGCATTATTTTAATATTTTAATAATTAAAAAAATAATAAAAATTACAAAAATAATAAAATTCACCAAAATGTCACATTTTGAATTCTAACCACTTAGGAACAAACCCCATATTTTTCTTATGTCTCTAGGTTGAGATATTAAATTTTAAAGCCTTGGGGTAATTTTTAAAATTAAAAAATACATTTTCTAGCATTTCCACTAAAATAATTCTAATAAATTAAGGAAAAATCCGAAAATTGTAAAATTTGATTCTCTGATTTCCTTGATATCAGAGAGATTTTTAAAAAATATAAAACTCATTTTTCAAACTTTATTTTATTTTTAAATTAATTAATACTCCAAAACTCAAAATAATTATAATAAAAATAAAATAATTCAAAAAATCACCAAACTTGGTCCAAGTGGTCCTCTGGTCATTAGGAATGTCCCATAATTTTCTTAAGGACAGAACTTTTTTCTTGGTCATATTATTAAATTTTCCTTGCAAATCCTTATTTTCCACCAAAAATAATTACATAAATAAATTAAATATAGAAAAATCACATTTTCTCCTCTAATGTCTTTATTGACATATGAGTGAAGTCACATAAAAATTTCAAATTCATTTGAGTTCAATTTAATGAGTTATGAAATTATTAAGCTTGAAGGGCAAAATGGTAATTAAAATTTTAACCCTTAATTAAAACTTTAGGCTTAATAAAATGAAAGGTAAAATATTTGATCTTAATCTGATTTGGATGATTGAAATTTAAATAATTAAAGGGTAGAAACCTATTAAACAATTTAACAATAATTGAAATGAACTTTAATTAAAATAATTAACTAAATTTGGAAGAATAATAAAATTGGAATTATTAAAATAGGGATGTTATTAGGAAGAGGTTTGCTCTTTAATTTAAGAATCCCTAAATTAATCATCCCAATAATATTTAATTCCTAATTAAAATAATAATCCAAGTTTAAGATTTAAAATGCTAAAAGACTTAATCATTAAATTAAATTAAAGTTGAATTATTTAAATCAAACCCTTTTAAAATGAAATATTAAATTAAATTAAATTAAATTAAAACACATTAAATTGAATTAAATTAAATTAAATTAAAATTTAAATTAAATTAAATTAAATTAAATTAAATTAAATTAAATTAAATTAAATTAAATTAAATCAAATTAAATTAAATTAAATTAAATTAAAATATATTAAATTAAATTAAATTAAATTAAATTAAATTAAATTAAAATTAAATTAAATTAAATTAAATTAAATTAAAACTAAATCAAATTAAGTTAAATCAAATTGAATTAAATTAAGCTAAAGCATATTATATTAAATTAAATTAAATTAAATTAAATTAAATTAAACCACATTAAATTAAATTAAGTTAAGTTTAATTGAATTAAATTAAATATAACATCACCTAAGACATGAAGAATTCAAAATAAATCTAAAACAACTTGAACACTATTCCAAACTTAAATCCATTAACTAAAATTAAATCATAAACCACTCGAACATCCATTTGCCCTCGAAAGCTCGTGATGTCATAACTCTTAAAAGGGTGCTAAATGAAGTGTTACTTCATTCATGAGATATTCAAATGTCCTAGTTCACTGAGCAAGATAACAAAACTTAAACTCCCGGACGATTAATTCATTTGTATAATTAAATTCACTTGGACTTAGAATAATCCTAGAAATGTTGAAAAGATGTTTAAGATTCGTCTTAAGCACTTCCTCAATATGATAGGATATTTATAAGAACAATTGAACTTAGTTGTTCTTTGATGAAGAAAATCGTCCTCAAACCAAAATACAAGAACCTAGACGTCATAGGAAATTACTAGACTATAGGATTAGGAACTTGGTAGAAAACCATAACCCTTCCCTTAGCTTTACCTATGAATTTACTTTAAATGCTTAAATATTCTAACCGTGTTTTATGTGCAGCTTGGGATGACTGGAAGACCCTCCGTGTACGCTTTTATTTTATTGCAATTTACCTTATTGCAATTTATTTAATCGCATCGCACTTACCTTTCTTGCATGATAAACAACTGTTGCATGAAAACCAAAACTGTTAGGGTAGTCCCTAAAACTGAAACCAAAACTAAATTAAAAGTCATCACAAGATAAAATTCATCGCCACAACATTTCAAAATATAAAACAACTCAAAATTTAATCACAAACAAAACAACAAAACTACAACTACAACTAAATTAAAACGTCTTGTTGGATGATCGGGAATACCTCGGATGATGTAACCTACGTGTTGCTAACGGGATTTCCCACGGTCTAAATGAAAGTGTGGAACTCATTTAGTTGAGTTTAGCAAATTCATCTGGACTAAGTGAATCCGATAAAAATAACGATGCCGGAAGGATGGAACCGTGGGATCTTAACCGGTGTTGTTGTAATCAACTTTAAGATTTGTTTTAATTAAAACATAAAAAAAAAACACTTGGATTTTAAGATTTCTAAAACAAAACTTCTCTCTTCTCTTTTGATTACAATCTTCTAAAACTAAACCTCTGCAACAACAAGGAGCTCGAAGCATGGTGGGCAGCACGGCCATCGTCGTCAGCAAAACTGAAATCTACATCAGCAAAACCATTCTTAGAATTAAATAACCAAACCATAGGACTTCGAGGTAGTTTGCCTAGTGCAACATAAATCCTCAAACTTTTGTTAGGCATTTGCATTGCAAATTAAGCCCTAACCGGTCTTAGGACTCCGAGGTAGTCGTTCGGTACGACATAAACCCTCACATCTTCGAGGCTGTTTGTATGATTGTGTCATACGAATATAAGTCCTAATTAATTAAAATTGGCAAAATCAAAACATTAAATAAACATTAGGATTTTCCTAAATTCAAGCCAAACAATAGGATAGTCGGGAAATTACCGAAGTTCGCTTCGAATCTGTAATTTCTCCTACCTTTTTCCTTTGAATTCCCAAAACAAAATGTTCCAAACTTGATCCATTCCCTATCGAAATTCTAAAATTCAATCCCTCGAAAACTTAAACTTTGAAATTCTTGAGAGCGTAACTACCGATTATTATCGAGAGTTTTCTTAGGTGATTCCCGTCACTTAAGATGTAATTAACTATAGGGGCTTGCCCTTATAGGGAATTCTAAGAACCTGTGTAATATAAACCCCGCTTAATTCGTTTATATTAAGCGGGGAACTTGTCGACTTATAAAATTGGTTCGCGGACCAAACGGATGTCAAAAATCTTCTAGTTTATTTAATCGAGCCCCATCATCAAGCAGTGTGTCTATTCTTCGGGATAGATACATGGTTTGTGGTGCGGTGCTCGTTTATATAAACTATTCAGGATGTGAGATCAGTTTGATTTCATATCTTAAAATCTTCAAATTTAAAAATTATTTTCAAAATCAAATATTACTTTTCAAATTATTTATTTAAATTAAAATTAAAATTCGCCGACAATTTCTGGCGACTCCGCTGGGGACAATTCCTCTCTCCATTTTTAATCAAATAGTTTTGCTTTCAAAAATCGGTGGTGTATCCATGTTCCTAATGGATCAAACTACCCTTCTTTCCGTTGGAATATTATGTTCATTTCTACCTTGAACGAGTATAGCCAACATTCTCTCGGATTTAGGAGCCACTGTTTAGACACCCCTAAACAGAGAGGTTCCGAGATCCTTTTACCTCATTTCTGAGGTGGGGTGGACCCCCAATAGGTGTTAGTTTAGGAGTGATCCTTCGAGTCGAGAAGTCTTGCATAAGACTTTCTTTTCCTTTCCAACTCTGAATCGATTCATTACCTTCTCTACACCTTTGAACATTCCGTTCTAAATAAACAAACCCTCTAATGAATGACTCTTTTAACAAATATATATGAACAAGAATGTGTTCGGACTCTTTTCGATTCCTTTCTTTTCGTCCTGATGAGAAGAAGCATAACTTGGGACTGATAATCAGAATCTACCTTGCAGAAATGGAAGCCCCAAAGCTGATTTTCTCCTTCACCAATGGACTGGACTTCGCTATTTACAAGGATGAGCTGCCCGACAATGGGATCATCCGGTTTGGACAAGGGTTCGAGAACACAAATGTCAAGATCGCTGACGTTACCCTTTTCGCACTGATGGACAAAGTGCCAGAAACTGAGAAACCCATGATTGAGTTCAACCTTAAATCAACTCAAGAGTTTCCTCCTCTGCAAAGGGTTCCAGCTGAGAGGAGTACTACTGTCCATAGGAGGACTGTTATCTCTACCCCCACCTGGTCCAGTCGTCTCTCGCACCTACCCCGGCTCCCGCCAAACCGAAGGGGAAGGAAGTTCAAATTTGCAACGAGCATGTTACCGTGGAGGGTACGATTTCCGTGCAAGACCTTCCGTTTTTGAAATTGGGTCCAGCTCAAGGGTTCCACCCCTAACACGGACTCGGAGGAGAAACAGAGGCGGGAAGATTGCCGGGAAGGCCGGAGCCGCCGAAGTCGCTTTCTTAGAAGAGATCCCTGAGTACACACCACTACCTGAATACATACCATTGTCTGAATATACACCCCTTTTGGAAGGAAGTAGATTCCATCCCCTTTCCGCCGCAGCTGACGAGGAAAATGTCCGCAGGATTGCTTCTACATTACCTCGACCCGCATACTATAGTGACAACAGAAAGAAAAGGGCTAGGGTTGCACCACTTGCCCGACTACAGACTGTGATTGAGAAGTTAGCGAAGAAAGAAAGATGCCCTGTATCGGAAATTTTAAGAAGGATAGGACGGGTGCCAGCCAAATCCCGTCTTAGGCCGCGAGTAGAATCTGCTATCGCTGCAGAAGAGCCTAGTAAGAAGATGAAGGCTAGTCCACCTGTTGTTGTTTCAGGTTTACAGATCAGGGAGGATACCACCTTCCAGCATTCAGCTGACAGACCATCCGGTCCTAGGCCTTCTACCGCTAGAAGGATGGTATGGCATCCCACTACCGGCCAGTTAAGACCGAAACAACGACCAGAAAAGGAAAGTCTCGTCGAGAGACTTGAGTCCGAGGAAAGTGCTACCGCAAGAAAGGGGACTCATGAGAAAGAAACTCGACAATTATCACATGACAACTGCAAGGATGTACAGAAAAGACCGCTAGAAGATGCTATGGAAAAGCTAAGAACTGATATTCGGCGACTAGCAAGGGAAAGAGAAGAGAAATTCGGAGACGAAGTTGACTCGTCAGAATTCATGGATGATGAATATGCAGAAATTAACATGGTTGAAACACGAGCTTCGTCGCCTTCACAAGGTGCTCCTGCAGCTCGCAGAAGAGAAGAGCCGAAGTAATGAGGAGTCAGCTTCAAGAGAAAGATGATACGATCGCCCAAATGGCGAAAAGGATGGAAGAGATGGCCGTAGCCCTAGCCACTCTCCGTAGTCGTGTTCAACCCAAAAGAGAAACACCCCCGTAAGTTATTCACATTGTAGACGGAGGAAAGGAGATTACATCCGTCAACGGGGATGATCACTTAAAGAAGGATGCAACACAAAGTATGATTCCGGAAAAGGATATCAAGAGCTTGGTGGAACAACGAAGTGCGAGAAGCCTTGGCACAATCAAAGAGCGGGACATCCATTCGGACGGGTAGACCTTACTCTGAAGAATTCGACGCTCTCCAATATCCGAAAGGATTTGTACCACCTCTGTTCAAGACCTTTGATGGAACCGGAAACCCTCGGCAGCATGTTGCACATTTTCGTGCCAGTTGTTGCAATGCCGGCGGAAGTGATGCTTTACTCTTCCGACAATTTGTTAGCGACTCGTCGTGGATCGCCTTTGATTGGTATGCAGAATTACCAAACGGTTCGGTGAAAACATTTTCAGAATTAGAGAACCTCTTCATTAAGTGATTTGCCGGAGCTCAGCACCACATCACTATAGGTGATTTAGTGGTAGAGAAGCAGAAGCCGAATGAAACCTTGGTGGACTGCATACTTCGATTGAGGAACTTAAGTATGAAGTGTGAGCCACAGTTACAAGAACAGCATGCAGTCGGCATTTTACTTAAGAGCATCCATGGCCCGATAGCACTTCTCCTCAAGGGATTTACTATTAAGACTTTCGAGAAGTTGTTAAGCAAGGCCGGAAGCTTGCAAGAGGAGGCAAAGCAACTAAGTTTCACCGATAAAACAGACAAACAGAAGCCCGTGAAAACTTTTGAAAAGAAGTCCGGGATCGTCGCAGCAGTCGATAAAGGCAAGCAACCGATACAAATATCATCAGAACGGCCGCAGCAACCCCAATAGAATTACCAAGAACTCCCGACCCGACGTATCGGTCATCTCAACGAGTATGAACAACCGCCTCGTCCACAACGTACGTTTAGGGAGTTCCCGAGCAGGAGTATCCATTCAAGAATGAGGCAGATGCCGAAAATGTTCCGCGACCGATGAAGACTCCAGATTTCCAATCGCCGAGCCTAAAAGACCGGAAGAAGTCGACAAGAAAGGTGATCCCAACTTTTGCCCTTACCACCGGATGCTTGGGCACAAGATAGAAGATTGTATTACCTTCAAAAGTTGGCTCAACGACAATCTTCGGAAAGGGAATATAACGATCCCGAAAGAATACATGAAGGAACCCCAGAAAGGAGGTTCCGTCAATGTTATCTCGACGGATTTCATTGTTCCGATAGATCCCTATGCGACTGATGATGGATGGACTACCGCTTGGACAAAGTCTTCGAAGAAGATTTTAGATCACATCCAAACCGCTTCGGTGCAAGCTTCAATTCGTAGTTCGAAACCCGTCAAGTCGGCGCTATCACTTGCGATGAAGAACCGCCTCAACAAGAGACGACCGAAGAAAAGAAGAAAATTGACGAAGAAGAGAAAACCGAGGCACCTAAGGCTAGACTCAGGGGTCGCTTATCCTAGGATAGTTGTTTCCGATTCGGGGAGAAATCCCTCGAACCTCCGACTCGTATGATTATCCGCTCACCCCGGTGGGGTCTTATAATGATAAGGGTTATGACGTTGGCTACGTTTTCGATCGTTTCTAACGATTACGTAACTAGCGACAATCAACCTAATCCGGACGTCGATTCCGATACAAATGACAATTCTCAAATCATACACAATCTCGACGATCATAATGATGGAGAAGACATCCACCAGGAAGGCTACGAGAGTTCAACAAGCAATGAATCTATTTGCGAGTTTCGAGGAGCTCCAATCACAATAGAGTTAGAGCCTTCAGACTCCGAAGCTAATCCTGAAGAACTTGTCATCCCAATTCAGAAGGAGACACCAGCAAACTCAATGCTAAATTCAGAAGAAATCACAGAAGTCAACTTGAGAAGTGGAAGAATTCTACCTCCGAGAATGGGTCCAAAGGACAAAGGAAAGCAAGTGGTTGTTCAGGAAGAACCAACCCCGACAGAAGAAATACCCATTCGAGAAGAAAACGAGGCACATGAAAACAAAGTGGACTACAACGTGCTAGCCCATCTTAGGAAACTACCAGCCAAACTGAGCATCTACGACGCTCTCATCTTATCAAAAGAGATGAGAGAAGCTCTGATCAAGGCCTTACTTGATCCGGAAATTTGCTTAGCTCAAATGGCCGGAGAGTCCTTAGATGAGGTTTGCTCGTTAAAGGAGCAGCGAGGTGTTACCTTCACGGACAATGACCTACTACTTGGGACAGCAGGCCACAACTGACCCTTGTACATTTCAGTTACAATTGGGAAGTTTACACTCTCCAGAGTATTGGTGGATCCAGGAGCATCAATCAATATAATGAATCTTCGAACGCTAAGCATACTTGGAGATTGATGCTCGCGAGCTCGAAGCGGACAAAATGTTATTAAGAGGATTCAACCGAGAAAGGAGAAAGAGCCCTCGGATCAATAACACTCGCTAATGAAGACCGGTGACTTAGCAAAGACAACCGCGAAATTTCACATAATTGATTCAGAAACGTCGTTCAACGCTCTACTGGGCCGACCATGGATACATGAAAACAGGATGGTACCATCATCTCTACATCAATGCATTAAATACTACGATGGAGGGGAACATTGTATTAAAGGTGATTTACAACCGTTCTCCGTACATGAAATCGGAATCCATGAAGATGCAGCTTATTATGCACCTCCGAAGAAAACAATCTTCTCCGGAGATACCATAACAAATGAAGCAAAGGAAATTTGGGACAACGAAGAACCCGAAATTCTAGTCCAACGACTCACTCACCACTCCCTTACGGCGAGATGGTGAAGGTTTCTCCACAACTCGCATCCGAGGTCGAGGCCGGGGACGAGGTCGTGGCGTAGACATTAGGACGATTGAACAGAGGAAACCAGCCATCAATGTTGATTGGGAAGATAGTTCTGAAGAAGAAAAAGAAATCAAACAAGAAGCAGTGACAATAAGTCGGAAGAAGCCGCAATTCAAAATCCCTCTCGAAGATGAAAGAAACGAAGAATATAAATCGATGTACGAGAAGATTAACCACTATGTACATACTATGACCCTGACCCCGATCCATTCTAATAAGATCGAGGGTATGGAGGTCAAAGAGGTACGTAGCGGTGGTGCAAAGCCCATCAAATTCTACCGTGGTACCCCTTCCTCCAAAACTGAAAATAATGTACAATTTGAAGATGCTACTTCATCAGAATTAATGGAATTACCTTTTGAGTGGTACTCTCCCTGTGTTCAAAGTTTAATTCAACGTGGTTTCTTACCTCGACAATGGACAAAAGGTCGATCACAACATTTTGAAAAATTATGGAATAACTCCGGTCGTCCACCCAATTCAAAATATGGTCTCGGATTCGGCACAGTAGGATCGATTGACGATACCGAATTTTGCATGGTTGTCACTTGCGAGTCTAATGAAAACTGCATGGAAACTACAGAAGAATTCGAAGATTTACAAATTGGAGATGCTCCACCGTAGTTCGAAGAAGAGATCAAATCTATAATAGATGAGTTAACGGAAGTTAACTTAGGTACTAGCGAAGAACCTAGACCTACCTTTGTTAGCTCCTTACTCAATAAAGAAGACTCCGAAGAAATAATCAAGTTATTAATGGAATTTAAAGATCGCTTTGCTTGGAGCTACGATGAGATGCCGGGTTTAGCTCCGCAGGTCGCGATCCATAAGCTAGGGTGGATCCCGCTTCTGTTCCAGTCAGACAAGGTCCCAGAAGAATGCGTCTAGAAATCGAACAACAAGTCATAGCTGAAGTTAAAAAGCTAATAGACGCTAAATTTGTCCGTGAAGAACAATACCCGACTTGGTTAGCCAATGTGGTACCAATCAGGAAGAAGAATGGTCAGATCAGAATTTGTGTGGATTTCAGAGATTTAAACAAGGCATGTCCAAAAGATGAATTCCCTCCACCGATCCCAGAATTGATGATCGACATCGCTTCAACACATGAAATATTCTCATTCATGGATGGATCTTCGAGATACAACCGGATAAAAATGGCTCCGTGAAGATGAAAAACTTACAAAGCATTCGTAACGCCGATCGGAGTATATTGCTACACGGTGATGCCATTCGGATCGAAGAACGCAGGAGCAACCTACCGTAGAGCGATGACAAGAATTTTTGATGATCTCATCCACAATCAAGTCGAATGCTACGTGGATGATGTGGTCATCAAAAGTAAAGTGAAGGAAAACCACTCGTATGATTTGAGAATTGTTTTCGAACGATTAAGACAATTTAACCTTAAGATGAATCCCTTAAAATGCGCCTTCGGCGTCACCTCCGGAAATTCTTAGGATTCGTTGTCCGACATCGTGGAATTGAAATCGACCCGGAAAAGATTAAAGCTATCTTAGAAATGCCGCCTCCCGTAACCTTAAAACAACTACGATCTTTTCAAGGGAAGCCGGCATATCTTCGACGCTTTATCTCAAACTTGTCGTAGGTGTCAGCCTTTCTCGGCATTAGTTAAAAAGGACGCCAAATTTATTTGGGAAGAGAAATTCCGAGAGGGCCTTCGAGGACATTAAACAATATTTAATGACACCTCCCGTCTTAGCAGCCCTGGCCTCGTGTAGACCGCCGATACTTTATACCGCGGCTTTAGACGACTCTCTCGGAGCCCCGTTAGCCTGTGTCAATGATGAGGGTAAAGAAAATGCTCTTTACTACCTAAGCCGTCGTTTACTTCCGACGGAAATAAGGTATCCCGCAATTGAAAAGCATTGTTTGGCCCCGATCTTCGCCGCTCAAAAGCTCGAGCATTACATGCTTTCTCATAAGGTCAACTCTGATTTCGAAATTTAATCCATTGCAATACTCGATGACCCGTCCAACGCTTTCCGGCAGACTTGCCGGATGGTCAATGATATTATTGCAATTCGATATAACTTTCGTGCCTCTTCGTGCCATAAAGGGACAAGTCCTAGCGAGACTTCCTCGCAAAGACACCCTTTGCCGGCAGAATCTCCTCTCAATGACGGTTTGCCGGATGAACAAATAATGAACCTAGAAGACCCCGATGATCGACGTTGGGAATTATATTTCGACGGAGCATCTTCAAGCACATAAAGACGAAGAATCGCAAGTGATAAGCGCCCGGTAAGGCGGGATCGGACTAATCTTTATAACACCGGAGCGGGGGATGTTAAGATACTCCTACCACTTGACGAGCCGTGTACAAATAACGAAGCGTAATCACGAAGCCCTCATAACAGACTCGGAATTAACTATTCAAATGGGGATAACAGACATCAACATCTACGGCGATTCGCGAGTTAATCATTCAACGGATCGCGGACAATACAGAATTTTAAAACCAAGACTCGAGCAATACTTCCGAGTATGCCATACAAATTGTTGGAACAGATTCCGAATGTGACGATCTACAAAATTCCCGTAAAAGAAAACGCTTTAGCGGATGCGTTAGCCCGTCTCGCAAAAGAATTTGCTCGTTTGCAAGATGAATCGATGGAAGTGTCGGTTCACGGACGTCGGTCCTATCACAACTCGACATAGACACGATACACAAATTAGAAAAGGAAAAAGGATCAATTGCAACGAAGTGACGTGAAAACACGAAGATTGGCGACAACCATTACATGGACTACCCGCAAACGAGAAAACTACCGGACGATAGGTCGTTAGCCCATCGTATCAAGAAAAGAACTCGTCCTACGCATTAATAAACAACACATTATACGGAAGATCTTTTGATCAAATGTGGCTAAGGTGCCTAAGCGGGTCCGAGGCCCGTGAAATTGTTAAAGAGGTGCATTCAGGACTCGTGGCGCTCACCGATCGGGTCCAAAGACGAAAATGAAAATTAAAAGACTAGGGTACTACTCGGCCCTCGATGATGACCGATCGCATGAAAATCGCCAAGAGCCGTCACCGTGCCGAGTGCACGGAGTGGTTCTACACCAACCTCCAAATGTGCTACATCCGACAATTGCGTCGTGGCCATTTGAATGTTGGGGCACGGATATAGTGGGTCCAATAGAACCACCATCTTCAAAAGGACATCGCTTCATTCTTGCGGCTACAGACTACTTTTCTAAGTGGGCAGAGGCAGTTCCACTTAGAGAAGTAAAAGCACACCATGTGCTACAATTTTTCAAGAACCAAGTTGTTTACCGTTTCGGAGTGCCGCGCAGGATCATCTCAGATAATGGGTCAGCATTCAGAAGCACGCAAATCAACAATTTTGTCAGGAGACACGGAATCGACTGGCGATATTCAACAATTTACTACCCAAGAGCAAACGGCCTTGCTGAGGCTTTTAATAAAACTCTCGTTCAAATTTTAAAGAAGACTTTAGACGACAATAAGAGAAATTGGCACGAGAAGTTATTAGAAGCCTTATGGGCCTACCGGACAACCTTCAGAACTCCTACTCAGGCTACACCTTACGCTCTGGTGTATGGGTCCGAGGCAGTGTTACCCTTAGAGGTCCGAGCCTTCCTTCACTCGAATTGCAGCTTGCAAACAAGATCACGACGGAAGAGAATGCCAAATTGCGACTAGAAGAATTGGAAAGCCCGGAAGGGAAAAGACTTGCAGCGCAGCGAGAATTTAGAACTATACCAAGCTAAGATGGTTCAAGCCCATGACGGATCGGTCCGCCCAAGAACCTTCAAAGTTGGTGACTTAGTTCTCGTTCTCAAAAGACCTATTCTTGCACACCGCAAGATAGGAGGAAAATTTGAACCCACTTGGGAAGGACCGTTTGTGGTTGAGGCGATCTACTCGAGAGGCTCCTATCGCCTAGTGAACTGCCAAGGAGAACGACATATGCTTCCAATCAATGGACGATACTTGAAGAAGTATTACGCTACCTGATGTTTCGAAGGAATGAATCATTCATCCCTAGAAGCACGGGTGAAGTAATTACTTATGACTGGGTCCGAACCCAAAAATAATAAAAAATGTGTGCTAAAATAAATAAAATCATGATAATAAAGTTTTCTTTGTTCTCTCTTCCAAATCAAAATCTCTTTCCTGATCTTATCCCACTTCATTCCTGTTAAATTGAAAAATATAAAAAGTAATAAAAAAAGACTGTCTTTAATAAACATTTTCTTAATGTTCTTGTTCTTAGTACGACCCCTGATCCTTTTCCTTGTCTTTTCGCAGGGAAATGTCGAACAGGCGGTTGGTCCTGAACTTTAGAAATGGCGTAAGCCTTGCACTCAATGAAAAGAGGGTGAAAGATGGAGCGATAATAGAGATTGACTCAGACTTCGCACCGGCGAGCTCGCAATACGAGGAAAGTGACCGGCTCCCGGTCGACCGAGAGGAGCCGCCCGATCGAAAAGTAATGAAAGTGGGTGGCCCAAGCCACCAATCCAAGCAAGAAGAAAAGAAAAACAAACACCGAATAAGATAAGAGAATCAAGTCCGTAGTCGCTACGGCAGAGGGCGAGCTTGTCGGCCGCGCGCCTACGTAAATTCGGGAAATACGAAGAGCTACTCTCACGAGCAACTCAACGAAGAAATAAAAATCGCCGTATCCACAAGATGTTAACTAAATTAGCAGACGGACCAGCGCGACGAGACAGATTGCTACCGCCGGTGCATATACTTCAAGGATACCGGTTCGCCGAGAACCCGAAGGAAGGAAGTCGGCTCCGGGATGACAGAAGAAACTAGAGAAATCTCAAGAAGAACAGAAGAAAGAAGGCTACTACGCCACCAGATAAAGTCACCGGTAGTGCATGACCTTGTTGCAGAAGCAACCCCGGAGGATGTCCCGACGGACATCATCCCCGAGGAGCCGAGGTATGCAGGAGAACGCGAAGGGATTGAGCCATATATCCCACAAGTACGTCACCGGGCCTCGCCATTTGCAAATTATCCCGGAATACGAGCTAGAAAGGATACGGAAGGTCGAGAAGAAAACTTTCGAATACTTCGAGAGAATCGGAGGCGGGAGGATCAATATACTAGAAGGCCTCGAGTTACATACGGACGTATTCTCGGAATACGAACAACAACAAATCGTGGACCTGCATCCGGGATTTGAAAAAGATGGGCCGAGCAGGGTCGCTTAAGAGAAAACACTTAATCGGAACCCGGAGATGGATGCCAGGGAAGGGGAGAATTACAATACAATGTGGATTCTGCTACAACTTCGCAGAAGACAGGAAGGGAAACCCACCGGGGATACTCCGTCATGGCCAGGTGGATCCAATGCCATTAGTCATTAAAAGGATGGTAAAAAGAATGATAACATGGAGGGTACCGCTGACGGATTGCATACCCAACGGTTGCATCATTAATATTTACAAGAAGGGTGACTGCATACCCCGCACATAGATCACGACGACTTTGTCGGACCTTTCGCACGGTTTCTTTTCCGAATGAGTGTAATATCATGTTCGGATCCGACCTCCGGATAGCGGACCCGAGTGAGTTCCGAGGGCCGATAAAGATACCATTACCGGTAGGTTCCGTCATGATATCGAAGGGCAACGGAGCGGATGTTGATAAACATTGCATACCGGGAGTACCAGTGAAGCGGATCTCAGTTACTTTCAGAAGGATGGACGACAGGAAAGCACCTTACCACTTCCAGCCAGACCCGGAGCTAGAGAGCCTCCGACCTTACGAGCTGTGAGTTACATGGAGAATATCACACCTCCAACGTACATCCATACGACATCATTGCCAAGGATGGCTTGGAAGGTGATGTTATTGACCATGCACCTCACTATTCAGACATGGATTTCTGACAGATACCTTTTTGGATGGATCGACAAAGATCATACATAGTCCGTTTTGAGTCTACATGGATTGTATGAGATGTATTCCAGATCGAGTTGTATGATGTATCTTCAGCATGATTGGAATGAAAGTGATGATGTCACATTTTTGGCCTCCACCTCTTTTGTGCAAATTGACTGGGAAACGCCATTAAAGTTAAACGAACTTCGAACAAAGAACAGAAAAGAATAAAAAAAAAATAATAATAAAATAAAAATAAAATAAAATAATAAAAAAATAGAAATATAAATAATAAATGAGAATTATTTTTTCTTAAAAATCCAAACATAAAAAATAACTTCAAAATCCACGTGAACGCTAAATAAAATTCACATGAACATTAAATACACAGCTAAAAAAAAAAATTTGGAAAGTTAAAGGACAAACAAAATGAAAATGAATCTCAAATCGGATCCCACTCTAAATTCATCTTTTCAAACATGTCAAATCAACTCCAAATCGAAATTTATCTCAAGAAGCTTTGAAATTCTCTGTCGGGACAACTCTTCCTCACAAGAGACCCACACTTCAATGTCAGAACCCTAAACCTTTTTTCGTCACATCGAAATCATTTCGACTTTTGTGGCCTACCTTTCTTCCTGTATGGGGATCGACTAGGTCTATTGACACGGAGCCATGAGCTTTCTCTGATTTGGTTCTGATGGCATGAGACTGGGTCCCTCTTCACACAAATAAACTTTCGAGATTGGAATCCATTTCCAATTCTCTTTAAACTTCCGAGATTGGAATCCATTTCCAATTCTCATTAAACCTTTGAGATTGGAACTAGTTTCAAATTCTCATTAAACCTATGAGATTGGAACCAGTTTCCAATTCTCATTAAACCTTCGAGATTGGAACCAGTTGCCAATTCTCTTTAGACCTTTGAGATTGGAACCAGTTTCCATTTCTCTTTAGACCTTTGAGATTGGAACCAGTTTGCATTTCTCTTTAGACCTTTGAGATTGGAACTAGTTTCCATTTCTCTTTAGACCTTTGAGATTGGAACCAGTTTCCAATTCTCATTAAACCTTTGAGATTGGAACTAGTTTCCAATTCTCATTAAACCTTCGAGATTGGAACCGGCTTCCAATTCTCATTAAACCTTTCGAGATTGAAACCGACCTTCCATTTCTCTTTAGACCTTCGAGATTGGAACCAGCTTCCAATTCTCTTTAGACCTTCGAGATTGGAACCAGTTTCCATTTCTCTTTAGACCTTTGAGATTGGAACCGTTTCCATTTCTCTTTAGACCTTTGAGATTGGAACTAGTTTCCAATTCTCATTAAACCTTCGAGATTGGAACCAGTTTCCAATTCTCATTAAACCTTTGAGATTGGAACCAACTTCCATTTCTCTTTAGACCTTCGAGATTGGAACCAGTTTCCATTTCTCTTTAGACCTTTGAGATTGGAACCAGTTTCCATTTCTCTTTAGACCTTTGAGATTGGAACCAGTTTCCATTTCTCTTTAGACCTTCGAGACTGGAACCAGATTCCAGTTCTCTTTAAACCTTCGAGACTGGAACCAGATTCCAGTTCTCTTTAAACCTTCGAGACTGGAACCCGATTCCAGTTCTCTTTAAACTTTCGAGATCAGTACCTAAATTCTGATTCTCATCCCCTTCAATCAACACTTAAACTCCGATTCTCATTCTGCGGCTGGTACCCCGATTCCAGTTTTCACCACAATCCCGGGATTGGAACCTCGTTTCGAATCCAATTTCAAATCTAAATTTTCTCAAATTGATTTTAAACTAAACTTCAATCTAAATTAAAACTCAAAATCTAAACTTACACATCAAAACTTAAACTAAAACAAAACGAAAATCTAAATCGAAATTCCCCCAGATCATGTGATTTGGGACTCACTCCCTTTTCCCTTCCCCAGCGAGAGTTCAGGAATCTCCAGTCTCAGAGATATACTTGACACTCCCCAGCGGAAATTCTTCTACTTCGTCCTAAGTTTATCACTTGGACATCTGTGTTGGTTTTGTTGATCTTTTCGGTCAACGCCAATACGCGCGGTGTGCTTGGTTAGCACACCACACCTATCGGGGGTCCATTTGTCGACCTCATTTTTGGTGAGGTCTTCTCTTCTTCTCTTTAGTACTTAGGATCTAGCCTTAGGCTTTTCCTTTGACTATCCTAGAGGATTAAAATTGGGACCCACCACTTAGAAATTCAAACCACTTCCTAACTCCCTGCCAACTCCACAAACTTGATTGTAGACCCCTAATCACCTAGAGGGTTGAAATTAAATGTGGAAGTTTAAAGGATGAGTTCCCATAGGACTCTTTGGCCTTAGGACTGCCCTGGGTGGCCTGGTCTGGTGAAGGGGCTGACTTACACACACACTACACCTATACACTACACTTTCACACACCTCTTAAAACCACACCCATACCCACTTGACCTCCTAACTCATGCAGGTGATTCACATGGATGGTCCTTAACCCCTAAGCCCTTGGCTAAGAGGGTTAGGAACAACATAGTGGGTGCCTCAAATGAGTCCCTTCATGGCTCATGTGGGCTTGATATGGCTTCATGGCTCAACCAAAATGATTTCATTCCACTTACATTCACCCAATCTTCAATTTTACAAATTTTCAATTTTTGACCCCCGGGACCCTACACCCGCCTAACTCTACCCAAAACCCTTGAAATTACCCAAAATTTCCAAAATTCTCCAAATCACCCAAAATTCCCCAAAACCATTCCTAAACATTTCCTCACCAATCAAATTAATCATCCATACCCAAAAATACCAAAAATTCCAAAAATACCTCCCAATACCCTCCAAATACCCAAAATACCCCTCTTAGCCAAAAAATCCAAAAATTCAGAAAATTCCCAGAAAATTCCAGAAAATCCCAAATATTCCCAATTTCATTTTGTTCAACTATGCCATGGGCCAATTTTGTCAATTTACCCCACTTTTATCAAAATCCCCAATTTGACCCATTTTAACCCAAAGTGAACCCAATGTCAAACCAAACCTACCCAATTGACCCAAATTCTGGTCCAATTCAATTCTAAACTTCAATTCAACATCCCCAACACCAATCTAGACCAAATCCAAGTCCAATTTGATTGACATTTGAATCCAATTTCACTTTGGGCCTTAAAGCCCAATTTGAACCCATGACCCAAACTTAGCCCAAACTCACCCAATTCAACTCCAATTAACCCCAAATCTTTTCTAAACCTTCCTTAACATTCCCATAAACAAAACACTAACATGATTTGCCCAAATTTTAGACCCAAACCCCACTCAAATTCAACCCAAAGCTAAAAGGCCCAATCTTGACCTAAACCTAAACCTAGCCCAAATAGACCCAAACCTCAAAATCAAAACCCAACCAAAGCCAAAACCTCTTTGAAACATTCCCATAAACATTTCCCAACATTAATTTTACATCAATTTCAACCCTAGCCCAACATTGGCCCAAGTTAGCCCAATTTGACCTACATTGGCCCACTTATCAAATAAACCCAAATTCAACCCAATTCAAACCCAAACCACCTTAAATCTATTTCAAATTACTCATGAAACATCCCTAAACCAAAACTCAACAATTATTTGGCCCAACCTCTTTACAAAATTCCCATCCATAAATTCATTCTTAAACCTAAAAGCCCACTTCCCTTAAACCTTCCTAAAAGCCCACTTCCTTCAAATTCAAAAGCCCAAGCCTATCCTAAAGCCCACATGAAATTTCTCCTTATCATCCCTTGATTGAAATCATCCCTAAATCCTAAATTCATCATTGGATTATTCCAAAATTAAACCTCATGACAACTCTCACCAAAATGCCAAAAGTCACAAAATCCATTTCCATGAAATTGAACCAACTTTTCCCTAAGCCACATGGAGCCAAGTATGAGCCATTCACAAGCCATATGAAGCCATGAAAGTTTGGCATGTGACCATGCCATTAATGGTAAAAGGAGGGGCTCCTTTCCTAATCTTTCATTAAGCCTTTTTAACCTTATTCATGACACACACTAAACCATGTTTAGCCACCTCATCATGGATGGAGACCACACCATTCTCTCTTGGTCGACCTAACCGATCCTCTCGGCCCAAAATCGAGGCCATGGGGAGGTGCACCCAACCCAAACCAATGGGTTGACCAAATTGAAGCCAAAATGACCCCTTCCCCATTCCATTTTAATTCATCCACTTTACACATGGCAATTGCCAATCGCTTGCACCAAGTCCTCAGCCCCGACCCACCCGACCTTGAGGGTGACCCATGCTCGGCCGGCCGGCCACCCGGCCGCCGGAAAACGCCATGCCCGAGACCTCGGGAGAGGCCAAGCTTTGGAATTCTACCTCGTTGAGCCGCCCCATGCCCAATGGCCACCATGGCTCGTTCTTCTCCTCACCTAAGCAGTGATCCCGGTCCTCGACTCCCCCGGGAGGCCCTCCAGCCTCTCCTATTTAAACCCCTCACCCTCTCGACCATAAAAGGTGTTGAACCGGACCATACCAAAACTACGCCAAAATCACTCCTCACTCCCCTCCGGACTTAGAGCAATTGATCCCCACTCGTTCTCCACGCTCTAATCCCCATTGATTGAGCTCAATTTTGGAGCTCAATTCTCGAGCCGAACGGGACATTCCTGAATCCTTCACCAAAATCAAATTAAACTCACCTACACCTTCACCAGGCCAAGAGAAGAAGTTTTCCAGTGAAAGCCCCCTCTTCGGAGCCACCCAGTTGTTCCAGACTCCAAAGGTTGTGATCGGCTCTGGTGGAAATCATACCTAGACAATTCACCAAGCCAAGGGACTTCATCCGGAGCTTGCTTGGACCCAATCGAACGTGACACAACCCTCAGATCGAAGCTTCACTTCTCTGAGCAAAGGTATGAACTCCCTCTTCTGCCCGAGCTTCAGTCGATTCTCCATTTTGATTGGCTTGATTTCATAGCATGTTCACCGTATGGATGTGTTCGTCTCTTCAAGACGAATCCATAGAGCATAAGAACACGAAAATCCGTTGAGAATCGAGTGAGTTCTTAGGGTTAGAGTGTGGACGGTCACGGGATCGCACCAGTCGTAGACGATGACCAGGAACCGTCGGATCGCGCGTGTATCGGATGGACGGCTTGGATTGCGTCGGACCGGCAGATGGTACGTGAACCGTGGGGCCCCGGACAGCCGAGTCAGATGGCGGCGCCGAATCAGGGAGCGACGCGTGTCGATTCGGAGCTGCCGAGGTTGACGCGGCGCCGCATGGATAAGTAGGAAAATAGGGATTTTCCTTATTTATTAAATACCCAGAACTTCAAAAATGCATATCTTTGTGTAGAAAAATCACAAAAATAAAATAAAAATACCCTCTTGCTCAGTGAACAGAGGAGAATAATGTGTTCGGACTCTTTCTTTTTTGTTCTAAGTATTGCGACAAAAGGAAGCGTTATTTGGGACTGACGTTTGGAATCTACCCTGCAGAAAATGTCTGCACCGAAGTTAATCTTCTCCTTCACCAACGGAATGGACTTCGCTCTGTATAAGGACGAGCTTCCCGACAATGGAATCATCCGTTTTGGACAAGGATTCGACAATACAGATATCAAGTTCGCTGACGTCACCCTCTTCGCACTAATGGATAAAGTGCCAGAAACTGAGAAACCCATGATTGAGTTCAACCTGAAGTCAACTCAAGAATTCCTTCCCCTACGAAAGGTCCCGGCTGAGAAAAATACCACTGTTCGTAGGAGGACTGTGATCTCTACTCCCACCGGTCTGGTCGTCTCTACACCTACCTCGGCTCCCGCCAAATGGAAGGGAAAGGGAGTCCAAGTTTATGATGAGCCTGCTATAGTGGAGGGTACAGATTTTGCTGCAAAACCGTCTGTTTTCGAAATAGGGTCCAGTTCGAAGTTTACACCCTTGACTCGGACTCAGAGAAGAAATAGGAGTAGAAAGATCGCCAGGATCGAGAAAGCCAAGGCCGCCGAAGTCGCCTTTCTGGAAAAGATTTCTGAGAAAGAGGAAATACTACCCGAGTATTCACCCCTGTTGGAAGGAAGTAGGTTTCACCCTCTCTCTGTTGCATCAGATGAAGAAGATGTCGGAAGGATCGCCGCTGCATTACCTCGGCCGGCATACTATAGTGACTGTAAGAGGAAGAGGGCAAAAACTACGCCGCTCACTAGACTGCGAGCCGTAATAGAAAAGTTAGCAAAGAAAGAAAGGTGCCTTGTATCAGAAATTCTGAGAAGAATGGGACGAATACCAGCCAAATCCCGCTCAGACCGAGAGTAGAGCCTATCACTGCCGTCGAGAAACCAAGGAAGAAGATGCGAGCTAGTTCGCCTATTGTTGTATCGGGTCACCATATTAGGGAGGAAACCACCTACCAGCGTACAGCCGACAGACCATCTTGTCCTAGGCCTTCTACTGGAAGAAGGATGGTGTGGCGACCTATTATCGCTGAACCGATACCAGCACAACATTCTGAAAAGAGAAGTCTTGTTAAAGAGCCTGGATCTGAAGAAAGTGCTACTGCATTAAAAGAAACTCCTGAGAAAGAAGTTCAACAGCCATCATATGACAACCGCGAGACCGTTTGGAAGAGGCTACTAGAGGATGCCATAGGAAAGCTAAGAACGAATATTCGACGGTTGGTAAAAGAAAGAGGAGAAAAATTGGAAACTGAAGTAGATTCATCAGAGTTTATGAATGAAGAGTATGCCGAGATCAATATGGTCGAGACCCGAGCGTCCTCGGCTCTACAGGGTGCTCCATCAGCTTAAGAAAGGGACGAACCAGAAGCAATGAGAGCACGTCTTCATGAAAAAGATGATACGATCTCCCGGATGGCAAAGAGGATGGAAGAGATGGTTGCGGCTTTAGCCACTCTCCAAAGTCAGCTTCAGCCACAGAAGGAAACACCCCCAGAAATCATCCACATTGCAGACGGAGGGAAACAGATTACGTCCGTCAATGGAGATGAACAGCCGAAGAAGGATTCTGCACAAAGCATGATTCCCGAGAAAGATATTAAGAATATGGTAGAACAGCAGGTGCGAGAAGCCTTAGCCCAGTCTAAGAGTGGAGCATCTATTCAGATGGGTAGACCTTACCCTGAAGAATTTGATGCGGTCCAATACCCGAAAGGCTTCGTACCACCTCTGTTCAAGACTTTTGATGGAACGGGAAACCCCTGCAGCATGTAGCACATTTTGGTGCTAGTTGCTGCAATGCTGGTGGGAGCGATGCTTTACTCTTTCGACAGTTCGTCAGCAGCTTATCGGGGATTTCCTTCGACTGGTACTCAAAATTGCCAAATGGTTCAGTTAAGACCTTCTCAAAATTAGAAAACCTCTTCGTTAAGCGGTTTGCCGGAGCTCGACACCACATCACTATCGGTGATCTAGTGGTGGAGCAACATAAACTGAATGAAACTTTAGTGGATTACATACTTCGATGGAGGAATTTAAGTATGAAGTGTGAACCACAGCTTCAGGAAAAGCATACGGTCGGTATCCTACTTAAGAGTATCCATGGCCCGATAGCACTTCTCCTTAAAGGATTTACAGTTAAGACTTTCGAGAAGTTGCTTAGTAAGGCCGGGAGCTTGCAAGAGGAGGCAAAGCAGCTAAGTTTCGTGGAGAAGACCGATAAACAGAAGCATGTGAAAGCACTCAAAAAGAAATCCGGGATCGTCGCGACAGTAGATAAAGGCAAGCAACCAGTGCAGATACAGCAAGAGCAACCACAACCTAGCTATCAACCACTGCAACGATTACCAATAACCTCAACAGAACTACCAACAGCCTCGACCAAGCTATCTATCGCCTCAGCATTATGAGCAATCACCTCGTCCATCGCGTACCCTGAAAGAACTTCTAAAGAGGGAATAACCATTCAAGACTGAAGCAGTAGCAAAAATGTTCCACAGTTTAATGAAGACACCAGATTTTCAACTACTAGAGCCCAAGAGGCCAGAAGAAGTCAACAAGAAAGATCATCCAAACTACTACCCCTACCACCGGATGATCGGACATAAGATAGAGGATTGCATCACTTTCAAGAGTTGGCTTGACGACAATCTCCGGAAAGGGAATATAACGATCCCGAAGGAATACATGAAGGAACCCCAAAAAGGAGGTTTCGTTAATGTTATTTCAACGGATCCCATTGTTCTGATGGTCATACATGACTGACGATGGATGGAGTACCATCTGGACAAAGTCTTCGAAGAAAATTTTGGGTCACATCCGGACCACTTCGGTGCGAACTTCAACTCAAAGTCTGAAACCTGCCAAGCCGGCACTATCGCTTGCATTTAAAGAACCGCCTCAGAAGGAAGAGAAGATCGTGGAAGAGAAGAAGACCGAGGCTCCGAAGGGTAGACTAGGGGTCGCTTATCCTAGGATGGTTGTTTCTGATTCGGGGGAGAAATTCCTCGAAGCTCTGACTCTGTATGATTATTTGCTCGCCCCGGCGGGATCTTATAATGATAAGAGTTATGGCGTTGGCTACGTTTTGACTGTTTCTAACGATTACGTAACTAACGACAACCAACCTAATATGGATCTCGATTTCAATATAAATAACAATTCTCAAGTCATACTAAACCTCGACAACCATGATAAAGGAGAAGATGTTCACAAGGATGGCTACGAAAGATCAACAAGCAACGAGTCCATTTGTGAATTCCGAGGAACTCCAATCACAATAGAATTAGAGTTATCAGATTCCGAAGCAACTCCAAAAGAGCCAGTTGTTCTGATTCAAGAGGAGACACCGGTAAATCCAGCACCAGATTCAGAAGAGATAACAGAAGTCAATTTAAGAAGCAGAAAAGTTCTACCTCCAAGAATGGGTCCAAAGAATAAAGGAAAGCAGGTGGTTGCTCAGGAAGAGCCAACCCCAGCAGAGGAATTGCCCATTCGGGATGAGACTGAAGAGTCGGGTAATAAAGTGGACTATAACGTGCTAGCCCATCTTAGGAAGCTACCAGCCAAACTGAGAATATACGACGCTCTGATCCTGTCGAAGGAGATGAGGGAAACTCTGATCAAGGCCTTACTTGATCCAGAAATTTACTTAGCTCAAATGGTCGGTAATTCCTTAGACGAGGTTTGCTCGTTAAAAGAACAGCGAGCTGTTACCTTCACGAACAATGATCTGCTACTGGGAACAGCTAATCACAACCGACCGTTGTACATTTCAGTCACTATTGGAAAATTTACGCTCTCTAAGGTGTTGGTTGATCCGGGAGCATCAATCAACATAATGAATCTTCGGACACTAGTATATTTGGAAATTGATGCTCGCAAACTCAAATTAGACAAGATGTTATTAACAGGCTTCAACCAGAAAGGAGATAGAGCTCTCGGATCGATAACACTTTTGATGAAGACCAGCGATTTAGCAAAAACAACCGCAAAATTTCATATAATTGATTCTGAGACATCATTCAATGCTCTACTGGGTCGGCCGTGGATCCATGAGAACTGGATGGTACCGTCGTCTCTGCACCAGTGCATAAAGTATTATGAAGGAGGAGAATAGTGTATCAAAGGTGATTTGCAACCGTTCTCTGTGCATGAAATCAGAATCCAAGAAGATGCAGCCTATTACGCGCCTCCAAAGAAAACTATCTTCTCCAGAAACACCGTACCAAATGAAGTAAAAGAAGTTCAAGATGACGAATAACCTGAAATTCTAGTTCAGCAGTTACTCACCACTCCTTTACGGCGAGATGGTGAAGGTCTCTCCAGAACTCGCACCCGGGGTCGAGGCCGGGGACGAGGTCGTGGAAGAAACGGTGGAACAGTTGGACAGAAGAAACCGTCATTGGTGTTGATTGGGAGAGCAGTTTCGAAAAAGAGGAAATTAAGAAAGAAGCAGTGACAACAAGTCAAAAGAAACCCCAGTTCAAGATCTCTCTCGAAGACGAAAAGAATAAAGGATACAAATCAATGTACGAGAAGATTAACCACTATGTACATACTATGACCCTGACCCCGATCCGCCCTAATAAGGTCGAGGGTATGGTGGTCAAGGAAGTGCATGGTGGCGGTACTAAACCAATCAAATTCTACTGTGGTGCCTCTTCTTCTAAAATTGACAATGATGTACAATTTGAAGATGTTACTTCATCTGAATCAATGGAACTGCCTTTTAAGTGGTATTCTCCCTGTGTTTAGAATTTGATGCAGCGTGGTGTTCTACCTAAACAATGGACAAAAGATCAATCACGAAACTTCAAAAAATTATAGAATAATACCGGTCGACCGCCCAATTCAAAACATGGTCTCAGATTCAGGATCAGTTGATGATACGAGATTTTGCTTGGTTGTCACTTGCGAGCCTAACGAAGACTGATTGGAAGCTTCAGAAGATCTCGAAGATCTACTAATTGGAGATGCTCCACTAGAATTTGAAGAAGAGATTAAATCTATAATAGACGAGTTAATGGAAGTTAACTTAGGTACTAGCGAAGAGCCTAGGCCGACCTTTGTTAGCTCCTTACTCAATAAAGAAGACTACGAAAACATGATCAAGCTACTAATGGAATTCAAGGACTATTTTGCTTGAAGTTACGATGAAATGCCGGGATTAGCTCCAGAGGTCACAGTTCAGAGGCTAGAAGTGGATCATGCTATCATTCTAGTTAGACAAGCTCCGAGAAGAATGCGTCTAGAGATTGAACAACAAGTAATAGCTGAAGTTAAGAAGCTAATAGACGCTAAATTTGTCCGTGAAGAATAATACCCGACTTGGTTAGCCAATGTGGTACCAGTCAGAAAGAAGAATGGCCAGATCAGAATCTGCGTGGATTTCAGAGACTTGAATAAAGCATGCCCAAAGGATGAATTCCCTCTACCAATTCTAGAATTGATGATTGACATCGCTTCGACACATGAAGTCTTCTCTTTCATGGATGGATCGTCAGGATACAATTAGATAAAGATGGCACCGGAAGATGAGAAACTCACAGCCTTTAGAACACCAATCGGAGTGTACTGCTACACAGTGATGCCTTTTGGATTGAAGAACGCAGGAGCAACTTACCAAAGAGCAATGACGAGGATTTTTGATGATCTCATTCACAACCAAGTAGAGTTCTACGTGGATGATGTGGTCATCAAGAGCAAATTGAAGGAAGATCACTTGTATGATTTGAGAATTATTTTCGAGCGATTAAGACAATTTAATCTTAAGATGAATCACTTGAAATGCGCCTTCGGCGTTACCTCCAGGAAATTCTTAGGATTTGTTGTCCGACATCGCAGAATTGAAATATATCCGGAGAAGATTAAAGCTATCTTAGAAATGCCGCCTCCCAAAACTTTGAAAATACTACGATTTTTTCAAGGGAGGTTGGCATATCTTCGACGCTTTATTTTGAATATGTCAGGAAGGTGTCAGCCTTTTTCTGCTTTGGTCAAGAAGGATGCCAAGTTTACTTGGGACTCCAAATGTCAACATGCCTTTGAGGACATAAAGCAGTATTTAATGACACCTCCTGTCTTAGCAGCCCCAGTCTCGGGTAGACCGTTGATACTTTATACTGCGGCTTTAGACGACTCTCTCGGAGCCTTGCTAGCCCAGGTCAATGACGAGGGGAAAGAAAATGCTCTTTATTACTTACGTCGTCGTCTAATTCCGACGGAGGTAAAGTATCCCCCAATTGAGAAGCATTGTTTAGCCCTGATCTTCGCCGCTCAAAAGCTCAGGCATTACATGCTCTCTCATAAGGTCAACCTTATTTCAAAGTTTAATCCATTGCAATATTTGATGACTCGCCCGATGCTTTCCGGCAGACTTGCCAGGTGGTCGATGATACTATTGCAATTCGATATAACTTTCATTCCTCTTCGTGTCGTAAAGGGAAAGTCCTAGCAGACTTCCTCGCAGCACACCCTTCACCGGCAGAATCGTCTCTCAATGACGACTTGCCAGACGAGCAGATAATGAGCCTAGAAGACCCCGATGATCAACGTTGGGAATTGTACTTAGACGGAGCATCTTCAGCGCAGAAGGATAAAGAATTGCAAACGATAGTGCCCGGTAAGGCAGGAATCGGACTAATATTTATAACACCGGAGCGGGGGATGTTAAGGTATTCTTACCATCTAACAGAATCGTGTACGAATAACGAAGCAGAATACGAAGCCCTCATAACCGGACTGGAATTGACCATTCAGATAAGGATAACTGACATCAACATCTTCGGAGATTCACAGTTGATCATTTAACAAGTCGTAGGACAGTACAGAATTTTAAAAACACAACTCGAGCAGTACTTTCAGTATGCCATGAAATTGTTGGAACAGATTCTGAATGTAACAATCTACAAGATTCCCAGAAGAGAAAACGCTCTCGCAGATGCGTTAGCCCGCCTTGCAAAGGAATTTGCCTGCTTACAGGATGAGTCAGTTGAAATGTCAGTTCAAGGACGATAGGTCCTATCACAGCTCGACATGGATGCAATGCACCAGTCAGAAAAAGAAGAAGAAACAGTTAAAGTAGTAATAGAAAATACAGAAGATTGGCGGCAGCCATTAATAGACTACCTGCAAACAGGACACCTACATGACAATAAGTCTTTAGCCCATCAAATCAATAAAAGAACTCTGTCATATGCATTAATAAACAATACGTTATATAGAAGGTCTTTCGACCAGATGTGGTTAAGGTGCCTGAATGGGTCCGAGGCCCGTGAAATTGTTAAAGAAGTGCACTCAGGACTTTGTGGCGCTCATCAGTTGAGTCCGAAGATGAAAATGAAGATTAAAAGACTAGGGTACTACTGGCCCTCGATGATGACCGACTGCATGAAAGTTGCAAAAAATTGTCACCAGTGCCAAGTGCATGGAGTGGTTCTACATCAACCTCCAAATGTGCTGCACCCGATAATTGCATCGTGGCCATTTGAGTGTTGGGGCACGGATATTGTGGGTCTGATAGAACCGACTTCTTCAAGATGACATCGCTTCATTCTTTCAGCTACAGATTACTTTTCGAAATGGGCAGAAGCTATACCGCTCAGAGAAGTAAAAGCACATCACGTGCTACAGTTCTTCAAGAATCAAGTTGTCTACCATTTTGGGGTACCGCGCAGAATTATCTCAGATAATGGGTCCGCGTTTAAGAGCATGAAGATCAACAATTTTGTCAGAAGACATGGGATTGACTGGCACTATTCAACGATCTACTACCCAAGAGCAAACGGCTTGGCCGAGGCTTTTAATAAAACTCTCATCCAAATTCTAAAGAAAACCTTGGACGACAACAAAAGGAATTGGCACGAGAAGTTGTTAGAAGCCTTATGGGCCTACAGAACAACTTTCAGAACCCCTACTCAATCCATGCCCTACACTCTAGTGTATGGGTCTGAGGCCGTCTTACCCTTGGAAGATCAGCTTCCGTATCTCAGATTTGCAGTTGCAAACAAAATCACTACAGAAGAAAATACCAAATTACGACTAGAAGAACTGGAAAGCTTAGAAAGAAAACGACTTTCAGCGCAACAGAATTTGGAACTGTATCAAGCCAAGATGATCCAGGCACACGATAAACTAATCTGCCCAAGGACATTCAAAGTCAGTGACTTGGTTCTAGTTCTTAGAAGACCTATTCTTGCACACCGCAAGATAGGAGGTAAATTTGAACCGACATGGGAAGGGTCGTTCGTGGTTGAGACAATCTACTCAAAAGGTTCCTACCAACTTGTGAATTGTCATGGAGAACAACCTATGCTTCCGATTAATGGACGATACTTGAAGAAGTATTACGCAACCTGATGTTTCGAAGGATGAACTTTAAAAATGAAGTCTCATTCCTAGAAGCACGGGTAGAGTAATCGTTTGTAACTGGGTCTGAAACCCAACATAAAAAATGGATGATAAAAATCATTAACAAAAATGTGTTAAAAAGAAAATATGCGAAATGATAAAATTTTGATCCCTCCTTTTAAATCAACTCACTCCTGATCTTTCCTCATCTTTTCCTACTCTTATTAAAATTTGAAAGAAACAAATAAAAGCTTTCCATTAATAAGTAAATTTTCTTATTGTTCTTGTTCTTAGTACAGCCCCTGATCCTTTCCTTGTTTTTCGCAGGGAATGCCGAACGGGCGGTTGGTTCTGAACTTTAAGAATGGCGTGAGTCTAGCACTAGATGAAAAGAGGATGAAGGATGGGGCTGTGATTGAGATTGATTCTGATTTCACACCTGCCGGGCTATAGTACGAAGAAACCGATTGGACTCCGATTGACCGGGAAGAGTACCGTATCCAGACAGTGATGAAATTGGGTGGCCCAAGTCAGCAGTCCGCCAGTAAGAAAAGAAAAGTAAACGTCACTCATGCAACAGGAGAAGACAAGAAAGTTAAGTCTGTGGCTGCTACAGCAAAGGGCAGGCTTGTCAGTGCTATGCCCACAGAAATTCGAGAAGTAAGGAGAGCTACTCTCGATCCAACCCAACGAAGAAACAAAAATCGTCGCATTCGCAAGATGCTGACCAAGCTGGCAGCAGATCAACATGAAGAGACAGTTGCTACCGTCAGTGCGAATACTCCAAGGAAATCAGTTCGTCAGGAACCAGAAAAGAGGAAACCAACTCCAAGAACAACAGAAAAGATGAAATAAATTCCAAGAAGAGCAGAAACAGAATCGGTGCCACGACGCCAGACAGATGCACCAGTTTTGAAGAGTCTTGTTGCGAAAGCAACCCCGAATGATGTCCCGACAGAAACTATCTCTGAGGAGCCGAGACATGCAGGAGAGCGTGCTGGAGTTGAACCGTACATGCCACAGTATGTTACCAGACCTCGCCAGTTGCAAATAATTCCAAAATACGAGCTGGAAAGGATGCAGAATGTTGAAAAGAAGACTTTTGAATATTTTGAAAGAATCCAAGGCAAGAGGATCAACATCTTGGAGGGCCTTGAGCTGCATACAGATGTGTTCTCAGACTACGAGCAGCAGCAAATTGTGGACTGCGTCGTTGAAATTCAGAAAATGGGTCGAGCCATTCATTTAAGAGAGAAGACCTACTCGGAACCTCGAAAATAGATGAGAGGAAAAGAAGAGTTACAATCCAATGCGGGTGTTGCTACAACTTCGCTCAAGACAGAAAGGGAAATCCACTAGGGATACTCCATCGTAGTGAGGTGGATCCAATGCCAAGAATTATTAAGAGAATGGTAAGAAGGATGGTGGCATGGAGGGTATTGCCTGCAGACTGCATACCCAACAGCTGCATCATTAACATATACAGAGAAGGCGATTGCATACCGCCACAAATAGATCATCATGACTTCGTCAGACCTTTCTGCACACTGTCTTTCGTCAACCAATGTAACATCATGTTCAGATCTAACCTCCGGATAGCAGGTCCCGGAGAGTTCCGAGGGCCGGTGGAGATACCACTACCGGTAGGTTCCGTCCTGGTGTTAAAGGGGAATGGAGCCGACATAGCAAAACATTGCATCCCAGGAGTGCCTGTTGAGCGAATCTCCGTCACTTTAAGAAGGATGGACGACAGGAAAATGCTTTTCCACTTTAAGCCAGATCCAGAGTTAGAGAGTCTCCGGCCCTACGAGCTGTGAGTTACATGGAAAATATCACACCTCCAATGCACATCCAAACGGCATTTTCTGCCAAGGATGACTTGGAAGGTGATGTTATTGTCCATGTATCTTACTATTCAGACATGGATTTCGACAAATGTTTTTGGAAGAAACTTGCAAGAATCTTACACAAGCTGTTTTGGATTTATATGGATTGTATGAGATGCTAGATTCTCAGGGAAAATATCATCTTGTTTTAGATCAAGATATATGATGTGTTTTTCGACAAGATCAGAATGAAAATGACCATGTCATGTTTTGCCTTCACCTCTTTTTGTACAAATTGACTGGGAAACACCATTAAGTTAAATGAACTTCGAATAAAGAATGAAGGAAAAATAAAAATAAATAAGAACTCTCTTAAAAAAAATCTGAATGTCAAAACGAATTCCAAATAAACGTGAACTCTAAATTGAAAATCAAGTTAAAATCAAATCACAACAAAAAACTAAAACAAATCCCCGAATCTGAAATCCCCAGCTTTCAGCTATTCTCAAATCTTTTTGGACTCTCCACGTTTCCTTCCCTCTTTTGAGAAGGTCGACTGAGTCTACTGACACAGGACCACAAAAATTTTCGATTTGGTTCTGATGGCATGGATTCATATCCTTTGCCAAATAATCAAACCTTGATCGACTCTCCTCGGATGTGAACTTTCATGTCTCATTCTGATTTTCCACTAAACTAAAATCTCCACAAAATCTTCAAAACCAAATCAAATACAAACTTCTGGGATTGATACTAAATTTCAATCCTCTCTTTCCGAGATTGATACCAAATTTCAATTCTCTCTTTCGAGACTGGTACCAAATTCCAGTTCTCTCCTTTCGAGGTCGGTACCAAATTCCGACTCTCTTTTCGAGATTGATACCAAATTTCAATTCTCTCTTTCAATACTGGTACAAAATTCTAGTTCTCTCCTTTCGAGGTCGGTACCAAATTCTGGCTCTCTTTTCGAGATTGATACCAAATTTCAATTCTCTCTTTTGAGACTGGTACCAAATTCAAGTTCTCTCCTTTCGAGGTCGGTACCAAATTCCGACTCTCTTTTCGAGATTGATACCAAATTTCAATTCTCTCTTTCGAGACTGGTACCAAATTGCAGTTCTCTCCTTTTGAGTTCGGTACCAAATTCTGACTCTCTTTTCGAGATTGATACCAAATTTCAATTCTCTCTTTCGAGACTGGTACCAAATTCCAGTTCTCTCCTTTCGAGGTTGGTACCAAATTCTGACTCTCTTTTTGAGGTTGATACCAAATTTCAATTCTCTCTTTCGAGACTGGTACCAAATTCCAGTTCTCTCCTTTCGAGGTCGGTACCAAATTTTGACTCTCTTTCTGAGATTGATACCAAATTTCAATTCTCTCTTTCGAGACTGGTACCAAATTCCAGTTCTCTCCTTACGAGGTCGGTACCAAATTCCAACTCTCTTTCCGAGATTGATACCAAATTTCGATTCTCTTTTTCGAGACTGGTACCAAATTCTAGTTCTCTTCTTTTGAGGTCAGTACCAAATTCTGACTCTCTTTCCGAGATTGATACTAAATTTCAATTCTCTCTTTAGAGACTGGTACCAAATTCCAGTTCTCCCTTTCGGGACTGGTACCAAAATTCCAGTTCTCTTTGTAATCTCGAGGTTGGAACCTAGGTTCCAATTTTCATTTCAAATCCGAAATCTCTGCGAAATTCACCTTGAAATCTAAATCCAAAATTAAATTTAAAACAAAATTCTGATTAAGTCAAATTCCAACTGGAATAAAAACATGAATCGAAAATTCAAACTCAACATTAAGACTTGAAATAGCAAATGAAGCGAAATCTAAATCAAATTTCACCAGATCTTGTGACATGGAATTCACCTTCTTTTGTTTTACCCAGCGAGAGTTATGGAATCTTCAGTCTTGGAGATTTACCTGTTACTCCCCAGCGGAAATTTTTTCTATGCTTCGTTCTAAGTGTGTCACTTAGACGTCTGTGTTGGTTTTTTTGATCTCTCCGGTCAATGCCAATACACGTGGTGTGCTTGGTTAGCAAACCATACCTATTGGGGGTACTTTTGTTAACCTCATTTTTGATGAGGTCTTTTCTCTTCTCTCTCCTTAGTACTTAGGATCTAGCCATAGGGCTTCCCCTTGACTATCTTAGAGGACTAGAAATGGGACACATCACTTAGAAATTCAAACACTTCTTGGCTCCCTTCAAACCCCATGAGTTTGATTGTAAACCCCTAAGCCACTTGGAGGGTTAAAATCAAATTTGGAGGTTTAAAGGATGAGTTTCCTATAGGACTCTTTGGCCTTAGGATTACCCTGGATGGTCTGGTCCTGGTGAGGGTAAGCTTGCACACACCACACTCTCACAAACATCCTAAAACCCTAAAAACCACACCTATACCCAATTTGACTCCCTGACTCATTTAGGAAATTCATATGGATGGACCTTAACCCCTAAGCCCTTGGTTAAGAGGGTTAGGAACAACATAGTGAATGTCTAGAATGAGTCCTCTCATAGCTCTTGTGAGCTTAATATGGCTTCATGGCTCAACCAAAATGGTTTCGTTTCACTCACATCTAATCAATTTTCATTTTCCTCAAATTTCAATTTTTGACCCCCGGGGCCCTAAACCCACCAAACCTACCAAATAACCTCAAAATACCCAAAATACCCTTTTAACCCAAAAAATCCAAAGATTTCAAAAATTCCCAGAAAATTCCAAAAAATCCCAAATATTCCCAATTTCATTTTGTTCAACTACACCATAAGCCAATTTTGTCAATTTAGCCCGCTATTACTAAAATCCCCAATTTGACCCATTTTTAACCTAAAATGAACCCAATGTCAAACCAAATCAACCCAATTAATCCCAATTTTGATCCAATTCAATTCTAAACTTCAATTGAATATAACTAATATCAATTTAAACCAGATCCAAACCCAATTTGACCAATATGTGGATTCAATTTGAATTTGAAGCTTAAAGCACAATTTTGGCCCATGACCTAAACTTAGCCCAAACCAATCCAACTCAACTCTAATTAGCCCTAAATCATTTATAAAACTTTCCTAACATCTCCACAAACAAAACGCTAACTTAATTTGCCCCAAATTTAGACCCAAATTTCATCTAAACTTAACCCAAATAAAAAATCCCCAATTTGGTCTAAACCAATCATGAACCCAAATAGGCCCAAATCCTAAAATTAAAGCATAACCAAAATTGAAATCTCTTTGTTATACTCCCATAAACCTTTCTAAATATTAATTTTACATGAAAACCAACACTAGCCCAACCTTAGCCCAAGTTAGCCCAATTTGACCCACTTTGGCCCCATTACCAAAAAGACGCAAATTAAATCTAATTCAACTCAAAATCACCCCAAACTTGTTCCAAATCACTCATGACACATTCCTAAACCAATTGCAACATTTATTTGACACAACCCTTCACCAAATTTTCATCCATCAATTTTTTTTAGAAACCTAAAAGCCCACTTTCCTAAAGCATTTTAAAAGCCCATTTTCACCAAATTTCTAAAGCCCAAAATCCACCCTAAAGCCCACATGACAATTTTCCCATCATCATCGATTTGATAAAACCATTACCTAAGTTCCAATTCCATCATCAAAGTATTCTAAATCAAACCACATCACAATTTCTCCTAAATTCATCAATAATGCCAAAACTCATTTCTATGAAAATAAGCCAACCTTTTCCCAAGCCATGAGCAAGCTAAATGAAGTCATTCACAAGCCATATGAAGCCTTGAGAGCTTTCACTTATCATCAATCCATTTGTGGCAAGAAGAGGGGGCTCTTTCTTAAGCTTTCCCTAAACCTTTCTAACCTTATTTATGTTACACTCTAAACCAAGCTTAGGCACCTCACCATGGATGGAGACTTCACCACTCCAATTCAGCTGACCCAAATGATTCCTTTCAGCCAAAAGTCAAGCCTTGGGTGGTGCACCAAGCCCAAAACCATGGCTTAACCCATTTGAGCCCAAAAGAGCCATCCTCCCCTTTCCACTTAAATCAACCCCTTTACACATGGCCAAAGCCGATTGAGCTCACAAAATCCGGCCACGACCTCAGCTGGTCAAGATGGTGACCCATGCTCGGCCGACCGACCACCCCAGCCGCCGGAAAACACCATGGCTGAGCACCTTACTTGGCTTCAAAAATTGTAAACACACTTGTTGAGCTGTCCCATGCCCAATGGCCAATACGATACTGTTCTTCCCTTGACTTTGGCAGCAAATCCAAGCCTTCAAACTGCCCTGGGAAGCCCTCTAGCCAGCTCTATTTAAACCACCCCCTCTCGGCCAAATAAGGTGCTAAAAAAAACCATTCCAAAACTCTACCAAAATCATTCCAGACCCTTCTCCTAGCATAAAGCAATTGATCCCCACTGAAATCTAGCCCTAATTTCCCCTCTGTGAGCTCAATTTCTGAGTTCAATTTCAAGCCTAAAACCAGAACGAGTTCACCACGGTGAGCCAATCCCCAAATTGATTGACTCTACACCTTCACCGGACCAAGAGAAGAAGTTCCCAGACAAAAGCCCCCTCTCCGGGCCGGCCATTCTCTCTATCGGCCAAGCTTTGAAATTGGGCTTCGTGGAAATCGGGTCTAGGCAATTCACCAGAGCCAGAGACTTAATCTAGAGCTTTCTTGGGTTCAATCGAAGGTGCCACAACTCTCTGATTGAAGCTTCACTTCTCAGAGCAAAGGTATGGATCTCTTATTCCTCCCGAGATTCTGTGAATTCTCCATTTTATTTGGTTCAATTTCATAGCATGTTAGCCATATAGATGTGTGCGTCTTGTTAAGAGGAATCTATAGAGCATAAGAACATGAAATTTGGTGGAGAAATGAGGGAGATCTTAAGGTTTTAGTGTGGTCGGCTCTTGGGTTTGGGCGCTCGGGGATGATGAACAGATGTCGTCCATTCGAGCGTGTATCGAATGAACGATCCAGATTGCGTCGGACCAGAAAACGGGACATGAACCACGGGCCGCGTGGCTCTGAGGTAGAAGGTGGCGTCGAATGAGAGCGCTCCGCGTGGGGCTTCGGATCTGCCTAGGTTGACATGGCGCCGCGTCGGATAAGTAGGAAATTAGGGGTATTTTGATTTATTTAAATACCCAGAACTTAGAAAATTCATATCTTTGTGTAGAAAAATCACAAAAATAAAATAAAAATACCCTCTTGCTCAGTGGACAGAGGGGAACAACGTGGAAAAAGAATTAAGTTATTTTGATTACTATTTTATTTTTAATTAATTATTTACTGATTTCAGTGTTTTAATTCTCCATGCATGTATACAATTCACCATGGCATGAGACCATAAGGATTTTGTAGCCTCTATTCTTAGGAACATTCCCTGAATTTTCCAATGCAGAGGCCATCTCTATGGCAAGTTACTGATTTTCCAAGTTTATGTGTCTGTTTTGATGTTTTAATTCCAGTAATTAGCATGTTGCTTAGAAAATTCTAGGAAAATTAAGATAGGTCGCTTATGACTAGAGGACCCTAGGAAAATTATGGTTTGATTTAATTCCTTAAGAATAACCCTAATTAGCCTAAACACCCAAAATTGAGTTTTAATTAATTAGGATTAACTACACATCAAAATTACTTAAAAATAATTCTGCTTTGTCACTTAGGATGTAGAGAACCTCATATAAAAATTTCAAGTCAATTGGAAATAATTTAACCCATTAAATCAATTATTTAAGTTGTGTGACTATTTTTAAAATTAAAAAATTCATAAAACCCAAAATACACTTCAAAAATTCACCAAAATGGTTTTGTGGGCTCTCTGATATTAGAGGAGTCTAAGAAAATTAAAATTGGAATTTTCTAAAAAATTTCATTTTTAATCATATTTTTAATATTTTAATAATTAAAAAAAAAAATCTCAAAAATATTAAAAATCATAAAATGTTATATTTTGCTTTCTAATCACTTAGGAATAAACCAAATATTTTTCCCAAGTCTCTAGGTTAAGAAATTGAATTTTAAAGGCTTAAGACAATTTTTAAATATTAAAAAATGAATTTCCCAACATTTTCACTAAATTAATTCTAATAAATCAAAGAAAAATCAGAAAATTATAAAATTTATTTCTCTGAGTTCCTTGGGGTTAGAGAGATTTATGAAAAATATAAAATTCATTTTCCAACTTTAATTTAATTTTATAATTAATTAATTCCCCAAAACTCAAAATAATTATAATAAATAAAATATAATTAAAAAATCACCAAAATTACTCCAAATGGTCCTCTAGTCAGTAGGGACATTCCATAATTTTCTTAAGGACAGAAACTTTACCTTAGTCATGTTGTTGAATTTTCATTGAAAACCTTTATTTTCTCACAAAAATAAATATATAAATTAAATTAAATTCAGAAAAATCACATTTTCTCCTCTAGTGTCTTAGTTGACATATGAGTGAAGTGACATAAAAATTTTAAGTTCATTTGAGCTTAATTTGATGAGTTATGAAATAAATAGGCCTAAAGAGGGCATTAAGGTAATTAAAAGGCTTTAACCTTAATTAATGTTCAAGTCTAATCAAAGGGAGGGTAAAATATCTGATCTTAATTTTCCCTTAGGTGATTGAAACTTAAGTAATTAAGGGGTAGAAACCTATTAATCATCTTGAAAATATTTAAAGTAAACCTTAATTAATTAAGTGATTTAAACTTTGGAAGAACAATTAAAATTTTGGATTATTAGGGATACGACTTAAGAAGATATCAATTCTTTAATTTAAAATCCCTAAATGAATCACTTTAATAATATTTAACTCTTAATTAGACTTAAGATGATGACTGAAATTAATAATTAAAGAGGAAAATTACCCTTAATTAAATTTAAGCTTAAAGCATTAAATGATTTAACAATCAAATTAAAAATAAATTTTAAACATTTAAAATTAATTTGCAATCACTTCAGAACAAACTTAAAACAAATTTAAAACCTTAAGTAATTTCAAAACAATTCATAATTAATATCAAAAATCAAACTAATTAAAATAAACCTAAAGTATTATAATTAATCCAAATCTTGTCATTAAAATTTAATGAAATAAATAATTTAAACACCTTTTTCAACTTAAGCAGATTTGAAACATTAAAGCTAATTTGAAATATTAAAGTCATTTAAACATAAAGATTTAATTGAATTAAAACAACTTGAACACTATTCCAAACTTAAAATCATTAATTAAAATTTTATAACTAAACCAAATCACTTTAATTCATCAATTCCAATTTTAAATTAAGAACGGTTAATTTCTTCAACAAGTTAATTTGCCCCTAAAGGCTTTCATTATTATAACACTTAAACAAAGCATCAAGTGAAATGTCACTTTACTCATAGGATAATCAAACATCCTAGTTCACTGAGCAAGAAGCAAAACTTAACTAAATCTCTTGAATAATTAATTCACTTGTACAATGAAATTCAGTCGGACCCGAAATAATCTCAAAAGTATTGAAAAGATGTTCAGGATTCGTTCTAAGCACTTTCTCAATAAGATAAGATGTTTTAGAAGAACAATTGGAATTAATTGTTCTTTGGTGAAGAAAATCATTCACAAAACCAAGGACATAGACGTCATAGGAATGGACTAGCAATAGGATTAGGATTTTGGTAGACAACCAGAACCTTCCCTTAGCTTTACCTAGTTATCTCTGGAAATTATTTAAATGCTCTAACATGTGTTTTAAGTGCAGCTTGGAATGACGAGAAGACTCTCCAGGTACGCTTTTACTTTATTGCAATTTACTTACCTGTACTGCACTCTACTATTCTTGCTTGTTAAACAAGAATGTCACCCTGCATGAAAACTGAAACCTTTAGGATAGCCACAAAACTGAAACCCAAAACTAAATTAAAAATCACAACAAGATAAAATTCAACGCCACAACATTCAAAATATAAAACAACTCAAAATTTAATAAAAAACATAACACAAAACTACAACTACAATTAAATTAAAACGTCTCATTGGATGATCGGGAGTACCTCGGATGATGTAATCTACATGTTGCTAACGGGATTTACCATGGTCTAAATGAAAGTGTGGAACTCATTCAGTTGAGTTTAGCAAATTCATTTGGACTAAGTGAATCCGATAAAAAAAACGGTGTCGGAATGATGGAACCGTGGGATCGTAACCGGTGTTGTTATAATCAACTTTAAGATTCCCCTAATAAAACACAAAGATATTTGAACCCTAAAACTTTTCTAAACCAAAGCACTTGTCTCATCTCCTGATTGCCACTTTCTAAAACTAAACCTCTATAACGACAAGGAGCTTGGAGCATAGTGGGCAGCACGGCCATCGTCATCAGCAAAACTCGAGTCTATTCCAGCAAAACCCTTCTTAGAATTAAATAACCTAGCCATAGGATTTCGAGGTAGTTTGCCTAAGTGGAACATAAATCCTCAATTTTTCGTTAGGCATTTGCATAATTGTGTTATGCAAATTAAGCACTAACCGGTCTTAGGAGTCTGAGGTAGTCATTCGGTAGGACATAAACTCTCACATCTTCGACGCTATTTGTGTGATTATATCATACAAGCATAAGTCCTAATTAATTAAAATTGGCAGGATTACAACATTAAATAAATTCTCAAATTGAAGTCAAACAAAAGGATAGTCGGGAAGTCACCGAAGTTCGCTTCAGGTCCGTGACATCCCTTTCTTCTCTTCCTTTTGATTCTTAAAATAAACTGTTCCAAATTTGATCCATTCCCTATTGAAATCTCCAAAATTCAATCCCTTGAAAACCTTAAACTTTGAAATTCTTCAGAGCAAAACCACTGATCCTTATCGAGAGTTTTCTTAAATGATTCCCGTCATTTAAGATGCAATTAACTATAGGGGCTTGCCCTTATAGGGAACTTTAAGAACCCAGGTAATATAAACCCTGCTTAATTCATTTATATTAAGCAGGGGAACTTGTTGGCTTATAAAATTGGTTCGCAGACCAAACGGATGTCACAAATCTTCTAGTTTATTTAATGAAGCCCCATCATCAAGTAGTGTGTATATTCTTCGGGATAGATGCACAGTTTGTGATGCGGCGCTCGTTTATATAAACTATTTGGGATGTGAGATCGGTTTGATTTCATATCTTTAAAATATTTCGAACTTAAAAATTATTTTTAAAATCAAATGCTACTTTCCAAATTATATATATATATATATATATATATATATATATATATATATATATATATATATATATTTAAATTAAATTTAAAATCTAAAACTCGCCGACAACTTCTGTAGGCGACCCCTTTTCAAAATACCACATAACCTAAAAATATGCCGACAGTTCTCGATCATAAAGAGATCGCTAATTCGTGCAAGAGTGAATTGAACAAATCTACCATGCACAAATACGATCCCTTGATTGATTCCGTGAAGATTTGCATAAAACTCTTTCACGACCGGAACAACAACGGCAGCGGTAGTGTAGCAAAGCACTTCCCAACTTCTCTCTTTAATAATCTCTTCAATTCTAGTAGTAGGATTATCCATACCTCGATTTATGAAGCCTCTTTCCTTGATAATCCTTCTTTTCATCATCACTTTGTTGAACAAATGATGTGCTTCAAAACTTATGAACTTCCTTCAATTGAAAACACAAAATCGAGGGGTTTCAATGGGAAAGGAATCCATATGATACAAATTGGGATTGGTGGTTTTTGTTTTTCTGGAGTTAAGATGTCAAAAATGGAGTTTAGGGAGTTATTAGGACGAAGATCCCGCCAAAAACTGCCACAACTCGCATTTTAAAACTTAAAAACCGTCAAATAGATTTTGGGCGCCGGCGGTACTCGATAGGGCGCCGACGGTGCTCAAACAGTCAATTTTAGTGCATGGTCTGTGATAGGGCGCCAGCGGCGCCAGTGATCAAAAATTCTCACTAAACTTCGTTTAGTCCAAAATATTACAATATCTCGATTTGATCCATCATTTATCAATTTTTAAAATATTAGGAGTAATTAGGATTCAAAAATAACTATCTAAAATGTACAACTACAACAAACAAGCAAACACACCACAAAGATACATATGGGTTGCCTCCCATAAAGCGCTTGGTTTAACGTCATCAGCCCGACAAACCATTCAGTTAATCGAGATGACTCAGCATTAAAACTTCTTTGAAATCAGGTTGAAACCCGTCAAAGTAAGGCTTTAATCGATGCCCATGAACCTTGAAAATATTTCTAGTATCAGGATCTTTAATATCAACAGCTCCAAAACAATGAACTTTTACAACTGTAAAAGGGCCTAACCATCTAGACTTGAGCTTTCCAAGAAATAACTTCAATCTTGTATTGTATAATAAAACTTTTTGTTCAAATTCCATGTTCTTTTTCAATATCTTCCCATCATGCCATAATTTCCTTTTCTCTTTATAGATCCTATCATTGTGATAAGATGCATTTCTAATTTCTTCCAACTCATTCAACTGCATAAATCTTTTCTCTCTAGCATTTTTCAAATTAAAATTTAACTCTTTTATCACCTAATATGCTTTATGCTCCAATTCAACTGGTAAATGACAAGTCTTACCAAACACTAGTCTATAAGGAGACATTCAAATAGAGGTTTTAAAAGCGATCTATAAGCCCATAATGCAGTATCTAATTGAGCAGACCAATCTAGTTTATGATTATCCACAATTTTCTCCAAAATTCTTTTAATTTCACGATTAGACACTTCTGCTAAACCACTAGTCTGGGGATGATAAGCAGTAAAGATTCTATGAATAATATTATATTTTTCAATTAATCTCTTAATTTGATTATTCCTAAAATGGAAGCCATCATGAGTTAAGATTACTCTCGGCATTCTATATCTTGTAAATATATTTTTCTTTAAAAATTTTAAAACACTCCGAGCATCACATCTAAGTAAAAAATAGCTTCAATCCAATTCGAGACATAATCAACGACAACCAGTATATATAAATTTTCAAATGAAGGAGTAAATGATCCCATAAAATCTAATCCCCATACATCAAAATTTTCAACTTCCAAATTATAATTTAGAGGTATTTCATATCTTCTAGAGATATTACCTACTCTCTGAAATCGATCACATGATTTAATATATCTATAAACATCTCTAAAAAGAGTTAGCCAATAAAATCCAGATTGTGGAATCTTAAAAGCAGTTTTATCCACACCAAAATGACCTCCAAATTCAGAATCATGACATCGTTGAATAATCAAATTGTTTCTTCTTGTGGCACACATTTCCTAATAATCAGATCCTTACACTGTTTATATAGATAGGGCTCATCCCAAAAATAGAATTTTGCATCATATTTAAACTTCTTTTGTTGTTACCTTGTTAAATCAGGTGGCACAATATCACATACAATATAATTCACAATATCAGCATACCAAGGCAAATTACTTCCCTTAATAGTATAGAGTTGCTCATCAGGGAAAATTTTAATAATTTCTTTTTCAAATTTAGATAATTTATCATAGTCTATTCTTGACAGATGATCAGTTATTTGATTGTCAGCTCCCTTCTTATGAACTATCATAAAATCAATTTCTTGCATAAGAAGTATCAATCTAATTAATCTAGGTTTTGCATCCTTCTTTTGCATTAAATATTTAATAGTCGAATGGTCTGTATGTATAATACTTTTAGTTCTAATTAAATAAGGTCTAAATTTTTCAAAGGCAAATACTATAGCTAATAACTCTATTTCAGTTGTGGTATAATTAATTTGAGCCTCATTAAGAGTTTTACTAGTATAGTAAATGACTTTGAAAACTTTATCATGCCTTTGCCCCACTACTCCGATCGCATAATCACTAGCATCACACATAAGTTCAAATGATTTCTCCCAATCAGGTGAAACAATTATAGGTGAAGTGATTAATTTTTCTTTTAATAATTTGAAAGCTCTTAAGCATTCATCATTAAAATCAAACTTTCTATCAATTTCTAAAAGTTGGCACAAAGGTTTAGTAATTTTAGAAAAATCATTAATATATCGCCTGTAAAATCCAGCGCGTCCTAAGAAACTTCTCACCTCTCTCACAGTAATGGGTGGCGGAAATCTCTCAATCACTCTAGTTTTAGCAGGATCGACCTCCATACAATGTTTAGAAATTTTATGCCCAAGCACAATTCCTCCTGCAACCATAAATTGACATTTCTCCCAATTCAGAACTAGATTTGTTTTCTCACAAAGCTCCAAAACTTTTGTTAAGTTTTCCAGGAAAATTTCAGATGAAGTCCCGAATACAGAGAAATTCTCCATAAAAAAATTCTATTCCATTATCTATCATACTACTGAAGATAGACATCATACATCTCTGAAATGTTGCAGGTGCATTACATAGTCCAAAAGGCATTCTTTGAAAAGCAAAGGTTCCATAAGGGCTAGTAAATGTTGTCTTTTCTTGATCCTCAGGAGCAATAGGTATTTGATGGTAACCGGTATATCCATCCAAAAAATAGTAGTACTTGTGTCCAGCAAGTCTATCTAGCATTTGATCGAGAAAAGGAAGAGGAAAGTGATCTTTTCTGGTGGCGGCATTTAATTTCCTATAGTCAATACAGATTTATCATCCATTAATTTGTCTCACGGGTACGATTTCATTACATTCATTCACTTCAACAGTCACACCTCCCTTTTTTGGTACACAATATATTAGTCTCACCCAAGCACTATCCAAAAAAGGATAAATAATTCCAGCATCCAGCCATTTTAAAATCTCTTTCTTAACTACTTCTTTCATTATAGGATTCAATATCTTTTGTGGATCAACTCTCGATTCATGTTCTTCATCTAACAAAATTATGTGCATACAAATCAAAGGACTTTAATATCTGCCAAAGTCCATCCAAAAGCTTTCTTATATCTTGTTAAAGTTTCTAACAATTTCTGTTCTTGGTATTCGTTCAAATCCAAAAATACAATAACTGGCAAGGTAGATGATTCTCCTAAAAACATATACTTTAAATGATTAGGGAGAATTTTCATCTCAAGCTCAAGAGGTTTTATGATAGATGGAATTAAGCTTTTATTTCCTCCATCCATAGTGTCTAATACTTCAAACCTCTCCTGAACATACTCTAATTCTTCATTCTTTTTACTATCTAAATTTTCTTCATTTTCACTTTCTTCTTTGAACATATTTTTATATTCTTCTTCTTTTTCAAATATTTTTTCAAAATGATCGTTTCTCAAGTAATCACAGACCTCCATCCTAAAACATTCATTATCTTTTTCCATTGAGGGATACTTCATAGATTTTAAAATATTAAAGGTCACCTCTTGATCATTAACTCTCATAGTAAATTCTCCTTTTTGAACATCAATTACCGCTCTTCCGGTAGCATGGAATGGTCTTCCCAAAATGATTGGAATTTTTTTTATCTTTCTCCATATCAAGTATAATGAAATCCATAGGAAAGAAAAATTTATCCACTTTCACTAACACATCTTCTACCACTCTTTTAGGGTAAGTAATGGAACGATCGGCCAACTGAAGAGTCACAGATGTAAGAGAAATTTCTCCTATTCCCAATCTTTTAAAAGTCGATAAAGCCATAAGATTAATACTTGCTTCCATATCACATAAAGCTTTTCCGAAGAATTTCTCATCTATAGCACACGGAATAGTGAAACTACCTGGATCTTTAAGTTTTTCCGGAAGCTTTTTCTGAATAATTGTACTACACTCTCCGCTAAGTGCAACAGTTTCATGATCTGTAAACTTCTTTTCTTTCTCAGAATATCCTTCATAAACTTGGCATTGTCAGGCATCTGTTCTAAAGCTTCAACAAAAGGAATATTTATAGTTAATTTCTTAAGGATCTCCAAAAATTTTCTGAATCTGTTAGCCCTGTTTTGTTGCTTCAATATTTGAGGAAAAGGAGGTGGTGGCTTTTAAAGTTATCTTCATTGGCTTAAGAGGATAATCCAAGTCTGGATAAATCTTGTTTGAACCTTTTTCATTTTCCACCTTGTCCTTTTCTATTTCAACTTCTTTTTACACTCTAGTTTCCAATTCTTTTCTACTTCGAAGCTCTCACTTCACCCTTCGCCCAAAGGCTAACTTTGATATTAGTTACTAATCTTAGAACCAATTTGAGGATTTCAGCCTGTCACCATGAAATCTCCACAATGAAGTCCATCAAAACATATTTCCCTATTCATTTGTACTCAATTCCCATGAATTACTCAATTCATCCATAGAAATTGAATGGATCTTTCATTATTGTTGTAGGAAATTAAATCTTTTCAAACTTAATGTTCAACAACATATTTTAACATTTCAATTGGCCAGATCGAAAGTAAATTAAGTTCTAAATGAAAAATCATCACAATCTTTCATTACATTAAAAGCACATCAAATCCACATCAATCCATCATCACATCTTTATGCAAGAAGAAGGACAAGGGAAACTACTCAGAATTCCTGGAGAAAATACAATAAAATATGGATTTTATATATAAAAGAAAAGTCATACAAACCACGAAAGAAAATACAACTTATCTCTTTCTCTTCCCCAATGTAATTCCCTTGAAGTTCCTTTGAATCCTTTTCTGTCTTCTTTATAACACTTGATTAACTCTTTAGAATAGAAAGGAAGAAGCAATCTCTCACTTTACCCCTTCTCCTTCACTCCATAGAGAAGAATTCCTCTCAAATTCTCACTCTACACACTCTCTCCTAGATCCTAACACTTAACACTACTAAAACTACTCTAGAACCACTGAAGAAGCACACCATTTTCATAGAAAAATAGTTACTTATAATATAGGGATGAAATCCCAAGAGTTTCCATAGGCATCACTTTAAAAAGTCGCCAAAACTATTCAAATTTGAACTCCATCGACTTTGGGTGCCAGCGGCGCTCTATCGTGCAATTTAATTCTGGGCTTTCTGGATTTGGGCGCCGGCGGCGCCCATTCTGGCGCCGGCGGCGCCATAACACTGTTTTACCATTTTGCTCCTTTTTGCTCCTTTTGCTCTAGATTCATTCCTTTTTTCTTCTTTTCACTCCAATCACCTAAAATCATCATACCTGCAACAAATCATGAAAAATACATTTCTTTAAAGTGCAATATCACCAAAAAATAGGTAAAATTATATAACAAAAACCGTATATATTTTTGGTGCATCAGTTATCGATCCCACTGGGAAGGCACATTCCTTACAATATATAGCGTAATACTGAAATCCAGTACTCAAATCACAATTAAAGTTTAAGTTTACTTCTACTAATAAGATGCAGAAAATAGTAACAGTTAAGCAAACCACAATTACTTCTAATATCTTTAAACATAATTAAATAACACACACACACTAAGCTTTGTAGTTGAAAGGTTTTGATATGTATGAAAAGTGTCTTTCCTCTTGCAATGAGTATATGATGTGTGAATAATATAGAATGATTATTTATTGTATTGTGCCAGATAGGAGCATAAATGTATCTTTACCCTCAAAAGAGTACTCCCTCTTCCAAGCATGTAAACAACATTGACATATCCTAAGTTCAGTCACTAAATCTAAGGCTAGGCTGGGAGGATACCGGCTGTCACTACGGAGCTCCCACTAACCCTTCACCTGAAGGCTAACCATCGACTTTAATTGCCAATCTTAGGACCAAATTGGGGATCTCAGCCTGTCACCCTGAAAGCTCCAATTTGAAGCCCATCAAAACACATTTCCCTATTTATTTGCACTCAATTCCCATGAACTATGCAATTCATTCATGGACATTGAATGGATTCTGCATTATTGTTGTAGGACACTCAATCCTTTCAGAGTTAATGTATAACAACAGATTTTAACAATTCAATTGGCCAGATCAAAAAGTAAATTAAGTTTGAAATGAAAAACCATCATAATTTCTTCAATACTTTAAAAGCACTTCAAATCCACATCATCACATCATCACATCTCTATGCAAGAAGAAATACAAAGGAGACTACTAAGAATTCATAGAGAAGACACAATAAAACATGGATTTTATATATAAAAGAAAAGTCATACAAACCACAATAGCAAATACAACTTATCTCTTTCTCTTCCCCCAACAAATCCCTTAAAGTTCCTTTGAATCCTTTTCTCCCTTCTTTGTAACACTCAATTCCCCCTTTAGAATGGAAAGGAAGAAGAAATCTCTCACTTTACTCCTTCTCCTTCACTCCTTAAAGAAGAATCCCTCTCAAATCTTCACTTCTACACTCACTCTTCCAAACCTAACTCTAAACTCACACTCTCTCTACTACTACACTCTTCTCCCCCTTTTAAATTTTGTAAAAAAACAGTTACATATATGTTAAAAAAAATTCCTAAGAGTTTCCATAACCATCCCGTCAAAAAGTTGCCAAAACTCTTCAATTTTGAATTGCACCGACATAGGGCGCCAGTGGCGCTTTATCGTCCATTTAATTCTGGAGTCTCTGGAAGTTGGCGTCGGCGACGCCAGAAGCTGTTTTCTCCTATTTTGCTCCTTTTTGCTCCAAATTCGTTCCTTTTTGCTTATTTTTGCTCCAATCACCTAAAATCATCATACCTGCAATAAATCATGAAAAATACCTTTTTTTAAAGTGCAATATCACCAAAAATGGGTAAAATTATATAGCAAAAATAGTATATATTTTTTATGCATCAAAATCCCCCAACTTAACTATTACTTGTCCTCAAGTAATCCTTTTACTACATAAATATATAACTCAAGGCAATGTACTTTTCACTTGTAGGACACTAAAATTTTTCATTCAAAGGAATATATTGGTAAGACTTTTAGAAAGAAATTCAGTAACTCAGGTCAACACTATAGGTATAAGAATAGTCAGCAATCAAGTCTAAGGGTTCTAGTCTTCTACTTATTTCAAGATAAACCATAATTTATCACATTAAGAGTGCTTTAAAAGACTATATGAAAAAGGAATTCATGCAAACTTCATCATAATGTAGGCCAATACTTTAAATATAAATTCAGAAATGAAATCAAGTTCTTCCTTTAGGGTGACTCAAGTGAAGCCAATTTTTTATTAGGCATCTCCTCAAGCTTCTCCTCATAAAAGTTTTTCTTTCCTTTTCTTTTCTTTTTCTTCTTTCTTTTTTTATTTTGGGATTGTTTTTCAATCCTTCTTTCCTTTTCTTTCATTTTTTTTTATGAGGATTACTATATCTAGATAGCCTTTAATGATTTTGAACTTCACTCTCCTCTTTCTAAAGTTCAAACTTGAAACACCTCCTTAATTTATAATTAGTTATGAGCATTATTATTCATCATAAGTCACAATCTCTTCTTAACACGTAATACTTTAAATCTCTTAAAATTTCAAAAATACAGTTTTCTTTACTTTAAATAGTTAACTATAATCAAATCCTTTTATACCAAATATCTTACCCCTATAAAATAAACCTTTATTACTAAAAAGTTTCATCCAATCCTTCCATAATATTCAACTGTAATAAAAAGTTTTAGTTATCTAAAGTGAGGTTCAACTGCCAGAAGGTATGCTAATAATTTTAAAAAAAATAATAATTGAGAACAAATAAGAGTTAATATTTTTCTACCCTCCCCCAAACTTAAATTTTTCAATAAATTTGAAACAGTAAAGAGTAAAAGAAACTAACCTTTTTGTGTAGGGATCTTGAAATCTTCAAAAACTTTATGGTATTAGTCAAAATTTATAGCTAGCAGGTATGAAATAGTTAGTAACAGTGATATAAAAATTTTAAACATTTGCAGGCAAAAGAGATTTCAACTTTAAACATATAAACATCCAACAAAACACCACAACTACTAAACAAACTATCACGACACTACACATTTCATTTAACAATTTCAACTTTTCATTACAACACTACAGTACATCAACAGGCTCACACATCACATAGAAAGTAAATAACTACTACAGCACAAAAACACCACACATAAAAATAAAAATAGAAACAGACAAACTATCACTCTTCAATATCAGCTTCAACAGTAGGACCAGGTCTATACGGTGTATAGCTGGGGCAAGTAGGGAATATCACACCAGTCTCCCCCCTCATGAATCTGACCTAGGAATCATGATAGGCAATATCATACTCAACTCTTCTTCTCATATAATCCTCATTCACATCACTTCTAGAGTCAAACAAATACATCCTACCATGGAGTCTATCCATACTATCACACTGTAATCTCAACTGCTCCATAATATCGGACAATGTAGGGGGCTCAGACGTAGATGGAATGTCGTAGCTCGTAGTAGGAATATCAGTACTCCTACTCTCATCTCGTGCTCCCACATGAGACTCATAAGTACGAATGATAGTCTTGGTAATCGGTCTCAGTGGTATAGCTACCTCTTCAGAACTGTTGAACTCTACTCTGGACTGTACACACAGGACATGAATCAGGGCAAGATGTCATAATCCTCCAGTGGTCTCTCCTCTAGTAGTAGACTAAATGTTCTTAAAGACAATAGCTCCAATATCCATCTTCTTCATTGTTTGAATAAAAGAGTTCAAAATTGCTCTATCCCTTGTAACTTCACTATGGTGATAAGAAGGTAACAGTCTTGCAGAGATGAAATAGTGTCAGACTTTAGATGCAACATTTAACTTTGAAGCAGGAAAGTTAATCATCTATTTTTAACTCACTTTCCATTTCCCTTTTCTGTTTTTCAGAAAAGCAATTACTTCCTTCAAATTTGCTTCTCGGGAATTGACATGCTTAAAATATATACGGTTTTTGCTATATAATTTTACTCATTATTGATGATATTACACTTTAAAGGAAGATATTTTATATGTTTTTTGGTTTTAGGTACAATAAATGGCGATTGGAGAAAAAGGAAGCAAAAATTGTGCAATTTGGAGCAAAAACGAGCAAGAAAGTAAATTTTGGCTTGACACATTTCGATAAGTCTTTCTATGTTTAATCTCTTTTACACTTCTTATATATTTTTGAATGAGATTACACTTTTTATGTTTCTATACTTATTTTGTAGGGTCATTTGTTAGGAACGTAACGCAATTGAAATGGGGCGAATCGGAGCTGAAACGGAGCCAAACAGAGCAAAATGGTGGAGCTGCGCAGGATGGGCGCCTGGGGCGCCCAAACCAGTGTCGGTGGCGCCAGAGACCCGAGACCACCAAAATAGGGCGTCGACAGTGCCTTATTCAGAGACAGTGGTGCTCTGGACAGTTGGGATGTGATATTGGGCATTTTTTGGCCATATACATTGAATCTGGATGCTTTTTGGAAGGTTTCTTCATGCACCTCTTGGGAAGTTCGTTCCTATATTATTTTAAACAAAATTTGAAGCCAAAAAAAATGGGGGAGATGATAGGGAAAACATGGAGAATGATTAGAGATCTTAGAATAGGAGTGGAAATGTAGATTTCTATCTTTTTGGAGAGATTGGTGAGGGGATTTTCAGATAATCTGTAAGGGAATGTTCTAGCATTGCATGGATCTGCGGGAGACTTTATGGAAGAGATTCTCATCTTTCTTTCAAGGAAAATAAGCTAAGTATTGTGATCTTTATTATCTTATGATTTTGTAAACACTTATTTTGTGGATTTGCTTTGAAATGAAATTTTCTGTTGTGTTTTCTTTGTGCTTTGTGATGTCTTTCTCTTACTCTTTCTTCTTGTTTAGAAATAGTGACATAAGAAAATTATGGCATTGTTTTCATTCTACTTTTCTTTTGCAATGAGTAGGATTCATGTTTATGATATTGGGATGCTTTCTAAAAGAAGTTTAATTATAAATGTGATGGTTTTTACTTGCGCTTCATTTACATTACAAAAAGAGCTCGTTGTAGTATTAAAATTTGTTGTAATTGCATTGACCTGAAAGGGCAGTGTAATTCTCAACAAAGTGGAACCGCATTCAATATCTGTGAATGAATTGCATAGTTCATGGGTAGTGAGTACAAATAAATAGGGAAATATGGTTTCAGGGGCGTCGAATTGGAGGTTTCAGGGTGACAGGCTGAGATTCCCAATTTAGTCCTAAAGCTTGGTAACTAAAGCTAGGGTTAGCCTTCAGGTGAATGGAAGTGGGAGCTCTGAAGTGGAAGCCAGTATCCTCCCAGCCTAACCTTAGATTTAGGGACTAAGCCTAGGATTTACCAATGTTCTTTATAGCACTCTAAAGAGGGGGTACTCGGAAGAGGGTAAAGAATAGGATTGCTCCTATTTGGCACATACAATTTTTAATGCATCTCATTCCTATACATTATCTAATTTGTTACATGAGAATAGTAGTTTTTATTATCTCAAAATTCACCAAACTAATTTCCCCAAAAAGGGTTATCTTTTGTATTAATATTTGCATTAGGGAGTAGTTATTATTCTTACATATAATCATCTGTATTTAGGAGTAGTTGTTAGAAAAACCACTTATATCACCCTTCCAAACTAAGGCTGTTAGTAGTAGACTAGAATTTGACTAAGAACCTCTTACCTTGCTTCCCTGTGGTATCGATAAACGGAACTCCATTAGAGTCCTGTATTACTTGATACGATACGTATACTTACGTTGGATCATTGTGACTTTATAAAAATTATTATATATCTATTGTTCATAAATCCTTGCATATAAAAAAGTCGCATCAGGTATCAAAATTTTCATATTCACATACAAATGTTTCCCAAGTATGATAAAATACATTGATACGCTAAGGGGTGAATTCAAGCATTTTTCCTCGAACTAGCACATATTCTGTCTCAGTCCAGCGTAAGTTTACATAGAATTCTCTTACAACACCCAAAACAGTATTTGTAGTAAAACAACTACATCTTTCCCATTTCCGCTCGGCAATTAACTGTTCAACAGATCCACCAGGATTGTCAAAAGCTTGATACTGAATACACTTCTTATTGTAAATGTGAGAATTAAAATGAAATTACGCCTTGACATTGACAAATTTTTCTTCATCAAAATAAATTTTCTCTTCTCCTTACTCATTCTTGGAGCCATGTGAATTTCTAGAAATTTCAAGAAAATTCTAATAAATTCCAACTCCACAATGTAGTCAACTCTAAATACTATTCTAAATAAGTAAGAACAAATTTCATCATAGGAAATCCCAAAATTTCTTCAAAAATCTCAAAATTCCAATCTAAGCAATGTGAGTGATTCCTATGGTGAAAATCAAAAAATTTTAACTCAAAGTGAAGCTCTTACCAAGAGAAGTGTAGATCTGGTCTCAAAAAACCTTGAAATCGCTTCAAATCTAAGATATAGCAAGCCCTAGTCCTTCAAAGTCGTGAAAATGGAAAAGGAAGATGAATGCAAGGGAGAAATTCGCGGGTCCAGGGTTAAAATGATGAACTATGTATTCAGGCGCCGGCAACACTCGATAGGGCGTCGGCGGCCCACTATTTATCCAATCAGCCAAAGTCTCTGTATTTTGGCGCCGGCGACGCCAGTGCAAAAATTTTTCTGGGTCCTAAATTTTTGTAATTTTAATCGTTTCGTCCTCCATAATCTCATTTAACACTTCATTAAGCATCTATTTCATTACACAAGCAATAACTAACACAATTCTTACATAAAAAACACAAAACATCACTTCCATATATAAAATCCACATTACAACATAAACTCTAACATGTTCATCAAATCAAATCAACAAACCTTAGATTTTTAGTGTTACAAGTACACTACGATAAGCAAACACTAAATTAAAGCACACACAATGAAATTAAGCATAATAAATCCAAATGCAAACTACAAAGCAAAGCAAAGCAAATACTAAACACACCAAGCAAAACAAAGCAAAGTAAAGCAAAAACACATCAAGCACAAGCAGAATCCAGTAGTCACTCCTCATCAGTCTTTAAACTATCTTCCTCTCTGATATCTCCAATAGATTGACGATGTCGAACAAATTGTAGAAGGGACAAAATGGGAATTCATCAGATGAATCCTCAGCAATCACAACATTCTTCTTCAACAGATTAATCAGGCCCATTTCAATCCGACCAGTGTGACCTAATTGTTCCTTCATACTCCATTCTATGTGATCAAATAAATCAGAAATATTATTAATGGCATTCAAAATATTTCGTACCTCTTTTTCCAACTGCTTGACTTTCTTCAGTATCACTATAGAACTTTTAGGAAAGTAAGGCTGAATGGGTTGTGAAGTCTAAGTTGCTTGATCAGCAAGCAGATCCATATCACCTTCATCTCCTACTGTTTGGTAGTCATAAAGATTAGATGGATCAATAGGCCTCCAAGGAAGAAGGACATTTTTCCCAACTCTCATACGGAGCTTGTGATTGACTACACAACAGAAATATGGTGGACGGGTGTCCAAGCCCATATTTAGATCCATGAACTATAAATCTCAAAACAGATTTCACAATTATATTTCCAATATCAATCGGCCTTCTAGTTTGAAAACAGAAATTTAATATAAAACTTTCCTTGGTTACTTTACTAATCTTCAAAGTTGGAAATAATTTTGGCGAAATAAAATAATGCCACTATTTTGACACCGGATTTAAAGATGCAGAAGGGAAACTAATATATCCATTGTCTCTTACTTTCCAATCTTCATTTTCATCCATCAAATAATGATAAACTTCATTCATATCATCGCTTGTCGCATTAAAATTGGAATAGTGGCAGATAGGTACATTCTAAATTATAAAGAGATCATTAATTCTAGCAGAAGCGAATTGCACAAACCTACCTCGCACATAAACAAATCCTTGGTTGATCCTGTGAAGATTTGCATAGAATTCCTTCACAACTGGAATGACTATGGCAGCGGTAGTGTAACATAGCACTTCTCAACGCCTTTTCTTTATTATCTCTTCAACTCTTGAAATAACATTATCCAAACCTCGATTAATAAAGTCTCTCTCCTTGATAATCCTCCTTTTCATCATCATCTTGGTGAATAATCACTGCGCCTTGAAACTGATAAACTTCTGTAGGTTGAAAATGCGAGATCGAGTGGGTTCTATGGAGAAGGAATCCATGGGATGCAAATTGGGAATGGAAGTTTTCATTTTTCTGGAGGTTAGAGGTTTAAAATGGTGCTTGGTGGTTATAAGGAAGAAGGTCCTGCTTAAAACCACTAAAAATTGAATTTTTAAACTCCAATAACCGTCACCAGGATTTGGGCGCCGACAGCGCTCAATAAGGCGTCGGCCGAGCTTAATAAGGCGCCGGCCGTGCTCAAATCTTGATGTTCGGCATATAGTCTATACTTGGGTGCCGGCGGCGCCAGTGGTCAAAAATTTCACCGAAATTCATTTGGCCCAAAATATTTCAATATCTCAATTGGATCCAATATTTATCAATTTTTAAAAGTATTTAAGAGCAATTAGGATTCCAAAATAACTATCTAAAAGCACAACTAAAAAAAACAAGCAAACACACCACAAAGATACATATGGGTTGCCTCCCATAAAGTGCTTGGTTTAAAGTCGTCAGCCCAACAAACCATTCAGTTAATCGAAATTACTCAGCATTAAAACCTCTTTGAAGTCAAGTTGAAACCCATCAAAGTAAGGCTTTAATCGATGCCCATTAACCTTGAAAATCTTTCCAGTATCAAGATCCTCAATATCAACAGCTCCAAAAGAATGAAGTTTTACAACTGTAAAGGTCTCAACCATCTAGACTTGGGCTTTCCAGGAAATAATTTCAATCTTTTGTTGTATAACAAAACTTTCAGTCCAGGTTCAAATTTCTTTTTCAATATCTTTCGATCATGCTGCAATTTCATTCTCTCTTTATAGATCCTGTCATTGTGATTAGATGAATTTCTAATTTCTTCCAATTCATTTAATTGCATAAATCTCTTCTCTCCAGCATTTTTCAAATTAAAATTCAACTCTTTTATCACCTAATATTCTTTATGCTCCAATTCAACCGATAAATGACAAATCTTACCAAACAATAGTCTATAAGGAGACGTTCCAATGGGGGTCTTAAAGTCGGTCCTATAAGCCCATAATGTAGTATCTAATCGAGCAGACCAATCTGATTTGTGAATATCCACAGTTTTCTCCAAAATTCTTTTAATTTCATTATTAGAAACTTCTGCTAAACCACTAGTCTGGGGATGATAAGCAGTAGAGATTCTATAAATAATATTATATTTCTCAATCAATCTCTTAATTTGATTATTCCTGAAATGGGATCCACCATCAGTTATAATCACTCTCGGCATTCCATATCTCGCAAGTATATTTTTCTTTAAAAATTTTGAAACACTCCGAGCATCACATCTAGGCAAAGCAATAACTTCAATCCATTTCGAGACATAATTAACTGCAACCAATACATAAAAATTCCCAAATAAAGTAGTAAATGGTCCCATAAAATCTAATCTCCATACATCAAAAATTTCAACTTTCAAATTATAGTTTAAAGGCATTTCATTTCTTCTAGAGATATTACCTACTCTCTGATATCGATCACATGATTTAATATATTTGTATACATCCTTAAAAAGAGTAGGCCAATAAAATTAAGGTTGTAAAATCTTAAAAGCAGTTTTATCAACACCGAAATGACCTCCAAATTCAGAGTCATGACATTGTTGAATAATTAAATTAGTTTATTCCTGCGGCACACATCTCCTAATAATCAGATCCTAACACTGTTTATATAGATAGGGCTCATCCAAAAAATAAACTCTTGCATCATATTTAAACTTCTTTTGTTGTTGTCTTGTTAAATCAGGTGGTACAATATCACTCACAATATAATTCACAATATTAGCATCCCAAGGCAAACTTCTTCCCATAATAGTATAAAGTTGTTCATCAGGGAAAGTTTTCATAACTTCCTTCTCAAATTCAAATAATTTATCATACTCTAATATCGATAAATGAACAGCTATTTGGTTATCAGATCCCTTCCAATCAACTATCATAAAATCAAATTCTTGCAGAAGAACAATCCATCTAATCAATCTAGGTTTGGCATCCTTCTTTTGCATTAAATATTTGATTGTTGAATGGTCTGTATGCACAATACCTTTAGCTCCAATTAAATAAAGGTCTAAACTTTTCAAAAGCAAATACTATAGCTAATAACTCACTTTTAGTAGTGGTATAATTAATCTGAGCTTCATTAAGAGTTTTACTAGTATAGTAAATGACTTTAAAAACTTTATCATACCTCTTCCCTAATGCTACTCCGATCGCATAATCACTAGCATCACACATAAGTTCAAATGGTTTCTCCCAATCAGGTGAAACAATTATAGGTGCAGTGATTAATTTGTCTTTCAATAATTCAAAAGCACACAAACATTCATCATTAAAATCAAATTTACCATCATTATCTAGAAGTCGGCACAAAGGTTTGGTAATTTTAGAAAAATCTTTTATATATCGCCTGTAAAATCCAGTGTCTCCTAAGAAACTCCTCACCTCTCTCATGGTAGTGGGTGGTGGCAATCTCTCAGTCACTCAAATTTTAACAAGGTCGACCTCCATACCAAATTCAGAAATTTTATGCCCAAGCACAATTCCTCCTGCAACCATAAATTGACATTTCTCCCAATTTAGAATTAAATTTGTTTGCTCGCAAAGCTCCAAAACTTTTGCTATGTTTTCCAAACATATTTGAAATGAAGTACTGAATACAGAGAAATCATCCATAAAAACTGCTATTCCATTATCTATCATACTGCTGAAGATATACATCATACATCTCTGAAACGTTGCAGGTGCATTACACAGTCCGAAAGGCATTCTTCCAAAAGCAAATGTTAGGTATTTGATGATAACCAGTATATCCATCTAGAAAGCAGTAGTACTTATGTCCAGCAATTCTATCCAGCATTTGATTGAGAAAAGTAAGAGGAAAGTGATCTTTTCAAGTGGCGGCATTTAATTTCCTTTAGTCAATACAAATTCGCTATCCATTAATTTTTATTGTGGGTATAATTCATTCCATTCATTCACTTCAACAGTCAATCCTCCCATTTTCGGTACACAATGTATTGGACTCACCCAAGCACTATCCGAAATAGGATAAATAATTCTAGCATCCAGCTATTTTAAAATCTCCTTCTTAACTACTTCTTTTATTATTGGATTCAATCTCCTCTGCGGATCAACTCTCGGTTTATGCTCTTCATCTAATAAAATCCTATGCATACAAATCGAATGACTAATTCCTTTAATATTCGCTAAAGTCCATCCAAAAGTCTTTTTGTATCTTTTTAAAATTTCCAACAATTTTTGTGCTTGATATTCATTTAACTTTGAAGATACAATAACGGGTAGGGTAGATGATTCTCCTAAAAACATATACTTCAAATGATTAGAGAGAATTTTCATCTCAAGTTCAGGAGGTTTTATTATAAATGGAATTAAGCCTTTATCTCTACCTTCCATAGTGTCTAGTACTTCAAATCTCTCCTGAACATACTCCAAATCTTCATTCTTCTTACTATATGAAATTTCTTCATTTTCAATTCCTTCTTCAAACATATTTTCATAATCCCCTTCTTTTTCAAAGATATTTTCAAAATGATCCTTTCTCAAATATTCGCAGACCTCCATCCTAAAACATTCATCATCTTTCGTCATTGAGGGATACTTCATAGATTTCAAAATATTAAAGGTCACATCTTGATCATTAACCCTCATAGTTAATTCTCCTTTTTGAACATTAATCACTGCTCTCCCATTAGGAAGGAATGGTCTTCCCGAAATGATTGGAATTTTTGTATCGTCCTCCTTGTCAGGTATAATAAAATCCACATGAAAGATAAATTTATCCACTTTCACTAACACATCTTCCACCACTCTTTTAGGGTAAGTAATGAAACAATCGGCCAACTGAGGAGTCACAGATGTAGGAGAAATTTCTCTTATTCCCAACCTTTTGAAAGTTGATAAAGGCATAAAATTAATACTAGCTCCCAGATCACATAAGGCTCTTCCAAAAAATTTTTCATCTATAGCACATGGGATAGTGAAACTACCAGTTGCTTTAAGTTTTTCCGGAAGCTTCTTCTGAATAATTGCACTACACTCTCCGCTAAGTGCAACAGTTTCATGATCTGTAAACTTTCTTTTCTTTTTGAGAATATCCTTCATAAACTTGGCATAGTCAGGCATCTGTTCTAATGCTTCAACAAAAGGAATATTTATCGTTAATTTCTTAAGAATCTCCAAAAATTTTCCAAATTTCTTATCCTCGTTTTGTTGCTTCAATCTTTGAGGAAATGGAAGTGGTGGTTTTTCTACCATAATCTTCATTGGTTCAAGAGGATATTCCATGTCTGGATAAATCTTGTTTGAACCTTTTTCAATATCCACCTTCTCTTTCTCTATTTCAACTTCTTTTTGTACTCTTGTCTCCAATTCCTTTCCACTCCTTAATTAAATAGTCTTAATTTGTTCCTTGTTTTGATCTTTTGGATTGATCTCAACATTACTTGGAAGCGTTCCAGAAGGTCTATTATTAAGTGCAGTGAAAATATGCCCTAATTGATTTTCAATATGTTTCATCGCAACACCTTAAGCTTGTAATTGATTTCCTATATTCAGAATCATTTCTTTAGTAAACAACTTATTATCCTTAAATTTTGGGTTACTATTGAATCTAGGAGGATAAGAAGGTCTAAAATTGGTATTTCCTTGATTGTTCGAATTTTTAACTGGATTTATAGAACTGTTCCCCCATTGTAGGTTAACATTGGCATTGCTATTATTCCAGTTGAAATTTGGTTGATTCTTCCAACCAAGATTATAATAATTTGAATAAGGATTATTAGGTCAATTAATAGCATTCAAAGTCTCATAAGGTGTTTGAGATTTTGTTATCTGTCCAAATGAATTTTCCTCTAACACCTGGGGTGGTTGAGAATAATTCATTCCATACTGATTTATTTTCTTAGAAAAGGCTACAATTTGAGAAACTATCATAGTCATCATATTTGAATCATGAACACTTGTTACTCTCTTAGAATTTACCCGTTTAGAGGGCCATTGAAAATTATTAGTAACCATTTCTTCTATTAATGAGTATGCTTCATCAAAAGGTTTTGGCAATAACGATCCACCAGCAGCAGCATCTATAATCGATCTCAATGATCCCACTAATCCATTGTAAAATGTTTGAATTATTAATCAGTATGGTAAAGAATGATGTGGGCACTTCCTAAGAAGATCTTGAAATCTTTCCCAAGCTTCATATATTAATTCCCCTTCAAACTGAACAAAAGATGTGATATCATTTCTTAGCTTAGCAGTCTTTAATGGAGGGAATATTTGGATAGAAACTTTTGAGATCGTTCTCCCCAAGTTCTAATAGATCCACGTGCTAACAAATTTAACCACGCCTTAATTTTATCCCTTAATGAAAAATGAAAAAGTCTAAGTCTGACAGCATCACTCGACACTCCGTCATATTTAAAAGTAGAACACAGCTCTAGAAAACTAGCGAGATGTAAATTTGGATCCTCATTAGGTGTTCCTCTAAATTGATTATTTTGTATCATTTAGATAATAGCAGATTTAAGCTCAAATGAATTAGCAGTAACATCAGGATTTTGAATAGTCACATGAATTTCATCTGCTGTTGGATTAGCATAATCTCTTAAAGGTCTTGGCAAATTTCCAATATCATTTCTCTGATTTTCTTGGTTATTCTCCATTTCACAAGGATTCTCAGTTTGTTTTTGTTGTTTTCTAATTTTTCTAACAGTGCGATCTAACTCCGAATCGTAAGGTACTAAACCTATAGATCCACTATGACCCGATTTTTGTACTTCCAAAAACAAGAATTTGTTACATCTGCTTGAAAATTTAATTTCTGGCGAAGGCACAAAACACTTGACCTGGAATAACTTGCTATATAGATGTGTACCAAAAAAAAATATTTGTTTATATAGCAAAATATAATTTAAAAAAAAATATATTTTATATACTTTTTGGGTACTACGCAAGTATACATATCGTTTCAAGTAATATAGGGCTTTGAAATAAAGACCCCAGTATCGATCCCACGGGGAAAAATTATAGTAATAAATTTCTAAATATTGTATTTCAAAAATCTTTTTGTATTTTAATCTAACAATAAATTACTATTAATTTACTAGATGCAAATAAAGAAAACAATAATAAGATAATGATTTTATGAAAACTATATAAAATAAACAACATTCTTCCCTTCAATTAATCTAAGATTTTTAAGAAAATTTAATATTCATTGGAGAATTTGATTTATGGTATTGTGCCAAATAGAAACATTCCTATTCTTTACCCTTTGATCCAGGCGCAAAGAACATTGGCTAATTTACAGATCAGGTTCGGATGTATTGTTAGTAGAATGGGTTAATCTAGACTCACACTACTAGATGTCCAAGGGTGGCTATGGTCGGCCCTACTAGTGACCCTTTCCTAATCTATAAATCAAATTATAAGAATTTAGTCTGTCACTCTAAAAACTTATCAATTCTACGCCCTTTAAATCTTTCTTCCTATTTATTTGCACTTCACCTTGAATAGCCCGCACATGGCCTTCGACTACCCAAGGATTCATGTGACACTTACAAGTTAAGAGTTTTTCTCCAACTCTTCAACAGGTTTTAACAATTTAAATGACCAATTTAAAAAGTAAAGTAAGATCAGGTATTAATGTCATCACAATGTTTGGAAAATATTTTGAATTTCAATTCTCCATCGAATCTTTTATTATCTTATTTATCTCTTCATAATTGAAGGAAGAAAGTAAACTAACTACTCAGAACACATTGAATATAAACAGACGAAACATAATAAATAAACTTTGAATCAAATATAAAATATTTATCTCAAATATTCCTTCTACGAATCTTCCGATTGCTACCGACTCCACAGTGTAATGAACTCCAGATGCAACAACTTGAAAATAAACTCACTAAACTAAACAAAAGTGGCCCTAAATTTCTCTCTTTATTTCTCTCTCTAAGGATGAGAGATCCTAAAGTGGATAAGAGAAAGGGGTTATAATGGGGGCACGTTTTCTGAAGAAATGGACTCCTATTTATAGGCTTCAAGGGTTGCCTTGAGGCACCTCTTCAAAACATGTCCACATTCAATGAATCTTCTAGAAGGTCTGTCTGGCGCCTAGGCGCCGGACACCGCGTCTAGTTCTTTGCACCTCTTCACTTTGGCTCGCACCTCTTCGCGATTAAAACCATTTTGGAGCGTCCAAATGCAATGTATCCATGTCCTATTATCAAGGAAAAACTGTCAGTCTTCTAGAATGTCCAATAACAGCTCACTCCGTCAAAATAACCGTTCAAACGTTGTCAAAAACTTGAAAGATTCTGTATCGAGTCTGGCGCTTTGGCACCTAGGCGCCAGGCCATATTTTTTTATACTTTTTGTATTTGCTCCTTTTTGCTCCTTTTTGCTCCTTTTTGCTCATTTTTCCTTTTTGGACCTTTTTACATCACCTACATCCAAAAACACAAAAAATACCTTTCATTAAAGCATAATAACCTTAGAAATTGATAAGAATTAAGACATAAAGAAATAGGTATTTTTTTATAGATCAAATCCCCCAAACTTAAATGTTACTTGTCCTCAAGTAACTCTTTCTACTATATAAAATGTATAACCTTTGAAATAAAAGATAAATATTTAAGATTCCTTATAATTTTTGATTTTATAAAGTTTTTAGTAAATTATTAACCCAATTTCACTAACTAGGTTTAATTTTAAGAATTTAAAGAATATTTAACTACCAAATCATAAGATTTCAAACTTTTCATCCATTTTGAAAATAATAGAAGTCTATTATATTAAGATCTCATAGATTATTTACAAGAAAAAGATCTTCTTGAAAAATATTCCTAAATAAATATTCATGTATAAAAATTAAGTAAAATATGTAAATAGTTTTCTTCTTATAAGATAATTCAAGTGAAGCCAATTTTTGATTAGGCATTTCCTCAAGCTTCTCCTCTCTTTTTTTTTCTTTTTTTTTTATATATAGAGAGGATTACTATATCTGGATAGCATGTTAATGGTTTTGAACTTCACTATCCTTAACTTATATTTTCAAAACTTATACATTTTCACTTAATTATTATAACATGAATAAGAATTCAAAAAGATTTCCAATCTTTTCTTTTTCAAGTGATAATTTGTTGATTACTTAATATTTCTAAAATTCTATTATTTCTATCATGAATAGAAAAATTTATTAATCTTATTCTTCTTTAAATTAAATAATTCTATTCTTAAAATCAATCAAAGTTATTAAAATTTTGGTTAATTTCACTAAATTGTTTATAATCTCAAAAATAAAAGTGATCTCAAATAAATTCTTCATTCCTTACGTTATGTTAAAAAGTTTTTATTTTTATGAAAATATTAGCTCTTTAAGGACAAATAAAATTTAAATTTGAATGTATTTTCCCTTCCCCAAACTTAAGTTTTGGTATATTATGATAATTTGAAAGTATGAGAGAAAGAAAATCATAAGAATTTTTATAAGTATGTAAAAACAATCTTAAAAAGAAAACTTAACTTCTACTCATGCTTTTATGAATAATTAAGATAAAATTGAAGCATGTATAAAAAGTAAGCGAGCTAATTTTTATGATTATACTAAATTTGAAACAAACTTAAAGCAGAAGCAAAATTACTAATTACTAAACAAGAGACTAAAACAAACATATCATAAATTAACTCTAACTTCGGTCTCAACACAATATACTAAGAATATTTTAACAACAGAATCTTAACACTAATCAATCCACACAGATATTTAAACAAATCAACATGCATAAAACACAAAACTAAACAAACAATCCAAATAAAACAAACGAACAGAGTAGCTCATCATAAAGATCTATAACTACTAGTCACTAGCTGTAGCCTCATCATCATCATCGTCACCAAAGGAAAATTCTACGTCCTTAGGATCAACAAATTGTGTGAAACTAGGAAAAATAAGAAAACTAACATCATTTTCACCCTTCAGAAATCTGACTAGGGCTTCATCAAAATAGCATCATAACTACTCTTCCTCTGGGTATAATCAGATAAATGATTAAGTTTCCTATCAATAGTATCAATCCTGCAGTGAGTTTGAAATAACTCGTGCTGCTGCTCTAAAAACGATCATGCATTGATTCCCGTAAACTCGATGATGGCTCGGCGAAGTAGAGGGTCGAGAAGTAGAAGGTCTACCCGGAGTATGTGCGAAGTAGAAGGAGCGGTCGATCTCTTCCCTCAAAGACGATCATGGATACTAACACTCTCCCGCCCAATTGGCTTGGTAGACTTTAACTTCTCCTCGAAATATCGACGAGTGACTCCATTACTAACACATAATGAATAAATCGGAGATGGGAATCCCGATCCAACGAAGTGTCGGATCTCGCGATAGAATCCACAGAATCATAAATAATACTGCTGACATCAATAGGTTTCCTTTCCTAAATACAGTAGTTTAAGATCGCTCGATCTCTAGTCACTTCACTCAGGTGGTTGGAAGGTAACAATCTTGCAGAAATAAAATAGTGCCATGCTTTAGAAATACCATTTAATTTGGAGGATTTGAAGTTTACCCTTTTTCCGTTCCTGATCTTCCAAGATCCAGTACCGTCAGTCAAATAAGCAATGATCATATCCAAATCTCCCTCAAATGGTGATAATCCAGAATAATGGCATTCAATAGTTGGTGGCAGGCCATAAAATATATTGATTCTTTCAGGACTACATCCTACTCCGATACCTCTGACAAAGACTTCATAATCTTCAGCATCCAGAAAATTTGCATAAAACTCTCGAATAATAGGGATAACGAGCAATGACGGTGAAATAACAGAATCGTTGCCAATTGTGTGCAACGATAGTGTTTTTAATCATTTCTCCCGGATGATAGAAACTTCATTCTGAAATGAACTTCCTGGACGTCACAAATTCGTGGAAGTGAAAAATGCGCAGCCATGATGAGAAAATTTGCTGCTATCAAAGTTATCTCGTGCCTTCTCGCGTTTAGATTTTGGAGCCATCTAAACGTGAAAGAAAACAAGAACAATTTTAGGAATCAAAGATTTAAACTTTTTTTAAGTTTATAAAACTTAAAATAATTTTAAAAATCCAAAGAAATCACTAAAAATAAAAAAAAAATTTCAAAATTTTGGTTCTTAGCAAAACCTAGGGAAATCTATGGTGAAAATCGAAAATAAATGGTTTAAAGTGTAGATCTAACCTTGAGACAAAGAAATCGAGTGGTTTTGCGCTCAAATCCTTGATGTTTTGACCTCAAAATGGATCTAAAAGGTGTATTTTCACAAAAATGGGGAAGAAGATGAAGCTTAGGCGTCAAAAATGGCTTTTAGGGGTTATTTAAGTAAATTTTCGGGTACAGGCCGAACTGGCGCTTAGGCGCATAATTCTGGCGCCTAGGCGCCAGACTCGCCTTTCACGAAAAATTATTTTTAAATTTAATTTTCCACCAAAATTCATAAATTTAACTTCCAATTACTCATATCAGAGTAGGGCTTCAGTTTCTAAATTCCACAACATTTTTCAAAAATTTATAAAAATTAAATATTTAATCCACCAATCAAACATAAGGTTTAAATCAAACTCACTAAATTCCATTTATAATCTTCAATATTGACTCAATACATTCCGGATAAGTATTATACTTGATTCAAGTTCCTAATACACACTCAAACACAACAATTTCTAAGCAAAAACAACACACATTGAACATGAAAGCAAATACACAAACAAACACAATCGATTCTCTAAATCGATACAACGACTCAACAAACCATATAATAACTATCTCATTACCATAATATTCTAATCTTCACAAGGGAAATTGTGTATTCCACTTGGAAAGAACACTAACGCTCTCGGGAAATCCGTAGCCGTCTTTTCCTCAATCCACTTGTTCTTCGCATACATTTCAACTTGAGCATCTTGATAAGCCGCAAAATGATCAAATTGAAGTTTCACTTGCCATTCTAGATGTTCAATTTGATGAAACATCTTATGAAGGCGATCTCCCATGCTTTTAAACTCCGCTTCAAACTTATCCAAATGACTAGAAATTTTCTCTAAACATACAGCGATGAAACCATTAAAGTAGGGTTGAGGATCCTTTGAGACCTTGTCCCTAGCTTCTTCTCCATGATTTCTTCCTTCCATATTCTTTAAAAATTTCTCAAATCTCTTAAGAATGAAGTGCAAGGGACGTAATTTTGATTGCTTGATCGTTAGGGAAGAAGATAGATTGATTTAAAGGTGAAAATCGTGTGAAAAACTGAAAATTTTCGGTTTTTGCACGACCCAGTAACCGTGGCGCTTAGGCACCGAATCTGGCCTAGGTGCCGGACCTATTGATACATAGTTTTATTCTGGCGCTTAGGCGCCGAATTCTGGCACCTAGGCGCCGGAACTATGTTCAACTCCGTATCGCCTAATCGTCAAATTTCAAAATTTCGTTCTCCAAGATAGGTAAATTATACTGGTAAGAGTAATCTAGACTCAACAACTCACATTGTAAACAATCACAATGAAGGTTAACTTGATCTCCTTTTTACTCATATTCAGAATAGAGTGATCCAATTTCTAAATTATACATACTTAAAAATAATTTTCAGCCTAAGTCAACAAAGACTTATGAGCATCAAATTTTTCTAAAGTAATATAAAATTAATCAAGATCGAGGCATAACCTTACATTAAAATACAAAAACACTCATAATAAAAGATAATTAAGGGTTGCCTCCCACAAAGCGCTTGGTTTAACGTCGTCGACCCGACTTAAGTAAATCTTTAATCAGGTTGACTCAATTCATAAGCCTCTTTATAAATCTTTTTAATATCTCCCAAATAAGGCTTCAATCTTAATCCATTTACTTTAAAAATTTTTCCTATTTTGGGATCTTTAATATCCACAGCTCCATAATGGTATACTTTCTCAACTATATAGGGTCCAATCCATTTAGATCTTAATTTTCCAGGAAAAAGTTTTAAACGAGAGTTAAACAGTAATACTTCTTGTCCAGGTTCAAAAATTTTTCCTGAAATTTTCTTATCATGCAACATCTTCATTTTCTCTTTATAAATCCTCGCATTTTCATATGCTTCATTTCTTATTTTTTCCAACTCATTTAATTGCAATAATCGCTTTTCTCCTGCTTTATTCAAATTAAAATTAAACTCCTTTATCGCCCAATAAGCTTTATGTTCAAGTTCTACAGGTAAGTGACAATGTTTACCATAAATTAACCGGTAAGGTGACATTCTTATAGGTGTCTTATAAGCCGTTCTATAAGCCCATAATGCGAATCAAGTCTATCAACCTAATCAGTTCTTTTAGGATTAACATTCTTCTCTAAAATTCTTTTAATTTCTTTGTTTGATACTTCAGCCATTCCACTTGTTTGTGGGTGATAAGCAGTTGCAATTCTATGTTTGATTCCAAATTTTTGTAGTAATGATTGAATTCTTATATTCCTGAAATGACTTCCACCATCGGTGATAATTACCTTAGGAATTCCAAATCTTGAAAATATCATTTTCTTTAAAAATTTAGAAACACTTTTGGAATCACAGATTGGTAAAGCAACGACTTCAATCCACTTTGAAACATAATCAACTTGCTAATAAAATATAAATTTTTCCAAATGATGGAACAAATGGTCCCATAAAGTCTAAACCCCATATATCAAAAATTTCAACTTCCAATATATAGCTTAAAGGCATTTCATTCTTCCTAGATATATTTCCCATCCTTTGACATCGATCACATGTTTTCACATAATGTCTCACATCTTTAAATAAGGTAGCCAATAAAATCCAGAATTTAAAATTTTAAATGCAGTTTTATCTATGCCAAAGTGTCCTCCAAAATCGAATCATGACATTTTTGAATAATAGCAAAAGTTTCCTCATAAGGTACACATCTTCGAATCATAGAATCTTTACCAATTTTAAATAAATGAGGTTCTTCCCAAATATAAGATTTAGCATCATATTTAAATTTGTTAATAAATTTGTTATCCAAGTCATAAGGCAAAATATTGCTAACTAAATAATTAACAATATCAAGCATGCCAAGGTGTTTTGCATCTTTGAATAACATATAAAGATTCATCGAGAAATTTCTCATTTATATTTTCTTCCGAAATAATATCATTTTTAATTCTAGACAAATGATCGACAATTTGGTTTTCAATTCCTTTTCTATATACTATTTGAAAATCAAATTCTTATAGAAGTAAAACCCATCTTATAAGTCTAGGTTTAGAATCCTTCTTAGATAATAGATATTTAATAGCAGAATGATCAGTATGAACTATGCATTTAGTACCAAGAAGATAAGGTCTAAATTTATCAAAGGCATATACTATAGCTAGAAGCTCTTTCTCAGTGGTAGTGTAATTTCTTTGTGTTTCAGTGAGAGTTTTACTAGCATAATATACAACTTTGGAAATTTTCTCATATTTTTGTCCTAATACAGCTCCAATTGCAAAATCACTTGCATCACACATTAATTCAAAAGATTTATTCCAATTAGGTGCAACAATGATAGGTGCAGTTATTAATTTTTCTTTTAGAATATTAAAAGCATTAATACATTCTTTATTAAATTCAAATTTTGCATTTTTTTCCAATAAATGACAAAGAGGTTTAGCAATCTTAGAAAAATCCTTTATGTATCTTCTATAAAATCCAGCATGACCTAGAAAACTTCTAACATCAGTAACAGTAGTAGGTGGTTGCAATTCAGCAATAATTTTCACTTTTGCTTGATCTACTTCAATCCCTTTTTGTGACACTTTGTGACCAAGTACAATGCCTTCTCGCGACCATAAATTGACATTTTTCCCGGTTAAGAACTAAATTTGTTTCTTCACATCTTTTCGTAACTTCGGCTATGTTTTCCAAACAAGATTCAAAAGAAGTTCCAAAAATTGAAAAATCATCCATGAATATTTCAATTCCTTTCATCAATCAAATCACAAAATATTGACATCATATATCTTTGAAAAGTTGCGAGTGCATTACATAAACCAAAAGGCATTCTTCTAAAAGCAAATGTTCCATAAGGACTTGTAAATGTTGTCTTTTCTTAGTCCTCGGGAGCAATAAGTAATCGATGATAACCATAATATCCATCCGTAAAACGAAATAAGGGTGTCCAGACTAATTTATCGAGCATTTGATCCAAGAAAGGTAAAGGAAAATGATCCTTTCTAGTGGCTTTATTTAATTTCCTATAGTCAATACAAATTCGCCATCCAGTAACTTGTCTTGTAGGAATTAGTTCATTTTTATCATTAACAATGATAGTTACACCTCCTTTCTTCGGAACACAATGAATAGGACTTACCCATTGACTATCCGAAATAGGATAAATAATACCAGCATCTAACCACTTAAAAATTTCTTTTTTAACAACCACTTTCATCATAGGATTTAATCTTCTTTGCGATTCTATAGCAGGTTTAAAATTTTTTTCCATTAAGATTTTATGCATGCAAATAGAAGCACTTATTCCTCTTATATCACCAATAGTCCAACCAAAAGCTTTCTTATAATTCTTTAACACACCTAGTAGTTTTTCTTCTTGATCTCTACTCGCCTCGAAGAAATAATAACGAGTAAAGTTAACGAATTTCCAAGAAATGCATATTTTAAATGTGAAGGTAACATTTTTAATTCCAGTTCAGGGGCTCTTTTAATTGATGGTAAAAGTATATCATTTTGAGTTATGTCTAAAGTTTCCCAATTATCTTTAATAAAATGAGTCTCTTCTTCTTCTACTACTTCATTTTCATCAGTTAAAAATTCAAATTTTTCTTCAGAAATAAATTTACATTTTTCTTGATAATGTTTTTCAATTAAATAATCAATTATATCCATTCGATAACATTTCTCTTTATCGTGGTACTTCATCGATTTAAGAACATTGAATTTAATTTCTTGATCATTAACTCTCATGGTTAGTTCTCCCTTTTGCACATCAATCATAGCTCATCCGGTAGCTAGAAAAGGTCTCCCTAAAATAATAGGTATCTCTTTATCTTCTTTCATATCAAGTACTATTAAATCTACGAGGAAGATAAATTTATCCACTTTAACAAGGACATCCTCTATAACTCCTTTAGGATAAGTGATAGATCTATCGCCTAATCGAAGGGTTACAGTGGTGGGAGTAATATCTCCTAAATCCAATCTTCGAAAGATAAAAAATGGCATGAGATTAATACTTGCTCCTAAATCACATAAAGCTTTTCCATAAAATTTTTTCTCCAATAGCACATGGTATAGTGAAACTTCCAGGATCCTTAAGCTTTTCAGGTAATTTCTTTTGAATTATTGCACTGCATTCTTCACTTAATGCAACAGTTTCAAAAGCTTCAATTTTTCATTTTTTGCTTAAAATATCCTTCATAAATTTTGCGTAAGTTGGCATTTGTTCCAAAGCTTCAGCAAAAGGTATGTTAATAGTAAGTTTCTTAAAGATTTCAAAGAACTTAGAAAATTGATGATCTAGTTTCTGCTGTTTAAGTCTTTGAGGAAAAGGTGGTGGTGCTTTTTCAACTTCCACATTAACGGTATAACGATCGATCTCGACTAGGAGAGAGATTTTCTTTAGGTTTTTCAATCTCTTCAACCTCAATCTCTTTTTCAATTTCATTCGCATTCTTTCTTTTAATTCCTTTCCACTTCTAAGTTGCATGACCTTTAACTTGTTCATGTTTTTTCCAGTTTCCTTTGGATTAATTTCAACATTACTAGGAAGTGTTCTTACGGGTCTTTTATTAATTAAAGTAGCAATTTTCCCCATTTGATTATCAATATTACGAATAGCAGTATTTTGATTTTATAATTGATTATTCATTTGTAAAATTAATTCTTCTATTGATAACTTTTTCTCTTGATTATTAAATCCAGGAGGTTTATAATTTGGATTAACTTCGATTATTCCAATTTACAGTGGGATGAGATTGATTATTACCCCATTGTTGTTGTTAATTATTCCAGTTAAAATTAGGATGATTTTTCCACCAGGATTATAATAATTTGAATAAGGATTATTTTTACTTCCAATAGCTTGTAATGTTTCAATAGTTTGAGAATCTTCAATATTAGCAGAGTTATTATGTGAAATATTAATTGCAAAATTATCTAATTTCTTAGACATTGCTTGCTACTTGTGAAGCTAAGATAGAAAAGGCTTCATTATCGTGAATACTTGCCATCTTTTTAGGATTAATCCTTTCGGAAGGCCATTCAAAATTGTTATTAGCCATTTCTTCAATTAAAGTGTAAGCTTCTTCAAATGATTTAGACATTAAAGATCCTCCAAGTAGACAGATCAATAATTGATTTTAAAGATCCAATTAATCCATTATAAAATGTTTGAATAATTAACCAATCGAGTAAAGCATGATGAGGACATTTTCTTAATAGTTCTTTAAATCTTTCCCAAGTTTCATATATTGTCTCCCCGTCAAATTGACTAAACGAAGTAATATCATTTCTTAATTTAGCAGTTTTAGAAGGAGGAAAATATTTAGCAAGGAATTTTTGTGCCATTTCAGCCCATGTTTTAATAAAACCAGTCGCTAATGAGTTTAACCACATCTTTGTTTTATCTCTTAAAGAAAAAAGAAAGAGTCTAAGTCTAATAGCATCATCAGAAACATTGTTTTATTTAAAGGTAGCATAAAGTTCTAAAAAACTAACAATGTGTAAATTTGGATCCTCATTTGGTGTTCCACCAAATTGATTGTTTTGCACCATTTGAATAATAGTCGGTTTAAGTTCAAAAGAATTAGCATCTACAGTGGGTATTTGAATACTACTATGAAGTTCATCAACTGTAGGGTTAGCATAATCCCTTAATGGTTTATAAACATTTTGATCATTAAGTTAAATTGGATTTTGTAAACTAGCCATTTCTTGAAATTTTTGAATTTGTTTTCCCTTTTTTAATTTTTCTAATTGTTCTTTCTAATTCAGAATCTAAAGGTATTAATCCTTTAGAACCAAATCTTCGCATAAAACAAGGAATAAAATTTTTATATATATATCTTTTTTTATATATATTTTTAATATTTTTTTATATTTTTGGAAATTTAAAAAAAATTTATAACTTATTCTATTTCTTCCCTGGCAACGGCGCCAAAAACTTGACCCGATTTTTGTACTTCCAAATACAAGAATTTGTTACCACTGTTAGAAAATTTTATTTCTGGCGAAGGCGCAAAACACTTGACCTGGAATAACTTGCTATATAGATGTGTACCAAAAAAAATGTTTATATAGCAAAATATAATTTTTAAAAAAATATATTTTATAGACTTTTTGGGTACTACGCAAGTATACGTATCGTTTCAAGTAATATAGGGCTTTGAAACAAAGACCCCAGTATCGATCCCATGGGGAAAAATTATAGTAATAAATTTCTAAATATTGTATTTCAAAAATCTTTTTGTATTTTAATCTAACTATAAATTACTATTAATTTACTAGATGCAAATAAAGAAAACAATAATAAGATAATTATTTTATGAAAACTATATAAAATAAACAACTTTCTTCCCTTCAATTAATCTAAGATTTTTAAGATAATTTAATATTCGTTGGAGAATTTGATTTATGGTATTGTGCCAAATAGAAGCATTCTTATTCTTTACCCTTTAATCCAGACGCAAAGAACATTGGTTAATATACATATCAGGTCCGGATGTATTGTTAGTAGAATGGGTTAATCTAGACTCACACTACTAGATGTCCAAGGGTGGCTATGGTCGGCTCTACTAATGACCCTTTCCTAATCTATAAATCAAATTATAAGAATTTAGTCTGTCACTCTAAAAACTTATTAATTCTACACCCTTTAAATCTTATCTTCCTATTTATTTGCACTTCACCTTGAATAGCCCGCACATGGCCTTCGACTACCCAAGGATTCATGTGACACTTACAAGTTAAGAGTTTTTCTCCTTCTAGATCTCAAAACTCTTCAACAGGTTTTAACAATTTAAATGGCCAATTTAAAAAGTAAAGTAAGATCGAGTATTAATGTCATCACAATGTTTGGAAAATATTTTGAATTTCAATTCTCCATCGAATCTTTTATTATCTTATCTATCTCTTCATAATTAAAGGAAGAAAGTAAACTAACTACTCGTAACACATTGAATATAAACAAAAAAACATAATAAATAAACTTTGAATCAAATATAAAATACTTATCTCAAATATTCCTTCTACAGATCTTCTGATTCCTACTGACTCCACAGTGTAATGAACTCCAGATGCAACAACTTGAAAATAAACTCACTAAACTAAACAAAAGTGGCCCTAAATTTCTCTCTCTAAGGATGAGAGATCCTAAAGTGGATAAGAGAAAGGGGTTACAATGGGGGGCACATTTTTTTGAAGAAATGGACTCCTATTTATAAGCTTCAAGGGTTGCCTTGAGGCACCTCTTCAAAACATGTCCACATTCAATGAATCTTCTAGAAGGTCTGTCTGGCGCCTAGGCGCTCGAATCTGGCGCCTAGGCGCCGGACACCGCGTCCAGTTCTTCGCACCTCTTCACTTTGGCTCGCACCTCTTCGCGATTAAAACCATTTTGGAGCGTCCAAATGCAATGTATCACATGTCCTATTATCAAGGAACAACTGCCCCTCTTCTAGAATGTCCAATAACCGCTCACTCCGTCAAAATAACCATTCAAACGTTGTCAAAAACTTGACGGCTTACGTATCGAGTCTGGCGCTTAGGCGCCAACTTCTGGCACCTAGGTGCCAGGCCATATTTTTTTATACTTTTTGTATTTTGCTCCATTTTTGCTCCTTTTTGCTCCTTTTTGCTCCTTTTTGCTCCTTTTTCCTTTTTGGACCTTTTTACATCACCTACATCCAAAAACACAAAAAATACCTTTCATTAAAGCATAATATCCTTAGAAATTGATAAGAATTAAGACATAAAGAAATAGGTATTTTTTTATAGATCACACTACTATGCATATAAAATAACACAAATACTCTAACGAGTAAACAAACACACAATTACACACTAAAAGTAAAAGTTTTCAGTTGTTATATTATCAATAGGTACCGTTTATACCTTCCCCGGCAACGACGCCACTTTTTTATTATGCAAGGACTTATGAACCCAAATTTATATATTTATAATGATTTTGTAAAGTCCAAACTTCAACGCAAGTATACGTATCGTATTATGTAATACAGGGCTCTAATGGAGTCCTGGTTATCGATCCCACAGGGAAGGCAGTTCCTTACAATATATAACGTAATACTGAAATCCAATACTCAAATTGCAATTAAAGTTTAATTTTACTTCTACTAACATGATGCAGAAATAACAATAGTTAAGAAAACCACAATTACTTCTAATATCTTTAAAAAGAATTAACACACACACACACACACTAAGCTTTGTATTTGAAAGGTTTTGATATATATGAAAAGTGTCTTTCCTCTTGCAATGAGTATATGATGTGTGAATGATATAGAATGTTTATTTATTGTATTATGCTAAATAGGAGCATAAATTTTTATTTACCCTCAAAAGAGTACCCCCTCTTCCAAGCATGTAAAGAACATTGACATATCCTAAGTTCAGTCACTAAATCTAAGGCTAGGCTGGGAGGATATTGGCTATCACTACGGAGCTCCCACTCACCCTTCACCTAAAGGTTAACCTTTGACTTTAGTTACCAATCTTAGGACCAAATTGGGGATCTTAGCCTGTCACCCTGAAACCTCCAATTTAAAGCCCATCAAAACATATTTCCCTATTTATTTGCACTCAATTCCCATGAACTTCACAATTCATTCATGAACATTGAATGGATTCTTCATTATTATTGTAGAACACTCAATCCTTTTGGAGTTAATGTACAACAACAGATTTTAACAATTCAATTAGCCAGATCAAAAAGTAAATTAAGTTTGAAATGAAAAACCATCACAATTTCTTCAATACTTTAAAAGCACTTCTAATCCACATCATCACATCATCACATCTTTATGTAAGAAGAATAACAAAGGAGACTACTCAAAATTAATAGAGAAGACACAATAAAATATGGATTTTATATATAAAAGAAAAGTCATACAAACCTGAATAGCAAATGCAACTTATCTCCTTCTCTTCCCCAAGCAAATCCCTTGAAGTTCCTTTGATTCTTTTTCTCTCTTCTTTGCAGCACTCAATTCCCCCTTTAGAATGGAAAGGAAGAAGCAATCTCTCACTTTACTCCTTCTCCTTCACACCTTAAAGAAGAATCCCTCTCAAATCTTCATTTCTACACTCACTCTTCCAAACCCTAACTCTAAACTCACACTCTCTCTACTACTACACTCCTCTCCCCCTTTCAAATTTCATCCAAAAACAGTTACATATATGTTAGAAATGAATTCCCAAGAGTTTCCTTAAGCATCCCTTCAAAAAGTCGCCAAAACTCTTCATTTTTGAATTGTACCAACATAGGGCACCGGCGGCGCTCTATCGTCCATTAAATTCTGGAGTCTCTGGAAGTTGGCGCCGGCGTCGCCAGAAGTTGTTTTCTCCCATTTTGCTCATTTTCGCTCCGAATTCTTTCTTTTTTTGCTTCTTTTTGCTTCAATCACCTAAAATCATCATACCTGCAATAAATCATGAAAAATACATTTCTTTAAAGTGCAATATCACCAAAATGGGTAAAATTATATAGCAAAAATAGTATATATTTTTGGTGCATCACACGCCCTAGCTTGGAAGTTCGATAAAAGTTTGTTTTGATTATATACTAAAATTATCACTACAATACTACTTCTAACGCTAAACTACTTAATGAAAATCAGAAAGTGGGGTTTAAATATATTAAAAGTACTCTTCCTCATGCAATGAAATTAGTGACATGTGTAAAAGTAAAACAAGTAGCCAAAGAGATTGTGACAAATAGGAGCAATTATATTCTTTACCCTTAATTTGTTCTATAAAGAACATATGCTAATTTAATGATTTTAAATCTTATAGATGGGTTAGGCAGGGAAGATACTAGCTCCTACTCTAGAGTTCCCTCTTCTCCCTCCACCTGGGGGTTAACATCTCATAACAAAAATTTTCACATCAAACCAAATTAGAGGCTTTAGTCTGTCAACCTAAAGTCCTCTAATTCTATACCTCTTAAACATGCATATCTCCCGATTTATTTGCACTCAGTCATATAGAATCTCATGTGAAATTTACCAATAGTTGACTGAGACAATACCGCATTGGTTCTTACATGTTCTCACAACAGATTTTAACAAGCAAGTTAACCAAGTTTATGTAAATGAAGATCAAAGTAAAATCATCACAATATATTCTCACTCTACTCAACTTTATATCCTACACATGCATGCTAATTCATTGTAAGAGAGAAGAGTAAAGAAAACTACTCACTACATATGGAGAAACAACAAGAACTTTTTATTGAACAAGTCTTTGAAACCATACAATAAAACTACTAAATTCAAATTAAAATACAATGAAAATACTTATCTCTGATGAAAATAAAACTCTCCTTGTATAGCAAAATTAATCTTCTTGTAATCCTCTCCAAGAACAAGTGAAAAGAAAAGAAGAAATTCGCACACTCTCTCTTTCTCTCTCACCTTGTTGCCCCACTCGAAGCTCACGCCCTAAGCATTCACTTCTTCTCCAAGCCTTCTTCTCCTCTTCTAATCTTCTCCTTCCTTCCAATTATTCACCCCCCCCCTCAAGAGATTAAAGAGTGTTTTTACAATTTCCCAAGAGGTGCTTAAGTGTCTCTTCAAAAGAGTCCATATTCAAAGAATCTTCTAAAGGGTGCCTTAAGTGGGTTTTCACTCCAAGAGACACATCCCTTCCATAATAACTCCTTATAACCGAACTAAAATATTCTATAAAGTTTATTTTATCATTCCCAATGAAATCCCCATGAGATAAGCTTCGCAACGCTTCAAAAATCGTCCAAATCTGAGGTTTTTACAAGAAGTTATGCCAAAACCCATCACCAACCGTCTTCTAGCACCTATACACTGATTTTTGGCACTTAGGCACCGTTTCTGGCGCCTATGCGCCAACTGCCTGGCACTTAGGCTCCAGACACCGGTACATAAGTGTCCATTTCGACCCGTTTTGCTCCGGTATGCTCCGTTTTGGTCCATTTTTGTTCCTTTTTCTCCAATCACTCTAAATTCTTCAATTTGATGTGCCTACAACCAAAAACACAAGAAAACATACATTTAAAGTGCAATATCATTATAAAATGTGGCATAAAAAATAGTACATTTTTAGGTTGATCAAAATCCCACAAACTTAAACATTACTTGTTCTCAAGTAAAACTACACTTTTAAAATGATTTTTATAGACTAGAGTTAATGGGTCACCCATTATAATTGTTAAAATTTTGTTCTAAAAATGTGATAGTTCAACCTAGAAGACTTTCTACTGAATTAGACTAGCCCAGGGTCTAAAATATTTATCATCAAACTTGGGAATTTGTTTTCCTATCTAATTCAGAAAAATATGCAGATTTTTCAAACTTCGGATCCTATGAACTTTACTTTCTCGACCTAAGAACTCTCTTAAAAAAATTTAACTAATATATGTATAAAATGCAAGCTTAGGATTGTTTTAAGTTCTTTACTATAGAAAGACTCAAGTGAAACTAATTTTTGATTAGGACCTCTCCTTAAGCTTCTCCTCATACATTTTCTTTTCTTTTCTTTTCTTTTTTTCAGGATCTTTGTTATCCATGTTTTTTTTTCTTTTTTGGATGTGAGGATTATTATATTTGGAGAAGTCCTTAAATGATTTTGAATTCCACTATCCTCCTCTAAAGTTAAAACTTATTACTTTCCTTTACTTAAAAGATATACATATATTTTTTTAAATACTTTCTAAAAGAGCCTTAAATGTTCGAAAATAAAAATTCTAAGAATCCTTAATTTTCCAAAAATACATTTCTTCCTACTAAAGATAGTTATTCATTTTCCCATGTTCTCCACTAAATATCTTTAACTCTAGGTTATCCCTTTTCACTAAAAATATCAACTAAGTTTTTCTACTCCATTTAAATATTTAAAATTTTAACAATCTTAAGATGACTCCACATAATAATAAGCATTAGAATTAAAATACAAATTTATTTGTAGTACTTTTGAAAACTAGTAAGGTTTAAATTTGGAACATTTTTTCGTTCCCCCCAAACTTAAGCTCAAACATGTTTAACAATAAAGTACAAAAATATGCGTCAGGAAAAGATTACTTTTAGAATTTACTACACATCCTACAAAAATATCAACAAATAGCACATGGTAGAATATTGCAGTAGAAGGTAAATCTAGCCTAAACATGCTTGACATAACTATAAAGGAATTTTAAATAGTAGAACATGTACAAACTTAAGATTAAACAGAAACACATTTAAAATTTTATAAAGGAATTGCTGAATGCTAACAAGTTTAAAATATTAAGATAAGTTTTGTTGTCTCCAATGACTCATTCAACTTGACTCACAAACATACACACACAAAATCCAATACATAGACTCACATATTTCGTAAACAAACAACCACTGAGGTTAATTTGATCTCCCTTTTACTCACATTTCCCCCTCCATACTTTCAATTTCTAATGGAAGAAACTACACTAATAACGTGGGTGTATTAAAAATTTTTTTATATGGTTATCTGCCTTGGACCAGAATTCTCCTATTATAAAAACTGATTTGTTTCCAATTTCAGGTTTACTTTAAGTATAAGGTATACACAATATGATAAATAAAAGTAGTGTAGTTCATCCAGATGTTGTTCACTAAGTAAGTTCATGACCTTCCTCAGTAAAGACAAAGTCAATAAAGGAAGTAATAAAGTTCACATGGAGTGGTCCAAGTCCAAACTCTTCATGCTTCAAGGTAATGCTCAGATCCGGTTGAGAACTAAGTCGTAACAGACTCGTTAGCCTGCTTCTACCAGAAGTCATAAACAAGTTTAGTCAAGACCAAGGCATAACCTCACAACATTAACCCAAACTACTCTTACACATCAAACATCAATCAAACATCAATCAGTCTGATCAATCCACGCGAACACAATACAACACTAACAATCATAATTCTCAAGCACACTAAATCAAACCACACTGATAACTATGGGTTGCCTCCCATAAAGCACTAGGTTTAACGTTGTCAGCTTGATAAATGATTCCTCTTGGATCAAAATTCCATTTAAGTAATCCTTGATCAATCACCCAATCTTTTTCAGATCCAAGGATTCCTACAGCATCCTCAAATTGTAATTTTTCTTTTAGTTCTTCCTTTTTGGATTGATTCATATCATTGTTCCACATATTTCTCTCTAGATCCAATATTCCTCTAATGATTTTCTTAATTTACATACTAAAATCTTCCTTGAAATTTATAAGAAATGGATCTCTATAATATACTTTAAGATCTCCAAATTTTGGATCATATTCTCTCGAGATAATTCAGATTATGGATCAAATTCTTCTGGGATATTCTTCAATCTCATGTTATCTTCTAATTCTTCCCCTTAGAAGTGAGTAAATGGTAGGGGTGGTTTTTCAATATCCTTATCCTCTTTCCTCAACCCAATGTTCTTTTGAAATATATCCTCAAATTCTTTTCCAAGTCATAATTCGATAACTTTATCATGTTCATTATTCAATTTAAGTTCTTCTTGTGATTGAGTCAAATCTGAAGATATAAATACTGGAAGTGTAGATGAATTCCCTAAATAGGTAGGCTTTAAAATTGTATGGGGGTACATTCATCTTAAGTTCATGAGATTTTTCAACATATGGAATTAAAAGTTTACTATTTTTGGTAATGTCCATCATTTTACACCTCTCCTGAACATACATACAGTCTTCTTTAAATAACGTATTCAACTCATCATGAAAGTCAATTTCAATCTCATCTGTTAACTGACTCTCAAAACTCTCTTGGAAATGGTATTTACTTTGATAATCAATTTCATCCATCCAAAAATAATCATCTTCTTTTCGCTCAGTTGGATATTTCATAGTCTTTAATACATCAAAAGTTACTTCTTGGTCATTAATATTCAAAGTCAACTCTCATTTTTGTACATCTGTCATAGCTCGTCCAGTAACAAGGAAAGGTCTCTCCAAAATAATTGGATTATCTTTATCATCCTCGATATCTAATAAAAAAAAGTCTAAAGGAAAGATAAATTTATCCACTTTAACAAGCACACCTTCTGTAACCCCTATTTGATAAATGATAGATCGATCAGCTAACTGAAGGGTTACAGTAGTGGGAGAAATATCAGCTAAACCTAACCTTTTAAATATAAATAGAGGCATCACATTAATACTCACTCCTAAATCACATAAAGCTTTTCCACAAAATTTTTCTCTAATTGCATAAGGAATTGTAAAGCTACAAAGATTTTTAGGTTTATGAGGAAGCTTTTTCTGAAGTATAACACTGTGCTTCTCACTTAGTGCAACTTTCTCGTAATCCCCAAGTTTTCTTTTCTTGTTTAATATCTCCTTCATAAACTTTGCATAATTTGACATCTGTTCCAATGCTTCAGCCAAAGGAATATTTATCATTAACTTCTTAAGTACTTTCAAGAATTTTGAAAATTGTTCATTCCACTCATGTTGTCTAAGTCTTTAAGGAAATTGAGGTGGTGGTCTTTCTAAATTGATTTTAGTTGGAGATATTAATTTTTTCTGATCCTTAGAAAGATGTTCTTCAGGTCTTTTAATTATATTGTTTCTCTCACAACTTCTTTCTCTTTTCTAACCACATCCTCTATCTCTCTTTCACTTCTTAATCGGACAGTTTCTACTTGTTCATTATTGTTCTCTTTAGGATTGATCACAATGTTGCTTGGAAGTGTTCCTTGGGGTATATTGCTAAGTGAATTAGCAATTTGTCTCCGTTGATTCTCTATGTTTATGATCGCAGCATTTTGACTTTGCATTTTGTTTCTCATTTGTAATACCACTTCTTCTATAGACATCTTCTTATCCTCGAATTGTCGATCATTATTAGAGTCCAGTGGATATGAAGGTTTACAGTTTGGATTTCTCTAATTATTCCAACTTCCATCAAGATTTGCATGATTATTTTCCCATTATTTGTCTCCACCCCTAGTAGTATAATTCAAGTTAAAATTATGATGGTTCTTCCAACCTGGGTTGTAAAAGTTAGAATAGGGGTTGTTTATGATATTTAAAGTCTCATATGATAATTTAGAATCAATCATAAGCCCTAATGAACTTTCCTCACTTACTAGAGTAAATTGAGCCTGGTTCATTCCAAATTGGTCTAACTTTCTTGATATTGCAGCAACCTGAGATGCAAGAATTACAATGATCTACCTAAAAAATACCCATTTTTATGCCTTATTTATTATTCAATTCTTAAGGATATTATGCTTTAATGAAAGGTATTTTCATGTTTTTGGATGTAGATGATTAAAAAAAGTCCAAGGAAGAAAATGAAGGAAAAATGAGCAAAAAGGAGCAAAAATGGAGCTTATGGAGCAAAATTTTTGGAATTATTGGCCTGGCGCCTAGGCACCAGAAACCGGCACCTATGCGCCAGTTCGATACAGACGCTGTCAAGATTTTTGACAACTTTGGACAGTTATTTTGATTGTGTGAAGTGATTATTGGTGCTTCTAGAAGACTGGAAGTTACTCCTAATATATAGGACATGTGATACAATGTATTTGGACATAAGGAAACGGTCTGGATCGTGAAGAGGTGCGATCTAAAGTGAAGAGGTGCGAAAGACCTGCTCAAGAGTCCAGCGCCTAGGCGTGACAGTTACTTTCTAGAAGATGCTTTGAATTTGGACAAATTTTGAAGATGTGCCTTAAGCAACCCCTGATAAAATTCAGAGCTCTATAAATAGGAGCCCATTCTACAGAAAAAAAATCGCACCACCCCCCCTCTTAGTACCTATACCTCTTTTAGTATCTTCTTTCCCCTTTTATTTTTACTTAGTCTCTTCCATACTTAGGGTGCCACTTTATTTTGTATCTAGTGAGTTTATTTTGAGTATTTATTGTGTGTTGTTGTTGTTGGAGTCTTTCATCATTGCTTTGGAGTCAGTAGAAGTCAGCGGATCACTTGAAGGAACACTTCAGATAAGTATTTGTGCTTTGGTTCAAAGTTTTATAAATATGTTTTGTTGTGTTATTTCAATGTGTTCTGAGTAGTTAGTTATCTTTCTCCTTTCATCTATGAAAAGATAATAAATTAATTAAATTTTGTAGGAGAATTAAATTTAAAATATTTTAAAACATTGTGATGATATTAATACCTGATCTTAGTTTACCTTTTAAATTGACCATTTAAATTGTTAAAACCTTTTGAAGAATTTTGAGACCTATCCGGAGATAAATTCTTAACTTGTAAATATCACATGAATCCTTAGGTAATCGGAGGCTAAATGCTGATTATTTAAGGTGAAGTGCAAATAAATAGGAAGAAATTATTTATTGGGCATAAAATTAATTAGTTTTTAGAGAGACAGATTAAATTTTAAAAATTTGGTTTATAGAAATGGAAGGGTCACTGGTAGGGCCGACCATAGCCACCCTTGGACATCTAGTAGTGTGAGCCTAGATTAACCCATTCTATTAAGAAAATATCCTGAGCTGATCTATAGATTAGTCAATGTTCTTTGCACCTAGACTAAAGGGCAAAAGAATAGGAATGATTTTATTTGGCACAATACCATAATCTAAATTCCCTTTAAAAGATAATTATTCTATAAATCTTGGATTAGTTGAAAAGGAGAAATTCGTTTTTATACTTGCATTGAATTTTAATTATTGCTTACTTTACTTTATTACTGCTTACTGCTTACTTTTTATAATAAAAATTGTTAGTAAATTAAATTTGAATATATATATATATATATATATATATATATATATATATATATAAAGTATATAAAAATTGCATTTAAATTGAAATTTCCAAAATATTTCTTACATTTCTTACTTTTTATAAATTTACTATCCCTGTGGGATCGATAACCATGACTCCATTAGGGCCATATATTACTTGAACGATACATATACTTGCGTTTAAAATTGTGACTTTTACAATAATTATTATAAAATCTAAATATAAATTAATAAAAGTAAACCTCACACATCAGGTTTTTGAAGTCATTTACCAGGAATTAAATATTCTAAAAATTGGTATCAAATTCTTGTATTTTAAAGCATATATAAAGTCGCATCGCATCAAGTTTTTAGCGTCGTTGCCGGGGATAGTATAAAAAAATATATATAAAAAGTAAAAAGAAAGACAACAAAAGAAAAACAAATTTATTTTTTAAATTTTATGCATAGTTCTGGATCTGAAGGATTACTACCTTTTGATTCTGAATTAGAAAGAACAATTAAAAGAATTAAAAAAGGAAAACAAATTTTAAAACATCAAGAAATGGCTAATTTACATAACAGTAATCAAAATCCAATTGAAATTAATGAACAAAATAATTATAAACCATTAAGGGAATATGCAAACCCAACAGCTGATGAACTTCATGTTAGTATTCAAATGCCAGCTGTAGATGCAAATTCTTTTAAGCTTAAACCTTCTATTATTCAAATGATTCAAAATAATCAATTTGGAGGAACACCTAATGAGGATCCAAATTTACATCTTGCTAGTTTGTTAGAAATTTGTGCTACCTTTAAATATAATAATGTTTCTGATGATGCTATTAGGCATAGAGTCTTTCCTTTTTCCTTAAAAGATAAATAAAAGAAGTGGCTTAATTCATTAGCAACTTGTTCTATTAAAACATGGGCAGATATGGCACAAAAATTCCTTGCTAAATATTTTCCTCCTTCTAAAACTGCTAAATTGAGAAATGACATTACTTCATTTACGCAATTTGATGGAGAAACAATTTATGAAGCTTGGGAAAGATTTAAAGAACTATTAAGAAAATGTCCTCATCATGCTTTACCAGATTGGTTAATTATTCAAACATTTTATAATGGACTTATTGGATCACTTAGATCTATTATTGATACTGCTGCTGGTGGTTCTTTAATGGCTAAGACATTTTAAGAAGCCTACACTTTAATTGAAGAAATGACTAATAACAATTTTCAATGGCCTTCTGAAAGTGTTAATCCTAAAAGAATGGCCAGTATTCAAGATAATGAAGCCTTTTCTATTTTAGCTTCACAAGTGGCTGCGATATCTAAGAAACTAGATAATTTTACTAGTAATATATTGCATGTAAGTAATGACAATTCTGCTAATTCTGATGATTCTCAAACAATGGAAACTTTGCCAGCTATTCGCTAGTAAAACTAATAACCCTTATTCTAATTATTATAATCCAGGTTGGAAAAATCATCCTAATTTTAATTGGAGTAATGGACATCAAGTTAATCCAAATTGGAACAATCAAGGAAATTCAAACTATAAACCAACTTATCCTCTTGGTTATAACAATCAGCAGAAAAAGTTGTCTGTAGAAGAATTGATCTTGCAACTAAGCAATCAGCTACAAATTCAAAACACTGCTATTCGTAATATTGAGAATTAGATGGGTCAAATCGCTAATTTCATTAATTACAGACCTCAAGGAACACTTCCTAGCAATGTCGAAATTAATCCTAAAGAATCTGGAAAAGAACATGAACAAGCAAAAGCTGTACAACTCAGAAGTGGAGAGGAATTAAAAGAGAAAACACGGAATGAGATTGAAAAAGAGAATGAAGTTGAAGAGATTGAAGAACCTAAAGATACCCTTTCTCCAAGTAAAGATCAGACTGTTATACCTATTGAAGTGGAAGTTAAAAGACCACCACCACCTTTTCCTCAAAGACTAAAACAACAGAAGCTTGACCATCAATTTTCTAAATTCTTTGAAATTTTTAAGGAACTTACCATCAAAATTCCTTTTGCTGAAGCTTTGGAGCAAATGCTAAGCTATGCAAAATTTATGAAGGATATTTTAAGCAAAATAAGAAAATTTGAAGCTTATGAAACTGTTGCATTAAGTGAAGAATGTAGTGCAATAATTCAGAAGAAATTACCTCAGAAACTTAAAGATTCTGGAAGTTTCACTATACCATGTGTTATTGGAGAAAAATTTCTGTGGAAAAGCCTTATGTGATTTAGGAGCTAGTATTAATCTCATGTCATTTTCAATCTTTTGAAGGTTAGATTTAGGAGAGATTTTTCCTACCACTGTAACTCTTCAGTTAGCTGATCGATCGATCACTTATCCTAGAGGAGTAATAGAGGATGTTCTTGTTAAAGTAGATAAATTTATCTTTCCTGTGGATTTCATTGTTCTAGATATGGAAGAAGATAAAGAAATACCTATCATTTTAGGGAGACCTTTTCTAGCTACCGGACGAGCTGTGATTGATGTGCAAAAAGGAGAATTAACGATGAGAGTTAATGATCATGAGATAACATTCAATGTTTTGAAATTAATGAGGTATCCTGATAAAGAAAAATGCTATCGGATGGATATTTTTTATTATATAATTGAAAAGCATTATCAAGAAAAATGTAAGGTCATTTCTGATGATAAAGATAAAAAATTTATGTTATATAATGAGTCGTTAAATGAAGAAAATTTATCTGAAGAAACTAATTATATTCATGAAAATTGGGAAATTTTAGACAAACTAAAAATGATATACTTTTACCTTCAATTGAAAAAGCCCCTGAACTAGAATTAAAAATGTTACCTGCACATTTAAAGTATGCATTTCTTGGAAATTCATTAACTTTACCTGTAATTATATCTTCAGAATTAAGCAAAGATCAAGAAGAGAAATTAATAGGAGTTCTGAAGAATTATAAGAAAGCATTTAGTTGGACTATTGCAGATATAAAAGGAATAAGCCCTTCAATCTGTATGCATAGGATTTTAATGGAGAAAAATTGCAAACTCACTATTGAACCTCAAAAAAGATTAAACCCAATTATGAAAGAGGTTGTCAAGAAAAAGATTTTGAAATGGTTAGATGCTGGAATTATTTATCCTATTTCGGATAACTAATGGGTGAGTACTATTCATTGTGTTCCGAATAAAGGAGTAACTGTCATTGTTAATGAAAAAATGAATTAATCCCAACAAGACAAGTTACTGGATGGCGTATTTGCATTGACTATCAAAAATTAAACAACGCCACTAGAAAGGATCATTTTCATTTACCTTTCTTGGATCAAATGCTGGATAAACTAGCTGGACACTCATATTTCTATTTTCTGGATGGATATTCTGGTTATCATCAATTACCCGTTGCTCCTGAGGATCAAGAAAAGACAACATTTACTAGTCCTTGTGGAACATTTGCCTTTAGAAGAATGTCTTTCGGTTTATGTAATGCACCTGCAACTTTTCAAAGATGTATGATGTCAATATTCTGTGATTTGATTGATAAATGAATTGAAGTATTTATGGACGATTTTTCAGATTTTGGAACTTCTTTTGAATCTTGCTTGGAAAATATAACGAAAGTTTTGAAGAGATATGAAGAAATAAATTTAGTTCTAAACTGGGAAAAATGTCAATTTATGTTCACAGAAGGAATTATATTTCGACATAAAGTTTCACAAATAGGAATGGAAGTTAATCAAGCAAAAGTGAAAATTATTGCTGAACTGCAACCACCAACTACCATTACTGATGTGAGAAGTTTTCTGGGTCATGCTGGAATTTATAGGAGATATATAAAGGATTTTTCTAAAATTGCTAAACCTCTTTGCCATTTATTGGAAAAAGAAGCTAAATTTGAATTTAATGAAGATTGTCTGAATGCGTTCAATATTCTGAAAGAAAAATTAATCACTGCACTTGTCATTGTTGCACCTGATTGGAATAAACCTTTTGAATTAATGTGTGACGCAAGTGATTATGTAATCGGAGCTGTATTAGGACAAAAATATAAGAAATTTTTCAAAGTTATATACTATGCTAGCAAAAGTCTTACTGAAACTCAAATAAATTACACTACAACCGAAAAAGAGCTTTTAGCAATAGTATATGCCTTTGATAAATTTAGATCATATCTTCTTGGAACAAAATGTATTGTGCATACTGATCATCCTACTATTAAGTATTTAATGTCTAAAAAGGATGTTAAACCTGGATTGATCAAATGGGTTTTACTTTTACAAGAATTTGATTTTGAAATTGTGAACAGAAAAGGAACTGACAACCAAATTGCGGATCATTTATCAAGAATCAAAAATAATAATGAGAATATTTATGAAGAAAATATAAATGAGAAATTCCCGGATGAGCAATTATATGTCATTCAAGGATTACAAATGCCTTGGTATGCAGATATTGTTAACTATTTGGTTAGCAATATTTTACCATATGGGTTGAATAACAAATACATTAAGAAATCAAAGAATGATTGTAAATCATATATTTGGGAAGATCCTCATTTATTGAAAATAGAAAGAGATTCTGTGATTCGAAGATGTGTACCTTATGAAGAAACTTTTGCAATTATTCAAAAATGTCATGATTCTGAATTTAGAGGACACTATGGAGTGGATAAAACTGCATTTAAAATTTTAAATTCTGGATTTTATTAGCCTACTTTATTTAAAGATGTTGGACATTATGTGAAAACTTGTGATCGATGTCAAAGAATGGGAAATATATCCAGAAAACATGAAATGCCTCTAAACTTTATATTAGAAATCGAAATTTTCGATGTATGGGGTTTAGATTTTATGGGACCTTTCATAACATCATCTGGAAAGATTTATATTTTATTAGCAGTTGATTATGTTTCAAAGTGGATCGAAGATGTAGCTTTACCTAACTGTGATTCCAAAAGTGTTTCGAAATTTTTAAAGAAGATGATTTTTACAAGATTTGGAATGCCCAGGATAATTATCATAGATGGGGGAAGTCGTTTCAGAAACATAAGAACTAAATCATTGCTGGAAAAATTCAGAATTAAACATAGAATTGCAACTGCTTATCATCCTCAAACATGTGGAATGGCTGAAGTATCAAACAGAGAAATTAAAAGAATTTTGGAAAAGAGTGTTAATCCTAAAAGAACTGACTGGGTTGATAGACTTGATTCTGCATTATGAGCTTATAGAACAGCTTATAAGACACCTATCGGAATATCACCTTATCGGTTAATTTATGGTAAACATTGTCACTTACCTGTTAAACTTGAACATAAAGCTTATTGGGTGATAATGGAGTTCAATTATAATTTGTTACTTCAGGGGAAAAGCGATTATTACAACTGAATGAAATGGAGGAGATAAGAAATGAGTCTTATGAAAGTTCAAGAATTTATAATGAAAGAATGAAGAAATTGCATGATAAAATGATTTCAAGTAAAATATTCAAGCTTAGACAAGAAGTATTATTCATTAATGCTCGTTTAAAACTTTTTCCTGGAAAATTAAAATCTAAATGGATGGGACCATTTATAATTGAGAAAGTATAACCTTATGGAGCTGTGGATAATAAAGATCCCAAAACTGGAAAAGTATTTAAAGTTAAAGGATCAAGACTGAAGCCTTATATGGGAGAAATGAAATTAAATTACAAAGAGGCTTATGAGCTGAGTCTACCTGATTAATTCAATTAATTAGGTTGGGCTAACGACGTTAAACCAAGCGCTTTGTGGGAGGCAATCCATATATATTAGTGTGAGTTAAATTATTGTTGTAAGGTTATGCCTTGGTCTTGACTAAATTTGTATATAACTTTTGAAAATAGAATGCTAACAAGTCTGTATTGGCTTAAGCTAAACATTTTCTTGAAGTATATAGAATTTGGACTTGGACCACTCCATGACAAATGTGAGTAAAAAGGAGATCAAGTTAACTTTCATTTGTGATTATTTGTGATATGAACTTTTTGTAATTGTGTTTGTGTGTTGATCATACCCGTTTGTTAGACGTATTTTTACGACCAAAACTTGCAAAATTTGACGATAGGTGAATCAGAGTTGATCGAGGTTCCGACACCTAGGTGCCAAAAGTTGGCACCTAAGCGCCAGAATGGCCTGCGTATCGAAGATCCAGCGCCTAGGTGCTAGATTCCGATGCCTAAGCGCCACGGTTACAAATCATGGAAAAACCAAAATTCTTCAGTTTTTCACACGAAATCTCTTAATATATTGCCTATTCTTCGTCCCCAATCCCATAGAAACCTTAATTTTGATCAGATCAATCCATTTTGGTGGAGTTAAGAAGGATTTGGAGGCAAGGGATAGAGGAAATCATGAAAATGAGGTAAGAGATAAGTCTCCTAAAGATCTTCAGCCTTATTTTAATGGTTTTATTGTTGTTAGTATGGAGAAAATGTTTAGTCGATTGGAGAAGATTGAAGCGGAACTTCAAAGTATTGGTAATCGTCTCCATGACATGTACCACCAATACGAACACTTGGAATGGCAAACCAAACTTCAATCTGATCATATGGCTGCCTATCATGACGCTCAAGTAGAAATGTACGCGAAGAACAAGTGGATTGATGAAAAGACGGCTCTGGAATTTCGAAGGGCGTTGGTGTTTTATCCCTTCAGTCCTAGAGAACTTCATTGCGAAAGAGATGGAAATTGAAGATCTGTGTTAAATAGATCTAATATGTGTTTTAATTATGATCGAGTCTTGTGTTAGTGTGTTAAATATTGAATTTGTGCGTTTGCTTAATTTTTCAATGTGTGTTGTTGGATTTGAATGTTTGCTTTGAATATGTTGTTGTTTGTGTTATTTATAAAACTATGAACCTTGATACAGTCTTGTACTGAAATTTATTGAATTTGGAATGGAAATTAGGGATTGGAATTGAAGAATTTGGATACATTTTTTTGGATCTATACTATCATTTTAAATTGATTGTGAAAATGTTTGGAGGATATAAATTGGATTAATACTCTTATAAGAGTAATTAGGAGTCAAATTTGATAAGATTTGGTGGAAAATATTTAATTTAAATCGAATTTTTGGCAAGGCGAGTCTGGCGCCTAGGCGCTAGAATTCGGCGCCTAGGAGTCTGTTCCGCCTGAACCCGAAAACTCATCTTCTTAAACTCCCCATGCCATTTTTGACGCCTAAGCTTCCTTCTCCACTAGTTTTTACGAAAATACTACCTAGAGATCCCATTTTAATCTGGATTTTCAAGTTTTTGAGCTTGAAATACCTGATTTCTTCATCCCGAGGTCAGATCAACATTCTAAACTCATTAATTTTTTATTTTTACATTCTAAATTTCATGGATTTTGCTCTCATTGAGAAAAACCGAAGTTTTGAGAAAACTTTTGATTTTTAAGGTTAAATCCATGAAATTTTTAAGCTCTTTCAAGTTTGAGAAGCTTAAATTAGTTTATTTTCCTAGATCCATTAAATTTATTTCGCGTTTTTCTTTCACATTTAGATGGCACCCAAATCTAAGCGAGGAAATGAATGAGAAAATTTTTATCGTAGCAAGTTCTTCATTGCTGCTGTACACTTACGATACAATGATTTTGCTACAACTCGGAAATTTATCTCGGAGCGAAGTTTTTATAATCCTGGAGGAAGAATTAAAGAGACAATCGTTGCGCTTAACTGGCAACGATTCTACTATTTCATTGTTGTTGCTGTTATCCCAGTTGTTAGAGAGTTTTATGCTAATTTCTTGGATGCTGAAGAATACGATATTTTTGTTCGAGGAGTTGGAGTAGGATTCACTCCTGAACGCATCAATTTTTTCTATGGCATGCTACCAAATATTGAGTGTTATTACTCTGGATTATCTCCATCTGAGGGAGATTTGGATATGATCATTGCCTACCTGACTGATAGTACTGGAGCGCCTGGAAGATTCAGAATGGAAAAAGGGTAAAATTTTCATCTTCTAAGCTTAATGGTATTTCAAAGGCATGGCACTACTTTATTTCTGCTCGTCTCCTTCCATCCAATCCTCTGAGCGAGGTTACCATAGATAGAGCTATTCTCAACTACTGCATTTAAGAGAGGAAGCCTATTGATGTAGGGAGCATTATTTATGATTCTATAGAGGCTATTGCTTGTTCTAGCAATTATATTGGATTTGGTTTTCCATCTCTGATCTATTCTCTATGTCAAAGTGCTGGAGTAGTTGCTGAGCTTTCTTAGGAAAAGCTCAAGTCGACAAAGCCTATAGGAAGAGAAAGCGTCAGCATCTATGATCAACTTCGAGGTAAGAGTTCTACTACACCTTCTGGTTCATTACCTACTTCAGGTAGAGCTTCTACTTCTAGACCATCTACTTCTGCTGAGCCACCATCTACTTTTTGGGAAACCATGCATGATCAGTTTATAGAGCAGCAGAATGAGTTATTCCTAACTCATTGTAGAGTAGATACAATAGATAAGAAGATCGATCATCTTTCTGAGTATACACAAAGAAAGAGTGATTACGATGTTGAGTATTCTGAGTCTTTAGTGAGATTTCTGAAGGTTGAGCATGATGTTCAGTTCCCTACTTATCCCAGATTTTCACCATATGTTGATCCAAAGGATATGGAGTTTTCTTTTGGTGATGACAATGATGAAGCTACAGACAGTGATTAGTAGCTTGACTTACCTCTAGAGATTGTTGGTTCTGTTTTTTTTGTGTGTTTCTTGTTTCTTGTGTTGTTTAGTGCGATGTTAGTTGTTAGTATTTATGTGAACTTTTTATGTTGAAACTGTTTTTAGATTATCTGATGTGTGTTTAACACTGAAATGTGAATGAATTTTATAACAGTTTATTTTTGTTTCAGCCTACTGTTTAGTATTCAGGAATAGTTAGTAAATTTGCATGTTCAAAAATAAAAATAAAAATAAAAATTTAGAAAGTAAATCCTGCTCTGCAAAACTTTTCTATATATGCTTAATCATTTCTGTTATATTCATATTGAAGCGTGTAGAATTAGAAGTTAGTTTTTCCTTACTACATCATTATTGTACTAAGATTAATTCCTGTTTATTTCTTTCTCTCATGCTTTAGAAAATTTCATGATTTATATTTATACTAAAGCTGAAGTTTGGGGGAAGGGAAAACGTTTATCAAATTTAAATATTATTTGTCCTTAAAGAACTTATATTTTCTTTAAAAATATATTAACATAACATAAGGAATGAAAAATCTATTTAAGATTACCTTAATTTTTTAATTTATAAATAATTTAGTAAAATTAACTAAAATTTCAAAAATTTTGATTGATTTTTAGAATAGAATTATTTAGCTTAGAGAATAATAAGATCAAAATTTTTCTATTTATAGTAAAGAGAATTGTTATTTGAAATACTAAGGAATCAAGATTATTGATTGAAAAAGAAAAGATTGAAATAAGTTTTGAAAAATAATAAATTATTAAAAAGGTCCTATTTATTAAGTAAGAATGTATAAGTTTTGGAAAATAAGTTAAGGATAGTGAAGTTCAAAATCATTAACAGGCTATCCAAAAATAGTAATCCTCACTTAAAAAAAAAAGAGAAAAAAAAGAAGTGAGGAGAAGCTTGAAGAAATGTGACCCACAATTTTATATTATGATATTTTTAATTTAATTGCAACGACGCCAAAAACTTGACCCCGCTATATTATATGTATAGAATTGTAATTGTTTATGTTGTGGATGCTACGCAAGTATACGTATCGTATCAAGTAATACAGGGCTCTAGTGGAGTCCCGGTTATCGATCCCACGAGGAAATAGAAAATTAAATAACAACTAATTTTAAAATAATAATAATAATAATTTTAAAATAGTATACGAAAATTTGGAATTCTAAATTTAAGCGCAATAAAGTAAACTAAGTATTTTAATTAGGTAACTTAACTAAGTAAAAAATTAATACGTATTGAAAGTGCAGGAAATTAAACTAATTGCTAAATAAGTCTTAACTATTTAGAAAAAGTATCTTTCCCCTTGTTTAGAAATTTAAGTGATTGATGAATTTAAATAGATAATTTTAAGGTATTGTGACAAATAGGAGCATTCCTATTCTTTACCCTTTAGTCCAGTGTAAAGAATATCGACTAATCCTATGTTTGATTATCGAATCTGCGGCTAGGCTGGGAGGATACCGACTGCCACTTCGTAGCTCCCACGTTCCCTCGCCCGAGGGCTAACATCTAAACTTCAGCTCTCAAACAATAGACCGAATTGAATATTTTAATCCGTCACACTAAAATGCTCAATTCTACGCCCAGATGATATTATTTCCCTATTTATTCGCACCTTCCTTCCAAGGCTTTTGAATTCCCCGAATCTCCGATGTAATTTTTATTATAGTTGATATTCAACATATTTTAACAAATCAAATGACCAGTTTGAAAGTAAATTAAGTTTTAAGTAAAAATTATCACAATTTATTAATATATATAAAAGTACTTCTGTTTTAAGTTCATCAAGTCACTTAATTTCATAACGAGGAGAAAGACTAATAAACTACTCGAATGCATGGGAACTAAACTAAACATGGATTTCATTTAAAGTTAAAAACAATAAATATAAATACTTATCTCGATTTATCCCTGCGTACTCCTCGTAGCCTTTTCGACTCTTCCTTCCAAGTACAACAAGACTCACTAAAAACTCACTAACTCACTAAAGACTCACTAATTACACTAATTAAGACTCTAAAGACTCGCTCACACACATAAATAAAAGACTCTTAAGACACAAATTGACACACACTTCGAGGTCGAATTTCAACCTCATATATAGAGGTGAGCAAAGAACCAAGAGGTGTGTAAGCATCCCTTCAAAAGTGTCCGAGTTCAATGTATCCGCGCCATTTGAACTAGCTCGCCGTCGGCGACGAACTACCTCGCCGTCGGCGAGGCTTCTAGAAGGTCTTCGAACCGCGCTATCTCTCTGTCGGCGGGCTCGGGCTCGCTGTCAGTGAGACAGTTATAAATCCTTCAGAATTTTCTTCCTCGTAACCTCGCCGTCGGCGGGCTCAATCTCGCCGTCGGCGACTCGGCACAAATTGCATTATTTTCTTCCTTTTTGCTCCAAATCCGCTCCTTTTTATGATTTTTGCTTTTATCACCTAAATTCTTCATTCCTGCAACAAAATAAAGAAAATACCTTTCTTTAAAGTGCAATTTCATCAAAAATAGGTATGAATTTCTTAATAAATTTTTTAGTGATCAAAATGCCTAATTAAAAATTGGCTTGACTTGAATTATCTTATAGGAAGAAAACTGATTACATTTTTAACTTAATTTCTATGTACAAATATTTTTACTAGAAAAATATTTCATGAAATCTTTTTCTTGTAAATATTCTATGTGACCTTAATATGATGAACTACAATTATTTTTGAAATAAATGAAAAATTGGAAGTCTAATGATTTGGTAGTTAAATGTTCTTTAATTCTTAAAATTAAACTTAATTAGTGAAATTTGGTTAATGATTTGCTAAAGCATTTATAAAACCAAAAATTATAAGGAATCTTAAATATTTTAACTTCATTCCAAATGTTATCTATTTTATGTAATTAAAAGGGTTATTTGAGGACAAGTAATGTTTAAGTTTGGGGGAATTTGATCTACCTAAAAAATACCCATTTTCATGCCATATTTATTATTCAATTCTTAAGGATATTATGCTTTAATGAAAGGTATTTTCATGTTTTTGGATGTAGATGATTAAAAAAGAGTCCAAGAAAGAAAAAGAAAGAAAAAGGAGCAAAAAGTAGCAAGAATGGAGCTTATGGAGCAAAAATTTTGGATTTATAGGCCTGGCGCCTAAGCGCCAGAATCCAGCGCCTAAGCGCCAGTTCGATACAGACGCTGTCAAGATTTTTGACGACTTTGGGCAGTTATTTTGACGGTGTTAAGCGGTTATTGGAGCTTATAGAAGACTGGAAGTTACTCTTAATGTAGAGGACATGTGATACAATATATTTGGACACAAGGAAACGGTCTGGATCGCGAAAAGGTGCGATCCAAAGTGAAGAGGTGTGAAAGACCATGTTACGGAGTCCGGCGCCTAGGCCCCAGATCCCGGCGCCTAGGCGCGACAGTTACCTTCTAGAAGATGCATTGAATTTGGACAAATTTTGAAGAGGTGCCTTAAGCAACCCCTGGTCAAATTCAGAGCTCTATAAATAGGAGCCCATTCTACAGAAAAAATAACACCACCCCCCCTCTTAGTACCTATACCTCTTTTAGCATCTTCTTTCCCCTTTTATTTTTACTTAGTCTCTTCCATACTTATGGTGTCACTTTATTTTGTATCTAGTGAGTTTATTTTGAGTATTTATTGTGTGTTGTTGCTGTTGGAGTCTTTCATCATTGCTTTAGAGTTAGTAGAAGTCAGCGGATCACTTGAAGGAACACTTCAGATAAGTATTTGTGCTTTGGTTCAAAGTTTTATAAATATATTTTGTTGTGTTATTTCAATGTGTTATGAGTAGTTAGTTATCTTTCTCCTTTCATCTATGAAAAGATAATAAATTAATTAAATTTTGTAGGAGAATTAAATTTAAAATATTTTAAAACATTGTGATGATTTTAATACCTGATCTTAGTTTACACTTTAATTGGCCATTTAAATTGTTAAAACCTGTTGAAGAATTTTGAGACCTATCCGGAGATAAATTCTTAACTTTTAGATATCACTTGAATCCTTAGGTAATCGCAGGCTATATGCGGATTATTTAAAGTAAAGTGCAAATAAATAGGAAGATATTATTTTATGGGAGTAAAATTAATTAGTTTTTAGAGTAACAGACTAAATTTTAATAATTTGGTTTATAGAAAGGGAACGGGTCACTGGTAAGGCCGACCATACCACCCTTGGACATCTAGTAGTGTGAGCCTAGATTAACCCATTCTACTAATAAAACATCCTGAAATGATCTATAGATTAGTCAATGTTCTTTGCAATTGGACCAATGGGTAAAGAATAGGAATGCTTCTATTTAGCACAATACCATAATCTAAATTCCCTACAAAAGATAAGTATTCTATAAATCTTGGATTAGTTGAAAAGGAGAAATTCATTTTTATACTTGCATTGAATTTTAATTTTTGCTTACTTTACTTTATTACTGCTTACTGCTTACTTGCTTATAGTAAAAATTGTTAGTAAATTAAATTTGAAAATATATATATATATATATAAAGTATATATAAATTGCATTTAATTTGAAAATTCCAAAATATTTCTAACATTTCTTACTTTTTATAAATTTACTATCCTTGTGGGATCGATAACCAGGACTCCACTAGAGCCTTGTATTACTTGAATGATACGTATACTTGCGTTTAAAATTGTGACTTTTACAATAATTACTATAAAATCTAAATATAAATTAATAAAAGTAAACCTCGCACATCAAGTTTTTGAAGCCATTTACCAGGAATTAAATATTCTAAAAAGTGGTATCAAATTCTTGTATTTTAAAGTATATGTAAAGTCGCATCGCATCATACAACCACATCTATATCATGAAGACTGGCTACCTTTTTAGGATTTACCCTTGCAGAGGGCTATTAAAATTCATTTGTAGTCATTTCTTCAATTAATGCATATGCTTCATCAAATGATTTTGACATTAATGAACCACCAGCAGCAGCATCAATTGTATGCCTAAGGGATCCTACTAACCCATTGTAAAAGGTTTGAATGATTAACCAATCGGGTAGAGCATGGTCTGCACACTTTCTTAAGAGTTCCTTAAATCTTTCCCAGACTTCGTATAATGATTCCTCTTCATACTGAAAAAATGAGATAATATTGTTTCTATGTTTAGTAGTCCTCGAAGGTGGAAAATACTTAGCTAGGAATTTCTGAGTTAACTCCTCCAAATTTTTAATAGTGCCAGGTGCTAATGAGTATAACCACAAGTTAGCATTATCCCTTAGTGAGAAAGGAAAAAGCCTTAGTTTAACAGCATCGTCTGACATACCGTTATAACGAAATGTAGCACAAAGTTCTAGAAACATGATAAGTTTAAATTGGGATCCTCTAAAAGAGTTCCCCCAAACTGGTTGTTCTGCACTAGTTGGATCATCTCTGAATTAAGTTCAAATGAGTCAGCTTCTACAACAGGATTTTGTATACTTGAGTGAATTTCACCTATCGTAGGATTTATATAATCCCTCAAAAGTTTATGATGATTTTTCAAGTTATTATTTTGAATGTTTTTCATTTCCATTTCTAGTTTTTCAAGTTCTTTTTGTTTTTTTATTTTTTTTCTTTTTTTTTAACCAGAGATCATAAGGCACATGTCCTACAGATCCTTTAGTTCACATACATAACACAGTAAATAATATATTAAAAATTAAACAAAAGATAATTTCAACACAAGAAAACATTTTCACAAACACCTTTTTTTTCACACAAACACTTTTTTCACAAAACTTTTTCATACAAAAAACACTTTTCACACAAAAAAAGTTTTTATGAAACTACAGTTTTCCATGTCTAAGCCTAATTACTTAAACTAAAATCCTCTTAAAAGTTAAGATCAATCGATGCGATCCCCGGCAACGACGCCAAAAACTTGATCCCAGATATTTATGCTTGCATTTTATATATGAGTTTATACTTTATACTTTCTTTTAATTAAATCTCTTTCTTTACAACCACGCCGAAAACTTGATGTCGGTGCAAATGAGAGTTTAATTGGGATTTTACGCAAGTATACGTATCGTTATCAAGTAATATAGAGCTTTCTGATTAAGCCCCGAATATCGATCCCACGGAGATCGCGGTTAATCACAACGACTTTCAAGAGAAGTTCTAGTCTACGATAACACGCCCTAGCTTGGAAGTTCGATAAAAGTTTGGTTTTTATTATATACTATAATTATCACTACAATACTACTTCTAACGCTAAACTACTTAATTAAAATCAAAAAGTGGGGTTTAAATATATTAAAAATACTCTTCCTCATGCAATAAAATTAGTGACATGTGTAAAAGTAAAACAAGTAGGGAGAGAGATTGTGACAAATAGGAGCAATTATATTCTTTACCCTTACTTGGTTTTATAAAGAACATAGGTTAATTTGATGATTTTAAATCTTGTAGATGGGTTAAGCAGGGAAGATACTAACTCTCACTCTAGAGTTCCCTCTTCTCCCTCCACCTGGGGGCTAACATCTCATAACAAAACTTTTCACATCAAACTAAATTAGGGGCTTTAGTCTGTCACCCTAAAGTCCTCTAATTCTATACCTCTCAAATATGCATATCTCCCTAATTATTTGCATTCAACCATATGGACTACATTCTCACCCATACAATCTCATGTGATTTTTACCAATAACTGATTGAGACAATACTGCATTCGTTCTTATATGTTCTCACAGATTTTAACATGCAAGTTGATCAAGTTTACATAAATGAAGATCAAAGTAAAATCATCTCAATATATTATCACTCTACTCAATTTTATATCCTACACATGCATACTAATTCATTGTAAGAGGGAAGAGTAAAAAAACCTACTCACTACACATGGAGAAACAACAAGAATTTTTCATTGAATAAGTCTTTGAAACCATACAAACAAACTACTAGATTCAAATTAAAATGAAATGAAAATACTTATCTCTAATGAAAATCAAACTCTTCTGTATAGTAAAAACAATTTCCTTGCAATCCTCTCCGAGAATAAGTGAAAAGAAAAGAAGAAATTCTGGCACTCTCTCTTTCTCTCTCACCTTGTCGCCCAACTCGGCCCAAGCCTTCACTTCTTCTCCAAGCCTTATTATCCTCTTCTAATATTCTCCTCCCTTCCAATTATTCACCCCCCAAGAGAGTAAAGAGTGTCTTTATAATTTCCCAGGAGGTGCTTAAGTGTCTCTTCAAAAGAGTCCATATTCAATGAATCTTCCAAATGATGCCTTAAGTGGATTTTCACTCCAAGAGACACATCCCTTCCATAATAACTTCTTCTAACTAACCCAAACTCTTCTAGAAAGTTTATTTTATCATTCGCAATGAATTCCCCACGAGATAAGCTTCACAAAACTTCAAAATTCGTCCAAATCTAACGTTTCTACAAGAAGTTATGTCAAAACCCGTCACCAACCGTCTTATGGCGCCTATGCGCCTATTTCCGGCACTTAGGCACCATTTCTAGCACCTATGCGCCAACTGCCTGGCTCTTAGGCGCCAGACACAAGTACATAAGTGTCCATTTCGACTCGTTTTGCTCCGGTAGGCTCTGTTTTGGTCCATTTTTGTTCTTGCTCCAATCCAAATTCTTCAATTTGATGTACCTACAACCAAAAACACAAGAAAACATACCTTTAAAGTGCAATATCATTATAAAATATGACATAAAAAATAGTACATTTTTAGGTTGATTAGATAGTCAACAGGAAAGTCCTATGGCTAGATTCTAGGCTTTTAAGGAAGAAAGTCTATACCTCAACAAAAGTGAGGTCAACAGTGTAGAAGAAAAAATGGGTGATTCTTTGTGATATGCCGACTTACTTGTTTCCTAAAAAAGTATAGATTGTGGTGGCCACGATGGCACTGTACAACTACATTCGAAGACACCACTCTAAGTCAGATGCAGACTTCAATATAGCTAATGACGATCATATGTAGGTCCCGTCTTAAGCATTTGAATTTCATGTCGGACAGTGGTGGAGTCACAGGCATTTTACAGCCAGGATGGCAAAAAGGTGCAGCATAAATGGCTGATTTGAGAGAGCAGATCACAGATACTATTGTCGGATGTTGACTGGGCATTTCTTATCTTTTTGTAGACACTATGTTTATTTTATGTTACTGATATTATTGATAATTGTGATTTTATAATATTCACATGTTTGACATTGTTTTTCTCTGTGTTTTTTGTGGGTTTGTGAGGTCCAAGATGAGACATTTGAACTTTTGCGTTCTACTAGATGGCCAATTGGTCATTGTTAGTTGGTGTTGCATGTGAAATCCTAATAAAGACAATGAAGATCCTCTCTTCTTTTAGCTACATTGGTTTATGAGGACCTACTGGATGAACTATTTTGGTGATATGCACATGTGGCACAGAACGTTGGTTTTATGTGAGTTAAAGGTAACCACTAACTCATTTTTTTACAAGGTCTTCTGTCTTCTTGTAGTGACAGACTCATTGGTTGGTGTAGTTAGTTCTTTGCGACCTCACACCTACATTTATTTATTTTTCTATCAATCCATGCTTGCTTATTCAGTATAGTTTTGATTTATTTACATTTTCTTGTTGGTTTTTTCATTTAATTTTCTGACATGACTAATGCGGTTTCCTCTGTATCTTTCAAGGAAGATGAGTTCTAGGATTTCAGGGACCTCCCGACGTGTGCTCTGCCATTGTGGACTACAGATTTCCTTGCTGACGTCATGTCGGGCACACAACTACGGGATATAATCTACAATTGCCATGGAGCGTCACGGAGAGGTGTGCCTTCTTCCGGTGGGCGGACAGTTCGACAAATTCCACTGCTGATAGTAATCGAGGTTAGATGATAGTTTTGGAGGACAGCGTAGCTCGTAACATATATTGTCTCGATTTTAAAATTAATATTATAATTATTTTAATTGTAATTTTAATAAATTTTTTCTTTTTTTATCAATCTTGATATTCACTATTAAGTGAGGGCTGTTTTTTACTTTTTTTACTGTTTTATATGAGTTTTTTGTTTCTCTAGTATCATATACATTTTCAGGACATTTCTGTTACAAACAAAATTACTTAACGGGGGCAGAATAATCATTTATCCGCAGACAACTACAAATCTGTTGTTTTCAAATTGCTGCCCCAAAAAGCCAGCCAGCTTATCAAGATAAGCTGCTGATCAGCAGCTTATCAGGATAAGCTGACTTATCCGTAGATTATTCAATAAGCTGCAGCTGCCCCAATCATACCCTAAATGAATTATCAAGTGGTTTAAGGGGCATTTACATCGTACCACCTAATTCCAATGCGTCCATATATGCTTGTTTGTATGTAAAAAAATTAAAGTTTGGGTGTTGGATAAGTAAATATATAAGGATTGATGAGTGGTATGTTTGTAAATCTTTCAATGATTTAAGAAAAAAATTTTAAAAAAAGAGTTGAAGATGTAAAACTAGGTTTTAAACCAATTGATGGGAAAAGTGGCTATTGATTAATATTGGGTTGAAATAATTATCTGTCAATTGTATCCTATTTATAAGTCATCATTATATCTAGTAAAAATATGTGATGAATGAAGAGCATATGCCATTTAAATAATTTTCTTCAGTCTTATATATATATAAAATTGATTTTGGTATATATATATAAAGAATAAGCATAAATTTAATATTTTATTCTACAAAATTTGCCAGAAGAAAAAAAATGTTCTTCTTAGATTCCTGTAATATTTTTTATGCAAAAAAAAAAAAAATCCAACAGAGTACGTCGGAAAAAAACATGGACTAAATGTCTCCCTTTAAATGTAATCCTATCACAAGAAAATGAGCGTCAACCAAAACTAATACTTTAATTTAAATACATTCTGTTAATGGTAAGAACATTATTACAGAAATGATAAGAAATAAGAACTAAAAAAAATTAAAATGACCGTATAAAAAAATAGAAATAAAATAAAATTCATTTGAAATTAAATACTATATATTCAACAACAAAACCAATTAAAAGCAACAATTAAATGCGCAGCAGATTTAATAGTAAAATTATATATGTATGTATGTATGTATGTATATATATAAATATATATATATATATATATATATATATATATATATATTTATATATATATATATATATATATAAGGAATGATATTTAAGTCCGGTGGTCCTCAAATATCGTTTCCTCATGCGCTATAGGCATTCATGGTTAAGTGCTTGCACTATGTACGCGATTATTTGAGAATTGCAGCGTCACGAGGGATCTAACCCGAGGCACTGAAGGGACTTTCAAAGACCTCGCCAACTAACATGTCATGGCTTGCTGCATATATATATATATATATATATATATATATATATATATATATATATATATATATATATATATATATATATATATATATATTCAACTAATTTTTAGTTGAGATATAACAATTTTTGGTGATCAAATACGGCAGTTTATAGTTCTCATTCATTAAATATCTCATCAGCAATTTAAATTTTAAAATTTTTTCAGATTTAAAAAAAAATGATATTATATTTTTAGATGAAAAAATAATATATTTAAATAAATTGAATGAAAATTTTTTCTCCATATTTACTTTTCCAAGTAGAAAAAATAATTCAAAAAACAAATTGTTAAAAAATAAACCGTGGAAGGAACCTAATTTCTCGAGCGGGATGCATCAACAGTAAAAAAAAAAAACTAACAAAAAGGGAAGGTATGGTAGAGAGAGATAGTGAGAGAGAGTGGCTGTGTGAAAGAGAGAGTGGTGCTGAGAGAGAAAAAGTGGTTGATGGGAGAGGAGAGAGAAAGCGAGAGTGGTAGAGTAAAAGGTGGGCTAAAACTTTTGCATCAGGTGTTGATGTCCTGAGTATGGACGTAAATTATGTCCAGACAACAGACGCAATATATCTGAGTCCGTTTAATTTTTTTTTCTCCTCCGTCCCGTGCAGTATATCGCGTTCATTCTCCGAACGTAGCATTACATCCGGACTCCGGACACAATATTTTTTTATTAAGGGTTAACATTATTACTCCTTTATTTGATTTAATTACATCATGCTCCTACCCCTCGAGTATTTAAAAGAAACTATTTTAGTCGCTGACTTTTAAATAGTACCAAATCAGTCCTAAACTATTTTAAAAAGTTGTTGACATAGTCCATCGTTAAAAAAATTTGAAATTAGGGTTAAAGTTAATGGAGGAGCTGCTGATCGAATGAGTATATCAGAGTTTTAAAATAATGTTACTTGGTTTATTTTCTCGCTGGAGGGGCGATTGGAGGATGCTTATTTAAGTGAAGTGTAAAATGGTCTCCTCGAATATTTAATGGGGACTATTTTAGTCGCAGACTTTTAAAATTGTTAAATTAGTCTCAAACTATTGAAGAAAAGGATGAAATAGTTCATCGTTAAAAAAAATCAGAATTAGAGTTAAAATTAATGGAGGAGCTGCTGATTGGAGGGGTATATCGGAGTTTTAAAATATTGTTAACTGATTTACCTACATACCACATACTGTCTAAATATTTCGTGTGATCAGGGATGTCATGGCTTGCGAGATGAGTTGAGGCATAATGAGTGCTTTATTTCAAGGGCATCGAGCAGTGAGGTGGTTCATCAAGCAAAATGAGAGGTAACGTAAGATAGCCGAGCATTTTAGAGTTTTCAAGACTAGACAAGACGAGTCGCATTGGTTTAGGATGTTGCGGTGAAATCTTCAGGAGCATTTCATTAGTAGGATATTATCAATTAAAATTTGTTATAATTATAAAAATTATTAATAAAATTAAGTTAATGTTCTTTGAAGAAGAGTGGTACCAATCATTAATGTTCTTTCTTATTTCTTATTTGATTCTTTTTAAAAATCGTAATTAAATAAATCTCATCTTGTTGATGATGTTTCAATAATTATAAGTACTCCATATATATCTAACACTTTTATTCTTGGAATTTTACCCATAACCTCCTAAAAAACATAATTCCAAAATTATTCATATTTTTAACACCATGAACCACAACTTCAAACTATTTATATATTTATTTATAACTAGGACTATTTCAACCTTTTTTTTCAATAGTTTTGATTAATTTGAGATTTTTTAAAAGTCACAAACTAAAATAATCCCCTTTAAATATTTGGAGGACAATTTTGACACTTATCTTATAATTATTTATTTGATCCATATTAACTTACAATTATCCATTTAATATAGAAATAAAAGCATTAAAAAACGACAAAAACAAGAACAATAAAAATATTAACTTCATGACTTATAATTTTTGTTTTCCAACCCGCACAATAATAAGTGGAAGTTTTCAATAAAAAGTTGTTCAAAAACACACAAATATCAATCTAATATGAATCTGTCATGAAGAGATAATGTTCATTGTTAACTTGAAGTTGTTCGGAATACGCACCTAAGGAATAGAGCATTGTAGAGAAAAGAAAGACAACGAGAGCACGATAATAAACAGTAGAAAAATACATCCTTTATTCAAGAAATGACCATTGTTTATAGGCTTAAGGGAGTAGAGATATGAGATTACATTTATATCCGTGTTTTATTAGAATATTGATGGTTAATTTATTAGCATACAAATATGAGTAGATATACTCGCTTGTGGGTACTTTCGGGAAGGAGGCTTCTATCGACCGGTTTGCTCTTTGGGCAGGATGACCAGTCAAGTCAATAGTATTGCGGTTTTTTAGGGGATGAGGAATTGAGGGGTGAATTGTTGGGCCGACCCAGAGTTTTCTTGAACAGGTCTCTCTTTATCCTGATCCGGGTGGGCAATAATCGATCAGTTGATTCTTCTGCACGTTGCCACTACATCTTCACCGAAGCGTCAAACTTCTTCAAGATTCATGTTGACATATTTTTATTATACATATTTAGTTCATTGATTTCCTTGCTTCTTGAAATATTTTTTGTAATACAAAAATGCAAAAAAACAAATCCAATTTATGATGAAATAAAAATTGAATAAATGACTTTCCAAGATTTTTGTGCTCGGGAGTGCTATAAATATGTCGTGAGAGGCTTAGAACAACACTCGACTATCTACCTTCCCTTCTGTCACGCTGTGTCTACACCTTGTGCTTGAGTTCTTGAGATGGCAGGCTAGGGAGCACATAGGGTGAAGACCATAATAGGATGCGCTGATCAGAGCTCTTGAGGGCATGAGGGTTGAGGCCTGCAAAGAGGGAGAGAGAAAGAAAAGGCCAACATAATAAGGGCCTTTTAGGGACATAATTAAGATGAGGTTGATGCGTGACTTAGCCTTAAGGGGCTTTATATATACTTTCAAATGCAAGAATTTGATACCACTACTAGAAGATTTAATCACTGACAGTGGTGCCAAACACTTGATGTGATTTTACTTATGAAAGAGTTTATGAATTTATATTTAGATTTTTATAATTTGTAAAAGTCACAATTTCAAACGCAAGTATACGTATCGTATCAAATAATACAGGGCTCTAGTGGAGTCCTGGTTATCGATCCCACATAGAAGATTTTTAGAATATTAAGTAATATTTTTAGATTTTTCAAATTAAAAGTAATTATTTTTTTTATTTCTTTTTAAAGTTTAGATTTTTGATTTAATGAAATTTATACTAAATGTAAGTAAGCAACACTAAAATAAATATTAATGCAGGTATAAATAAAACAACTTTCTCCTTTTTCAACTAATCCAAGATTTTTAGAATAATTATCATTTGTGGAGAATTTAGGTTATGGTATTGTGCCAAATAGAAGCATTCCTATTCTTTACCCTTTGGTCCAGGCATAAAGAACATTGACTAATCTATAGATCGGTTCAAGATGTTTTATTAGTAGAAAGGGTTAATCTAGGCTCACACTACTAGATGTCCAAGGGTGGCTATGGTCGGCCATACCAGTGACCCGTTTCCTTTCTATAAATCAAATTATTAGAATTTAGTCTGTCACTCTAAAAACTAATTAATTTTGCGCCTAATAAATCATATATTCCTATTTATTTGCACTTCACCTTGAATACCCTGCATAAAGCCTTCGACTACCCAAGGATTCATGTGATATCTACTAGTTAAGAACTCATCTTCGGATAGGTCTCAAAATTCTTCAACATATTTTAAAAATTTAAATGGCCAGTTTAAAAAGTAAACTAAGATCAGGTATTAATATCATCATAATTTTTATAAATATTTTAAGTTAAATTCTCCAACAAAGTTTAATTATCTTATTATCTTTTCATAGTTGAAAGGAGAAAGAAAACTAACTACTCATAACACATTGAATTCACACAACAAAACATATTTATAAAACTTTGAACCAAGTTACAAATACTTATCTGGAATGTTCCTTAAGTGATCTGCTGACTCCTACTGACTTCAATGCAATGATTAAAGACTTAAACAACAACATATAAAAATACTTTTCATTAAAGCATAATATCCTTAAGAATTGAATCATAAATAAGGCATAAAAATGGGTATTTTTAAAGTGGATTAAATTCCCCCAAACTTAAACGTTACTTGTCCTCAAGTAACCCTTTTAATTATATAAAATGTATAACATTTGGAATGAAGTTTTAAATATTTAAGATTTCTTTTAATTTTTGGTTTTATAAAAGCTTTAGCAAATCATTAACCAAATTTCACTAATTAAGTTTAATTTTAATAATTTAAAGAATACTTAACTACCAACTCATAAGACTCTTAATTTTTCATGTATTTCAAGAATTATTGTAGTTTATCATATTAAGGTCACAATATTTACAAGGAAAAGATTTTCATGAAATATTTTTCTAGTAAAAATATCTGTACATAAAAATTAAGTTAAAAATATAATTGGTTTTCTTCCTATAAGATAATTCAAGTGAAGCCAATTTTTGATTAGGCATTTCCTCAAGGTTTTCCTCAGATTTTTTCTTTCTTTTGGATTTTTTTTCAATCTTATATCTTTTTCTTTTTTCTTTTCAGGGATTGTTTTTCAATCTTTTTTTTTTCTTCTCTTTTTTTTAAGTGAGGATTACTATTTTTGGATAGTCTGTTAATGATTTTGAACTTCACTATCCTTAACTTATATTTAAAAACTTATTCATTTTTTACTTAATAAATATGATATTATTAATAAGTATTTTTCAAAAATTATTTTAATCTTTTTTTTTTCAAGTCATAATCTTGATTCCTAAGTATTGCTAAAATAAAATTCTCTTTACTATAAATAGGAAAATTCTTAATCTTATTATTCTTTAAGTTAAATAATTCTATTCTTATAATCAATCAAAATTATTGAAATTTTAGTTAAGTTTACTAAATTGTTTATAATTTCCAAAAATTTATGTAATCTTAAATAGATTTTTCATTCTTTATGTTATGTTAATATTTTTAAAGAAAATATTAGTTCATTAAGGATAAATAATATTTAAATTTGAAAAATGTTTTTCGTCCCCCAAACTTTAGCTTTAGTATTAAAATGAATCATAAAATTTTCTAAAACATGAGAGAAAGAAATAAACAAAAATTTATCTAGGAACAGTGATAAAGCAGTAAGGAAAAACTCATTTCTAATCCTACACATGCTTTAATATGAATATAACAGAAATAATTAAGCATATATAGAAAAGTTTGTAGAGCAGGAGTTAATTTTTGAAAAGAATTTTAATTTATTATTATTATTATTTTTAAAACATGCAAAATTACTAACTATTCATGAATACTAAACAGTAGGCTGAAAAAAAAACAAACATTTATCATAGAAAATAAAAATTCATCCATATTTCAGTCTTAGACACATAACACAGCAGATGCTCAAAAACAATCTCAATATTAAAACTTCACACAAAGTTACTTAAGCAAAACAACACATGCAAACAACAATACAATCACACTAATCAGTACTAACAAACAAGAAATAAACTAAAAACAGAATCATACATCTCAAGAAGTAAATCAAGCTACTAATCACTGTCTGTAGCCTCGTCATCATCATCTTCAAAAGAAAATTCCAAATCCTTCGGATCAACATACGGTGAAAATCTAGGACAGGTAGGAAACTGAACATCATGCTCACCCTTCAGGAATCTAACTAAAGACTCAGAATACTCAGCATTATAATCACTCTTCCTTTGGGTGTACTCAGAAAGATGATCAATCTTCTTATCGATCGTATATACTCTACAATGAGTTAGAAATAACACATTCTACTGCTCCATAAACTGATCATGCATGTACTCCCAGAAACTAGATGGTGGCTCAGCAGTAGAATTAGAAGGTCTAGAAGTAGAAGCGTTACCAGAAGCAGGTAATGAACTAGAAGGTGCAGTAGAACTCTTACCTCGTAGTCGATCATAGATACTAATGCTTTCTCTTCCTATGGGCTTTATAGACTTGAGATTTTTCTCAGAAAGCTCAGCAACTACTCCAACACTTTCACAAAGAGAATATATCAAAGATGGAAATCCAAGTCCAACAGAAGTGCTAGAACGAGCAGTGGCCTCTACAAAATCATAAATGATACTTCCTACATCAATCGGCTTCCTCTCCTGAATGCAATAATTGAGGATAACTCTATCCTTGGTAACCTCACTCAAATGATTGGATGGAAGGATAAGAGCAGAAATAAAGTAGTGTCATGCCTTTGAAACACCATTAAGCTTAGAAGATGAAAAATTTACCATTTTTCCATTCCGGATCTTCCAAGCTCCAGTACCATCAGTCAGGTAAGCAATAATCATATCTAAATCTCCCTCAGATGGAGATAATCCATAGTAATAGTAATCGATGTTCGGCGGCAAACCGTAGAAAAAGTTGATACGCTCGGGAGTGAATTGGTGTGACTTTATATATTATGCAAGAATTTATGAAGTCAGATTTATATATTTTTATAATGATTTAGTAAAGTCACAAATTCAACGCAAGTATACGTATCATATCAAGTAATACAGGGCTCTAATGGAGTCCTGGTTATCGATCCCACAGGGAGGTGAACGTTCTTTAAATCAGATAATATAACACTAAAGTCCAATACCAATTGTAATAATTGCTCAAGTGTACTACAACTAGTTAATGCAAAGTACGATAATAATAAAGCTACTACAATTACTTCTACTTACTGAACTAATTTAACTAACACACACTAGCTTATGTGATTTATAAGATACTTCTATATGAAAAGTGTCTTCCTTCCTGCATAAAGATTATGACATGTGGATGATGAAAAATGTTAATCTTTTGTATTGTGCCAAATAGGAGCATTATTGCTTCTTTACCCTTAAAAGAGTACCCCCTCTTCCAAGCAAGTAAAGAACATTGCCATATCTTAAGTTTAGCCACTAAATCTAAAGCTAGGCTGGGAGGATACCGACTCTCACTATGGAGCTCCCACTCACCCTTCACCTGAAGGCTAATCATAGGCTTCAGTTACCAATCTTAAGACCAAATTGGGGATCCCTTTCTGTCACCATGAAAACTCCAACTTAAAGTCCATCAAAACTCATTTCCCTATTTATTTGCACTTAATCCCCATGAACTACACAATTCATTCATGGACATTAAATGGGTTCTTCATTCTTGTTGTAGAACATTCAATTCTTTTTGTAATTAATATTCCTCAACATGTTTTAACAATTCAATTAACCGGATTGAAAAGTAAATTAGGTTCCAAATGAAAGAAACATCACAACTTCTATACACTTAAAGAGCACATCAAATCCACATCACCACATGATCACTACTTTATGCAAGAAGAAAGGCAAGGGAAACTACTCACAAATCATGGAGAAGATATAAGAACACATGGATTTTACATAAGAAAGAAGAATCATTGACCCGACCCGCAATTACGCAGTAAATTAACTTCCAAAAGATGGTAAAAAACTTGACCTGATTTATAAATAGCGGCTAGTGTGCAAAATCTTAAATGATATAAAAAGTAGAAAATATTTTACACACTAGGGGTACTACGCAAGTATACGTATCACTTGAAGTAATATAGAGTTTTCTTTAAAAACCCAGTATCGATCCCACGAGGAAGTGAAGTAAGAGATCTTTAGTCAAATTCTAGTCTACTGCTAATAGTCCTTAGTTTGGAATGTCGATTAAAATTGTGTTTTATCTAGCAACTATTCCTAAATGCAAGTGTTAAATGTAAAGATAGTAACTATATCTAAATGCAAATAACAATTCTAAGTATAACCCTTTTTGGATGAGTTAGTTTGGAGAATTTTGAGATATTAAAAACTACTACTCTTATGTAATGAAATAGATAATGTATATGAATGAGATGCAATTAATATTGTATGTGCCAAATAGGAGCAATCCTATTCTTTACCCTTTGGTCAAGGCATAAAGAACATTGACTAATCCTATGCTTGGTTACTGAATCCGTGGCTAGGCTAGGAGGATACCGGCTCTCACTTTGGAGCTTCCACGTTCCCCTCGCCTGAGGGCTAACATCTCCACTTCAGCACCCAAACGATAGAACCAAATTGAGGATTTTAGCCTGTCACTCTAAAATCTCCAATTCTACGCCCGATAATTATATTTCCCTATTTATTTGCATTCAATCCCCATGAAATTTACCATCCATGGAATTTGAATGTAGTTTCACTTTGTTGAGAATTACACTGCCCTTTTGGGTCGATGCAATTACAACGAATTTTAACACTACAATGGGCCCTTATTGCAATGTAAATGAAGTGCAAGTAAAAACCATCACATTTATAATTAAATTCACTTCTATCATGCATCACAAAATCCTAAACATGATTTCTACTCATTATAAAAGAAAAGTAAAATGAAAATAATGGCATAATCTTCTCATGTCACTATTTTCAAAGAAGAAGAAAGAGTAAGAGAGATGCGTCACAAAGCACAAAGAAAACTCAACGAAAACTTCATGTAACCAAAGTAAATCCACTAAATAAATGTTTACAAAATTATAAGATAATGAAGAACAATACTTAGCTTTTCCCCTTGAAAGATAGACGAAGATCTCTCCCATAAAGTCTCCCGGGGATTCATGCAATGCTAGCGAAATCCCTTACAAATTCTCTCAAAATCTCCTCTCCAATCTCTCCAAAAGGGTAGAAATCTACATTTCTACTCTTAATTTAAGAATCCTAAACATTCCTCCAAGTTTTTTTCTACTTTTCTCTATTGTTTCTCTCTAATCTCTCTTATTTTTCTCTCAAATTCGTCTCTTCTTAAAGAGGTAGAAAAATTCCCAAAGGTTGCTTAAGCACCTCTTCAAAAGGCGTCCATATTCGTTGAATCTGTGCTTGAATCGACCTTCTTCGCCGTCGGCGGGCTCGTTCTCGCCGTCGGCGGGCTTCTAGAACATGGGCCAACTGCTAAGGCTCGCCGTCGGTGGGCTCGAGGGCGCTGTCAGTGAGCCTTTCAGTCATATTTTGGCCTTCTCGGGAAAATCCCGCCGTCGGCGGGCTTGAGGTCGCCGTCGACAAGATTCCTACGCAGCTCCACCGTTTCGCTCCGTTTCGCTCCGTTTTAGCTCCGATTCGCCCCGTTTCAGTTGCGTTGAGTTCGTAACAGATAGTCCTACAAAATAAACATAAAAAAACCTTTCTTTAAAGTAAAATCTCATTCAAAAATATGCAAGAAGTGTAAAAGAGATTAAGCATCAAAAGACTTATCGAAAGGTGTCGGCAGAATTTCATTTCTTGCTCGTTTTTGCTCCAAATTGCACCGTTTTTGTTTCTTTTCGCTCCAATCACCTTTTCTTGTACCTAAAACCAAAAAACATACAAAATGCCTTCCTTTAAAGTGTATTATCATAAAAAATGAGTAAAATGATATAGCAAAAAAAACGTATATATTTTAGGCGTGTCAGTCATACAAACCACAATAGTAAATACAACTTATCTCTTTCTCTTCCCCAAGCAAATTCCTTCAAAGTTCCCTTGATTCCTCTTCATATTCCTTGCAACACTTGTTTATCTCCTTGGAACAAAGATGAAGAAGCAATCTCTCACTTTACTCCCTCTTCTCCCCTCCTTAGAGAACTCTCTTAAAATCACAAACCCTAACTCTCTCTCACACTTTCCTTACACTCTCTACAGCAATCCTCCTCTTTTTTTTCGTCTTGAACACTTAATTTTATGTTAGGAACGAATTCCCCAAGAGTTTCTTCAAGCACCTCTTCAAAAATCCGCCAAAACTCTTCAATTTGAAATGAACCAACATAGGGCGCCGGCGGCGCCAGATAGTGGCGCCGACGGCGCCCTATCGTGCCAATAATTCTGGAGGTTCGGGAATAGGGCGCCGGCAGCGCCCATTCTAGCGCCGGCGGTGCCAGTAGCTGTTTTCCTCCAAATTATTTCATTTTGCTCCAAATTCGTTCCTTTTTGTATCTTTTCGCTTCAATCATCTATATTCATCATACCTGCAACAAATCATGAAAAACACCTTCTTTTAAAGTGCAATATTACCAAAAATAGGTAAAGACATATAGCTAAAAGAGTATATTTTTTTGGTGCATCAAAATCCCCTAAACTTCAACTATTACTTGTCCTCAAGTAATCATTTTACTACATAAATATAACTTTAGGCAATGTACTTTTCAATTGTAAGAGACTAAAATTTTTCATCCAAAAGAATATAGTGGTTAGATTTTTTAAAAAAGTTTAGCAACTCAGGTCAACATTACAGGTATAAAAATATTCAGTAATCAACTCTAAGAGTTCTAGTCTTCTATTTATTTCAAGATGAACCATAATTTGTTATATTAAGAGTGCTATAAAAGATTATGTGAAAAAGGAGTTCATGCAAACTTCATTAGAATGTAGGCTAGTATTTTAATCATAAATTTAGAAATGAAATCAAGCTCTCCCTTTAAGGTGATTCAAGTGAAGCCAATTTTTGATTAGGCATCTCCTCAAGCTTCTCCTCATAATTTTTTTTTTAGGATTACTATATCTGGATAGCCTTTAATGATTTTGAACTTCACTCTCCTTTTTCTAAAGTTCAAACTTAAGTCACCTCCTTACTTTATAGTTAAGTACAAGCTTTAATAGTCATCACAAAGTCACAATCTCTTCTTAACACACAATACTTTAAATACCCTGACATTTCAAAAATACAGTTTTCTTTACTTTAAATAGTTGACTATAATCAAATCATTTCATGCCAAATATCTTACTTCTATAAAATTAACCTTTATCACTAAAAATTTTCATCTTATCCTTCCTTAATATTCAATTCAAATGATAAGTTTTAGTTATCTTATAATAAGGTTCAACTGCCAGAAGTTATGCTAATAATTTTTTAAAATATAATAATTGAGAACAAATAAAAGTTTAGCATTTCTCTACCCTCCCCCGAACTTAAATTTTTCACTAAATTTGAAATAATTGAGAGTAAAAGAAAACTAACCTTTCTGTGTTGGGATCTTTGAAATCTTCAACATCTATCTGGTATTAATCAAAATTCACAACTAGTAGGCATGAAACAATTAGTAGCAGTGATTAACAATTTTAAATATTTGCATGAGTAAAGAGAAATTAACATTAAAGATCTAAACATACGACAGAACGCTATAACATGAAATAAACTATCACACTACTAACAATACAACCAACAATTTTAATATCATGGTACAACACAACAGTTCAACATAAAAAGTAAATAACACTTCATCATCACCAGTACAACACAGTGCTACATATCACATGAAAAATAGATATCCACTACATCACATCAGTACAACACAACAAACTAAAAACAACACAAAAGTATAACATAGAAATATACAACTACCACATAGCATCTCCAGCATCGTCAGCATCGTCAGTGGGGTCAGAAGGTCCAAGCCTGTATGGTGTATAACTAGGACAAGTAGGAAATGTCACATCGGACTCCCCCCTCATAAATCTGGCCTGAGCATCATAATAAGCAATATCGAACTCAACTCTTCTTTGCAAATAGTTTTCATTAACATCACTCCTGGCCTCGAATACATCCATCCTACTATGCATCCTATCAAAACTATCACTTTGCAATCTCAACTGCTTCATGACATCAGATTGTGTCGGGGGCTCAGAAGTAGATGGAACATCATGGCTTGTGGTAGGAATATCAGTACTCCTGGTCTCCTCTCTTGCACCCACATGAGCCTCATAAGTACGAATAATGGTCTTCATAATCGGCCTCAAAGGTATCACCACTTCCTCAGAACTACTATACTCAACTCCAGACTGAACGCAAAGGGCATGAATTAGGGCAGGATGTCCTAATCCACCAGTGGTTTCTCCTTCGGCAATAGAGTGAATGCTCCTGAAAATAATAGCTCCAATATTGATTTTCTTCATATTCTGGATGCAATAATTCAAAATAGCTTGATCTCTAGTAACTTCGATGTGATGATAAGAAGGTAATAGTCTCGCAGAAATGAAATAATGCCACGCTTTAGAAGAAACATTTAAAGTAGAAGCAGGGAAGTTAATCATCTGTCTCTGATTCATCTTCCACTCCCCTCTTCCATCGGTCAGATACGTGATTACACTCATCAAATTCCCCTCACTAGTATCAAAATTCTCAAATTCACAAACAAAAGGTTCTTGAATTTGATAAAATGTGTTGATACGTGGTGGGGTGAATTCAACCAGTTTCCCTCGGACTAGCACATATTCCGTCTCAGACCAGAGCACGTTAGCATAAAATTCTCGGACTACTCCCAAAACAGCATTAGCAGAAAAGTAACAGAAACGCTCCCAATTCCGCTCAGAAATTAACTGTTCCACAGATCCACCAGGATTCTCAAACGCTCGATCTTGAATACACTTCTTATTTTGCAACTGAAAGTTGAAGTGAAACTGAGCCTTAATATTAACAAATCTTTCATCGTCCCAATCAAATTTTTGCTTCCCCTTACTCATTATAGGAGCCATGTAAATTTCTAAAAATTGCAAAAATTTACCAATAAATCTCAAATCCACAATGTACTACCTTCAAGCATTAATCTAAACAAGTAAGAACAAATTCCACCATAGGAAACCTCACTTTTTCTAAAAAAAATCTCTCAAAAATATCATCCAAGTAATGTGAGAGTTTCACATGGCGAAAATCCAAAAATTTTAACTTAAAGTAAAGTTCTTACCAAGAGAAGTGCAGATCCGGCCTCAGAAATCCTTGAAATCCTCTCTATTCTGAGTTCTAACAAGCCCTAAAGCTTCAAAATCACGAACATGGAGGTGGGAGATGAAAGAAATGGCGGAAAAATGGGTCCCAGACAATTTTTGCAAATTTCTAAGAGTCCCGGGCTATTTTTGGTATTTGGGCGCCGGCGGCGCTCTATTCAAATTAATAGACAAGCTCTCTGTATTTGGGCGCCGGCGGCGCCTGTCCAAAAATCTATTGGGTTCAAAAATTTTCGTCGCAAATTCGATCGTTTCAACCTCCGCAGTCCTATTTAACACATCAGCAAGCATCCATTTCATCTCACAAGCATTAAACAACATCACTTTACACAAACAACACATCACATCACTTTCATATATAAAATCCACGACACAACAATTACACATATATGTTCATAAAAAAAAAAGCTTAACACTCCTTAGATCCTTAGTGTTGCAAGTACACTACGATAAGCAAACACTAAGTCCTAAGTACACACAAGAAATCAAAGCATAGTTGATCGCTGAAAAATTTATTAAGAAATTCATACCTATTTTTGATGAAATTGCACTTTAAAGAAGGGTATTTTTTTTATTTTGTTGCAGGAATGAATAATTTAGGTAATAAAAGAAAATTCATAAAAAGGAGCGAATTTGGAGCAAAATCATGCAATTTGTGCTGAGTCGCCGACGGCGAGATCGAGCCCGCCGACGGCGAGGTTACAAGAAGAAAATTCGAAGAATTTATAACCGTCTCGCCGACGAGCGAGCCCGAGCCCGCCGACGGCCGAGCTAGAGCGGTTTAAAGATCTTCAGAAGCCTCGCCGACAAGCCGAGGTAGTTCGTCGCCGACGACGAGCTAGTTCAAATGGCACGGATATATTGAACTCCGGACACTTTTTGAAGAGATGCTTACACACCTCTTGGACCTTTGCTCACCTCTATATATAGAGGCCGAAAATCGATCTTTTGTGTGTCTTTTAGTGCAATCTTTTAGTCTTTAGTGTTAATTTTTGTGCGGTTGTGTGTCTTTAGTGAGTTTAGTGAGTAATTAGTGAGTCGTGCTATACTCGGAAGGAAGAGTCAAAGGAACTACGAGGAGTCCGTTTGGGGATAAATCGAGATAAGTATTTGTATTTATTGTTTTTAACTTTAAATGAAATCCATGCTTAGTTTAGTTCCCATGCATTCCGAGTAGTTTATTAGTCTTTCTCCTCGTTTATGAAATTAAGTGACTTGATGAAATTAAAATAGAGATACTTATATATATATTAATAAATTGTGATAATTTTTACTTTAAAATTAATTTACTTTCAAACTGGCCATTTGATTTGTTAAAATATGTTGATTATCAACTATAGTAAAAATTACATCCGATATTCGGGAATTCAAAAGCCTTGGAAGGAAGGTGCAAATAAATAGGGAAATAATATCATCGGGCGTAGAATTGAGCATTTTAGTGTGACAGACTAAAATATTCAATTCGGTCCTATTGTTTGAAAGCTGAAGTGTAGATGTTAGCCCTCAGGCGAGGGGAGCGTGGGAGCACTGAAGTGGCAGTCGGTATCCTCCCAGCCTAGCCGCAGATTCAGTAATCAAACATAGAATTAGTCAATATTCTTTACACCTGGACCAAAGGGTAAAGAATAGGAATGCTCATATTTGTCACAATACCTTAAAATTATCTATTTAAATTCATCAATCACTTAAAATTTCTAAACAAGGGGAAAGATACTTTTTCTGAATAGTTAAGACTTATTTAGCAATTAGTTTAATTTTCTCGCACTTTCAATACGTATTAATTTTCTACTTAGTTAAGTTACTTAATTAAAATACTTAGTTTACTTTATTGCGCTCAAATTTTAGAATTCCAAATTTTCGTATACTATTTTAAAAATTATTATTATTATTTTAAATTAGTTGTTATTTAATTTTCTCTTTCCCTGTGGGATCGATAACCAGGACTCCACTAGAGCTCTGTATTACTTGATACGATACGTATACTTGCGTAGAATCCACAACATAAACAATTACAATTCTATACATATAAATAGCGGGGTCAAGTTTTTGGCGTCGTTGCAATTAAATTAAAAATATCATAATATAAAATTGTGGGTCAAGTTTTTGGCGCCGTTGCTTAGGAAAGTAAGAAAAATTTACTAAAGTAACGTACTATTTTAAAATAATCATAATAAATAAATTAATATCTATTCTGAAATTGTATGTGCAAATTTAGAAACGAAAATTTAATACCTTACGATTCTGAATTAGAGCGTACAATTAAAAGAATTAGAAAACAAAAGAAACAAATTATAAATTTAACACAAATGGCGAATATTCCTGAAATTCAAAATATGAACCAACAAAGACCATTAAGAGATTATGCCAACCCTACATCGGATGAAATTCATTTAACTATTCAAAACCACGATGTAGTCGCTAATTCATTTGAACTTAAACTCGCAATTATCCAAATGGTACAAAACAATCAATTTAGTGGTTCACTTACTCGAAGATCCTAACTTACATCTTGCTAGTTTTCTAGAACTTTGTGCTACTTTTAAATATCGAGAGTATCCGACGATGCTTATAAGACTTAGACTTTTTCCTTTTTCATTAAGGGATAAAGCTAAAATGTGGTTGAATTCGTTAGCACTTGGATCTATTAAAACTTGGGGAGAATTATCACAAAAATTTCTATCCAAATATTTTCCACCATCTAAAACTGCTAAGTTTAGAAATGATATAACTTCTTTTGTCGATTAGATGGAGAATCAATATATGAAGCTTGGGAGAGATTTAAGGAACTTCTTAGGAAATGCCCACATCATGCGCTACCAGATTGGTCGATTATTCAAACCTTTTATAATGGATTAGTAGGATCTTTAAGATCAATCATCGATCTGTCTACTTGGAGGTTCATTAATGTCTAAACCATTTGATGAAGCTTATGCACTAATCAAATAAATGGCAACAAATAATTTCTAATGGCCTGCTGATAGAGTAAATCCTAAAAAGATAGTCAGCATTCATGAAAACGATGTAATACCTATGTTAGCTTCTCAAATTGCTGCTATATCTAAGAAATTAGATCATTTTGGAATGAACTACTCTCTATTTTAGAAGAAAACTCATCCGGACAAATCATAGAATCTCAAACTAATTATGAAACTTTAAATGCTATTAATAATAGAACTAATAACCCTTATTCAAACTATTATAATCCTGGTTGGAAAACTCATCCAAATTTTAATTGGAATAACACATCTAATCAACAATGGATGAATCAACCTAATCAAGCAAATCCAAACTATAAACCTAATTACCCACTGGATTTAATAACAATAACCCTCAATTCAAGGATAAGAAATTATCCATGGATGAATTAATTTTGAATATGGGTCATCGACTACAAAATTAAGGAAATCAACTACAAATTCAAGGAAATCAATTACAAGTTCAAGGAACATCTATTAAAAATATCGAAACTCAACTTGGACATATTACTTCTTGCGCTAAATAATAGAATACACGGAACTTTTCCTAGTAATGTGGAAATAAATCCTAAAGATCAAGGAAAAGAACAAATTAAAGCAATACAACTAAGGAGTGGAAAAGAATTAGAACCTCAAATTCAAAAAGAACTTGAAAGCCAAAAAGAGGAAGTGGAAATTGAAAAGGAAACAATTCAACAAGATTCAAACTTAGAACATCCTTTAATACCTATGAAAATTTACGTTGAAAAACCTCCACCACCATTTCCTCAACGACTAGCTCAACATAAAAAAGATAAACAATTTGCTAAATTCCTTGAAATATTAAAGAAATTAACAATTAATATACCTTTTGTTGAAGCTTTAGATCGGATGCCAAATTATGTAAAATTTATGAAAGATATTCTAAATAAGAAAAGAAAATTCACCGATAATGAAACAGTCGCACTTAGTGAAGAGTGTAGTGCTTATTATTCGAAGAAGCTTCCGAAAAATTGAAAGATCCTGGTAGTTTCACTATACCCTGCGCTATAGGAGAAAAATTTTATGGAAAAGCTTTGTGTGACTTAGGAGCAAGCATCAATCTAATGCCTCTATCGATTTTTAAGAGATTAGGATTAGGAAAAATTACACCTACTTCAGTAACCCTTCAATTAGTTGATCGTTCGGATACCTATCCTAAGGGAGTTATTGAAGATGTGTTAGTAAAGGTGGATAAATTTATCTTCCCAGTAGATTTTATTGTTTTAGATATGGAGGAAGATAAAGAAATTCCTATCATTTTAGGAAGACCATTTTTAGCTACTGGAGAAGCTATGATTGATGTTCAGAAAGGAGAATTAACTATGAGAGTATATGACCAAAAAGTTACATTTAATATTGAAAAATCAATGAAATATCCTGCGCTAGAAAAAGATGATGAATGTTTTCGGATGGAAATACTTGAATATTTACAACAAGAACATTTTAAGGAATATTAAGAGGATAAATTAGAAAAAGAAAACACTGAATTAATTGAAGATAATCATGAAGAACTAGATTTTATTCAGGAAAGATTTGAATTTTTGGATAATGCGAAAATACCGATAAGAATATAGTTCCATCAATTATTATACCTCCCGAACTTGAGCTAAAAATATTACACGATCATTTGAAATATGCTTATTTAGGTAATTCTTCAACTTTACCAGTTATTATTTCATCCGCATTAAACGAATCTCGAGAACAAAAACTTTTAGAAACTTTAAAAAAATATAAGAAAACTTTTGGTTGGACTTTAGCGAGATATTAAAGGAATTAGTCCTTCGATACGTATGCATAGAATTATTTTAGATGATGAACATAAACCTAAAGCGAGATCCCCAAAGGAGATTAAACCCGATAATGAAAGAAGTAGTTAAGAAAGAAATTTTAAAATGGTTAGATAATGGTATTATATATCCTATTTCGGACGAGTGCTTGGGTAAGCCCAATTCATCGTGTTCTAAGAAGGGAGGAGTGACCGTCACTCGCCAATGAAAATAACGATCTTATTCCTATAAGACAAGTTACTGGTTGGCGTATATGTATTGATTATAGGAAATTAAATACCGCCACCAGGAAAGATCACTTCCCTTTACCATTTCTAGACCAGATGTTAGATAGATTAGCCGGACATAAGTATTTTTGTTTTCTAGATGGATACACCGGTTATCATCAAATACAAATTGCTCATGAGGATCAAGAGAAAACTACATTTACTAGTCCTTATGGAACTTTCGCTTTTCGAAGAATGCCTTTTGGATTATGTAATGCACCGACAACATTCCGAGAGATGTATGATGTCTATATTTAGTAAGTTAATTGACAATGGAATAGAAGTATTTATGGATGATTTCTACGTATTTGGAACATCATTTGACACATGCTTAACTCATCTTGAAAAAGTATTAGAAGTATGTGAGAAAACAAATTTAGTTCTAAATTGGGAGAAATGTCGATTTATGGTTGCGGGCGGCATTGTATTAGGGCATAAAATTTCGGAAAAGGCATGGAAGTGGACCCTGCAAAAATTCGAGTTATAGCTAAATTACCACCTCCAACTACGGTAAAAGGGGTAAGAAGTTTTCTTGGACATGCTTGGATTCTACGGACGCTATATAAAAGATTTTTCAAAAATTACTAAACCTCTATGCCAACTTCTCGAAAAGGATAAGAAATTTGAATTTACAATCGAATGCCTGAATGCTTTTGAACTCTTAAAAGAAAAATTAATTACAGTACTTATAATAGTTTCACCTAACTGGGAGAAACCATTTGAGCTTATGTGTGATGCTTAGTGATTATCTTGTAGGAGCGGTTCTTGGGCAAAGATATGAAAAGATTTTTAAAGTTATATACTTATCTTAGTAAAACTCTAAATAATGTCGAAATAAATTATACGATTACTGAAAGAGAATTATTAGCGGTAGTATATGGTTTTAATAAATTTAGACCTTATCCGATTGGAACAAAATGTATCGTGCATACCGATCATTCTGCTATCAAATATTTAATGCAAAAGAAAGATTCCAAACCAAGATTAATTAGATGGATGCTATTAATGCAAGAATTCGATTTTGAGATCGTTAATAAGAAAGGACCGATAATCAAATTGCGGATCATTTATCAAGATTAGAAAATGATGAATTATCCGATATTGAAAATGAAATTATAGACGGTTTTCTCGATGAACAACTATATAATATCAATGAGTGGAAAATACCATGGTATGCTTGATATAGTAAACTATATAGTTAGTAATATTTTACCACCTATGCTAACTTTGCAACAACGGAAAAAATTCATCCATGATACAAAAACTTATTTTTGGGATGAACCATATTTATATAAGCAATGTAAGGATTTAATTATTAGAAGATGTGTACCTTATGAAGAAGCTGAACCAATTATTTAAAAATGTCATGATTCGATTTTGGAGGACATTTCGGGATCGATAAAGCTGCTTATAAGATTCTACAATCTGGATTTTACTTGGCTACTCTATTTAGAGATGTATACGGATATATTAAAACTTGCGATAGATGTCAAAGAGTAGGAAATATATCTAGAAAAAACGAAATGCCTCTGAACTTTATATTAGAAGTTGAAATTTTTGATGTTTGGGGATTAGATTTTATGGGACCTTTTATTCCTTCGTTTGGAAACTCATACATATTAGTAGCTGTTGATTATGTTTCCAAATGGATTGAGGCACAAGCTTTACCTAGGTGTGATGCTTAAGAGTGTTTCAAAATTTCGATGAAAAATATTTTTACTAGATTTGGAATGCCAAGAGTGATTATCACTGACGGAGGAACTCATTTTAGAAATAAATACATTCACAAACTAGTAGAAAAATACAATATTACTCATAAGATATCCACTGCTTTAGCTGAAGTATCTAATCGTGAGATTAAACGTATTTTAGAAAAATCTGTAAACCCAAATAGGTTAGATTGGTCTATTAGATTAGACACTGCATTATGGGCTTATAGGACTGCTTATAAAACTCCGATTGGAATGACTCCTTACGGGCTTATATATGGAAAAACATGCCACTTACCAGTTGAATTAGAACATAAAGCATATTGGGCGATTAAAGAATTTAATTATAATATGAAGGAAAGTTTGGTGAGAAAAGATTGTTGCAATTAAATGAATTGGAAGAATTAAGAAATGAATCGTATGATAATGATCGGATTTATAAAGAAAAGATGAAATTATGGCATGATCGGAAGATTAATCGAGAGAAATTTTGAACCGGGACGGAAGTTTTGCTATATAATACTAGATTGAAATTGTTTCCTGGAAAATTGAAGTCTCGATGGTTAGGACCTTTCACCATAACTCAAATATTTTCATACGGAACTATAGAAATCGAAGATCCAAAAGCTGGACATAAATTTAAAGTTAATGGACATAGATTAAAACCATATTTCGAAGGTATAAGACCTAACTATAAAGAGGTTTTAATGCTTAGTCGACTCGATTAATAATTGAAATTAGGTCGGGCTGACGACGTTAAACCAAGCGCTTTATGGGAGGCAACCCATATTAGTTATCTATTTTTATTGTATCTTAATAGTTAGTTTATATTATTGAAACTTTACTACTCAATTATTATTAAGAATCATCACATATTCGAACCATTATGATGAGAAAAGAAATTATTCGATTTAGAGCGAAATTGGACATTATTTTGAAATCTCGCCGACGGCGAGGTCGATACTCGCCGACAGGCGAGGTTCGCGCCTAAATTAGATTCGGTTTATTTATCGAGCTCGGCGACGGCGAGAAACGAGCTCGCCGACGGCCGAGAACCGAAAGGCGGTTTTATAACTAAGTCGCCGACGGCGAAACGTCCTCGCCGACGGCGAGAAGTTATAAAAATGAGTTATATATACTTTAAATGCTGATTCGAACGGTTTCAACACCAATTCCTTTGTGAAAACCCATTCTTAAACCATTCTAAGTACGCCTTCTTCACTAGAATTCATTCCATTCACCATAATGGCCTCCAAATTCTTAGATTCCTCTAAATGCGGAGTGTTTAACCGGAGGAAATTTGTGAGTGCGGAAGCGCGACGGATCTTCGACAAGGTTTTGGTAAAGAAAAGAGTTATCGAGGAACGGGGATTTGTCGATCGAGGATTAGAGAATTCCATCTACGAAGATAGAAGAAACGATCGCACGGCGGCACTCTGGGAGGTATTTTGTTACACTACGTCTGCCGTTGTTATTCCGGTTGTGAAAGAGTTCTACGCTAACTTACATGCGATCAACAATGGGAATGTCTACGTCCGAGGAAGATGGGTGACGTTTACTCCATCAAGAGTAAATGAATTATTCTCTATAGAAAATATATGTCACTATTCAAATTTTGTGCCTTCTCGATATAATATGAATGAGATATTTCGATATCTAACTGATGAACCGGAAGATTGGGAAATGCGTGAAGACGGGTATGTTAGTTTCTCTGCATCACTTTTGAATCTTGTCTCAAAGCACTGGCACTTTTTCATCTCATCTAAATTGTTACCTACAATGAGGGTGAACAAGGTTTCGAAGGAATGCGCTATATTGAATTATTGTATTCAAAGTGGATTGCCTGATTGATGTTGGATCAATAATTGTTAAGTACGCATTGGGTTTAATTGTGCATGGGTCGGTTCACGGACTAGGACACCCATCTACTTATTTTTGCATTATGCGATCGGTACTGGGTTTCTTATGAAGCTTGGGAAAAGGTTACGTTACCTTGGAAGCCGCTTGATCCTACGGATATGTTCCCTACTTTGGACGATAATGAAGACATTACATTTATCTCGATAGAGCTTCACGGAATAATCCTATAGCAAGTCTTATTTCGGATAAAACGGAGTTACTTATGAAGAAAATTAATGGAATGGAGAAAGAACTACAGAATGTGAGAGATTTAATCGACAATATATCCGATTTATTTGATCACATTGATTGGAGGATGAAGGAACACTTTGATCATTACTGGACACTGGAAGCTAGCTTTCTTCATTTACGAGACGAAGGGTTGGATCATCGAAGAATGCGCCGGAATTTCCCTTCGAGCCTTTCTATAACTTATTTGTGCATCATCGTCATATCGGAAATATCGGAGAAGATGAAGATTCGACCTTGAAGAGTAGTAGTAAAGATTTCCATAGTATGTTTATGTTTATGTTATTTGATTTGATTTAGATTTTATTATGTGTGGATTGATGATTTGAATATCTCAAACTTAATTGAGATATGCGTCATAGTTTTGTATCAGCATTTAGTGTGTCGTAGATTGGTTTGCGATGCTTGATTAGTAGTAAGGATTGAAGTTTGAAGTTTGATTATAGAGTCTAAAATTATGTTAGTTTGTATGTCTCATGGATTTCAATATTAAAGTTAATTTGTTGTGTTGTGTGAATTTGTTTGTGTATAAGTAGCTAATCTTCATATTAAATTAATAAATGATATGATCGAAAATATAATATAAGGCAAATCAAGGAGGAGATGATATAGCCTGGGACTTTAATGTTGAAGATTAGGACTTTATTTATTTGTTAGTTTAATATTTTAAAAACTTTTATATGTTTGTAATATTCAGTACTTTATGTTTTGAGACCTTGGATGTTAGTTAGATTATTTGCTTGGATTGTTATAGTAGTTAGTTTTTGTTTTTGTGATTAGTTAATTGCATTTGTTTTTATGTTAAATAGGATGTTAGTTTTTCTTTAATTTGTTTTATTCTGTATTGTTTTAAGTTTTAAAATTGTTAATCTGATTAGTTCAATTGTTTTTAATATGTTAGTGATTCATAGGTGTAATGTAGAGTTAATTTTAATTGTTGTGTTTAATACTTATCTCGATTTTATCCTCGCATTTTTCTTGTTATATATATATATGGAGAATACTAACGGTACGGAGTTCAATGAAAAATGAAAAAGCCTGCAAAAATTTCAAAGAAAAAAAAAAAAGAAATACCTAAACTTCAAAGGTATGATTTATTTACTTTCCCTTTTTCATTATTTAGAATAGATATAAAAATTTAAGTTTGTGGGGGGAGTAAAATACAAATTTGGTTATTAACTTGTTCTTAAATTTCTATTTTCAAATTATTATAAAAATGATTTTTATAGTAAATTTTTCAATTTGATTTAATATGAATTATTTTATTTAATTATTATAAAAGGTTAAATGAAATATTTCTAGTACTTTAATTAATTAAATAGAATAAAATATTTGGTTAAAGGGAATAAGAATATAGTAAACTATTTTTAGTAAGGAAAAGCTATATTTTAAAATTCTTAAGTATTCAAGTGAAAAGAAAAGATTGAAAATCAATAAAGTAAAAACTATGAAGTATATATAAGCAAAGAAATATTCCTAAGTTTCAAATTTAGGAAGATGAAAATGAAGTTCAAAATTATTAACGAGCTCTCCGGATACGGTAATCCTCAAAAAAAAAAAAAAAAAAAAAAAAAGGAGGAGAAGCTTGAGGAGATGCCTTATCGAAAATTGGCTTCATTTGAATTAACTCTAAAGGAAAAACTTAGATATTTCCAAACTTATGTTTATAGATTAGAATTTTACCTAATAGTATTTTCTTGAATTTCTTATCATATGAATATCTTAAGTAGTTACTCTTTTAAATATAGTCATTCCCGAAATGAATAAGTAAGCTAGAAATCTTAGACTCGATAACTAAATAATTTATTTCTATAAGATTAATTAAATTACATGAATTATTTTTATTTAACTTTATTATGATATTAATTAATCTAATTCATAGTTTATTTAAATTGAAAAATCTTATTATAAAACTCATTATTTTTATGTAGTATTAAAATTACTTGAGGACAAGTAATAAGTAAGTTTGGGGATTTTGATCGCTAGAAAAATTTATTAAGAAATTCATACCTATTTTTGATGAAATTGCACTTTAAAGAAGGGTATTTTCTTTATTTTGTTGCAGGAATGAATAATTTAGGTAATAAAAGCAAAAATCATAAAAAGGAGCGAATTTGGAGCAAAATCATGCAATTTGTCTTTGAGTCGCCGACGGCGAGATCGAGCCCGCCGACGGCGAGGTTACAAGAAGAAAATTCGAAGAATTTATAAGCGTCTCGCTGACAGCGAGCCCGAGCCCACTGACAGCGAGCTAGAGCGGTTTGAAGATCTTCTAGAAGCCTCACCGACAGCGAGGTAGTTCGTCGCCGACAGCGAGCTAGTTCAAATGGCACAGATACATTGAACCTGGACACTTTTTGAAGAGATGCTTACACACCTCTTGGACCTTTGCTCACCTCTATATATAGAGGTCGAAAATCGTCTTTTTTGTGTCTTTTAGTGCAATCTTTTAGTCTTTAGTGTTAATTTTTGTGCGGTTATGTGTCTTTAGTGAGTTTAGTGAGTAATTAGTGAGTCGTCTTTGTCTTGGAAGGAAGAGTCAAAGGAACTACGAGAAGTACGTTTGGGGATAAATCGAGATAAGTATTTGTATTTATTGTTTTTAACTTTAAATGAAATCCATGCTTAGTTTAGTTCCCATGCATTACGAGTAGTTTATTAGTCTTTCTCCTCGTTTATGAAATTAAGTGACTTGATGAAATTAAAATAGAGATACTTATATATATATTAATAAATTGTGATAATTTTTACTTAAAAATTAATTTACTTTCAAACTGGCCATTTGATTTGTTAAAATATGTTGATTATCAACTATAGTAAAAATTACATCTGATATTCGGGAATTCAAAAGCCTTGGAAGGAAGGTGCAAATAAATAGGGAAATAATATCCATTGGGCGTAGAATTGAGCATTTTAGTGTGACGGACTAAAATATTCAATTCGGTCCTATTGTTTGAAAGCTCAAGTGTAGATGTTAGCCCTCGGGCGAGGGAACGTGGGAGCTCTCGAAGTGGCGATCGGTATCCTCCCGGCCTAGCCGCGGATTCGATAATCAAACATAGAATTAGTCGATATTCTTTACACTGGACCAAAGGGTAAAGAATAGGAATGCTCCTATTTGTCACAATACCTTAAAATTATCTATTTAAATTCATCAATCACTTAAAATTTCTAAACAAGGGAAAAGATACTTTTTCTGAATAGTTAAGACTTATTTAGCAATTAGTTTAATTTTCTGCACTTTCAATACGTATTAATTTTCTACTTAGTTAAGTTAATTAAAATACTTAGTTTACTTTATTGCGCTCAAATTTTAGAATTCCAAATTTTCGTATACTATTTTAAAAATTATTATTATTATTTTAAATTAGTTGTTATTTAATTTTCTCTTTCCTCGTGGGATCGATAACCAGGACTCCACTAGAGCCCTGTATTACTTGATACGATACATATACTTGCGTAGAATCCACAACATAAACAATTACAATTCTATACATATAAATAGCGGGGTCAAGTTTTTGGCGTCGTTGCAATTAAATTAAAAATATCATAATATAAAATTGTGGGTCAATAGTCCAAGCATAACCTACTAAAGCAAAGCAAAACAAATAACATAATAATCAAAGTAAACACTTAAACATAACAAAACAGCATACAGATTCTACTAATTACTCCTCATCAGTCTCAGAAGTCTCATCCTCTCTAATGTCTACCATTGATTGAAGATGAACGAACAGATTGTAGAATTGATGATATGGGAATTCATCAGATGAATCTTCAGCTACCACAACATTCTTCTTCAACAGATTAATCAAACCACACTCAATCCGACCAGTATGATCAAATTGCTCTTTCATCCTCCAATCAATGTGATCAAATAAATCAGAAATATTGTTAATAGCATTCAGAACAATCTGTACCTCATTTTCCAACTTCTTTATCTTCTTCAATATCACCCTCAAACTTTCGGAATAGTAAGAGTTTGAATAGGTTGTGAACTCTCGGTGTCTTGATCAGTAAGCAAATCCATATCTCCTTCATCTCCTACCGTTACGTAGTCATAAAGATCATTTGGGTCAATAGGTCTCCGGGGTAGAAAAACTTTTTCCCAACTTTCATATGGTACCTGTGATTGACTACATAACAGAAATATGGTGGACGGGTGTCCAAGCCCATATTTAGATCCATGCACAATCAATCCCAATACAGATTTAGTAATAATTGATCCAATTGTCGGCATATATTTTTATAGGTTTTAAATTTAATTTAAATATGTATAAGATTTAGAAAGTAGCATTTGATCTTGAAAATAATTTTAAGTTTGAAAATTTTAAGATATGAAATCAAACCGATCTCACATCCCAAATAGTTTATATAAACGAGCACCGCACTACAAACCGTGTATCTATCCCGAAGAATAGACACACTGCTTGATGATGAGGCTCGATTAAATAAACTAGAAGATTTGTGACATCCGTTTGGTCCAGCGAACCAATTTTATAAGTCGACAAGTTCCTCTCGCTTAATATAAAGGAATTAAGCGTGGTTTATATTACACAGGTTCTTAAAGTTCCCTATAAGGGCAAGCCCCTATAGTTAATTACATCTTAAGTGACGGGAATCACCTAAGAAAACTCTCGATAATAATCAGTGGTTTGCCTCTCAAGAATTTCAACGTTTAAGGTTTTCAAACAATTGGTTTTTGGAAATTCAATAGGGAATGGATCAAATTTGGAACAGTTTATTTTAGGGAATCAAAGGAAGAGAAGTAGGGGATGTCACGGACCCGAAGTGAACTTCGGTGACTTCCCAGCTATCCTATAGTTTGTCTTCGATTTAGGGAGAATTATTTAATGTTATAATCTTTCCAATTTTAGTTAATTAGGACTTATATTCGTATAACACAATCATTCAAATAGCCTTGAAGATGTGAGGGCTTATGTCGTACCAAACGACTACCTCGGAGTCCTAAGACCGGTTAGGACTTAATTTGCATAACATTATTATGCAAATGCCTAACAAAGAGTTGAGGATTTATATTGAACTAGGCAAATCACCTCGAAGTCATATGGCTTTGTTGTTTAATTCTAAGAAAAGTTTAGCTGATGTAGATCCAAGTTTCTTGACGACGATGGTCGTGCTGCCCACTATGCTCCAAGCTCCTTGTTGTCGCAGATGTTTAGTTTTAGAAGGTGAAAAATCAGGAGATGAGAGAAGTGTTTTGGTTTAGAGAGATCTTAAAATCCAAGTGTTTTTTTTAATGTTTTAATTAAAACAAATCTTAAAGTTGATTAAACAGAACCGATTAAGATCCCACGGTTCCGTCATCCCGGCACCGTTATTTTCATCGGATTCACAGATGAATTTGCTAAACTTAACTGAATGAGTTCCACACTTTCATTTAGACCGTGGGAAATCCCGTTAACAACACGTGGGTTACATCATCCGAGGTATTCCCGATCATCCAACGAGACGTTTTAATTTAGTTAAAGTTGTAATTTTTGTTGTTCTGTTTGTAATTAAATTTTGAGTTGTCTTATATTTTGAAATGTTGTGGCGGTAAATTTTTTCTTGTATGACTTTTAATTTAGTTTTGGGTTCCAGTTTTATGGCTATCCTAAAGGTTTCAGTTTTCATGCAACAATCTTATTTATCATGCAAGAAAAGTAAAACATAGTGTAGGTAAATAAATTGCAATAAGGTAAATTGCAATAAAGTAAAAGCGTACCCGGAGGGCCTTCTCGTCATTCCCACTCGAGACTTTAGTATTGCATTGCATGTATGTGTTTATAATTTTGCAGAAATTAAAGCATGCCAGAAAATAGGAAGAAGTAGAACTAAAAAGAAGTAACTACTCAATCCTATGATGTCTATGTTTAGATCCTAGTTGTCTACCAAGTCCTATGATGTCTATGCGAATTTATATATTGTGTTTCAATAAACTTTGTTTAAATTCAAGTGAGGATGGTTTCGTTTAGCAGACATATTAAGTTTAATAGACCTCAGAGGTATCCAAACAGTCAAAGAAGGATGCAGGTCCATGCTTCCCACTCATATCCTGATGAAAAGTCTCGGGCTCATTTAGACTTATTATGTTGCTTAACAATTCACCCTACCCATACCCTAATGCTTAATAAACACACTTGTTTGGGGTAGGTTGGGGTAGATGGGTTTAGGTGTGGTTTGGATTTGGATTGGTGGAAATTGGTAGTTTGATTTGGACTTATGGGAGTGATGTGAAGATTTGTTTGAGTTTGTGTTTGGATTTGGTTTTGGTTTATGTTTAAATTTGGTTTGGAATGTGAATTGAGAAGTTTATGTGGACATCGGGTAAAATTTGGGTTACTCCATGCATTCACTAAGCATAAGGGTATTCTTATTATGTTTTCTACACCAAGTTGTGATTTCCTAGAAGTCTTTATGAAGGGAAAAATGAACCATGCCCCGGAGGCCTATCGTAGGTTTGATTGTTATCGTGTTGGTATTGTATTGTGGTCGGGACTGTTGTTGTATGTTGTGATTGTTGTGTTGTGGTTGTGTTATGATTATGTGTTATCATTGTTGTATGTTGTATTTTATTGTTTTATTTTGTTTATATGTTATATTATTATTGTATGTTATTTTATTCTTATGTTATTTTATACGATGTTATGTTATTATTATTTTTATTATGTGTTGTTCAAACGTATTATCTTTTATTTGTAATTAAATTTATTATCTTATTTAATTCATTGTGACTTATTTACTTTATTATCATTTATTTGTTTTTTTAGTTTTATTTAATTAATTGGTTGTTATTTATTTGTTTTCTTTAATTAATTGTTATTTATTTATTTTATTTTAATTTAACTTGATATTTATTTATTATTATTTCAGTTTTAATTTATTTTATTATTTAATTTAATTAATTTAATTCAATTTATTAGCATTTACAATTATTATTTAATTTAATTTAATTTAACTTTATTTAATTTGTTTTATTTTTCATTTATTTTTAATTTAATTTAATTTAATTAATTATTATTTACAATTATTATTTAATTTAATTTAATTTAGTTTATTTCATTTTAATTTATCATTTATTTGCATTATTATTTAATTTAGTTTAATTTATTTAATTTAATTTAATTTAACTTAACTTTATTTATTTATCTAATTTAATTTAATTTATTTAATTAATTTAATTTAATTTAATTTATTATTTATTTTCATTATTATTTAATTTAATTTAATTTAATCTAACTTTAATTATTAATTTAATTTAATTTAATTTAATTAATTAATTTCATTTCATTTCATTTATTATTTATTTACATTATTATTTAATTTAATTTAATTTAACTTAATTTAATTTATTTAATTAATTTAATTTAATTTAATTTATTTATTTATTTACATTATCATTTAATTTAATATAATTTTGATTTAATTAATTTATTTAATTTATTTAATTTATTTAATTTATTTAATTTAAACTATTATTTATTTAATTGTTTTTGGTTTACTTAATTTTTATTTAATCTAATTTATTTAATTTAATTATTATTTAATTAAATTTATTTAATTTAATTATTATTTGATTTTAACTATTTAATTTTAATTTAATTCATTATTCATTTATATTATTTAAATTATTTTTTCAATTTATGTATATATGTATTATTCATTTTTTTATCCTTACATTTTTATAAGTTATTTTATTTTAATTAATTATATGTACATTTTTATTACTTAAATATTATTGATTTATTATTATTAATTTATATTATTAATTTACATTATTTATTATTATCATTTTTATTATTATTTATTTATTTATAAGACTTTGCATTTTCTCTCTCTTAAATTATTCTTTTCTTTATTTAAAGTTATTATCATTTATATTAAGTTATTATTTTTTAAATTTATTATTTACATGTATATTTATATTTAGATTATTTTAAAAAGAATGATGTTTTTATTTACCTATTTTTTATTTATTTATCTATTTATAAAGCTTTTTAATTATTCTCTCTCCTAAATTATCCTTTCATTTATTTTAAATTATTACCATTTCTTTAAGTTATTATTCATTAAAATTATCATTCACATATGTATATTTAAAAAAAACACTTTTATTTACTTCCTTTATTTTCATTATTTATTTTACTTTTTAATTTACATATATATATTATTATTCATTTATTTATATTTTAGTAGTTATAATATTTTTAAAATTAGTGTAGTTGATCTTATTTAGTATGGTTATATTTTATTTTACATTTAGTATTAAATTTAATATAGTATAGTTTATTTTAGTTAAAAATTAGTAAAAATATTATTTAATTTATTTAAATTTATAATTATATCACTTATGTTTTTACATTCATTATTATTTATTTTTTGATTTTTTTTATTTCATTTTCTTTTGGTTTTATTTTTATTTTATCCTTATGTTCATTTTTATTTTTTATTTTATTTTCTTTATGTTATGTTTATTTCTTTTTACTTTTCATTTCCTTTATGTTGTATTAAAAATTTTAAAAAATTCATTTTTTTTAAGGTAATAAAATCTAGGTGAAAAGATTTGGAGGTATTTTTGTAAATATTTAACATTAGCCATATAACTTTGCATAAAGAGAAATTGTTAAGCTTAAACATGAATAAAATTTAAATGGCATGAAGATTTGTAAAGGAAATAACCTACACATGATTTTTGAAAACATACATGGAGAGATTTTTTTTTAAAAAAAAACTAAATTGGTTTGCATAAAAAGGAAATCCCTAAGCATGGAAGAGTTTAACACATAATTTTTGTAAACCTATGTAGAGGAAGAAGAACTTTAAAGAAAATACATTTATGTGTGATTTTAGGCTAAGCATGAGAGGGTTAAAATGTTTCTTTGAAGCTTAAGTGTTCATAAGATAAAAGAGAGGGGGAAGAAGCTTACCTTGCTTGGAGGAGATGATGGAAGAAACCTTGGAGAAGTCCTTGATGAAGCTCACGGCTAGGAGGATTTTTTTGGGAGTGGAATGGCTAAGTGTAAGAGTGTGTGTAAGCGAGTGTGTAAGGGTGTGTAAAGTGGGATTATGGGGGGATTTATGGAGAGAGGTTCACGGCTAAGAATTAAGGAGGGGTTAAGGGAGTGATGAGGTGGAGGCATGATGAAGATAAGGAGGAGGTAAGGAGGAGGTGAGGTGGAGGCATGGTGAAGGTAAGGTAAAGGTAAGGAGGAGGTGAGGTGGAGGCATGGTGAAGGTAAGGAGGGAGGACTTTTTTTTTTTTTCTTGTAGGGCTGCCGTGAGGTGTAAAAAAAAAAAAGGAAGTATGTGGGTGTGTGTGAGTGGGTGTATTTTAATTTGGTGAATTTTGGATTTTGGGTCCATTTTAAGAACATTGGGCTAACTTGAATTTAGATTGGGCTAGAGCTCGAATGAAGCCCAAGTGCCTTGATCAATATTGTCCACATGATTGTAATGAAGATTTTTCATGAAGACACAAAGTGGTTTTGAGCTCATTTAGAGGTTCAATTTTGGCATGGATTGGATTTTTGATTATTTTGGACCACGTTGAGTTCGGGCCAAGCTATCTTGAGTTTGAGTGGGAATGGAGTTCAGAGGTCTTCAAAAATATTGTAGATATGGTTATCTCAAAGATTTTTTATGAAGACATGAAATGATTTTGACAAGGTTTGGAGGGTCAATTTGGTGGATTTAAAACATGTGTTCAGCTTGAATCAAAATTGGGGTTTCTTTGGTCCAAAATGGATTTAGGTAAGACCTGAGCTCAAATTATGGGCAATTGATGATCCAATTCAGTTTAAGGAGGTTTTATAAAGAGTTTGAAATTGAAATTTGGGAGGAATTGATTGACATTGGGTCACTTTAGGAGTTTTGGGTTATTTAGGCAAAATTGGGGATTTTGATTTCAAGTGGAATTAGATTCAAATGTGGGTCATATTGGACTTGAATTTGGTCTAAGTTGATATTGGGGATATTGAATTTTGGTTTAGAATTGAATTTAATGAAAATTGGGGTCAATTGGGTCAAGATTGGGTTTGGTTTAGGCACCTTTAGGTTAAATGGGCCAAGTTGGGATTTTGGATTGAAAGTGTATTAATTTGGCAAAATTGACCCATAGTGTAGTTGAACAAAATGAAATTGGGAATATTTGAGATTTTCTGGAATTTTCTGGGAATTTTTAGAATTTTTGGATTTTTGGGGTAAAAGGGAATTTTGGTAATTTTGGGGGGGGGGGGTTTAGGGGTATTTTTGAAAATTTTGGTATTTTTGGCCAAAGATGGTCAATTTGAATGGTGGGAAATTTTTAAGAATTGATTTTGAGGAATTTTGGAGAATTTAGGTAATTTTGCTAAATTTGGGCAATTTTAAGGGTATTTGGTAGGCTTGGTGGGTCCGGGGTCCCGCGGGTCAAAAATTGAAATTTTGGAAAAATGAAGATTGATCCAGTGTAAGTGAAATTGAATCATTTTGGTTGAGCCATGAAGCCATATTAAACACATGTGAGCCATGAGATGACTCATTTGAGGCATTCATTATGTTGTTCCTAATCCTCTTAGCCAGGGGCTAGGGGTTAAGGACCATCCATATGAATTACCTACATGAGTCAGGAAGTCAAGTTGGGTGAGAGTGTGGTTTTAGGACTTAGAGTGTATGTGAGAGTGTAGTGTGTGTACAAGTCAACCCTCACCAGACCAGACCATCCAGGGTATTCCTAAGGCCAAAAAGTTCTATAGGGAACTCATCCTTTAAACCTCCACATTTGATCTCAACCCTCTAGGTGATTAGGGGTTTACAATCAAGCCTGTGGGGTTTGCAGGGAGTTAAGAAGTAGTTTGAATTTATAAGTGGTGGATTCCATTTCTAATTCTCTAAGATAGTCAAAGGAAAAGCCTATAGCTAGATCCTAAGCACTAAAGAGGGAAAGAGAAAAGACCTCATCAAAAAATGAGGTCAACAAATGGACCCCCAATAGGTGTGGTGTGCTAACCAAGCACACCGCGCGTATTGGCGTTGACCGAAGAGATCAACAAAACCAACATAGATGTCCAAGTGACAAACTTAGAACGAAGTAAAAGAATTTCCGCTGGGGAGTATCAGGTATATTTCCAAGACCGGAGATCCCTGAACTCTCGCTGGGGAATGAAAAAGGAGGTGAATTTCAAATCACAAGATCTGGGGAATTCGATTTAGATTTCATTTTATTTTTAAATTTCAAGTTTCAATTTGTGAGTTTAGATTTCGATTTGAAGTTTAATTTAAAATCGATTCAAGGAAATTTTGAATTTGAAATGAGAATTGAAACCTAGGTTCCAACCTCGGAATTGCGAAGAGAACTGGAATTTGGGTACCAGCCTCGAAGGTTTAAAGGTTCAATGAGAATTGGAATTTGATTCCATTCTCGAAGGTTTAATGAGAATTGGAAATGGATTCCAATCTCGAAGGTCTAATGAGAATTGGAAATTGATTCCATTCTCGAAGGTCTAATGAGAATTGGAAATTGATTCAAATCTCGAAGGTCTAATGAGAATTGGAAATTGATTCCAATCTCGAAGGTCTAATGAGAATTGGAAATTGATTCCATTCTCGAAGGTCTAATGAGAATTAGAAATTGATTCCATTCTCGAAGGTCTAATGAGAATTGGAAATTGATTCCAATCTCGAAGGTCTAATGAGAATTGAAAGGAGCTGGTAAGTGTACCAAGCTGAAAATACTTGACTTAGCAATAAGTCGAGGAAAATATTCAAATTTCAAAAGAGTTTCCAATAGATTTCGATTGATGAAAGAATTTGAAAGATTCGAATTAGAGGATTCAGATTGAAATTCAATTCAAAGTTTAGATTCGTTTTGTTTGTCCTTTAACGTTCCAATTTTATTTTTTGTTGTTTATTTATTGTTCATGTGAATTTGAAGTTCATTTTAATATTCAGACTTTTAAGAGAAGTTCTTGTTTATTTTCTTTTCTTTTCTGCTCTTTGTTCAAAGTTTATTTAACTCTAATGGCGTTTCCCAGTCAATTCGCACAAAAAGAGGTGAAGGCAAAATACGACGTAGTCGTTTTCATTCCAACTTGCTGAAAGTACATCATACAACTTGATCTGAAACATATCTTATACAATCCATATAAGCTCAAGACGGATTGTATATGATTCTTGTCGATCCATCCAAAATCATTTGTCAAAATCCATGTCTGAATAGTAAGATACATGGACAATAACATCACCTTCCAAGCCACCCTTGGCGGGAATGCCATATGGATGTGCATTGGAGGTGTGCTATCTACCATGTAACTCACAGCTCGTAGGGCCGGAGGCTCTCTAACTCTGGATCTGGCTAGAAGTGGTAAGGCATCTTTCTGTCATCCGTTCTTCTGAAAGTAACGGAGATCCGCTCTACAGGCACTCCTGGAATGAAATGCTTTGCTATGTCTGCTCTGTTTCCTTGTAGCACTACAACGGAACCTACCGGTAATGGTATCTCCACTGGCCCTCGGAACTCACCGGGGCTCGCGATCCGGAGGTCGGATCCGAACATGATGTTGCACTGGTTGACGAACGACACTGTGCAGAAAGGTCTAACAAAGTCATGATGGTCTATATGTTGAGGTATGCAGTCGCCCTCCTTGTAAATGTTGATAATGCAACTGTTGGGTATGCAATCTGCAGGAAACACCCTCCATTTTATCATCCTCTTTACCATTCTTTTAATAACATTCGGCATTGGCTCCACCTCACTGCGACGGAGTATCCCTGGTGGATTCCCTTTCTCGTCTCATCGCGAAGTTGTAGCAACATCCGCATTGGATTGTAATTCTTCCTTTCCCTGGCATCCATCTCCGGGGCTCTGAATATGTCTTTTCCCTCAGGCGACCAGCTCGTCCCATCTTCTGTAGCTCAAGGACGCAGTCTATAATTTGTTGTTGTTCATATTCTGAGAATACATCTGTGTGGAGTTCGAGGCCTTCTAGAATGTTGATCCTCTTGCCTCCAATTCTCTCAAAGTATTCAAAGGTCTTCTTTTCAACTAGTTGCATTTTCTCCGAACTCGTATTCGAGAATTATCTGAAGTCCTCGGTGTCCAGTAACGTACTCGTGGGATGTATGGCTCAACCCCAGCACGCTCTCCTGCATGTCTCGGCTCCTCGGGGATAGTCTCCGTAGGGACATCCTCCGGGGTTGCTTTCGCAACAAGACTCTTCGGATCTGGTACATCTGCTCGGCGTTGAGGCACCGACTCTATTTCTGCTCTTCTTAGGATTTCATTCTTTCTTTTAACTATTTTCGGAGCTGATCCCATTTCTTCTGGTTCCTGACGAACCTGTCTCCTTGGAGCATTTGCATTGACGGTACCCACTGTCTCTTTATGTTGATCTTCTGCTAACTTGGTTAACATCTTGCGGATGCGACGATTCTTATTTATTCGTTGTGTAGCAGTGAGAGTAGCTCTCCTTACCTCTTGAATTTCTGCTAGCGCGGCACTGACAAGCTTGCCCTCTGCTGTGGCAACTACGGACTTAACCTTCTAATCTTCTCCGGTTGCATGAGCGGTGTTTGTTTTTCTTTTCTTGCTGCTGTATTGGTGGCTTGGGCCACCCACTTTCATCACTGTCTAGCTATGGAGTTCTTCTCGGTCAACTAGGATCCAATCATTTTCTTGGTATTGTAGTCCGGCTGGTGTGAAGTCTGAGTCAATCTCTATCACTGCTCCATTCCTCACCCTCTTTTCATCAAGTGCTAGACTCACGCCATTTCTAAAGTTTAGAACCAACCGCTTGTTCGACATTTCCTTGCGAAAAAAATAAGGAAAGGATCAGGGGCTGTACTAAGAACAAGAACAATAAGAAAGACATTTATTAATGTAAATTCTTATTCACTTCCTTTAAATTTAAGGAAAGTAGGAAAAGATGAGGAGAGATCAAGAATGAAATGATTTAAAAAGAAAGATGAACATTTTATTATTGCAATTTCACATGTTCTATTTTTAACATTTTTGGTTAATGTCATTTGTTATCCATTTTATTTTAGGTTCGGACTCAATCACAAGTGATTATCCCACCCGTGTTTCTAGGGATGAGATTTCGCCTTTGAAGTACACCCTTCGAAACATCAGGTTGTGTAATACTTCTTCAAATATCGTCCATTGATCGGAAGCATATGTCGTTCTCCTCAGAAATTTACCAGTTGGTAGGAACCTCCAGAGTAAACTGCCTCGACCACAAACGGCCCTTCCCATGTTGGTTCAAATTTACCTCCTATCTTGCGATGTGCAAGAATAGGTCTCTTGAGAACTAGAACCAAGTCACCGACTTTGAAAGTTCTTGGGCGGACCAGTTTATCATGGGCCTGGATCATCTTAGCTTGATACAGTTCCAAATTCTGCTGCGCTGCAAGTCTTTTTCGTTCCAAACTTTCCAACTCTTCCAGTCGTAATCTGGCATTCTCTTCCGTAGTAATTTTATTCGCAACTACAATTCTGAGAGATGGAAGCTGAACCTCCAAAGGTAAAACTGCCTCGGACCCATACACTAGAGCGTAGGGTGTAGACTGAGTAGGTGTTCTTAAAGTTGTCTTGTAGGCCCATAAGGCTTCTAACAATTTCTCGTGCCAATTTCTCTTGTTGTCATCCAAGGTTTTCTTTAAGATTTAGACGAGAGTTTTATTAAAGGCCTCGGCCAAGCCGTTTGCTCTTGGGTAATAGATCGTTGAATATCGCCAATCGATCCCGTGTCTTCTGACAAAATTATTGATCTTTGTACTTTTGAATGCGGACCCATTATCTGAAATTATTCTGCGCGGTACCCCGAATCGGTAGACGATTTGATTCTTGAAGAGCTGTAGCACGTGGTGTGCCTTTACTTCTCTGAGTGAAACTGCTTCTGCCCATTTAGAAAAGTAGTCTGAAGCTGCAAGAATGAAGCGATGTCCTCTTGAGGATGGCGGTTCTATCGGACCCACTATATCTGTGCCCCAACACTCAAACGGCCACGACGCGATTGTCGAATGTAGCACATTTGGAGGTTGATGTAGAACTACTCCATGCACTTGACATTGGTGACAGCTCTTGGCGACATTCATGCAATCGGTCATCATTGAGGGCCAATAGTACCCTAGTCTCTTAATCTTCATTTTCATCTTCGGACCCGACTGATGAGCGCCACAGAGTCCTGAATGTACCTCTTTAACAATTTCACGAGCCTCGGACCCGCTCAGGCACCTTAGCCACATCTGGTCAAAAGATCTTCTGTATAACGTATTGTTTATTAATGCATAAGACAGAGTTCTTTTCTTGATTTGATGGGCTAACGACTTATCGTCCAGTAGGTTTCCTGTTTGCAAGTGGTCTATTAATGGCCGCCGCCAATCTTCTATAGTTTTTGTTATTGCCGCAACTGATTCTTCTACTTTTTTTTATTTGCGTATTGTATCCATGTTGAGCTGTGATAGGACCTGTCGTCCCTGAACTGACACTTCAACTGACTCATCCCGTAAGTAGGCAAATTCTTTTGCAAGGTGAGCTAGCACATCTGCAAGGGCATTTTCTTTTCAGGAATCTTGTAGATCGTCACATTTGGAATCTGTTCCAACAACTTCATGGCATACTGAAAGTATTGCTTCGAGCTTTGGCTTTAGAATTCTCGATCTTGTCCGGACGACTCGTCGAATGATCAACTGAGAATCTCCATAGATGTTGATATCCGTTATCCCCATCTGAATGGTTAATTCCAATCCTGTTATAAGAGCTTCATATTCTACTTCGTTGTTTGTACACGGTTCTGTTAAGTGGTAGGAGTACTTTAACATCCCCCGCTCCGGTGTTATAAAGATTAGTCGGATTCCTGCCTTACCGGGCACTATCTTTTGCAATTCTTTGTCTTTCTGTGCTGAAGATGCTCCATCGAAGTATAGTTCCCAACGTCGATCATCGGGGTCTTCTAAGCTCATTATTTGCTCGTCGAGAAAATCATCGTTGAGAGATGATTCTGTCGGTAAAGGGTGTGCTGCGAGGAAGTCTGCTAGGACTTGTCCCTTGACGGCACGAAGAGGCACGAAAGTTATATCGAATTGCAATAGTATCATCGACCACCTAGCAAGTCTACCAGAAAGCGTTGGATGGGTCATCAAATATTGCAATGGATTAACCTTCGAAATAAGTCTGACCTTATGAGAAAGCATGTAGTGCCTGAGCTTTTGAGCGGCGAAGATCAGGGCCAAACAATGAATCTCGATCGGAGGATACTTTATTTCCGTCGAGATTAGACGACGGCTTAGGTAGTAGAGAGCGTTTTCTTTTCCCTCATCATTGACCTGGGCTAGCAAGGCTCCGAGAGAGTCGTCTAAAGCCGCGGTATAAAGTATTAACGGTCTACCTGAGACTGGGGCTGCTAATACAGGAGGTGTCATTAAATACTGCTTAATGTCCTCGAAAGCCCGCTGGCATTTCTCATCTCAAATGAATTTGGCGTCCTTTTTAACCAATGTCGAGAAGGGCTGACACCTACCTGACAAATTCGAGATAAAGCGTCGAAGATATGCCAACTTCCCTTGAAAGGATCGTAGTTGTTTCAAGGTTTTGGGAGGAGGCATTTCTAAGATAGCTTTAATCTTCTCCGGATCGATTTCAATTCCGCGATGTCTGACAACGAATCCTAAGAATTTCCCAGAGGTGACGCCGAAGGTGCATTTTAAGGGATTCATCTTAAGGTTAAATTGTCTCAGTCGCTCGAAAACAATTCTCAAATCATACAGGTGATCTCGTTTAAGTTTACTTTTGATGACCACATCATCCACGTAGCACTCGACTTGGTTGTGAATGAGATCATCAAAGATCCTCGTCATTGCTCTTTGGTATGTTGCTCCTGCGTTCTTCAACCCAAACGGCATCACTGTGTAGCAATACACTCCGATCGGTGTTCTGAATGGTGTCAGCTTTTTAACTTCTGGTGCCATCTTTATCTGGTTGTATCCTAAAGATCCATCCATGAATGAGAAGACTTCATGTGTTGAAGCGATGTCGATCATTAGTTCTAGAATTGGTAGTGGAAACTCATCTTTTGGACATGCCTTGTTCAAATCTCTGAAATCCACACAGATTCTGATATGACCATTCTTCTTTCTGACCAGTACCACGTTGGCTAACCAAGTTGGGTATTGCTCTTCACGGACAAATTTAGCGTCTATTAGCTTCTTAACTTCGGCTATTACTTGTTGCTCAATTTCTAGACGCATTCTTCTGGGAGCTTGTCTGACTGGAACAGCAGTGGGATCCACTCCTAGCCTGTGAACTGCGATTTCTGGAGCTAATCCTGGCATTTCGTCATAACTCCAAGCAAAGCAATCCTTGAACTCCATTAATAGCTTGATTATATCTTCGGAGTCTTCTTTATTGAGTAAGGAGCTAACAAAGGTAGGCCTAGGCTCTTCGCTAGTACTTAAGTTAACTTTTGTTAACTCGTCTATTGTAGATTTGATTTCTTCTTCGAATTCTAGTGGAGCGTCTCCGATTGGTAGATCTTCGAGATCTTCTGAAGCTTCTAAGCAGTCTTCATTAGGCTCGCAAGTGACAACTAAGCAAAATTCTGTATCGTCAACTGATCCTATTGTGCCGAATCCATGGCCATGTTTTGAATTGGGAGGCCGACTGGCGTTATTCCATAACTTTTCAAAATGTTGTGATTGACCTTTCGTCCATCGTCGAGGTAGGACACCACGTTGAATTAAACTTTGCACACAGGGAGAGTACCACTCAAAAGGTAATTCCATTAATTCAGAGGAAGTAACATCTTCAAATTGTACATCATTTTCAGTTTTGGAAGAAGAAGCACCACGGTAGAATTTGATTGGCTTAGCACCACCACCATGCACTTCCTTGACCACCATACCCTCGATTTTATTAGAATAGATCGGGTCAGGGTCATAGTATGCACATAGTGATTTATCCTCTCGTACATTGATTTGTATTCTTCATTCTTTTCATCTTCGAGAGAGATCTTGAATTGTGGTTTCTTCTGACTTATTGTCGTTGCTTCTTTCTTGATTTCTTCTTCTTCTTCTAAACTGTTCTCCCAATCAACATTGACGAATGGTTTTTTCTGTCCAACTGTTCCAACGTCTCTTCCACGACCTCGTCCCCGGCCTCGACCTCGGGTGCGAGTTCTGGAGAAACCTTCACCATCTCTCCGTAAGGGAGTGGTGAGTGACTGTTGGACTAGAACTTCAGGTTCTTCATCGTCTCGAACTTCTTTTGCTTCATTTGGTACGGTGTTTCTAGAGAAGATTGTTTTCTTCGGAGGCGCGTAGTAGGCTGCATCTTCATGAATTCCAATCTCATGTACGGAGAATGGTTGCAAATCACCTTTGATGCACTGTTCCCCTCCTTCGTAATACTTTATGCACTGGTGCAGAGACGACGGTACCATCCGATTTTCATGGATCCATGGCCGACCCAATAGAGCGTTGAACGATGTCTCAGAATCAATTATGTGGAATTTTGTGGTTGTCTTTGCTAAATCACCGGTCTTCATTAGTAGTGTTATTGATCCGAGAGCTCTTTCTCCTTTCTGATTGAACCCTCTTAATAACATCTTGTCTGTTTCAAGCTCGCGAGCATCAATTTCCAAATACGCTAGCGTCCGAAGATTCATTATGTTGATTGATGCTCCTGGATCCACCAACACTCTGGAGAGCGTAAACTTTCCAATAGTGACTGAAATGTACAACGGTCGGTTGTGATCAGCCGTTCCCAGTAGTAGGTCATTGTCTGTGAAGGTAACACCTCGCTGTTCTTTTAACGAACAAACCTCGTCTAGGGAATCTCCGGCCATTTGAGCTAAACAAATCTCTGGATCAAGTAAGGCCTTGATCAGAGCTTCCCTCATCTCCTTTGATAGGATCAGAGCGTCGTATATGCTCGGTTTGGTCGGTAGCTTCCTAAGATGGGCTAGCACGTTATAGTCCACTTTATTACCATGTGTTTCAGTTTCTTCTCGAACGGGCAATTCTTCTGCTGGGTTGGCTCTTCCTGAACAACCGCCTGCTTTCCTTTATCCTTTGGACACATCCTGAGAGGTAGAACTTTTCCGCTTCTTAGGTTGACTTCGGTAATTTCCTCTAAATCTGATGCTGGATATGCCGGTGTCTCCCCTTGAATCGAAACGACAGGCTCTTCTGGAGTTGCTTCGGAATCTGATAGTTCTAATTCTATCATGATCGGAGCTCCTCGAAATTCACAAATAGACTCGTTGCTTGTAGTGCTTTCATAGCCTCCTTTGTGAACATCTTCTTCATCGTGGTCATCGAGGTTATGTATGATTTGAGAATTGTTATTGGAATCGAGATCCGGATTAGGTTGGTTGTCGTTAGTTACGTAATCGTTAGAAACAGTCAAAACGTAGCCAACACCGAAACTCTTATCATTATAAGATCCCGTCGGGGCGAGCAAATAATCATACAGAGTCAGAGGTCCGAGGGATTTTCCCCCCGAATCGGAAATAACCATCCTAGGATAAGCAGCCCCTAGTCTACGCTTCGGAGCCTCGGTTTTCTTTTCTTCCACGATCTTCTCCTCCTTCTGGGGCGGTTCTTCGATCACAAGCGATAGTGCCGGCTCGGCAGGTTTCAAACTTTGAGTTGAAGCGCGCACCGAAGCGGTCTGGATATGATCCAAAATTTTCTTTGATGACTTCGTCCAAACAATACTCCATCCATCATCGGTCGTATACGGGTCTATCGGAACAATAGGATCCGTTGAAATAACATTGACGGAACCTCCTTTTTGGGGCTCCTTCATGTATTCTTTCGGAATCGTTATGTTCCCTTTTCGGAGATTGTCATCAAGCCAGCTCTTGAAAGTGATGCAATCCTCTATCTTATGCCCGAGCATCCGGTGGTAGGGGCAATAGTTCGGATGATCTTTCTTGTTGACTTCTTCTGGCCTTTTGGGCTCTGGTAACTGGAAATCTGGCGTCTTCATTAAACTATGAAACATCTTTGCTACTGCTTCAGTCTTGAATGGATATTTTTTATTCAGAAATTCTTTTAGGGTGCGCCGTTGACGAGGCGGTTGTTCATAATGCTGAGACGACTGATAGCTCGGTCGAGCTTGTTGGTAGTCTTGCTGAGGTTGCTGGTATGTTCGTTGCGGTGGTTGATAACTAGGTTGCGGTCGCTCTGGCGGTATCTGCACTGGCTGCTTGCCCTTATCTACTGCCGCGACGATTCCAGATTTCTTTTCAAATGTCTTAACGGGCTTCTGTTTATCAGTCTTGTCCACAAAACTTAGCTGCTTTGCCTCCTCTTGTAAGCTCCCGGCCTTGCTAAGCAACTTCTCGAAAGTCTTGATTGTAAATCCTTTGAGGAGAAGTGCTATAGGGTCGTGAATATTCTTAAGCAGGATGCCGACTGCGTGTTGTTCTTGAAGCTGTGGCTCACACTTCATGCTTAAATTCCTCCATCGAAGTATGTAATCCACCAAGGTCTCGTTCGGTTTCTGTCGCTCCACCACTAGATCACCGATGGTGATATGGTGCTGAGCTCCGGCGAATCGCTTAATGAAGAGGTTTTCTAGTTCCGAGAAGGTCTTAACTGATCCATTCGGCAATTCTGCGTACTAGTCGAAAGCAATCCTTGATAAACTGCTGACGAACTGTCGGAAGAGTAAAGCGTCACTCCCACCGGCATTGCAACAACTAGCACGAAAATGTGCAACGTGCTGCCGAGGGTTTCCGGTACCATCAAAAGTCTTGAACAGAGGTGGTACGAAGCCTTTTGGGTATTGGACTGCATCGAATTCTTTAGGGTAAGGTCTACCCGTCTGAATAGATGTTCCGCTGTTAGCTTGTGATAAGGCCTCTTGCACCTGCTGCTCTACCATGTTTTTGATGTCCTTTTCTGGAATCCTACTTTGTGCAGGATCTTTATTTTGTTGCTCATCTCCGTTGATGGATGTAATCTCTTTCCCTCCATCCGTAATGTGGATAATCTCTTGGGGCGTCTCTTTCTGAGGCTGTACTTGACTCTGGAGAGTGGCTAAAGCTGCAGCCATCTCTTCCATCCTCTTTGCCATCTGGGAAATCGTATCATCTCTTTCCTGAAGTTGTGCTCTCATCACTTCTGGTTCATCTCTTTCTGCAGCTGCTGGAGCACCTTGCGAAGCTGATGATCCTCATGTCTCAACCATGTTAGTCTCAGCATACTCGTCATCCATAAATTTTGATGAATCAAATTCATTTTCCAACTTTTCTCCTCTTTCTTTTGCCAACCGTCGGATATCCGTCCTTAGCTTTCCTATAGCATCCTCGAGGGGTCTCTTCCAGACGGTCTCGCGGTTGTCGTGTGATGGCTGTTGAACTTCTTTTTCGGGAGTTTCTTTTATTGCAGTAGCACTTTCTTCTGATTCAAGCTCTTTGACGAGGCTTTTCTTCTCAGGATGTTGTGTTGGTCTCGGCTCGGTAATAATAGGTCGCCACACCATTCTTCTTGCAACCGGAAGCCTAGGATCGGATGGTCTGTCGGCTATGTGCTGGAAGGTGGTATCCTCCCCAATTTGCAGACCTGATACAACAACGGGTGATCTGGCTTTTATCCTCTTCTTTGGTTTCTCTATGGCAGTAACATGCTCTATTCGCGGTCCGATGCGTGATTTAGCTGGCACCCGTCCAATCCATCTTAAAATTTCTGACATGAGACACCTTTCTTTCTTGGCCAATTTCTTTATTACTGCTTGCAGCCGGGCAAATGGCGTAGTCTTAACCCTTTTTCTCTTGTAGTTACTGTAGTATGCAGGTCGGGGTAATGTATCGGCGATTCTTCGGACATCTTCTTCATCCGATGCAGCAGAGAGAGGGTGGAACCTACTCCCTTCCAATTGTGGTGTATACTCAGATAGTTCATGTATCTCTTCTAGGAAAGCTACTTCAACAGCTTTAGCCTTCTCGATTCTGGCTATCTTTCTACTTCTATTTTTCCTTTGAGTCCGAGTCAGCGGTGCAACTCTTGAACTGGACCCAATTTCAAAAACAGGCAGTATTGCAGCGAAATCTGTACCCTCCACGGTGACAGGCTCATCATAGACTTGTATTTCCTTCCCATTCAGTTTGGCAGGAGCCGAGGTAGGTGCAGAGATGACTAGACCGGTGGGGGTAGAGACAACAGTCCTTCTACGAATAGCAATACTTCATTCAGCTGGAACCCTTTGCGGGGAGGGAATTCTTGAGTTGATTTCAAGTTGAACTCAATCAGAGGTTTCTCAGTTTCATGCACTTTGTCCGTAAGTGCGAAGAGAGTGACGTCAGTGATCTTGATATCTGTATTGTCGAATCCTTGTCCGAAACGGATGATCCATTGTGAGGCAGCTCATCCTTGTAGACAGCTAAGTCCAGTCCGTTGGTGAAGGAGAAGATTAACTTTGGGGTAGACATTTCTACAAGGCAGATTCCAAATGTCAGTCCTGAATTATATTTCCTTTTCTCGCAAAACTTAGGACGAAAAAGAAAGAGTCCGAACACATTTCTGTTTATCTTAATGTACTTGTGATTTTTAAAGGAGTATGTTTATTAGAAGGTCGCTTATTAGGGAATTCGTTTGTTAGAAACAAAACGATTAAAGGAGAAAGGTTATAGAAAAGGTAAAGGACCCGATTTAGAATTGGAAAGGAAGAGAAAGTCTTGTAAGATTTCTCGACCCGAGGGACCGATCCTAATCTAACACCTATTGGGGGTCCACCCCACCTCAGAAAAGAGGTAAAAGGATCTCGGAACCTCTCTATTTAGGGGTGTCTAAACAGTGGCTCCTAAATCCAAGAGAGTTGGCTATACCCATTCTAGACAGAAATGAACGTGGTATGCCAACAGAAAGAAGGGTGGTTGGATCCACTAGGGACATGGATGCACTACCGATTTATGAAAGTAAAACCATCTGATTAAAATGGAGAGAGTAACTAATCCCTAGCGGAGTCTCCAGAATTTGTCGGCATATATTTTTATAGGTTTTAAATTTAATTTAAATATGTATAAGATTTAGAAAGTAGCATTTGATCTTGAAAATAATTTTAAGTTTGAAAATTTTAAGATATGAAATCAAACCGATCTCACATCCCAAATAGTTTATATAAACGAGCACCGCACTACAAACCGTGTATCTATCCCGAAGAATAGACACACTGCTTGATGATGAGGCTCGATTAAATAAACTAGAAGATTTGTGACATCTGTTTGGTCTGCGAACCAATTTTATAAGCCGACAAGTTCCCCTGCTTAATATAAAGGAATTAAGCAGGGTTTATATTACTTGGGTTCTTAAAGTTCCCAATAAGGGCAAGCCCTATAGTTAATTACATCTTAAGTGACGGGAATCACCTAAGAAAACTCTCGATAATAATCAGTGGTTTTACTCTCAAGAATTTCAAAGTTTAAGGTTTTCAAACAATTGGTTTTTGGAAATTTCAATAGGGAATGGATCAAATTTGGAACAGTTTATTTTAGGGAATCGAAAGGAAGAGAAGTAGGGGATGTCACTGGACTTGAAGTGAACTTCGGTGACTTCCCAGCTATCCTATGGTTTGGCTTCGATTTAGGGAGAATTATTTAATGTTATAATCTTGCCAATTTTAGTTAATTAGGACTTATATTCGTATAACACAATCATTCAAATAGCCTTGAAGATGTGAGGGCTTATGTCGTACCAAACGACTACCTCGGAGTCCTAAGACCGGTTAGGACTTAATTTGCATAACATTATTATGCAAATGCCTAACAAAGAGTTGAGGATTTATGTTGCACTAGGCAAATCACCTCGAAGTCCTATGGCTTTGTTGTTTAATTCTAAGAAAAGTTTAGCTGATGTAGAATCCGAGTTTTGCTGACGACGATGGCCGTGCTGCCCACTATGCTCCAAGCTCCTTGTTGTCACAGAGGTTTTGTTTTAGAAGGTGAAAAATCAGGAGATGAGAGAAGTGTTTTGGTTTAGAGAAATCTTAAAATCCAAGTGTTTTTTTTAATGTTTTAATTAAAACAAATCTTAAAGTTGATTAAACAGAACCGATTAAGATCCCACGGTTCCGTCATCCCGGCACCGTTATTTTCATCGGATTCACTTAGTCCAGATGAATTTGCTAAACTCAACTGAATGAGTTCCACACTTTCATTTAGACCGTGGGAAATCCCGTTAGCAACACGTGGGTTACATCATCCGAGGTATTCCAGATCATCCAACGAGACGTTTTAATTTAGTTAAAGTTGTAATTTTTGTTGTTTTGTTTGTAATTAAATTTTGAGTTGTCTTATGTTTTGAAATGTTGTGGAGGTAAATTTTATCTTCTATGACTTTTAATTTAGTTTTGGGTTCCAGTTTTATGGCTATCCTAAAGGTTTCAGTTTTCATGCAACAATCTTATTTATCATGCAAGAAAAGTAAAACGTAGTGTAGGTAAATAAATTGCAATAAGGTAAATTGCAATAAAGTAAAAGCGTACCTGGAGGGCCTTCTCGTCATTCCCAGCTGAGACTTTAGTATTGCATTGCATGTATGTGTTTATAATTTTGCGTAAATTAAAGCATGCCGGAAAACGAGAAGAAGTAGAACTAAAAAGAAGTAACTACTCCATCCTATGATGTCTATGTTTAGATCCTGGTTGTCTACCAAGTCCTATGATGTCTATGCGAATTTCTATATTGTGTTTCAATAAACTTTGTTTAAATTCAAGTGAGGATGGTTTCGTTAAGCAGACATATTAAGTTTAATAGACCTCAGAGGTATCCAAACAGTCAAAGAAGGATGCAGGTCCATGCTTCCCTCTCATATCCTGATGAAAAGTCTCGGGCTAATTTAGAGTTATTATGTTGCTTAACAGTTCACCCTACCTATACCCTAATGCTTAATAAACACACTTGTTCGGGGTAGGTTGGTGCAGATGGGTTTAGGTGTGGTTTGGATTTGGATTGGTGGCAATTGGTAGTTTGATTTGGACTTATGGGAGTGATGTGAAGATTTGTTTGAGTTTGTGTTTGGATTTGGTTTTGGTTTATGTTTAAATTTGGTTTGTGTTTGGATTTGGTTTTGGTTTATGTTTAAATTTGAGTTTGGAATGTGAATTGAGAAGTTTATGTGGACATCGGGTAAAATTTGGGTTACTCCATGCATTCACTAAGCATAAGGGTATTCTTATTATGTTTTCTACACTAAGTTTTGATTTCCTAGAAGTCTTTATGAAGGGAAAAATGAACCATGCCCCAGGAGGCCTATCGTAGGTTTGATTGTTATCGTGTTGGTATTGTATTGTGGTCGGGACTGTTGTTGTATGTTGTGATTGTTGTGTTGTGGTTGTGTTATGATTATGTGTTATCATTGTTGTATGTTGTATGTTATTGTTTTATTTTGTTTATGTGTTATATTATTATTGTATGTTATTTTATTCTTATGTTATTTTATACGATGTTATGTTATTATTATTTTTATTATGTGTTGTTTAAACATATTATCTTTTATTTGTAATTAAATTTATTATCTTATTTAATTCATTGTGACTTATTTACTTTATTATCATTTATTTGTTTTTTTGTTTTATTTAATTAATTGGTTGTTATTTATTTGTTTTATTTAATTAATTATTATTTATTTATTTTATTTTACTTTAACTTGATATTTATTTATTATTATTTTAGTTTTAATTTATTTTATTATTTAATTTAATTAATTTAATTCAATTTATTAGCATTTACAATTATTATTTAATTTAATTTAATTTAACTTTATTTAATTTGTTTTATTTTAATTTATCATTTATTTTTAATTTAATTTAATTTAATTAATTATTATTTACAATTATTATTTAATTTAATTTAATTTAGTTTATTTCATTTTAATTTATCACTTATTTGCATTATTATTTAATTTAGTTTAATTTATTTAATGTAATTTAATTTTAACTTAACTTTTTATTTACTTTATTTATATTTTATTTAATTTATTTAATTAATTAATTTAATTTAATTTATTATTTATTTACATTATTATTTAATTTAATTTAATTTAATCTAACTTTATTTATTTATTTAATTTAATTTAATTTAATTAATTAATTTAATTTAATTTCATTTATTATTTATTTACATTATTATTTAATTTAATTTAATTTAACTTAATTTATTTAACTTAATTTAATTTATTTATTTATTTTAATTTAATTTTAAATTATTTATTTATTTACATTATCATTTAATTTAATATAATTTTGATTTATTTAATTTAATTAATTTATTTAATTTATTTAATTTAAACTATTATTTATTTAATTGTTTTTGGTTTACTTAATTATTATTTAATGTAATTTATTTAATTTAATTATTAGTTTAATTTAATTTATTTAATTTAATTATTATTTGATTTTAACTATTTAATTTTAATTTAATTCATTATTCATTTATATTATTTAAATTATTTTTTCAATTTATGTATATATGTATTATTCATTTTTTTATCCTTACATTTTTATAAGTTATTTTATTTTAATTAATTATATGTACATTTTTATTACTTAAATATTATTGATTTATTATTATTAATTTATATTATTAATTTACATTATTTATTATTATCATTTTTATTATTATTTATTTATTTATAAGACTTTTCATTTTCTCTCTCTTAAATTATTCTTTTCTTTATTTAAAGTTATTATCATTTATATTAAGTTATTATTTCTTAAATTTATTATTTACATGTATATTTATATTTAGATTATTTTAAAAAGAATGATGTTTTTATTTACCTATTTTTATTATTTATTTATCTATTTATAAAGCTTTTTAAATATTCTCTCTCCTAAATTATCCTTTCATTTATTTTAAATTATTACCATTTATTTAAGTTATTATTCATTAAAATTATCATTCACATATGTATATTAAAAAAAAAACACTTTTATTTACTTCCTTTATTTTCATTATTTATTTTACTTATTAATTTACATATATATATTATTATTCATTTATTTATATTTTAGTAGTTATAATATTTTTAAAATTAGTGTAGTTATTCTTATTTAGTATGGTTATATTTTATTTTACATTTAGTATTAAATTTAATATAGTATAGTTTATTTTAGTTAAAAATTAGTAAAAATATTATTTAATTTATTTAAATTTATAATTATATCACTTATGTTTTTACATTCATTATTATTTATTTTTTGATTTTTTTTATTTCATTTTCTTTTGGTTTTATTTTTATTTTATCCTTATGTTCATTTTTCTTTTTTATTTTATTTTCTTTATGTTATGTTTATTTCTTTTTACTTTTCATTTCCTTTATGTTGTATTAAAAATTTTAAAAAATTCATTTTTTTAATGTAATAAAAACTAGGTGAAAAGATTAGGTGCTATTTTTGTAAATATTTAACATTAGCCATATAACTTTGCATAAAGAGAAATTGTTAAGCTTAAACATGAATAAAATTTAAATGGCATGAAGATTTGTAAAGGAAATAACCTACACATGATTTTTGAAAACATACATGGAGAGATTTTTTTTAAAAAAAACTAAATTGGTTTGCATAAAAAGGAAATCCCTAAGCATGGAAGAGTTTAACACATAATTTTTGTAAACCTATGTAGAGGAAGAAGAACTTTAAAGAAAATACATGTATGTGTGATTTTAGGCTAAGCATGAGAGGGTTAAAATGTTTCTTTGAAGCTTAAGTGTTCATAAGATAAAAGAGAGGGGGAAGAAGCTTACCTTGCTTGGAGGAGATAATGGAAGAAACCTTGGAGAAGCCCTTGATGAAGCTCACGGCTAGGAGGATTTTTTTGGGAGTGGAATGGCTAAGTGTAAGAGTGTGTGTAAGTGAGTGTGTAAGGGTGTGTAAAGTGGGATTATGGGGGCATTTATGGAGAGAGGCTCACGGCTAAGATTTAAGGAGGGGATAAGGGAGTGATGAGGTGGAGGCATGATGAAGGTAAGGAGGAGGTAAGGAGGAGGTGAGGTGGAGGCATGGTGAAGGTAAGGTAAAGGTAAGGAGGAGGTGAGGTGGAGGCATGGTGAAGGTAAGGAGGGAAGACTTTTTTTTTTTTTTAAAAATGTATTTTATTTTTTTTTCTTGTAGGGCTGCCGTGAGGTGTAAAAAAAAGGAAGTATGTGGGTGTGTGTGAGTGGGTGTATTTTAATTTGGTGAATTTTGGATTTTGGGTCCATTTTAAGAACATTGGGCTAACTTAAATTTAGATTGGGCTAAAGCTCGAATGAAGCCCAAGTGCCTTGATCAATATTGTCCACATGATTATAATGAAGATTTTTCATGAAGACACAAAGTGGTTTTGAGCTCATTTGGAGGTTCAATTTTGGCATGGATTGGATTTTTTATTATTTTGGACCATGTTGGGTTCGGGCCAAGCTATCTTGAGTTTGAGTGGGAATGGGGTTCAGAGGTCTCCAACAATATTGTAGATATGGTTGTCTCGAAGATTTTTCATGAAGACATGAAATGATTTTGACATGGTTTGGAGGGTCAATTTGGTGGATTTAAAACATGTGTTCAGCTTGGGTCAAAATTGGGGTTTCTTTGGTCCAAAATGGATTTGGGTAAGACCCGAGCTCAAATTATGGGCAATTGATGATCCAATTCAGTTTAAGGAGGTGTTAAAAAGAGTTTGAAATTGAAATTTGGGAGGAATTGATTGACATTGGGTCACTTTAGGAGTTTTGGGTTATTTAGGCAAAATTGGGGATTTTGATTTCAAGTGGAATTAGATTCAAATGTGGGTCATATTGGACTTGAATTTGATGAAAATTGGGGTCAATTGGGTCAAGATTGGGTTTGGTTTAGGCACCTTTAGGTTAAATGGGCCAAGTTGGGATTTTGGATTGAAAGTGTATTAATTTGGCAAAATTGACCCATAGTGTAGTTGAACAAAATGAAATTAGGAATATTTGAGATTTTTTGGAATTTTCTGGGAATTTTTAGAATTTTTGGATTTTTTGGGTAAAAGGGTATTTTGGTAATTTTGGGGGGGTTTAGGGGTATTTTTGGAAATTTTGGTATTTTTGGCCAAAGATGGTCAATTTGAATGGTGGGAAATGTTTAAGGACTGATTTTGAGGAATTTTGGAGAATTTAGGTAATTTTGCCAAATTTGGGCAATTTTAAGGGTATTTGGTAGGCTTGGTGGGTCCGGGGCCCCGGGGGTCAAAAATTGAAATTTTGGAAAAATGAAGATTGATCCAGTGTAAGTGAAATGGAATCATTTTGGTTGAGCCATGAAGCCATATTAAACCCATGTGAGCCATGAGATGACTCATTTGAGGCATTCATTATGTTGTTCCTAACCCTCTTAGCCAGGGCTGGGGGTTAAGGACCATCCATATGAATTACCTACATGAGTCAGGAAGTCAAGTTGGGTGGGAGTGTGGTTTTAGGACTTGGAGTGTATGTGAGAGTGTAGTGTGTGTACAAGTCAACCCTCACTAGACCAGGCCATCCAGGGTATTCCTAAGGCCAAAAAGTTCTATAGGGAACTCATCCTTTAAACCTCCACATTTGATCTCAACCCTCTAGGTGATTAGCGGTTCACAATCAAGCCTGTGGGGTTTGCAGGGAGTTAAGAAGTAGTTTGAATTTCTAAGTGGTGGGTTCCGTTTCTAATTCTCTAAGATAGTCAAAGGAAAAGCCTATGGCTAGATCCTAAGCTCTAAAGAGGGAGAAGAGGAAAGACCTCATCAAAAAATGAGGTCAACACCAATATCCACTGGCCTTCCAGTTTCTATACAGAAATTCAGAATAGCACTTTCTTTCGTTACCTTACTTATCTTCATAGTAGGAATTGATTTTGTCGAAATAAAGTAATGCCACTGCTTTGATACCGGATTCAAGGATGAAGAAGAGAAACTGATATATCAATTATCCCTTACTTCCCATTCTTTATTCTCATCCGTCAAATAATGATAGATTTCATTCATATCATTGCTCTTCGCATTAAAATTTGCATAATGAAAAATAGGTACATTTTCAATCATGAAGAGATCATTAATCCTCGCATGAGTGAATGGTACACGCCTACCTTGCATAAAAACACATCCTTGGTTGATCCCATGCAGATTTTCATAAAATTCTTTCACGACCGAAACAACCACTGCAGCGGTAGTGTAGCATAACACTTCCCAGCGCCTTTGCTTCACTATCTCTTCAACTCTTGTTGTCGGACTCTCCAAACCTCGATTCACAAAGCCTCTTTCCTTGATAATCCTTCTTTTCATCATCACTTTATGGAATAGACGCTGCGCCTCGAAACTAACGAACATCTGTCGGTTGTAAATGCTTGATCTAGGGAGTTCAATGGAGTAGGAATCCATGCGATGCGAATTGGGAAAGGAAGTTTTGGTTCTCTGGTGGTTATGGGTTCAAAATGGAGTTTTGGGGTGTTTTAAGGAAGAAGATCCCGCTCAAAACCGCCAAAAACCGTATTTTAAAACTTAAAAGCCGTCACCCAGAATTTAGGCGTCGGCGGTGCTCAAACTAGAAATTCGGGTGGTTTAAAAGAATAGGACGCCGGCGGCGCCAGTGGTAAAAATTTTCACCGAATTTCGTTTAGCTCGAAATAATTCATTTTCATAATAAGATCCAATATATTTTTAATTTTTAACTTATTTAGGGGTAATTAGGATTCTTAAATAACAAACTGAAAGCACAAACAAAAATAAGCAAGCAAACACAACACACAAGTACACATGGTTTGCCTCCCATAAAGCACTTGGTTTAACGTCGTCAGCCCGACAAACCATTCAGTTAACCAGGATGACTCAGCAATAAAACCTCTTTGAAATCTGGTAAAGACCCTCCAAAGTAAGGTTTTAAACGATGCCCATTAACTTTGAAAATATTTCCAGTCTTAGGATCCTCGATATCGACAGCTCCGAAAGAATGAACTTTCACTACAGTAAAAAGTCTCATCCATCTGGACTTAAGTTTTCCAGGAAATAATTTCAATCTCATATTATATAATAAAACTTTTGGTCCCAGTTCAAATCATTTTTTCAATATCTTCTGATCATGCCACAATTTAATTTTCTCTTTATAAATTCTATCATTATGAAATGATTCATTTCTAATTTCTTCCAACTCATTTAATTGCATAAATGTTTTTCTCCCGCATTTTTCAAATTAAAATTCAACTCCTTAATCGCCCAATATGCTTTATGCTCCAATTCAACCAGCAAATGACAAGTTTTGCCAAATACTAATCTATAAGGAGACATTCCAATAGGGGTCTTAAAAGCAGTCCTATAAGCCCGTAATGCGGTATCTAATCTAGCAGACCAATCTAATTTATGAATATCCACTGTTTTATCCAAAATTCTTTTAATTTCTCGATTCGATACTTTCACTAAACCACTAGTTTGGGGATTATAAGAAGTAGAGATCCTATGAATAATGTTATATTTTTTAATTAATCTCTTAATTTGATTGTTTCTGAAATGAGATCCACCATCAGTTATAATTTCTCTCGGCATTCCATATCTTGTAAATATATTTTTCTTTAAAAATTTAGTAACACTCCGAGCATCACATCTTGGTAAAGCAACAGCTTCAATCCATTTCGAAACATAATCAACAGCGACCAATATATATAAATTTCCAAATGAAGGTGTAAATGGTCCCATAAAATCTAATCCCCATACATCAAAGATTTCAACTTCCAAATTATAATTCAGAGGCATTTCATTTCTCCTAGAAATATTACCTACTCTTTGACATCGATCACAAAATTTAATATATTTATAAACATCACGAAAAAGAGTTGGCCAATAAAATCCAGATTGTAAAATCTTATATGTCGTTTTATCAACACCAAAATGACCTTCAAATTCAGAATCATGACATCTCTGAATGATTGGATTAATTTCTTCATGTGGCACACATCTTCTAATAATCAGATCCTTACACTGTTTATATAAATAGGGCTCATCCCAAAAATAAAATTTAGCATCATATTTAATTTTTATTTGTTGTTTCCTTATTAAATCCGATGGTATAATATCACTCACAATATAATTCACAATATCAGCATACAAAGACAAATTCTTTTCCATAAGAATATACAATTGTTCATCAGGAAAAGTTTCTGTAACTTCCTTTTCAAATTTAGATAATTTATCATGTTCTATTCTTGACAAATGATCAGTGATTTGATTATCAGATCATTTCCTATCAACTTTCTCAAAAGCAAATTCCTGCTAAAGGAGTATCCATCTAATCAATCTAGGTTTAGCATCCTTCTTTTGCATTAAATACTTGATAGCTGAATGATCAGTATGAACTATACTTTTAGTCCCAATTAAATAAGATCTAAACTTATCAAAAGAAAACACTATAGCTAATAACTCCCTTTTAGTAGTGGTATATTTAATTTGAGCATCATTAAGAGTTTTACTAGCATAGTAAATGACTTTGAAAGTTTTATCATACCTTTGCCCCAACACAACTCCAATAGCATAATCACTAGCATCACACATCAATTTAAATGGTTTCTCCCAATCAGGTGAAACAATTATAGGAGCAGTGATTAATTTCTCTTTAAGTAATTTAAAAGCAGACAAACATTCATCATTAAAATCAAACTTCCTATCATTTTCTAGAAGTTGGCACAAAGGTTTAGTAATTTTAACAAAATCTTTAATAAAACGCCTGTAAAATCCAGCACGTCCTAAGAAACTCCGCACCTCTCTCACAGTAGTGGGTAGTGGTAATCTCTCAATCACTCAAATTTTAGCATGATCGACCTCCATACCAAATTCAGAAATTTTATGCCCAAGCACTATTCCTCCTGCAACCATAAATTGACATTTTTCTCATTTCAGAACTAAATTTGTTTCCTCACAGAGTTTCAAAACTTTTTACAAGTTTTCCAAACAAATATCAAATGAAGTTCCAAACACAGAAAAATCATCCATGAAAACTTCTATTCCATTATCTATCATACTACTAAAGATAGACATCATACATCTTTGAAAAGTTGCAGGTGCATTACACAATCCAAAAGGCATTCTTCGAAAAGCAAATGTTCCGTAGGGGCTAGTAAATGTTGTCATTTCTTGATCCTCAGAAGCAATAAGTATTTGATGATAACCAGTATATCCATCCAAAAATAATAGTACTTGTGTCCAGCAAGTCTATCCAACATTAGATCGAGAAAAGGAAGAGGAAAGTGATCTTTTCGGGTGGCAGCATTTAGTTTTCTATAATCAATACAAATTTGCCACCCATTAAATTGTCTAGTTGGCAAAATTTGATTTCTTTCATCCACTTCCACAGTCACTCCACCTTTCTTCGGTACACAATGAATTGGACTTACCCAAGCACTATCCGAAATAGGATAAATAATTCCAGCATCAAGCCATTTTAAAATTTCCTTCTTAACTATTTCTTTCATTATAGGATTTAATCTCCTTTGCGGATCAATTTTAGGTTTATGTTCTTTATTTAATAAAATTATATACATACAGATCGAAGGACTGATTCCTTTGATATCTGCCAAAGTCCATCCAAAAGCCTTTTTGTATCTTTTTAAGATTTCCAATAATTTTTGTTCTTGATATTCAGTTAACTCCGAAGATACAATAACTGGTAGGGTAGATGATTCTCCTAAAAACATATACTTTAAATGCTTAGGGAGAATAATCATCTCAAGTTCAAGAGGTTTAATAATAGATAAAATTAAACTTTTATCTCCACCTTCCATGGTATCTAACACTTCAAATTCCTCCTGAATATACTCTAACTCCTTATTCTTCTTTTTATCTGAATCTTTTTCAATTCTAGTTTCATCTTCAATTATATTTTCATACTCCACATTCTTTTCAAACATCTCTTTAAAATAATCATTTCTCAAATATTCGCAGACTTCCATCCTAAAACATTCATCATCTTTTGCAACTGAGGGATACTTCATAGATTTCAAAATATTAAAGGTCACCTCTTGATCATTAACTCTCATAGTTAATTCCCCTTTTTGAATATCAATTACAGCTCTTCCAGTAGCTAGGAATGGTCTTCCTAAAATAATTGGAATATCTTTATCTTCCTCCATATCAAGCATAATAAAATCCACAGGAAAGATAAATTTATCCACTTTTACTAACACATCTTCTACCACTCCCTTAGGATAAGTAATAGAACGATCGGCTAATTGAAGAGTTACAAATGTAGGAGAAATTTCTCCAATTCCCAATCTTTTGAAAGTTGATAAAGGCATAAGGTTAATACTAGCTCCCAGATCACATAAGGCTCTTCCAAAAAACTTTTCACCTATAGCACACGGGATAGTGAAACTACCAGGATCTTTAAGTTTTTCAGGAAGCTTTTTCTGAATTATTGCACTACACTCTGTGTTAAGCGCAACAGTCTCATGATCCGTGAACTTTCTCTTTGTTTTAAGAATATCCTTCATAAATTTTGCATAATCAGGCATCTGTTCTAATGCTTCAATGAAAGGTATATTTATTGTTAACTTCTTAAGGTTTCCAAAAATTTTCCAAATCTGTTATCCCTATTTTTCTGCTTCAATCTTTAAGGAAATGGAGGATGTGGTTTCTCAATAGTAATCTTCATTGGTTCAAGAGGATATTCCAGGTCTGGATAAATCTTATTTGAACCTTTTTCAATATTCACCTTCTCCTTCTCTTCTTCAACTTCTTTTTGCACTCTAGTTTCTAATTATTTTCCACTCCTTAATTGAATAGCCTTAATTTGTTCCTTGTTTTGATCTTTTGGATTGATCTCCACATTACTAGGAAGCGTTCCAGAAGGTCTATTATTAAGCGCAGTGAAAATATGTCCCAATTCATTTTCAATATTTTTTATCGCAACACCTTGAAATTGTAATTGATTACCCATATTCAAAATCATTTCTTCTGTAGACAACTTCCTATCCTTAAATTGTGGGTTATTATTGAATCCAGGAGGATAAGATGGTCTAAAGTTAGTAATTCATTGGTTGTTTGAATTTCCAACTGTGTTCATAGAATTGTGCCCCCATTGTGGGTTCACATTAGCATTATTATTATTCCAATTGAAATTTAGGTGATTCTTCCAACAAGAGTTATAATAATTCGAATAAGGGTTATTAGGTCTATTAATCGCGTTCAAATTCTCATAAGGTGTTTGAGATTCAATTATCTACCTAAATGAATTTTCCTCTAACACTGGGGGTGGTTGAGAATAATTCATTCTATATTGATCTATTTTCTTAGAAAGTGCTGCTATTTGAGAAACTATCATAGTCATCATATCAGAATCATGAACACTAGCTACTCTCTTAGGATTTACCCGTTCAGAGGGCCATTGAAAATTATTAGTAACCATCTCTTCAATCAACGAATATGCTTCATCGAAAGGTTTGGACATTAACGATCCACCAGCAACAGCATCAATAATTGATCTCAATGATCCCACTAATCTGTTATAAAAAGTTTGAACTATTAACCAATCTGGCAAAGCATGGTGTGGACACTTCCTAAGAAGATCTTTAAACCTCTCCCAAGTTTCATATATTGACTCTCCTTCAAACTGACCAAAAGATGTGATATCATTTCTTAATTTCGCAGTTTTTGATGAAGGGAAATATTTTGATAGAAACTTTTGAGAAAGTTCTCCCCAAGTTCGAATAGATCCGAGTGCTTAATGAGTTTAACCACGCCTTAGCTTTATCCCTTAAGGAAAAAGGAAAAAGTCTAAGTCTCACAGCATCACTCGACACTACATCATATTTAAAAGTAGCACATAGTTCTAAAAAACTAGCGAGATGTAAATTTGGGTCTTCATTAGGTGTTCCTCCGAATTGATTATTTTGTACCATTTGGATAATAGCAGGTTTAAGTTCAAATGAATTAGCAGCAACATCAGGATTTTGAATAGTTATATGAATTTCATCTGCTGTTGGGTTAGCATAATCTCTTAAAGGTCTTGGCAAATTTCCAACATTAATATTCTGATTCTCTTGATTATTCGCTATTTCGCTGTAATTTTCAATTTGTTTTTGTTGTTTTTTAATTTTTCTAATAGTACGCTCTAACTCTGAATCATAAGGTATCAAACCTACAGACCCACTACTACGCATATAAAATCACACTAAAAAGTAAATAAGCACACAAATATACTACAAAGTAAAGGTTTTCAGTTACTACAATATCTATAAATAAGTACCGTTTATCTAACTTCCCGGCAACGGCGCTAAAAACTTGGTACGAATTTATATATTATGCAAGAATTTATGAAGTCAGATTTATATATTTTTATAATGATTTAGTAAAGTCACAAATTCAACGCAAGTATAAGTATCGTATCAAGTAATACGGAGGCTCTAATGGAGTCACGGTTATCGATCCACGAGGGAGGTGAACGTTCTTTAAATCAGATAATATAGCACTAAATTCCAATACCAATTGTAATAATTGCTCGAAGTGTACTACAACTAGTTAATGCAAAGTACGGTAATAATAAAGCTACTACAATTACTTCTACTTATTGAACTATTTTAACTAACACACACTAGCTTATGTGATTTATAAGATACTTCTATATGAAAAGTGTCTTCCTTCCCGCATAAAGATTATGATGTGTGGAAGATGAAGAATGTTAATCTTTTGTATTGTGCCAAATAGGAGCATTTTTGCTTCTTTACCCTTAAAAGAGTACACCCTCTTCCAAGCAAGTAAAGAACATTGTCATATCTTAAGTTTAGTCACTAAATCTAAGGCTAGGCTGGGAGGATACTGACTCTCAATACGGAGCTTCCACTCACCCTTCACCCGAAGGCTAACCATAGGTTTTAGTTACCAATCTTAAGACCAAATTAGGGATCCCATTCTATCACCATGAAACCTCCAACTTGAAGTTCAACAAAACTCATTTCCCTATTTATTTGCACTTAATCCCCATGAACTACGCAATTCATTCATGGACATTAAATGGGTTCTTCATTCTTGTTGTAGAACATTCAATTCTTTTTGGAATTAATATTCCTCAACATGTTTTAACAATTCAATTGGCCGGATTGAAAAGTAAATTAAGTTCCAAATGAAAGAAACATCATAACTTCTATACACTTAAAAAGCACATCAATTCCACATCACCACATGATCACTACTTTATGCAAGAAGAAAGGCAAGGGAAACTACTCACAAATCATGGAGAAGATATAAGAACACATGGATTTTATATAAGAAAGAAGAGTCATACAAACCACAATAGTAAATACAACTTATCTCTTTCTCTTCCCCAAGAAAATTCCTTCAAAGTTCCCTTGATTCCTCTTCCTATTCCTTGCAACACTTGATTATCTCCTTGGAACAAAGATGAAGAAGCAATCTCTCACTTTACTCACTCTTCTCCCCTCTTTAGAGAAGAATCTCTCTTAAAATCACAAACCCTAACTCTCTCTCACACTTTCCTTACACTCTCTACAGCAATCCTCCTCTTCCTTTTCGTCTTGAACACTTAATTTTATGTTAGGAACGAATTCCCCAAGAGTTTCTTCAAGCACCTCTTCAAAAATCCGCCAAAACTCTTCAATTTGAAATGAACCGACATAGGGCACCGGCAATGCCCGATAGTGGCGCCGGCGGTGCCCTATCGTGCCAATAATTCTGGAGGTTCGGGAATAGGGCGCCGGCGGCGCCCATTCTGGCGCCGGCGGCGCCAGTGGCTATTTTCCTCCAAATTGCTCCATTTTGCTCCAAATTCGTTCCTTTTTGCATTTTTCGCTCCAATCACTTATATTCATCATACATGCAACAGATCATGAAAAATAGCTTCCTTTAAAGTGCAATATCACCAAAAATAGGTAAAAACATATAGCTAAAAGAGTATATATTTTTGGTGCATCATGAATCCTACTCCAACTCCTCTGACGAAAATCTCGTACTCTTCAGCATCCACGAAATTGGCATAAAACACCTTAACCACAAGGATAACAACAACAGCAGTGAAATTGCAGAATCGTTGCTAGTTGAGTGCAACGATTGTTTCCTCAATTCTTCCTCCCGGATTGTAAAAACTTTGTTCTGAGATAAACTTCCGAGTGGTAGCAAAATCATTGTACCGGAAATGTGCAGCGGCAGTGACAAACTTGCTACGATCAAAATTTTCTCTTTCATTTCCTTGCTTAGATTTGGGTGCCATCTAAACGTGAAATAAAAATGCAAAATAAATTTATAGGATCACAGAAAATATACTAATTTAAGCTTTTCAAACTTGAAAGAGCTTAAAAATCCATGGATTTAACTCTAAAACTCAAAATTTTTTCTCAAAATTTCGGTTTACTTCAATGTGAGTAAAATCCACTGTGAAAATCGAAAATAATTAGTTTAGAATGTAGATCTGACCTTAGGATGAAGGAATCGAGTGATTTGATGCTCAAAAACTTAAAATCCAGCCTCAAATGAAATCTCTAAGGTCTCTTTTCATGATAACTAGAGGAAAGGGAAGCTTAGGCGTCAAAAATTGCATGGGGGTGTTTAAGAAGATGAAGTTTCGGGTTTAGGCCGAACCGGCGCCTAGGCGCCGAATTCTGGCGCCTAGGCGCCAGACTCGCCTTTCCAAAAATTCGATTTAAATTTTATATTTTCCACAAAAACTTGTCAAATTTGACTCCTAATTACTCTTATAAGAGTATTAATCCAATTTATATCTTCCAAACATTTCCACAATCAGTTTAAAATGATAACTAAGATCCACATTTCAAACACGAAATTTAACTAACTCTTCAATTCAAATTCACAATTTTCATTCCAAACTCATTAAATTCCAGAACAAGATTATAACAAGGTTCATCATTCTATAAACAATACAAATATCATAAATTCAAAGCAAATTCCAAATCCAACAACACACATTGAACAATAAAGCAAACACACAAACTAGATAATCGACACACTAGAACTTGACTCAATCACACCTAGAACACATAAGAGATCTATTCACCACTGATCTTCAATTTCCATCTCTTTTGCAATGAATTTTGTTAGGACCTAATGGATAGAAAACCAACGCTCTTGGAAATTCTAAAGCCTTCTTTTCATCGATCTACTTGTTCTTCACGTACATTGCTACTTGAGCGTCTTGATAGGCCGCCATATGATCAAATTGAAGTTTCGTTTTCTATTCCATGTGTTCAATTTGATGATACATTTCATGCAAACGATTCTCAATGCTTTGAAGTTTCGCTTCAATCTTTTCTAATCGACTAAACAATCTCCCCATACTAACAACAATAAAACCATTAAAATAAGGTTGAGAATCTTTGGGAGATTTGTCTCATTGCTCATTTCCATGATTTCCTCTATCCATTGCTTCCAAACTCCTCTTAACTCCTCCAAAATAGATTGCTCTGGTCGAAATTAAGGTTTCTATGTGATTGAGGACAAAGTAGGTCAATATATAGGGAGATTTCGTGTGCAAAACTGAAGAATTTCGATTTTTACACGACCTGTAACCGTGACGCTTAGGCGTTGGAATCTAGCACCTAGGCGCCGGATCATCGATACGCGCAGGTTATTCTGGCGCTTAGGCGCCAACTTTTGGCGCCTAGGCGCTGGAACCTTGATCGACTCCCATTCGCCTATCGTCAACTTTTCAAAGTTTCAGTCTTAAAAATAGGTCTAAAAAGGGTGTGATCCACATACAAACACGATTAAGATAAATTCAAATCACAAACAATCACACTGATAATAAATGGTTTGCCTCCCACAAAGCGCTTGGTTTAACGTCGTCAGCCCGACCTAATTAATTAAATTAATCGGGTAGACTCAGTTCATGAGCCTCTTTGTAATTTGGTTTTATTTCTCCCATATGAGGCTTCAGTTTTAATCCATTAACTTTAAATACTTTTTCAGTTTTGGGATCTTTAATATCCACAGCTCCATAAGGGTACACTTTTTCAATTATAAATTGTCTCATCCATTTAGATCTTAATTTTCCAGGAAAAAGTTTTAAACGAGCATTAAATAATAACACTTCTTGTTCAGGCTCAAACATTTTCATTGAAATATTTTTGCCATGCAATTTCTTCATTCTTTCCTTATAAATCTTTCCATTCTCATATGATTAATTTCTTATCTCTTCCATTTCATTCAGTTGTAATAATCGTTTCTCTCCTGCGACATTCAAATTGTAATTGAACTCCTTTATCGCCCGAGAAGCTTTATGTTCCGGTTCGACGGGTAAGTGACATTGTTTACCATAAACTAATCGATAAGGTGACATTCCGATAGGTGTCTTATAAGCTGTTCTATAAGCCCATAATGCAGAATCAAGTCTATCAACCCAGTCAGTTCTTTTAGGATTAACAGTCTTCTCTAATATTCTATTAATTTCTCTATTTTATACTTCAGCTGTTCCACTTGTTGAGGGTGATAAGCAGTTGCAATTCTATGTTTAATTCCGAATTTTTCCAATAATGATTGAATTCTTATATTTCTGAAATGACTTCCCCCATCTGTAATAATTACCTTGGGCATTCCAAATCTTGTAAAAATCATTTTCTTTAGAAATTTCGAAACACTTTTGGAATCACAGTTAGGTAAAGCTACAGCTTCGATCCACTTTGAAACATAATCAACTGCTAATAAAATATAAATCTTTCCAAATGATGGTACGAAAGGTCCCATGAAGTCTAAACCCCATACATAAAAAATTTCAATTTATAATATAAAGTTTAGAGGCATTTCATCTTTTTTGGATATATTCCCTATTCTTTGACATCGATCACAAGTTTTCATATAAATTTCAACATCTTTTAATAAAGTAGGCCAATAAAAACTAGAATTTAAAATTTTAAATGCAGTTTTATCTACTCCAAAGTGTCCTCCAAATTCAGAATCGTGACATTTTTGAATAATTGCAAAAGTTTCTTCTAAGGTACACATCTTCGAATCACAGAATCTCTTCCTATTTTAAATAAATGAAGATCTTCCCAAATATATGATTTACAATCATTCTTGAATTTCTGAATATATTTGTTATTCAACCATATAGCAAAATATTGCTAACCAAATAGTTAACTATATCAGCATACCAAGGCATTTGTAATCCTTGAATGACATATAGTTGTTCATCAGAGAATTTCTCATTTATATTTTCTTCATAAATCTTCTCATTATTATTTTTAATTCTCGATAAATGATCAACAATTTGGTTGTCAGTTCCTTTTCTGTTCACAATCTCAAAATCAAATTCTTGTAAAAGTAAAACCCATCTGATCAATCTAGGTTTAGCATCCTTTTTAGATATTAAATACTTAATAGCAGAATGATCAATATTTACGATACATTTCGTTCTAAGAAGATATGGTCTAAATTTATCAAAGGCATATACTATTGCTAAAAGCTCTTTTTCAGTAGTAGTGTAATTTATTTGAGTTTCATTAAGAGTTTTGCTAGCATAGTATATAACATTAAAAATTTTCTCATATTTTTGTCCCAATACAACTCTGTCGGCATACTTTTAGGTTATGTGTTGTATTTTGAAAAGGGGGTCGCCTACAGAAGTTGTCGGCGAATTTTTTTTAAATTTAATTTAAATATATATATATAATTTGGAAAGTAGCATTTGATTTTGAAAATAATTTTGAGTTTCAAAATTTTAAGATATGAAATCAAGCTGATCTCACATCCCGAATAGTTTATATAAACGAGCACCGCACCACAAGCTGTATATCTATCCCGGAGAATAGACACCGTTGCTTGATAATGGGGCTCGATTAAATAAACTAGAAGATTTGTGACATCCGTTTGGTCTACGAACCAATTTTATAAGCCGACAAGTTCCCTAGCTTAATATAAATGAATTAAGCAGGGTTTATATTATCTGGGTTCTTAAAGTTCCCTATAAGGGCAAGCCCCTATAGTTAATTACATCTTAAATGACGGGAATCACTTAAGAAAACTCTCGATAATGATCAGTGGTTTTGCTCTCGAGAATTTCAAAGTTTAAGGTTTTCGAACAATTAGATTTTGGAAATTTCGATTGGGAATGGATCAAATTTGGAACAGTTTATTTTAGGAATCCAAAGGAAGAGAAGTAGGAGAAGTCGAGGATCCAAGAGGAATCTTGGCAACTTCCCGACTATCCTACTGTTTGGCTTCAATTTGGGGATTCATTTAATGTTTCATCTTGCCTGTTTTAATTAATCAGGACTTATATTCGTATGACACAATCATACAAACAGCCTCGAAGATGTGAGGGTTTATGTCGTACCGAACGATCACCTCGGAATCCTAAGACCGGTTAGGGCTTAATTTACATGATATGATCATGCAAATGCCTAACGAAGAGTTGAGGATTTATGTTGCACTAGGCAAACTACCTCGAAGTCCTATGGCTTGGTTATTTAATTCTAAGAAAGTTTTCTTGAAGTAGACTCGGGGTTTTGCGATGACGATGGCCGTCGCTGCCCACCATGCTCCGAGCTCCTTGTTGTTGCGAGAGGTTTAGTTTTAAAAGTCATAAATCGAGGAGATGAGAGAAGTGTTTTGATTTAGAGAAAATCTTAAAATCCAAGTGTTTTTTAATATTTTAATTAAAACAAATCTTAAAGTTGTTAGAACGAGAACCGATTAAGATCCCGCGGTTCAGTCGTCCACCTGCAGTTATTTTCATTGAATTCACTTAGTCCGGATGAATTTGCTAAACTCGATTGAATGAGTTCCACACTTTCATTTAGACCATGGGAAATCCCGTTAGCAACACGTGGGTTACATCATCCGAGGTATTCCCGATCATTCATCGAGACGTTTTAATTTAGTTGCAATTGTAGTTTTGTGTTCTGTTTGTGATTAAATTTTGAGTTGTTTTATATTTTGAAATGTTGTAGCGGTGATTTTTATCTTGTAATGACTTTTAATTTTTGGTTTCAGTTCACGGACTATCCTAAAGGTTTTGGTTTTCATGCAACTATTGTTTGTCATGCAAGAAAAGAAAGTGCAACGTGATTAATTAAATTGCGAGAAGGTAAATTGCAATAAAATAAAAGCGTACCTGGAGGGTCTTCCGTCATCCAAGTCGCACTTGAAACACATGTTAGAGCATTTAAGTATTTATAGTAATTACCTAGGTAAAGCTAAGGGCAAGGTTTACGGTTTTCTACCAAAATCCGAGTCCTCATAGCTAGTCATTCCTATGACGTCTAGGTTTTCGATTTTGTTTATGGATGATTTTACGCACCAAAGAATAATTAAGTTCAATTGTTCTTATAAAACACCCCGTCATATTGAGGAAGTGCTTAAGATGAATCTTAAACATCTTTTCGATATTGCTTTGGAATTATTCAAGTCAGAATGGATTTAATTAATCGAGTGAATTAATCATCAGAGGTTTAATTAAGTTTTGTTCTTTTGCTCAGTGAACTAGGATATTTGAATATCCTATGAATGAAGTGACACTTCACTTAATACTCCATTTAGGAGTTATGACAACAAGAGCTTTTGAGGGCAAATTGATGTTTAAGTGATTTGTGATTTAATTTAATTTTAATTAATGGGTTTAAGTTTGGAATAGTGTTCAAGTTGTTTTTAGACTTATTTTGAATTCTTTATGTCTTAGGTGATGTTATATTTAATTCAATTTAATTTAATTTAATTTAATTTAATTTAATTTGGTTTAGTTTTAATTTTAATTTAATTTTATTTTAATTTATTTTAATTTTAATTTGATTTTATTTTTTATTTAATTTAATTTAATTTAATATGTTTTAATTTAATTTAATATAATTTAATTTAATTTAATTTAATTTAATTTAATTTAATTTTAATTTTATTTTTATTTTAATTTAATATTTTATTTTTTATGTTTTAAAGATGATTTAATTTAATCGTTAAAGTATTAATTTAATTGAAATTTTGGAAGAATTTAATTTAAATGTTTTAATTTTAATTTAATTTAATGTTTAAGTCTTTTAGTATTTTAAATCTTGAGTTTGGATTATCATTTTAATTGGGAATTAAATATTATTGAAGTGATTAATTTAGGGACTCTTAAATTAAAGAATAAATGTCTTCTTAATAAAATCCCTATTTTAATAATTTCAATTTTTATTAATCTTCCAAATTACATTAATCAATTGATTAAGGTTTACTCTAATTAATCTTAAAAATGATTGATGGGTCTCTACCCTTTAATTATTTAAATTTCAATCATCCAAATCAGATTAGGATCAAATATTTTACTCTCTCATTTTATTAAGACTAAAGTTTTAATTAAGGGTTAAAATTTTAATTACCATTTTGCCCTTCAAGCTTAATAATTCCATAACTCACTAAATTGAGCTTAAATGAATTTGAAATTTTTATGTGGCTTCACTCACATGTCAATTAAGACATTAGAGGAGAAAATGTGATTTTTCTGTATTTAATTTATTTATATAATTATTTTTTGTAGAAAATAGGGATTTCCGAGGAAAATTCAATAAGATGACCAAGGGAATTTTTCTGTTCTTAAGAAAATTATGGGGCACTCCTAATGACTAGAGGACCATTTGGACTAATTTTGGTGATTTTTTGAATTTTATTTTAGTTATTAGAATTATTTTGAATTTTGGAGTATTAATTAATTTTAAAATAAAATTGAAGTTGAAAAATGGATTTTATATTTTTCTTAAATATCTCTGACCTCAAGGAGTCCATAGAAATAAATTTTATATTTTTTTAATTTTTCTTTGATTTATTAGAATTATTTTGGTGAGAAGGTTGGAAAATACATTTTTTAATATTAAAAATTACATTAAGCCTTTAAAATTCAATGTCTTATCCTAAGGACTTAAAAAAAATATTTGGTTTGTTCCTAAGTGATTAGAATTCAAAATGTAACATTTTGGTGATTTTTAAAATTTTTATGATTTTTATTATTTTTAATTATTAAAAATATTAAAATAATGATAAAAATCAACTTTTTTAGAAAATTATAATTTTAATTTTCCTAAGTTCCTCTGATATCATAGAAGCTCCAAAACAATTTTTTTGAATTTTTGAAAAGTATTTTGTAAGTTATGAATTTTTAAAGTTTAATTTTACCCATTTTCACTTAAGAGACTTAATCGACCCATTTGATGAGGCTAACGAAGTCCAATTGATCTCAAATTTTTATGTGGTGTTTTCCTATCCCTAGAGGACGAGTGGAGAATTGTTTTTAAGTTAATTTGATGGATGGTTAACCCTAACTAATTAAAGTTCAATTTTAGGTGTTTAGGCCGATTAGGATTGTTCAAGTGAATTAACTCGAAAACTTATTTTTCCTGAGGCTCCTGCGGTCATAAGAAACATCACCAAATTTTCCTAGAATTTATTTCTCAACATGCTAATTATTGGAATTAAAATACTCAAAACGATAACATGAACTTCGAAAATCAATAACTTCTCATAGGGATGGCCTACGATCTTGGAAAATTCGGGGAATGTTCCCGAGTTTGGAGGCTTCAAAAGCCCTATGATCTCATGCTCATGGTGAATTTCCTATATGCATGGAGAATTAAAACAATTCGGAGAGTAAATAAATCATTAAAAATAAAATACTTAATGAAATTACTTGATTTCTTTTCCACATTATTCTCCTGCTATTTCTGCGAGCGAGAGGGTATTTTTAATTTATTTTTAGGATTTTTCTACACAAAGTTATGAATTTTTGAAGTTACGGTAATTAAATAAATAGAAAAATAACCTATTTTTCTACTTATCCGCGCGGCGCCGCGTCGACCTCGGCGCCTCCGAAGCTCCATGCGTCGTCTCTTGATTCGGCGCCGCCATCCGGCCGGGATGCCACGCGACCCTCGGTTCATGTCCCGTTGCTCCGTCCGGCGCGATCACGGCCGTCCGCTCGATACACGCGCGATCCGAGCGGCTCCTGGTCATCGTCTACGGCGGGTGTGAACCCGTGACCGTCGACCTTCTAACCCTAATTTCTCGCTCGATTCTCGACGGATGTTTGTGTTCTTATGCTCTACGGATTCGTCTTGAAGAGACTAACACATCCATACGGTAAACATGCACTGAAATTAACTCAGAACTAAATGGAGAATCTCCGTAAGCTCGGGAAGAAGAGTGAGTCCATACCTTTGCTCGGAGAAGTGAAGCTTCAATACGAGGGTTGTGTCACGTTCGATTGGGTCGAAGCAAGCTCCGGATGAAGTCCCTTGGCACGGTGAATTGTCCAGGTATGATTTCGACCACGACCGATCACAAAGCTTGGAGGCTAGAAGCAATGGCTGGCATGGTGAGGGGGCTTTTGTTGGGAAACTTCTCCTCTTGATACGGTGAAGGTGTAGAGTCGATCGATTTGAAGATTGACTCACTGTGGTGAAGTGTCCTGGTTTTGGGCTTGGATTCAACTCTGAAATTGAGCTCACAGAGAGGAAATGGCAGGGGGATTTCAGTGGGGATCAAGTTCTCTATGTGTAGAGAGTGGTCTGGGATGATTTTGGCAGGGTTTCAGTAAGGTTTGGTTCAGCACCTCTTCATGGCCGAGAGAGGTGGTGTTTAAATAGGCATGGCTGGAGGGCCTCCCAGGGGGAGTTAGGGCTTGGGATTAGTTGCTCAGGTCGAGGAAGAACGACCATGGTGGCCATTGGGCATGGGGCGGCTCGGCGGGTGGGAATTCCAAACTTTGGCTCCTCCCGAGGTCTCGGCCATGGGGTTTTCCGGCGACTGTGGTGGGTGGCCGGCCGGAGTCGAGTCACCATCTTGACCGGTGAGGTCGGGGCTTGGCAATGGTGAAGTCGGTGGAGTTGGCCATGTGTAAAGGGCTTGAATTGAAATGGAATGGGGGAAGGCTAGTTTTGGGTCTAAATGAGTCAACCCATGGTTTTGGGCTAGGTTCACCATCCGAGGCTTGCTTGGGTTGAAGAGAAAGTTGTTTGGTTCAGCTTAATCGGTAGGGTCAAGTCACCATCCAAGCATAATTAGGCTAAGCATGGTTAAGGGGAATCATGGGAGTGGTTAATGACTTTTAGGAGTTATGGAAAGAGCCTCCCTCTTTTGCCCGATGTGGTATGGTCATATGTCAACAACTCACATGGCTTGCATGTGGCTCGAGAATGGCTTCATGGCTCACCTTTGGCTTGGGAAAAAGTTTGGTCGATTTCATGAAAAAGGGTTTTAGAAATTTTGGTAATTTAGGGGTGATTTGATGGGATTTGGCATATGGCTTGATTTGGAATTATTTCATTATGGATTTAGAACTTAGGGGATGGTTTTATCAAATGGATGATGATAGAGGATTGTCATGTGGGCTTTAAGATGGATTTTGGGCTTTTTGAAATCATTTTGGATGGGCTTTTAGGAAGGCCTAAGGAAGTGGGCCTTAGGTTTTTTTTAAAAATAAGTTTATGAATGGGAATTTGGTAAAAGGTTGGGCCAAATAATTGTTGGGTTTGGTTTAGAGATGTGTCATGAGTAATTTGAAATAAATTTGAGGTGGTTTGGGCTTGAATTGGGTTGGATTTGGGTTCATTTGGTACATGGGCCGATGTAGGTCGAATTGGGCTAATTTGGGCCAATGTTGGGCTAGGGTTGAAATTGATGTAAAATTAATGTTGGGAAATGTTTATGGGAGTGTTTCAAAGAGGTTTCAACTTTAGTTGGGTATTGGTTTTGGGACTTGGGCTTATTTGGGTTAGGTTTGGGTGTAGGCTTATTTGGGTTAGGTTTGGCTTTAGGGTTGATTTGGGTGAGGTTTGAGTCCAATTTTTGGGCAAATCATGTTAGTGTTTTGTTTGTGGGGATGTTAGGGAAAGTTTAGAAAAGGTTTGGGGTCAATTGGAGTTAAATTGAGTTAGTTTGGGCTAAGTTTGGGTCATGGGTCCAAATTGGGCCTTAAGGTCAAAAGTGAAATTGGATTCAAATGTCAATCAAATTGGACCTGGATTTGGTCTAGATTGATATTGTGGATATTGAATTGAAGTTTAGAATTGAATTGGACCAAAATTGGGGTCAATTAGGTTGGTTTGGTTTTACATTGGGTTCACTTGGGTTAAGAATGGACTAAATTGGGGGTTTTGGTAAAAGTGGGGTAAATTGACAAAATTGGCCCATGGTGTAGTTGAACAAAATGAAGTTATGAATATTTGGGATTTTCTGGAATTTTCTGGGAATTTTCTGAATTTTTGGATTTTTTGGCTAAGTGGGACATTTTGGGTATTTGGAGGGTATTGGGGGGTATTTTTGGAATTTTTGGTATTTTTGGCTATGGATGATCAATTTGATTGGTGAGGAAATATTCAAGGTTAATTTTGGGGAATTTTGGGTGATTTAGAAATTTTGGAGGATTTAGGCAATTTTAAGGGCTTTTGGTAGGTTTGATAGATGTAGGGTTCACGAGGTCGAAAATTGAAATTTTGGAAGAATGAAGATTGATCAAATATGAGTGAAATGGAATCACTTTGATTGAGCCATGAAGTCATATTAAGCCTATATGAGCCATGAGAGGACTCATTTGAGGCATTCAACTATGTTGTTCCTAACCCTCTTAGCCGGGGCTTAGGGGTTAAGGTCCATCCATATGAATTACCTACATGAGTCGAGGAGTCGAAGTTGGGTATGGGTGTGGTTTTTTAGGATTTGGATTGTGTATGTGAGAGTGTAGAGTGTGAGTGTAGTGAGTGTGTAAGTCGACCCTCACCGGACCAAGCCACCCGGGGGTGGTCTCAAGGCGAAGAGTCACATAGGGAACTCGTCCTTTAAACCTCCACATTTGATCTCGACCCTACTAGGTGATTAGGGGTCTCTGATCAAGCTTGTGGGGTTTGCGGGGAGACAAGAAGTGGTTCAAATTTCTAAGGGATGGGTCCCGATTCTAGTCCTCTAAGATAGTCGAAAGGAAAAGCCTAAGGCTAGATCCTAAACACTAAAGAGGAAGAGAAGACCTCATCGAAAATGAGGTCGACAAACTCGGACTGCATAGGTGTGATGTGCTAATCGAGCACACGTGTAATTGGCGTTGACAGGAGTTATTCAATCGAAGTGCAACACGGATGATCAAACTTAGGACGAAGTAGAAGAATTTCCACTAGGGAGTATCGGGTAAGTCTCCGAGGTCGAAGATTCCAGAACTCTCGCTAGGGAAAAAGGAGGTGAATTTCAGATCACGAGATTTTAAGAGATCGGATCTTAGACTCGCTTCATTTTTCTATTTCAAGTTTTAATTTTGAGTTTGAATTTCGATTTGAGTTTCAATTTTGATTTTATGCGGAGAAAAGAGTAGGGCTAAGAGCCCACCCGAATACATTTGTATGCTTCGAGGAGGAAGCGAGAGTCGAACACTATTCCATATGCTTTGAGGAAGGATTAGGGTCGAGCCTATCCCAAATGTGTATCTTTGAGAAGGATTAGGACCGAGCCTATCCCGAATGCCGAGATTTCTTTGAGAAGGGAGTAGGGCGGAAGCCTTATCCCGAATGCCGAGATTCTCTGTGATGGGAGTAGGGCGGAAGCCTATCCCGAATGCGAGATCTTCGAGATGGGAGTAGGGCGGAAGCCTATCCCGAATGCGAGATTCGCTGAGATGGGAGTAAGGCGGAAACCTATCCCGAATGCCGAGATTGCGAGAGATGGGAGTAGGGTGGAAGCCTTATCCCGAATGCCGAGATTGTCTGAGATGGGAGTAGGGCGGAAGCCTATCCCGAATGCCGAGATTCGTTGAGATGGGAGTAGGGCGAAAGCCTATCCCGAATGCCGAGATTGAAGAATTTTGTTGAAATTTATTTATGCGGAGATTGAGGGAAATTTTGCCGAGGTCCATGTGGAATTTTTACGAGATTCGGTTTATGCGGTGGTTGTGAAAGATCTTGTTGATATTTGATTTATGTTATGACTATGAAGATTTTTACTGAGATTTAGATTATGCTGAGATCGAAATGAGATATGAAAGTGCTCCATATCCCATGTGAATCAATCAAAGTCTGATTACTTGGCGAAGGGCACGAACCTATGCCATCCGAATCAAATTGAAAATCCTTCGTGATTTTGAAATCATCCCGAGAGAGGGTTTCAAAGGAGGTCTGGAATAGATCTTGATTTGAAGAAGGATTGGAGGATTTGAAAAGACGGACTTAAGCTGGAATTCAATTTGAGCTTTAGACTTGTTTTGTTTGTCCTTTAACTATCCCGTTTTTTTATTTGTTGTTTATTTGGCGTTCATGTGGATTTGAAGTTATTTTTAATGTTTGGATTTTTATGAAGAGAGTTCTTATTTATTTTCCTTTTCTTTTCTGTTCTTTGTTCGAAGTTCATTTAACTTTAATGGCATTTCCCAGTCAATTTGCACAAAAAGAGGTGAAGGCAAAATGTGACATGGTCACTTTCATTCCAATCTTGTTGAAGATACATCATACAACTCGATCTGAAATATTTCTCATACAATCCATGACTCAAAACGGACTATGTATGATTCTTGTTGATCCATCCAAAAAGTTTATGTCAAATCCATGTCTGAATAATGAGATACACGGTCAATAACATCACCTTCCAAGCCATCCTTGGCAGGAATGCCGCATGGATGTGCATTGCAGGTGTGCTTATTCCCGTGTAACTCACAGCTCGTAGGGCCGGAGACTCTCCAATTCGGGATCTGGCTGGAAGTGGTAAGGCGCCTTTCTGTCATCCATCCTTCTAAATGTGACGGAGATCCGCTCCACTGGTACTCCCGGTATACAATGTTTTGCAATGTCTGCTCCATTTCCTTGTAATATCATGACGGAACCTACCGGAAGTGGTATCTCCACCGGCCCTCGGAACTTACCCGGGCCTGCTATCCGGAGGTCAGATCCGAACATGATGTTGCATTGGTTGACGAACGAAACTGTGCAGAAAGGTCTGACAAAGTCATGGTGGTCTATGTGTGGAGGTATGCAGTCGCCCTCCTGATAAATGTTGATGATGCAACTGTTGGGTATGCAGTCTGCTGGCAGTACCCTCCACGTTATCATTCTTTTCACCATTCTTTTAATTATTCTCGGCATTGGATCCACCTCACCGTGATGGAGTATCCCTGGTGGATTTCCTTTTCTGTCCTCTGCGAAGTTATAGCAGCATCCGCATTGTATTGTGACTCTTCCTTTCCCTGGCATCCATTTCCGGGGTTCCGAATAAGTCTTTTCTCTCAGACGGCCTGCTCGACCCATCTTCTGAAGTTCTAAAATGCAATCCACAATCTGCTGTTGCTCGTACTCTGAGAATACACTTGTGTGTAACTCGAGGCCTTCCAAAATGTTGATTCTTTTGCCTCTAATCATTTCAAAGTATTCGAAAGTCTTCTTCTCAACATTTTGCATTCTTTCTAGTTCATATTCGGGATGATGCGCAAGTGACGAGGGCTAGTAACGTATTGCGGGATGTATGGCTCAATCCCGTCACGTTCTCCTGCGTACCTTGGCTCCTCGGGGATTGTCTCTGTCGGGACATCCTCCGGGGTTGCTTCCGCAACAAGGTTCTTCAGATATGGTATCTCTGTCCGGCGTCGAGACACTGATTCTATCTCTATTCTTCTTGGCACTTTTTCGATCTGTTCTGATTCTCTCGGCGTTGACATTCTTCTTTCTGGTTCCTGACGAACCGGTATCTTTGAAATGTGTGTGTTGGCGAAGGTGGCTGTTTCCTCGTGTTGATCTGCTGCTAGTTTAGTCAACATCTTGTGGACACGGCGATTCTTATTCCTTCTTTGAGTAGCAGTGAGCGTAGCTCTCCTCACTTCTTGAATTTCTGCGGGCGCGGCACTGACGAGCCTGCCCTCTGCCGTGGCAACTACTGACTTGATTTTCTTGCTTTCTTCGGTGTTTGTCTTTCTTTTCTTGTTGCTGGATTGGTGGCTTGGGCCACCCATCTTCATTACTGTCTGGCTATGAAGCTCTTCTCGGTCCACTGGGACCCAGTCATTTTCTTCATACTGTAGGCTGGCTGGTGTGAAGTCAGAATCAATTTCTATCACTGCTCCATCCTTCACCCTCTTTTCATCGAGTGCGAGACTCACGCCATTTTTAAAGTTTAGGACCAACCGCCCGGATTCGACATTTCCTGCGAAGAAAACAAGGAAAGGATCGGGGGTCTGTACTAAGAACAAGAACATTAAGAAAGTATTTATCATCGAAGATTCTTATTCACTTATTCCAATTTTAATTTTTAAGGAAAGTAGGAAAAGATAAAGAAAGATCGGGAAAAAGATTTGATTTGAAAGGAAGGGTAAAACTTTATATTATGATTTCACATATTTTATTTTTAGCAAATATTTTATTTTTAGCAAATATTTTATTTTATCCATTTTTTATGTTTTTGGGTTCGGACCCAGTCACAAAGTGATTGCTTCACCCGTGTTTCTAGGGATAAGACTCTATCTTAGAGGCCACCCTTCGAAACATCAGGTTGCGTAATATTTCTTCAAATATCGTCCATTGATTGGAAGCATTTGTCATTCTCCTTGGCAATTCACAAGTTGGTAGGAGCCTCACTGAGTAGATCGCCTCGACCACAAACGGCCCTTCCCAAGTCGGTTCAAATTTGCCTCCTATCTTGCGATGTGCGAGAATAGGTCTTTGAGAACAAGAACTAAGTCACCAACTTTGAAAGTTCATGGGCGGACCGGTTTATCATGGGCACGGATCATCTTAGCTTGGTACGGTTCCAAATTTTGTTGCGGCTGCAAGTCTTTTTACTTCAAGTTTTCCGGTTCTTCCGGTCGTAATCCGGCGTTTTCTTCGTAGTAATTTTATTTGCAAGCTGCGATCTCGAGTGATGGAAGCTGGACTTGCAATGGTAACACTGCCTCGGACCCGTATACTAAAGCATAAGGCGTAGACTGAGTAGGAGTCCTGAAAGTCGTCCTGTAGGCCCATAAGGCTTCTCACAACTTCTCGTGCCAATTTCTCTTGTTGTCATCCAAAGTTTTCTTTAAAATTTGAACGAGAGTTGTATTAAAGGCCTCGGCCAAGCCGTTTGCTCTTGGATAGTAGATTGTTGAGTATCGCCAATCGATTCCATGTTTTCTGACAAAATTGTTGATTTTTGTGCTTCGAATGCGGACCCATTATACGAAATGATTCTGCGCGGTACTACGAAACGGTAAACAACTTGATTTTTGAAAAAGCTGAAGCACGTGGTGTGCCTTTACTTCTACGAGTGGAGCTGCTTCGCCCATTTAGAAAAATAGTACGTAGGCTGCGAGGATGAAGCGATGTCCTCTTGAAGAAGGTGGTTCATCGGACCCACTATATACGTGCCCCAACACTCAAATGGCCACGATGCAATTGTCGGATGTAGCACATTTGGAGGTTGGTGTAGAACCACTCCGTGCACTTGACACTGGTGACAACCCTTGGCGACTTTCATGCAGTCGGTCATCATTGAGGGCCAGTAGTACCCTAGTCTTTTAATTTTCATTTTCATTTTCGGGCCCGACTGATGAGTGCCTCAAAGTCCTGAATGCACTTCTTTGACAATTTCACGAGCCTCGGACCCGCTCAGGCATCTTAACCACATCTGATCAAAAGACCTTCTGTATAATGTAATGTTTATTAATGCGTAAGACAGAGCTCTTTTCTTGATTTGATGTGCTAATAACTTATCGTCTGGTAATTTCCCTGTTTGCAAGTAGTCTATTAGCGGTTGATGCCAATCTTCTGTGTTTTCCGTCACTGCTGCAACTGATTCCTCTGCTTTTTCGATTTACGTATTATATCCATGTCGAGCTGTGATAGGACTTGTCGCCCTTGAGCCGACACTTCAAGCTGACTCATCTTGTAAGCGAGGCAAATTCTTTTGCAAGGCGAGCTAGTGCATCCGCGAGAGCATTTTCTCTTACGGGGATCTTGTAGATTGTCACATTCGGAATTTGTTCCAACAGTTTCATGGCATACTGAAAGTATTGCTCGAGTCTTGGCTTTAAGATTCTGTATTGTCCTGCGACCTGTTGAATGATCAACTGAGAATCTCCGTAGATGTTGATATCTGTTATTCCCATTTGAATGGTCAGTTCTAGTCCTGTTATGAGGGCCTCGTATTCTGCCTCATTGTTTGTGCATGGCTCTGTTAAGTGGTAGGAGTATCTTAACATCCCCCGCTCCGGTGTTATAAAGATTAGTCTGATTCCTGCCTTACCGGGAATTATCGTTTGCAATTCTTTGTCTTTCTGTGCTGAGGATGCTCCGTCGAAGTATAGTTCCCAACGTCGATCATCAGCGTCTTCTAGGCTCATTATCTGCTCGTCTGACAAGTCATCGTTGAGAGGCGATTCTGCCGGCAAAGGGTGTGCTGCAAGGAAATCTGCTAGGATTTGTCCCTTTACGGCACGAAGAGGAACGAAAGTTATGTCGAATTGCAATAGTATCATCGACCACCTGGCAAGTCTGCCAGAAAGTGTTGGACGGGTCATTAAATATTGCAACGGATTAACTTTCGAGATAAGGTTGACCTTATGAGAGAGCATGTAATGCCTGAGTTTCTGTGCGGCGAAGATCAGGGCCAAACAATGCTTCTCAATTGGAGGATACTTTACTTCCGTCGGAATCAGACGACGGCTTAAGTAGTAGAGAGTATTTTCTTTCCCCTCATCATTGACCTGGGCTAGCAGGGCTCCAAGGGAGTTGTCTAGAGCCGCGGTATAAAGTATCAACGGTCTACCCGAGGCCCGGAGGCTGCTAAGACGGGAGGTGTCATTAAGTATTGTTTAATGTCCTCGAAGGCCCGTTGGCATTTCTCTTCCCAAACGAATTTGGCGTCCTTTTTAACTAATGCTGAGAAGGGCTGACACCTACCTGACAAGATCGAGATAAAGCGTCGAAGATATGCCAGCTTCCCTTGAAAGGATCGTAGCTGTTTTAAGGTTTTGGGAAGCGGCATTTCTAAGATAGCTTTAATCTTTTCCCGATCAATTTCAATTCCGCGATGTCGGACAACAAATCCTAAGAATTTCCCGGAGGTAACGCCGAAGGCGCATTTTAAGGGATTCATCTTAAGGTTGTATTGCCTTAGTCGCTCGAAGACAATTCTCAAATCATACAGGTGATCTTCCTTCAGTTTGCTTTTGATGACCACATCATCCACATAGCACTCAACTTGGTTGTGAATGAGCTCATCAAAAATCTTTGTCATTGCTCTTTGGTATGTTGCTCCTGCGTTCTTTAGTCCGAATGGCATTACTGTGTAGCAATACACTCCGATTGGTGTTCTGAATGCCGTGAGCTTTTCGTCTTCTGGTGCCATCTTTATCTGGTTGTACCACGAAGATCCATCCATGAAAGAGAATATTTCATGTGTCGAAGCGATGTCGATCATTAACTGCTGGAATTGGTAATGGAAATTCATCCTTTCGGACATGCTTTGTTCAAGTCTCCGAAATCCACGCGGATTCGATCCGACCATTCTTCTTCTCGTCGGTACCACATTGGCTAGCCAAGTAGGGTATTGTTCTTCACTGGACAAATTTAGCGTCGATTAGCTTCTTAACTTCAGCTATTACTTGTTGTTCAATTTCCAAACGCATTCTTACGGAAGCTTGTCGACTGGAACGGAAGTAGGATCCACTCCTAGCATCGTGAACTGCGACTTCGGAGCTAATCACGGCATTTCGTCGTAACTCCAAGCAAAACAGTCCTTGAATTCCATTAATAGCTTGATCATTTCCTCGGAATCTTCTTTATTGAGTAAGGAGCTAACAAAGGTTGAGTCCAGGCTTTTTGTTAGTACCTAAGTTAACTTCCATTAACTTATCTATTGTAGATTTGATTTCTTCTTCGAACTACGGTGGAGCGTCTCCGATTTGCGGATCTTCGAGCTCTTCGTAGTTTCCAAGCGGTCTTCATTAGGTTCGCAAGTGACAACCAAACAAGATTCCGTATCGTCAACTGAACCTACTGTGCCGAATCCGAGACCATGTTTTGAATTGGGAGGCCGACCAGCATTATTCCATAATTTTTCGAAGTGTTGTGATCGGCTTTTTGTCCATTGTCGAGGTAAGACACCACGCTGAATTAAATTTTGAACACAGGGAGAGTACCACTCAAAAGGTAATTCCATTAATTCGGAAGAAGTGATATCTTCAAATTGTACATCGTTTTCAGTATTGGAAGAAGAAGTGTCGCGGTAAAATTTGATTGGCTTTGCACCGCTGCTATGTACTTCCTTGACCACCATACCCTCGATCTTATTAGACCGGATCGGGGTCAGGGTCATAGTGTGTACATAGTGGTTAATCTTCTCGTACATTGATTTGTATTCCTCGTTCTTCTCATCTTCGAGAGAAATCTTGAATTGAGGTTTCTTCCGGTTTATTGTAGCTACTTCTTTCTTGACCTCCTCTTCTTCATCGGAGCTGTTCTCCCAATCAACGTTGATCATTGGCTTTTTCACATCAGCTATCCCGGTGTCTCTTCCACGACCTCGTCCCCGGCCTTGACCTCGGATGCGAGTTACGGAGAAACCTTCACCATCTCGCCGTAAGGGAGTGGTGAGTGACTCGTTGGACTAGAACTTCGGGTTCTTCATTGTCTCGAATTTCTTTTGCTTCATTTGGCACGGTGTTTCGGAGAAGATTGTTTTCTTCGGAGGTGCGTAATAAGGTGCATCTTCATGGATTCCAATCTCATGTACGGAGAAAGGTTGTAAATCACCTTTAATGCAATGTTCTCCTCCTTCGTAGTATTTTATGCACTGATGCAGAGACGATGGTACCATCCAGTTTTCATGGATCCACGGTTAGCCCAGTAGCGCGTTGAAAGATTTTTCAGAATCAATTATATGGAATTTTGTGGTTGTCTTTGCTAAGTCACCGGTCTTCATTAACAATGTTATTGATCCAAGGGCTCTTTCTCCTTTCTGGTTGAATCCTCTTAGTAACATCTTGTCCGCTTCAAGCTCGCGAGCATCAATTTCCAAGTATGCTAGCGTCCGAAGATTCATTATGTTGATCGACGCTCCTGGATCCACCAATACTGCGGAGAGCGTAAATTTTCCGATTGTGATCGAAATGTACAACGGTCGGTTGTGATCGGCCGTCCCGAGTAGTAGATCATCTGTCCGTGAAGGTAACACCTCGATGTTCCTTTAACGAGCAAACCTCGTCTAAGGAATCTCCGGCCATACGAGTTAAACAAATTTCGGATCGAAGTAAGGCCTTGATCGAGCTTCCCTCATCTCTTTTGATAAGATGAGAGCGTCGTAGATGCTCGGTTTGGTCGGTAGTTTCCTAAGATGGGCTAGCACGTTATAGTCCACTTTGTTACCATGTGTCTCGGTTTCCTTCCGAATGGGCGATTCTTCCTGCGGGGTTGATTCTTCTCGAACAACCACACGCTTTCCTTTATCTTTTGGACCCATTCTCGGGGTAGAACCCTTCCGCTCCTTAAGTTGACTTCGTGATTTCTTCGAGTCCGAGTGCGAGTTTACTTGGTGTCTCCTTTTGAATCGGCATGACGGAGTTCTTACGGAGTCGCTTCGGAATACGAAAGCTCTAACTCTATTGTGATTGGAGTTCCTTGGAATTCACGAAATAGATTCATTGCTTGTTGAACTTTCGTAGCCTTCTTGGTGAATGTCTTCTTTGTCATCGTGATTGTCGAGGTTGTGTATGATTTGAGAATTGTTATTGGTATCGAAATCGAGATCCGGATTAGATTGGTTGTCGTTAGTTACGTAATCGCTAGAAACAGTCAAAACGTAGCCAACGCCATAACTCTTATCATAATAAGATCTCGCCGAAGCGAGCAAATAATCATACAGAGTTAGAGGTTCGAGGAATTTTTCCCCTGAATAGGAAATAACCATCCTAGGATAAGCAGCCCCTAGTCTAGCCTTAGGAGCCTCGGTCTTTTCTTCTTCTACGATCTCCTTCTTTTCTATGATCTTTTCTTCTCGGGGCGGTTCTTCGATTGCAAGCGATAGCGCGCCGACGAGGTTTCAAACTTCGAGTTGAAGCATGCGTCGAAGCGGTTTGGATGCGATCCAAAATTTTCTTCGATGACTTCGTCCAAGCGGTACTCCATCCATCATCGGTCGTGTAAGGGTCTATCGGAACAATGGGATCCGTTGAAATAACATTGACAGAACCTCCTTTACGGGGTTCTTTCATGTATTCCTTTTGGATCGTTATGTTCCCTTTTCGGAGATTGTTGTCAAGCCAACTCTTAAAGGTAATGCAATCCTCTATCTTATGTCCAAGCATCCGGTGGTAAGGGCGATAGTTGGGATGGTCTTTCTTGTTGACTTCTTCGGCTTCTGGGTTACGGCGATCGAAAATCCGAAGTCTTCATCATACTGCGGAACATCTTTGGCACTGCCTCATTCTTGAATGGATATTCTTTATTTATAAGCTCCTTTAACGTGCGTTGTGGGCGAGGCGGTTGCTCATATTGTTGAGTTGGCTGATAACCGGGTTGAGGTTGTTGGTAGTTCTGCTGAGGTTGTTGGTAGTTCTGCTGTCTGTGTTGCTCCATTGTATTTGCATTAGTCTGTTTGCCCTTATCGACTGCCGCGATGATCCCGGATTTCTTTTCAAATGTCTTCATAGGCTTCTGTTTGTCTGTTTTGTCGACGAAACTTAGTTGCTTCGCTTCCTCTTGCAAGCTTCCGGCCTTGCTTAACAACTTCTCGAAAGTCTTAATTGTAAATCCCTTAAGGAGAAGTGTTATCGGGTCGTGAATGCTTTTAAGCAAGATACCGGTCGCATCGCTGCTCTTGTAGTCGTCGTTCACACTTCATGCTTAGATTTCTCCATCGAAGTATGTAGTCCACTAAAGTTTCGTTCGTTTTCTGTTTCTCCACCACTAAGTCACCGATGGTGATATGGTGCTGAGCTTCGGCAAACCGTTTCACGAAGAGGTTTTCTAATTCTGAAAATGTCTTTACCGAACCGTTCGGTAACTTCGCATACCAATCGAAGGCGATCCACGACGAGTCGGCGACGAATTGTCGGAAGAGTAAGGCGTCACTCCCACCGGCGTTGCAACAACTAGCACGAAAATGTGCAACATGTTGTCGAGGATTTCCGGTACCATCAAAAGTCTTGAACAGAGGTGGTACGAAGCCTTTTGGGTATTATGCTTGCATCAAATTCTTCGGGGTAAGGTCTACCCGTCCGAATAGATGCTCCGTTCTTAGAGTGTGCTAAGGCTTCTCGCACTGTTCGTTCTACCATGTTTTTGATGTCCTTCTGCGGAATCATATTCCGAGTAGAGTCTTTCTTCGGTCGATCGTCTCCGTTAACGGATGTAATCTCTTTTCCTCCGTACGTAATATGAATAACTTACGGAGGCGTTTCTCTTGGGGGTTGAACGCGACTATGAAGAGTGGCTAGGGCTGCAGCCATCTCTTCCATCCTTTTTGCCATTTGAGAGATTGTATCATCTTTTTCTCGAATTTGTGCTCTTAACGCTTCCGGTTCATCTCTCTCCGCAGCTGCCGGAGCACCTTGCGAAGCTGACGATGCTCGTGTCTCGACCATGTTGATCTCCACATATTCGTCATCCATGAACTCCGACGAGTCAACTTCATCTCCAAACTTTTCTTCTCTTTCTCTTGTTAATCGTTGAATGTCGGTCCTTAGCTTTTCCATAGCATCCTCCAATGGTCTTTTTCGTGCGAATTCGCAGTTATCATGCGATGGCTGTTGGGTTTCCTTCTTGGGAGTCCCCTTCATTGCAGTGGCGCTCTCTTCGGACTCGAGTCTCCTGACGAGACTTTCCCTTTCTGGTCGTTGTTTCGGTCTTAATTGGCCAGTAGTAGGACGCCATACCATCCTTCTAGCAGCAGAAGGCCTAGGACCGGATGGTGCCGTCGGTCGAATGCTTGGAAGGTGGTATCCTCCACGATCCGTAAACCTGAAACAACAATAGGTGGGCTAGCTTTCATCTTTTATTCGGCTTTTCTGTGGCGATAACGGGTTCTACTCGCGGCCCAAGACGGGACTTGGCTGGCACCCACCCTATTCTTCTTAAAATCTCTAATACAGGACATTTCTCTTTCTTTGCTAACTTCTCTATCACAGTCTGTAGTCGGGCAAATGGTGTAATCCTAGCCCTTTTCTTTCGGCTGTCGCTATAGTATGCGGGTCGAGGTAATGTAGAAGCAATCCTGCGGACATTTTCCTCGTCAGCTGCGGTGAAAGGGGATGGAATCTACTTCCTTCCAAAAGCGGTGTATACTCAGGCAATGGTATGTACTCAGGTAGTGGTGTGTACTCAGGGATTTCTTCTAAGAAAGCGACTTCATCGGCTACGGCGCTTTCGGCGATCTTCCTACCTCTGTTTCTTCTGCGAGTCCGTGTTAGGGGTGGAACCCTTGAGCTGGACCCAATTTCGAAAACGAGAAGGTCTTGCACGGAAATCCGTACCCTCCACGGTAACATGCTCGTTACAAATTTGAACTTCCTTCCCCTTCGGTTTGGCGGAAGCCGGGGTAGGTGCGAGAGACGACTAGACCGGTGGGGGTAGAGATAACGGTCCTCCATGGACGGTAGTATTCCTCTCGAGCTGGAACCCTTTGCAGGGGAGGGAACTCTTGAGTTGACTTAAGGTTGAACTCGATCGAAGGTCTTTCGGTTTCGGATACTTTGTCTGTAAGTGTGAAAAGGGTAACGTCAGTGATCTTGACATTTGTGTTCTCGAATCCTTGCCCAAAAAGGATGATCCCATTGTCGGGCAGCTCATCCTTGTTATTTGCGAAGTCCAGTCCATTGGTGAAGGAGAAAATCGGCTTTGGGGCGGACATGCTCGCAGGTAGATTCGATTGTCGATCCCGAGTTATGCTTCTTCTCATCAGGACGAAAAGAAAGAAATCGAAGAGAGTCCAAACACATTTTCGTTCATGTATTTATAAAAAGGAGTTATTTGTTAAAAGAGTTATTCATTAGAGGGTTTGTTTATTAGGAACAGAATGTTCAAAGGTGTAGAGAAGGTAAGGAATCCGATTCAGAATTGAAAAGTAAGAGAAAGTCTTATGCAAGACTTCTCGACTCGAAGGACCGCTCCTAAACTAACACCTATTGGGGGTCCACCCCACCTCAGAAAAGAGGCAAAAGGATATCGGAACCTCTCCATTTAGGGGTGTCTAAACAGTGGCTCCTAAATCCGAGAGGAGTTGGTTATACTCGTTCGAGACGGAAATGAACGAGGTATTCCAACGGAAGAATGGTAGTTTGGTCCACTAGGGGCATGGGCTCACTACCGATTTATGAAAGCAAAGCCAACTGATCAAAATGGAGAGAGGAACTAGTCCCCAGCGGAGTCGCCAGAAGTTGTCGGCATATTTTTAGGTTTGTGTTGTATTTTGAAAAGAGGTCGCCTACAGAAATTGTCGGCGAATTTTTAATTTAATTTAAATAAATAATTTGAAAAGTAGTATTTGATTTTGAAAATAATTTTAAATTTCAAAATTTTAAGATATGAAATCAAACCGATCTCACATCTCGAATAGTTTATATAAACGAGCACCGCACCACAAGCCGTATATCTATCTCGGAGAGTAGACACAGTGCTTGATGATGGGGCTCGATTAAATAAACTAGAAGATTTGTGACATCCGTTTGGTCTGCGAACCAATTTTATAAGCCGACAAGTTCCACCGCTTAATATAAATGAATTAAACGGGGTTTATATTACTCGGGTTCTTAAAGTTCCCTATAAGGGCAAGCCTTATAGTTAATTATATCTTAAATGAAGTGAATCATTTAAGAAAACTCTCGATAATGATCGGTGGTTTTGCTCTCGAGAATTTCAAAGTTTAAGGTTTTCAAAGGATTGGATTTTGGAAATTTCAATAGGGAATGGATCAAATTTCGAACATTTATTTTCAGGAGCCCAAAAGGAAGAGAAATAGGAGAAGCTGAGGATCCAAGAAGAATCTTGGCAACTTCCCAAACTATCCTATTGTTTCGCTTCGAGTTTAAGAAAATCCTAATATTATCTGATATTTCAATCTTGCCAATTTTAATTAATTTAGACTTATATTTGTATGATAAAATCATAGAAATAGCCTTGAAGATGTGCGGGGGTATGTCGTACCAAATGATTACCTCGGAGTCCTAAGACCGGTTAGGGCTTAATTTACATGATATGATCATGCAAATGCCTAACGAAGAGTTGAGGATTTATGTTGCACTAGGCAAACTACCTCGAAGTCCTATGGCTTTGTTGTTTAAATTCTAAGAAAGTTTTGCTGAAGTAGACTCAGGTTTTCTTGATGACGATGGCCGTGTTGCCCACCATGCTCCGAGCTCCTTGTTGTTGCAGAGGTTTAGTTTTAGAAGTCATAAATCAGGAGATGAGAGAAGTGTTTTGATTTAGAGAAAATCTTAAAATCCAAGTGTTTTTTAATATTTTAATTAAAACAAATCTTAAAGTTGTTAGAACATAACCGATTAAGATCCCACGGTTCCGTTAACCCGGCACCGTTATTTTCATTGAATTCACTTAGTCCAGATGAATTTGCTAAACTCAATCGAATGAGTTCCACACTTTCATTTAGACCGTGGGAAATCCCGTTAGCAACACGTGGGTTACATCATCCGAGGTATTCCCGATCATTCAACGAGACGTTTTAATTTAGTTGCAATTGTAGTTTTGTGTTCTGTTTGTGATTAAATTTTGAGTTGTTTTATATTTTGAAATGTTGTGGTGGTGATTTTTATCTTGTAATGACTTTTAATTTTTGATTTCAGTTCAGGGACTATCCTAAAGGTTTTGGTTTTCATGCAACTGTTGTTTTTCATGCAAGAAAAGAAAGTGCAACGCGATTAATTAAATTGCGAGAAAGTAAATTGCAATAAAATAAAAGCGTACCTGGAGGGTCTTCCCGTCATCCCAAGCTGCACTTGAAACACATGTTAGAGCATTTAAGTATTTATAGTAATTACTAAGTAAAGCTAAGGGCAAGGTTTACGGTTTTCTACCAAAATCCTAGATCCTATAGCTAGTCATTCCTATGACGTCTAGGTTTTCAATTTTGTTTATGGATGATTTTCTCGCACCAAAGAATAATTAAGTTCGATTGTTCTTATAAAACACCCCGTCATATTGAGGAAGTGCTTAAGACAAATCTTAAACATCTTTTCAATATTCGCTGGAATTATTCTAAGTCCAAATGGATTTAATTAATCGAGTGAATTAATCATCCGAGGTTTAATTAAGTTTTGTTCTTTTGCTCAGTGAACTAGGATATTTGAATATCCTATGAATGAAGTGACACTTCACTTAATACTTCGTTTGGGAGTTATGACAACAAGAGCTTTTGAGGGCAAATTGATGTTTAAGTGATTTGTGATTTAATTTAATTTTAATTAATAGGTTTAAGTTTGGAATAGTGTTCAAGTTGTTTTTAGACCTATTTTGAATTCTTTATGTCTTAGGTGATGTTATATTTAATTTAATTTAATTTAATTTAATTTAATTTAATTTAATTTAATTTAATTTGGTTTAGTTTTAATTTTAATTTTATTTTATTTTAATTTTAATTTAATTTTAATTTTATTTTAATTTGATTTTATTTTTTATTTAATTTAATTTAATTTAATATGTTTTAATTTAATTTAATTTAATTTAATTTAATTTAATTTAATTTAATTTAATTTAATTTAATTTAATTTAATTTAATTTTAATTTAATTTAATTTTATTTTAATTTTAATTTAATATTTTATTTTTTATGTTTTAAAGATGATTTAATTTAATTGTTAAAGTATTAATTTAATTGAAATTTTGGAAGAATTTAATTTAAATGTTTTAATTTTAATTTAATTTAATATTTAAGTCTTTTAGTATTTTAAATCTTGAGTTTGGATTATCATTTTAATTGGGAATTAAATATTATTGAAGTGATTAATTTAGGGACTCTTAAATTAAAGAATAAATGTCTTCTTAATAAAATCCCTATTTTAATAATTTCAATTTTTATTAATCTTCCAAATTACATTAATCAATTGATTAAGGTTTACTCGAATTAATCTTAAAAATGATTGATGGGTCTCTACCCTTTAATTATTTAAATTTCAATCATCCAAATCAGATTAGGATCAAATATTTTACTCTCTCATTTTATTAAGACTAAAGTTTTAATTAAGGGTTAAAATTTTAATTACCATTTTGCCCTTCAAGCTTAATAATTCCATAACTCACTAAATCGAGCTTAAATGAATTTGAAATTTTTATGTGGCTTCACTCACATGTCAATTAAGACATTAGAGGAGAAAATTTGATTTTTCTGTATTTAATTTATTTATATAATTATTTTTTGTAGAAAATAGGGATTTCCAAGGAAAATTCAATAAGATGACCAAGGGAATTTTTCTGTTCTTAAGAAAATTATGGGGCACTCCTAATGACGAGAGGACCATTTGGACTAATTTTGGTGATTTTTTTAATTTTATTTTAGTTATTAGAATTATTTTGAGTATTGGAGCATTAATTAATTTTAAAATAAAATTAAAGTTGAAAAATAGATTTTATATTTTTCTTAAATATCTCTGACCTCAAGGAGTCCAAAGAAATAAATTTTATATTTTTTTTATTTTTCTTTGATTTATTAGAATTATTTTGGTGAGAAGGTTGGAAAATACATTTTTTAATATTAAAAATTACATTAAGCCTTTAAAATTCAATGTCTTATCCTAAGGACTTAAAAAAAATATTTGGTTTGTTCCTAAGTGATTAGAATTCAAAATGTAACATTTTGGTGATTTTTAAAATTTTTATGATTTTTATTATTTTTAATTATTAAAAATATTAAAATAATGATAAAAATCAACTTTTTTAGAAAATTATAATTTTAATTTTCCTAAGTTCCTCTGATATTAGAGAAGCTCCAAAACAATTTTTTTGAATTTTTGAAAAGTATTTTGTAAGTTATGAATTTTTAAAGTTTAATTTTACCCATTTTCACTTAAGAGACTTAATCAACCCATTTGATGAGGCTAACCAAGTCCAATTGATCTCAAATTTTTATGTGGTGTTCTCCTATCCCTAGAGGACAGTGGAGAATTATTTTTAAGTTAATTTGATGGATGGTTAACCCTAACTAATTAAAGTTCAATTTTAGGTGTTTAGGCCAATTAGGATTGTTCCAAGTGAATTAACTCAAAACTTATTTTTCCTAGGCTCCTCTGGTCATAAGAAACATCACCAAATTTTCCTAGAATTTATTTCTCAACATGCTAATTATTGGAATTAAAATACTCAAAACAGTAACATGAACTTCGAAAATCAATAACTTCTCATAGGGATGGCCTCTGATCTTGGAAAATTCAGGGAATGTTCCCAAGTTTAGAGGCTTCAAAAGCCCTATGATCTCATGCCATGGTGAATTTCCTATATGCATGGAGAATTAAAACAATTCAGAGAGTAAATAAATCATTAAAAATAAAATACTTAATGAAATTACTTGATTTCTTTTCCACATTATTCTCCTCTGTTTACTGAGCAAGAGGGTATTTTTAATTTATTTTTAGGACTTTTCTACACAAAGTTATGAATTTTCAAGTTCTGGTAATTAAATAAATAGAAAAATAACCTATTTTTCTACTTATCCACGCGGCGCCGCGTCAACCTCGGCGCCTCCGAAGCTCCATGCGTCGTCTCTTGATTCGGCGCCGCCATCTGACTGGGATGCCACGCGACCCTCGGTTCATGTCCCGTTGCTCCGTCCGGCGCGATCCTGGCCGTCTGCTCGATACACGCGCGATCCGACTGCTCCTGGTCATCGTCTACGACTGGTGTGAACCCGTGACCGTCAACCTTCTAACCCTAATTTCTCACTCGATTCTCAACGGATGTTTGTGTTCTTATGCTCTACGGATTCGTCTTGAAGAGACTAACACATCCATACGGTAAACATGCACTGAAATTAACTCAAACTAAATGGAGAATCTCTGTAAGCTCGGGAAGAAGAGTGAGTCCATACTTCGCTCGCAGAAGTGAAGCTTCAATCCGAGGGTTGTGTCACGTTCGATTGGGTCCAAGCAAGCTCCGCATGAAGTCCCTCGGGCTCGGTGAATTGTCTAGGCATGATTTCGACCACGCCCGATCACAAAGCTTCGGAGGCTAGAAGCAATGGCCGGCCCGGTGAGGGGGCTTTTGCCGGGAAACTTCTCCTCTCGATCCGGTGAAGGTGTAGAGTCAATCAATTCGAGGATTGACTCACCGTGGTGAAGTGTCCTGGTTTTGGGCTTGGATTTCAACTCTGAAATTGAGCTCACAGAGAGGAAATGGCAGGGGATTTCAGTGGGGATCAAGTTCTCTATGTGTAGAGAGTGGTCTGGGATGATTTTGGCAGAGTTTCAGTAAGGTTTGGTTCAGCACCCCTTCATGGCCGAGAGAGGTGGTGTTTAAATAAGCATGGCTGGAGGGCCTCCTGTGGGGAGTTAGTGGCTTAGGATCAGCTGCTTGAGTCAAGGGAAGAACGACCATGGTGGCCATTGGGCATGGGGCAGCTCAGCAGGTGGGAATTCCAAACTTTGGCTCCTCCCAAGGTCTCGTCCATGGGGTTTTCTGGCGACTGTGGTGGCTGGCTGGCCAGGGTCAGGTCAGCATCTTGACCAGTGAGGTCTTGGCTTGGCAATGGTGAAGTCAATTGGAGTTCGCCATGTGTAAACGGCTTGAATTGAAATGGAATGGGGGAAGGCTAGTTTTGGGTCTAAATGAGTCAACCCATGGTTTTGGGCTAGGTTCACCATCCAAGGCTTGCTTGGGCTGAAGAGAAAGTTGTTTGGTTCAGCTTAATCAGTAGGGTCAAGTCACCATCCAAGCATAATTAGGCCTAAGCATGGTTAAGGGGAATCATGGGAGTGGTTAATGACTTTTAGGAGTTATGGAAAGAGCCTCCCTCTTTTGCCCAATGTGGTATGGTCATATGTCAACAACTCACATGGCTTGCATGTGGCTCAAGAATGGCTTCAAGGCTCACCTTTGGCTTGGGAAAAAGTTTGGTCAATTTCATGAAAAAGGGTTTTAGAAATTTTGGTAATTTAGGGGTGATTTGATGGGATTTGGCATATGGCTTGATTTGGAATTATTTCATTATGGATTTAGAACTTAGGGGATGGTTTTATCAAATGGATGATGATAGAGGATTGTCATGTGGGCTTTAAGATGGATTTTGGGCTTTTTGAAATCATTTTGGATGGGCTTTTTAGGAAGGCCTAAGGAAGTGGGCCTTAGGTTTTTTTTTAAAAAATAAGTTTATGAATGGGAATTTGGTAAAAGGTTGGGCCAAATAATTGTTGGGTTTGGTTTAGAGATGTGTCATGAGTAATTTGAAATAAATTTGAAGTGGTTTGGGCTTGAATTGGGTTGGATTTGGGTTCATTTGGTACATGGGCCAATGTAGGTCAAATTGGGCTAATTTGGGCCAATGTTGGGCTAGGGTTGAAATTGATGTAAAATTAATGTTGGGAAATGTTTATGGGAGTGTTTCAAAGAGGTTTCAACTTTTTTTGGGTTTTGGTTTTGGGACTTGGGCTTATTTGGGTTAGGTTTGGGTGTAGGCCTATTTAGGGGATTTTGGCTTTAGGGTGGATTTGGGTGAGGTTTGAGTCCAATTTTTGGGTAAATCATGTTAGTGTTTTGTTTCGTGGGGATGTTAGGGAAAGTTTAGAAAAGGTTCGGGGTCAATTGGAGTTAAATTGAGTTACTTGGGCTAAGTTTGGGTCATGGGTCCAAATCGGGCCTTAAGGTCAAAAGTGAAATCGGATTCAAATGTCAATCAAATTGGACCTGGATTTAGTCTAGATTGATATTGTGGATATTGAATTGAAGTTTAGAATTGAATTGGACCAAAATTGGGGTCAATTAGGTTGGTTTGGTTTTACATCGGGTTCACTCGGGTTAAGAATGGACTAAATTGGGGGTTTTGGTAAAAGTGGGGTAAATTGACAAAATTGGCCCATGGTGTAGTTGAACAAAATGAAGTTATGAATATTTGGGATTTTCTGGAATTTTCTGGGAATTTTCTGAATTTTTAGATTTTTGGCTAAGAGGGGCATTTTGGGTATTTGGAGGGTATTGGGGGTATTTTTGGAATTTTTGGTATTTTTGGCTATGGATGATCAATTTGATTGGTGAGGTAATATTCAAGGTTAATTTTGGGGAATTTTGGGTGATTTAGAAATTTTGGAGGATTTGGGCAATTTTAAGCGGCTTTTTGTAGGTTTGATAGTGTAGGGTTCCCGGGTCAAAAATCGAAATTTTGGAAGAATGAAGATTGATCAAATATGAGTGAAATGGAATCACTTTGATTGAGCCATGAAGTCATATTAAGCCTATATGAGCCATGAGAGGACTCATTCGAGGCATTCACTATGTTGTTCCTAACCCTCTTAGCCGGTGGCTTAGGGGTTAAGGTCCATCCATATGAATTACCTACATGAGTCAAGGAGTCAAGTCGGGTATGGGTGTGGTTTTTTTTTTAGGATTTGGATTGTGTATGCGAGAGTGTAGAGTGTGAGTGTAGTGAGTGTGTAAGTCAACCCTCACTGCACCAAGCCACCTGGGTGGTCCTAAGTGCCAAAGAGTCCTATAGGGAACTCATCCTTTAAACCTCCACATTTCGATCTCAACCCTCTAGGTGATTGGGGTCTACAATCAAGCTTGTGGGGTTTGCAGAGAGACAAGAAGTGGTTCAAATTTCTAAGGGATGGGTCCCAATTCTAGTCCTCTAAGATAGTCAAAGGAAAAGCCTAAGGCTAGATCCTAAACACTAAAGAGGGAAGAGAAGACCTCATCAAAAATGAGGTCAACAAACTCCAATTGCATATTCACTTGCATCACACATTAATTCAAAAGGTTTATTCCAATCAGGTGCAACACAGGTGACAAACTTAGGACGAAGTAGAAGAATTTTCACTAGGGAGTATCAGGTAAGTCTCCAAGACTGAAGATTCCAGAACTCTCGCTAGGGAAAAAGGAGGTGAATTTCAGATCACAAGATTTTAAGAGATTGGATCTTAGACTCGCTTCATTTTTTTCTATTTCAAGTTTTAATTTTGAGTTTGAATTTCGATTTGAGTTTCAATTTTGATTTTATGCGGAGAAAAGAGTAGGGCTAAGGCCCACCCGAATACATTTGTATGCTCGAGGAGGAAGCGAACTGAACCTATTCCATATGCTGAGGAAGGATTAGGACTGAGCCTATCCCAAATGTGTATGCTGAGAAGGATTAGGACTGAGCCTATCCCAAATGCTGAGATTTGCTGAGATGGGAGTAGGGCAGAAGCCTATCCCGAATGCTGAGATTGCTGAGATGGGAGTAGGGCGGAAGCCTATCCCGAATGCTGAGATTCGTGAGATGGGAGTAGGGCGGAAGCCTATCCCGAATGCTGAGATTTGCTGAGATGGGAGTAAGGCGGAAACCTATCCCGAATGCTGAGATTGCAGAGATGGGAGTAGGGTGGAAGCCTATCCCGAATGCTGAGATTGCTGAGATGGGAGTAGGGCGGAAGCCTATCCCGAATGCTGAGATTGCTGAGATGGGAGTAGGGCGAAAGCCTATCCCGAATGCTGAGATTGAAGAATTTTGTTGAAATTTATTTATGCAGAGATTGAGGGAAATTTTGCTGAGGTCCATGGGGAATTTTTCTGAGATTCAGTTTATGCAGTGGTTGTGAAAGATCTTGTTGATATTTGATTTATGTTATGACTATGAAGATTTTTACTGAGATTTAGATTATGCTGAGATCGAAATGAGATATGAAAGTGCCCCATATCCCATGTGAATCAATCAAAGTCTGATTACTTGGCGAAGGGTACGAACCTATGCCATCCGAATCAAATTGAAAATCCTTCGTGATTCTGAAATCATCCCGAGAGAGGGTTTCAAAGGAGGTCTGGAATAGATCTTGATTTGAAGAAGGATTGGAGGATTTGAAAAGACGGACTTAAGCTGGAATTCAATTTGAGCTTTAGACTTGTTTTGTTTGTCCTTTAACTATCCCGTTTTTTTATTTGTTGTTTATTTGGCGTTCATGTGGATTTGAAGTTATTTTTAATGTTTGGATTTTTATGAAGAGAGTTCTTATTTATTTTCCTTTTCTTTTCTGCTCTTTGTTCGAAGTTCATTTAACTTTAATGGCATTTCCCAGTCAATTTGCACAAAAAGAGGTGAAGGCAAAATGTGACATGGTCAATTTCATTCCAATCTTGTTGAAGATACATCATACAACTCGATCTGAAATATTTCTCATACAATCCATGACTCAAAACGGACTATGTATGATTCTTGTTGATCCATCCAAAAAGTGTCTGTCAAATCCATGTCTGAATAATGAGATACACTGGTCAATAACATCACCTTCCAAGCCATCCTTGGCAGGAATGCCGCATGGATGTGCATTGGAGGTGTGCTATTTCCCGTGTAACTCACAGCTCGTAGGGCCGGAGACTCTCCAATTCGGGATCTGGTTGGAAGTGGTAAGGAGCCTTTCTGTCATCCATCCTTCTAAATGTGACGGAGATCCGCTCCACTGGTACTCCCGGTATACAATGTTTTGCAATGTCTGCTCCATTTCCTTGTAATATCATGACGGAACCTACCGAAGTGGTATCTCCACCGGCCCTCGGAACTTAACCGGGCCTCGTTATCCGGAGGTCGATCCGAACATGATGTTGCATTGGTTGACGAACGAAACCGTGCGAAGTGTCTGACAAAGTCATGGTGGTCTATGTGTGGAGGTATGCAGTCGCCCTCCTGATAAATGTTGATGATGCAACTGTTGGGTATGCAGTCTGCTGGCAGTACCCTCCACGTTATCATTCTTTTCACCATTCTTTTAATTATTCTCGGCATTGGATCCACCTCACCGTGATGGAGTGTCCCTGGTGGATTTCCTTTTCTGTCCTCTGCGAAGTTATAGCAGCATCCGCATTGTATTGTGACTCTTCCTTTCCCCGGCATCCATTTCCGGGGTTCCGAATAAGTCTTTTCTCTCGGACGGCTCGCTCGACCCATCTTCTCGAAGTTCTAAAATGCAATCCACAATCTGCTGTTGCTCGTACTCTGAGAATACACTTGTGTGTAACTCGAGGCCTTCCAAAATGTTGCTTCTTTTGCCTCTAATCATTTCAAAGTATTCGAAAGTCTTCTTCTCAACATTTTGCATTCTTTCTAGTTCATATTCTGGGATGATCTGCAAGTGACGAGGCCTAGTAACGTATTGCGGGATGTATGGCTCAATCCCGTCACGTTCTCCTCGCGTACCTCGGCTCCTCGGGGATTGTCTCTGTCGGGACATCCTCCGGGGTTGCTTCCGCAACAAGGTTCTTCAGATATGGTATCTCTGTCTGGCGTCGAGACACTGATTCTATCTCTATTCTTCTTGGCACTTTTTCGATCTGTTCTGATTCTCTCGGCGTTGACATTCTTCTTCTCGGTTCCCGACGAACCAGTATCTTCGAAATGTGTGTGTCGGCGAAGGTGGTCGTTTCCTCGTGTTGATCCGCTCGCTAGTTTAGTCAACATCTTGTGGACACGGCGATTCTTATTCCTTCTTTGAGTAGCGAGTGAGCGTAGCTCTCCTCACTTCTGACTTCGCGCGGCGCGGCACCGACGAGCCCGCCCTCTGCCGCGGCAACTACCGACTCGATTTTCTTGCTTTCTTCGGTGTTTGTCTTTCTTTTCTTGTTCGTTGGATCGGTGGCTTGGGCCACCCATCTTCATTACTGTCTGGCTATGAAGCTCTTCTCGGTCCACTGGGACCCAGTCATTTTCTTCATACTGTAGGCTGGCTGGTGTGAAGTCAGAATCAATTTCTATCACTGCTCCATCCTTCACCCTCTTTTCATCGAGTGCGAGACTCACGCCATTTTTAAAGTTTAGGACCAACCGCCCGTTCGACATTTCCCTGCGAAGAAAACAAGGAAAGGATCAAGGGCTGTACTAAGAACAAGAACATTAAGAAAGTATTTATCACTGAAGATTCTTATTCACTTATTCCAATTTTAATTTTTAAGGAAAGTAGGAAAAGATAAAGAAAGATCAGGAAAAAGATTTGATTTGAAAGGAAGGGTAAAACTTTATATTATGATTTCACATATTTTATTTTTAGCAAATATTTTATTTTTAGCAAATATTTTATTTTATCCATTTTTTATGTTTTTGGGTTCGGACCCAGTCACAAAGTGATTGCTTCACCCGTGTTTCTAGTGGATAAGACTCTATCTTAGAGGCCACCCTTCGAAACATCAAGTTGCGTAATATTTCTTCAAATATCGTCCATTGATTGGAAGCATTTGTCATTCTCCTCGGCAATTCACAAGTTGGTAGGAGCCTCTCGAGTAGACTCGCCTCGACCACAAACGGCCCTTCCCAAGTCGGTTCAAATTTGCCTCCTATCTTGCGATGTGCAAGAATAGGTCTTTGAGAACAAGAACTAAGTCACCAACTTTGAAAGTTCATGGGTGGACCAGTTTATCATGGGCCCGGATCATCTTAGCTTGGTACGGCTCCAAATTTTGTTGCGCTGCAAGTCTTTTTACTTCCAAGTTTTCCAGTTCTTCCAGTCGTAATCTGGCGTTTTCTTCTGTAGTAATTTTATTTGCAACTGCAATCCTGAGTGATGGAAGCTGGACTTGCAATGGTAACACTGCCTCGGACCCGTATACTAAAGCATAAGGCGTAGACTGAGTAGGAGTCCTGAAAGTCGTCCTGTAGGCCCATAAGGCTTCTCACAACTTCTCGTGCCAATTTCTCTTGTTGTCATCCAAAGTTTTCTTTAAAATTTGAACGAGAGTTGTATTAAAGGCCTCGGCCAAGCCGTTTGCTCTTGGATAGTAGATTGTTGAGTATCGCCAATTGATTCCATGTCTTCTGACAAAATTGTTGATTTTTGTGCTTCTGAATGCGGGCCCATTATCTGAAATGATTCTGCGCGGTACTCCGAAACGGTAAACAACTTGATTTTTGAAAACCGAAGCACGTGGTGTGCCTTTACTTCTCCGAGTGGAACCGCTTCCGCCCATTTAGAAAAATAGTCCGTAGCCGCAAGGATGAAGCGATGTCCTCTCGAAGAAGGTGGTTCCATCGGACCCACTATATCCGTGCCCCAACACTCAAATGGCCACGACGCAATTGTCTGGATGTAGCACATTTGGAGGTCGGTGTAGAACCACTCCGTGCACTCGACACTCGGTGACAACCCTCGGCGACTTTCATGCGATCGGTCATCATCGAGGGCCGATAGTACCCTAGTCTTTTAATTTTCATTTTCATTTTCGGGCCCGATCGATGAGTGCCTCAAAGTCCCGAATGCACTTCTTCGACAATTTCACGAGCCTCGGACCCGCTCGAGCATCTTAACCACATCCGATCAAAAGACCTTCTCGTATAATGTAATGTTTATTAATGCGTAAGACGAGCTCTTTTCGATTTGATGTGCTAATAACTTATCGTCCGGTAATTTCCCTGTTTGCGAGTAGTCTAGTTAGCGGCTGATGCCAATCTTCCGTGTTTTCCGTCATCGTCGCAAGCCGATTCCTCTCGCTTTTTCGATTTCCGTATTATATCCAAGTCGAGCCGTGATGGGACTCGTCGCCTCGAACCGACACTTCAACTGACTCATCTTGTAAGCAGGCAAATTCCTTTGCAAGGCGAGCTAGTGCATCCGCGAGAGCATTTTCTCTTCTCGGGATCTTGTAGATCGTTACATTCGGAATTTGTTCCAACAGCTTCATGGCATACTGAAAGTATTGCTCGAGTCTTCGCTTTAAGATTCCGTATTGTCCCGCGACCCGTTGAATGATCAACCGAGAATCTCCGTAGATGTTGATATCCGTTATTCCCATTCGAATGGTCGGCTCTAGTCCCGTTATGAGGGCCTCGTATTCGTCTCATTGTTCGTGCATGGCTCGTTAAGTGGTAGGAGTATCTTAACATCCCCCGCTTCGGTGTTATAAAGATTAGTCCGATTCCCGCCTTACACGGAATTATCGTTTGCAATTCTTTGTCTTTCGCTGCCGAGGATGCTCCGTCGAAGTATAGTTCCCAACGTCGATCATCAGCGTCTTCTAGGCTCATTATCTGCTCGTCTGACAAGTCATCGTTGAGAGGCGATTCTGCCGGCAAAGGGTGTGCTGCAAGGAAATCTGCTAGGATTTGTCCCTTTACGGCACGAAGAGGAACGCAAGTTATGTCGAATTGCAATAGTATCATCGACCACTCGGCAAGTCCGCGTAAAGTGTTGGACGGGTCATTAAATATTGCAACGGATTAACTTTCGAGATAAGGTCGACCTTATGAGAGAGCATGTAATGCCCGAGTTTCGTGCAGCGAAGATCGTGGCCAAACAATGCTTCTCGATTGGAGGATACTTTACTTCCGTCGGAATCAGACGACGGCTTAAGTAGTAGAGAGTATTTTCTTTCCCCTCATCATTGACCTGGGCTAGCAGGGCTCCAAGGGAGTTGTCTAGAGCCGCGGTATAAAGTATCAACGGTCTACCTGAGACTGAGGCTGCTAAGACAGGAGGTGTCATTAAGTATTGTTTAATGTCCTCGAAGGCCCGTTGGCATTTCTCTTCCCAAACGAATTTGGCGTCCTTTTTAACTAATGCTGAGAAGGGCTGACACCTACCTGACAAGATCGAGATAAAGCGTCGAAGATATGCCAGCTTCCTCGAAAGGATCGTAGCCGTTTTAAGGTTTCGGGAAGCGGCATTTCTAAGATAAGCCTTTAATCTTTTCCCGATCAATTTCAATTCCGCGATGTCGGACAACAAACCCTAAGAATTTCCCGGAGGTAACGCCGAAGGCGCATTTTAAGGGATTCATCTTAAGGTTGTATTGCCTTAGTCGCTCGAAGACAATTCTCAAATCATACAGGTGATCTTCCTTCGCTTGCTTTCGATGACCACATCATCCACATAAAGACTCAACTCTGGTCTGTGAATGAGCTCATCAAAAATCTTTGTCATTGCTCTTTGGTATGTCTGCTCCCGCGTTCTTTAGTCCGAATGGCATTACCGTGTAGCAATACACTCCGATCGGTGTTCCGAATGCCGCGAGCTTTTCGTCTTCCGGTGCCATCTTTATCCGGGCTGTACCCCGAAGATCCATCCATGAAAGAGAATATTTCATGTGTCGAAGCGATGTCGATCATTAACTCCGGAATTGGTAATGGAAATTCATCTTTCGGACATGCTTTGTTCAAGTCTCCGAAATCCACGCAGATTCCGATCCGACCATTCTTCTTCCCGATCGGTACCACATCAAGCAGCCAAGTAGGGTATTGTTCTTCACGGACAAATTTAGCGTCGATTAGCTTCTTAACTTCAGCCTATTACTTGTTGTTCAATTTCAAAACGCATTCTTCCGGAAGCTTGTTCGACCGGAACGGAAGTAGGATCCACTCCTAGCCTCGTGAACCGCGACTTCGGAGCTAATCCCGGCATTTCGTCGTAACTCCAAGCAAAACAAATCCTCGAATTCCATTAATAGCTCGATCATTTCCTCGAATCTTCTTTATCGAGTAGGGAGCTAACAAAGGTTGGTCTAGGCTTTTTGTTAGTACCTAAGTTAACTTCCATTAACTTATCTATCAGTAGATTTGATTTCTTCTTCGAACTCCGGTGGAGCGTCTCCACTTGCGGATCTTCAAGCTATTCCGTAGTTTCCAGCCAGCCTTCATTAGGTTCGCAAGTGACAACCAAAACAAAATTCCGTATCGTCAACCGAACCTACCGTGCCGAATCCGAGACCATGTTTTGAATCGGGAGGCCGACCGGCATTATTCCATAATTTTTCGAAGTGTTGTGATTGGCTTTTTGTCCATTGTCGAGGTAAGACACCACGCTGAATTAAATTTTGAACACAGGGAGAGTACCACTCAAAAGGTAATTCCATTAATTCGGAAGAAGTGATATCTTCAAATTGTACATCGTTTTCAGTATTGGAAGAAGAAGTGTCGCGGTAAAATTTGATTGGCTTTGCACCGCTGCTATGTACTTCCTTGACCACCATACCCTCGATCTTATTAGACCGGATCGGGGTCGTGGTCATAGTGGTGTACATAGTGGGTTAATCTTCTCGTACATTGATTTGTATTCCTCGTTCTTCTCATCTTCGAGAGAAATCTTCGAATTGAGGTTTCTTCCGGTTTATTGTAGCTACTTCTTTCTTGACCTCCTCTTTTTCCTCGAGTCGTTCTCCCAATCAACGTTGATCATTGGCTTTTCTCGTCCAACTATCCCGAGTGTCTCTTCCACGACCTCGTCCCCGGCCTGCACCTCGGATGCGAGTTCGGAGAAACCTTCACCATCTCGCCGTAAGGGAGTGGTGGAGTGATCGTTGGACTAGAACTTCAGGTTCTTCATCGTCTCGAATTTCTTTTGCTTCATTCGGCACGGTGTTTCGTGAGAAGATTGTTTTCTTCGGAGGTGCGTAATAAGGTGCATCTTCATGGATTCCAATCTCATGTACGGAGAAAGGTTGCAAATCACCTTTAATGCACTGTTCTCCTCCTTCGTAATATTTTATGCACTGATGCAGAGACGACGGTACCATCCGGTTCTCATGTATCCACGGTTGGCCCAGTAGCGCGTTGAACGATGTTTCAGAATCAATTATATGGAATTTTGTGGTTGTCTTTGCTAAGTCACCGGTCTTCATCAACAGTGTTATTGATCCAAGTGCTCTTTCTCCTTTCTGGTTGAATCCTCTTAGTAACATCTTGTCCGCTTCAAGCTCGCGAGCATCAATTTCCAAGTATGCTAGCGTCCGAAGATTCATTATGTCGATCGACGCTCCCGGATCCACCAATACTCGGGAGAGCGTAAATTTTCCGATTGTGACTGAAATGTACAACGGTCGGTTGTGATCGGCCGTCCCAAGTAGTAGATCACTGTCCGTGAAGGTAACACCTCGATGTTCCTTTAACGAGCAAACCTCGTCTAAGGAATCTCTGGCCAACTGAGTTAAACAAATTTCTGGATCAAGTAAGGCCTTGATCAGAGCTTCCCTCATCTCTTTTGATAAGATGAGAGCGTCGTAGATGCTCGGCTTGGCTCGGTAGTTTCCTAAGATGGGATAGCACGTTATAGTCCACTTTGTTACCATGTGTCTCGGTTTCCTTCCGAATGGGCAATTCTTCTCGCTGGGTTGATTCTTCCCGAACAACCACCCGCTTTCCTTTATCTTTTGGACCCATTCTCGGGGTAGAACCCTTCCGCTCCTTAAGTTGACTTCCCGTGATTTCTTCCGAGTCCGGTACCGAGTTTACTCGGTGTCTCCTTTCGAATCGGCATGACGAGTTCTTCCGGAGTCGCTTCGGAATCCGAAAGCTCTAACTCTATCGTGATTGAGTTCCTTGGAATTCACAAATAGATCTCATCGCTTGTTGAACTTTCGTAGCCTTCTTGGTGAATGTCTTCTTTGTCATCGTGATTGTCGAGGTCGTGTATGATTCGAGAATTGTTATTGGTATCGAAATCGAGATCCGGATTAGATCGGTCGTCGTTAGTTACGTAATCGCTAGAAACAGTCAAAACGTAGCCAACGCCATAACTCTTATCATAATAAGATCTCGCCGAAGCGAGCAAATAATCATACAGAGTTAGAGGTTCGAGGAATTTTTCCCCCGAATCGGAAATAACCATCCTAGGATAAGCAGCCCCTAGTCTAGCCTTAGGAGCCTCGGTCTTTTCTTCTTCTACGATCTCCTTCTTTTCTATGATCTTTTCTTCCTGGGGCGGTTCTTCAATCGCAAGCGATAGCGCCGCTCGACGAGTTTCAAACTCCGAGTCGAAGCATGCGCCGAAGCGGCTTGGATGCGATCCAAAATTTTCTTCGATGACTTCGTCCAAGCGGTACTCCATCCATCATCGGTCGTGTAGGGGTCTATCGGAACAATGGGATCCGTTGAAATAACATTAACAGAACCTCCTTTCTGGGGTTCTTTCATGTATTCCTTTTGGATCGTTATGTTCCCTTTTCGGAGATTGTTGTCAAGCCAACTCTTAAAGGTAATGCAATCCTCTATCTTATGTCCAAGCATCTGGTGGTAAGGGCAGTAGTTGGGATGGTCTTTCTTGTTGACTTCTTCTGGCTTCCTGGGTTCTGGCAGTCGAAAATCCGAAGTCTTCATCAAACTGCGGAATATCTTTGGCACTGCCTCATTCTTGAATGGATATTCTTTATTTATAAGCTCCTTTAACGTGAGCTGTGGGCGAGGCGGTTGCTCATATTGTTGAGTTGGCTGATAACCGGTCGAGGTTGTTGGTAGTTCTCGCCGAGGTTGTTGGTAGTTCTCGCTGCGTCGCTTCCGCCTGTATTTGCATTGGTCGTTTGCCCTTATCGACTCGCTGCGATGATCCCGGATTTCTTTTCAAATGTCTTCATAGAGCTTCTGTTTGTCTGTTTTGTCGACGAAACTTAGTTGCTTCGCTTCCTCTTGCAAGCTTCCGGCCTTGCTTAACAACTTCTCGAAAGTCTTAATTGTAAATCCCTTAAGGAGAAGTGCTATCGGGCCGTGAATGCTTTTAAGCAAGATACCGACTGCATGCTGCTCTTGTAGCTGTGGTTCACACTTCATGCTTAGATTTCTCCATCGAAGTATGTAGTCCACTAAAGTTTCGTTTGTTTTCTGTTTCTCCACCACTAAGTCACCGATGGTGATATGGTGCTGAGCTTCGGCAAACCGTTTCACGAAGAGGTTTTCTAATTCTGAAAATGTCTTTACCGAACCGTTCGGTAACTTTGCATACCAATCGAAGGCGATCCCTGACAGGCTGCTGACGAATTGTCGGAAGAGTAAGGCGTCACTCCCACCGGCGTTGCAACAACTAGCACGAAAATGTGCAACATGTTGTCGGGGTTTTCCGGCGACTGTGGTGGCTGGCCGGCCAGGGTCAGGTCACCATCTTGACCAGTGAGGTCAGGGCTTGGCAATGGTGAAGTCAATTGGAGTTGGCCATGTGTAAAGGGCTTGAATTGAAATGGAATGGGGGAAGGTTAGTTTTGGGTCTAAATGAGTCAACCCATGGTTTTGGGCTAGGTTCACCATCCAAGGCTTGCTTGGGCTGAAGAGAAAGTTGTTTGGTTCTGCTTAATCAGTAGGGTCAAGTCACCATCCAAGCATAATTAGGCCTAAGCATGGTTAAGGGAAATCATGGGAGTGGTTAATGACTTTTAGGAGTTATGGAAAGAGCCTCCCTCTTTTCCCCAATGTGGTATGGTCATATGTCAACAACTCACATGGCTTGCATGTGGCTCAAGAATGGCTTCATGGCTCACCTTTGGCTTGGGAAAAAGTTTGGTCAATTTCATGAAAAAGGGTTTTAGAAATTTTGGTAATTTAGGGGTGATTTGATGGGATTTGGCATATGGCTTGATTTTGAATTATTTCATTATGGATTTAGAACTTAGGGGATGGTTTTATCAAATGGATGATGATAGAGGATTGTCATGTGGGCTTTAAGATGGATTTTGGGCTTTTTGAAATCATTTTGGATGGGCTTTTTAGGAAGGCCTAAGGAAGTGGGCCTTAGGTTTTTTTTTTTAAATAAGTTTATGGATGGGAATTTTGTAAAAGGTTGGGCCAAATAATTGTTGGGTTTGGTTTAGAGATGTGTCATGAGTAATTTGAAATAAATTTGAGGTGGTTTGGGCTTGAATTGGGTTGGATTTGGGTTCATTTGGTACATGGGCCAATGTAGGTCAAATTGGGCTAATTTGGGCCAATGTTGGGCTAGGGTTGAAATTGATGTAAAATTAATGTTGGGAAATGTTTATGGGAGTGTTTCAAAGAGGTTTCAACTTTGGTTGGGTTTTGGTTTTGTGACTTGGGCTTATTTGGGTTAGGTTTGGGTGTAGGCCTATTTAGGGGATTTTGGCTTTAGGGTGGATTTGGGTGAGGTTTGAGTCCAATTTTTGGGCAAATCATGTTAGAGTTTTGTTTTTGGGGATGTTAGGGAAAGTTTAGAAAAGGTTTGGGGTCAATTGGAATTAAATTGGGTTAGTTTGGGCTAAGTTTGGGTCATAGGTTCAAATTGGGCCTTAAGGTCAAAAGAGAAATTGGATTCAAATGTCAATCAAATTGGACCTGGATTTGGTCTAGATTGATATTGTGGATATTGAATTGAAGTTTAGAATTGAATTGGACCAAAATTGGGGTAAATTAGGTTGGTTTGGTTTGACATTGGGTTCACTTGGGTTAAGAATGGACAAAATTGGGGGTTTTAGTAAAAGTGGGGTAAATTGACAAAATTGGCCTATGGTGTAGTTGAACAAAATGAAGTTATAAATATTTGGGATTTTGTGGAATTTTCTGGGAATTTTCTGAATTTTTGGATTTTTTGGCTAAGAGGGACATTTTGGGTATTTGGAGGGTATTGGGGGGTATTTTTGGAATTTTTGGTAATTTTGGCTATGGATGATCAATTTGATTGGTGAGGAAATATTCAAGTTTAATTTTGGGGAATTTTGGGTGATTTAGAAATTTTGGAGGATTTGGGCAATTTTAAGGGCTTTTGGTAGGTTTGACAGGTGTAGGGTTCCCGGGGTCAAAAATTAAAATTTTGGAAGAATGAAGATTAATCAAATATGAGTGAAATGGAATCACTTTGATTGAGCCATGAAGTTATATTAAGCCTATATGAGCCATGAGAGAACTCATTTGAGGCATTCACTATGTTGTTCCTAACCCTCTTAGCCAGGAGCTTAGGGGTTAAGGTCCATCCATATGAATTACCTACATGAGTCAAGGAGTCAAGTTGGGTATGGGTGTGGGCTTTTTTTTTAGGATTTGGATTGTGTATGTGAGAGTGTAGAGCGTGAGTGTAGTGAGTGTGTAAGTCAACCCTCACCAGACCAAGCCACCGAGGGTGGTCCTAAGGCCAAAGAGTCCTATAGGGAACTCATCCTTTAAACCCTCACTTTTGATCTCAACCCTCAGGTGATTAGGGGTCTACAATCAAGCTTGTGGGGTTTGCAGGGAGACAAGAAGTGGTTCAAATTTCTAAGGGATGGGTCCCAATTCTAGTCCTCTAAGATAGTCAAAGGAAAAGCCTAAGGCTAGATCCTAAACACTAAAGAGGGAAGAGAAGACCTCATCAAAAATGAGGTCAACAAACTCCAATTGCATATTAACTTGCATCACACATTAATTCAAAATGTTTATTCCAATCAGGTGCAACACAGGTGTAGTGATTAATTTTTCTTTTAAAATATTGAACTCATTCAAACAATCTTCATTAAATTCGAATTTAGCTTCTTTTTCCAATAAATGGCAAAGAGGTTTAGCAATTTTAGAAAAATCATTTATATATCTTCTATAAAATCCAGCATGACCCAAAAAACTTCTCACATCAGTAATGGTAGTAGGTGGTTGAAGTTCAACAATAATTTTCACTTTTGTCTGATGAACTTCCATTTCTATTTGTGAAATTTTATGCATAAGTACAATTCCTTCTGTGACCATAAATTGACATTTTTCCCAGTTTAGAACTAAATTTGTTTCTTCACATCTTTTCAAAACTTTTGTTATATTTTTCAAGCATGATTCAAAAGAATTTCCAAATTCTGAAAAATAGTCCATAAATACTTCAATTCCATTATCAATTAAATCACAAAATATTGACATCATACATCTTTGAAAAGTTACAGGTGCATTACATAATCCAAAAGGCATTCTTATAAAGGCAAATGTTCCATAAGGACTTATAAATGTTATTTTCTCTTGGTCCTCAAGAGCAACAGGTAATTGCTGATAACCAGAATATCCATCCAGAAAACAGAAATATGAGTGTCCAGCTAATTTATCCTACATGTGATCCAAGAAAGGTAAAGGAAAATGATCCTTTCTAGTGGCGTTGTTTAATTTTCGATAATCAATGCAAATTCACCATCTAGTAACTTGTCTTGTTGGGATTAATTCATTTTTTCATTAACAATGACAGTTACTCCTCCTTTCTTCGGAACATAATGAATAGGACTCACCCATTGGCTATCCGAAATATGATAAATAATTCCAGCATCTAACCATCAAAATTTCTTTCTTTACAACCTCTTTCATAATTGGGTTCAATCTTCTTTGAGGTTCAATAGTGGGTTTACAATTTTCTTCCATTAAAATCATATGCATACATACTGAAGGGCTTATCCCTTTTATATATGCAATAGTCCAACCAAAAGCTTTTTTATAATTCTTCAGAACTCTTATTAATTGTTCTCCTTGATCTTTACTCAAGTATGAAGAAATAATTACAGGTAAAGTTAATGAATTTCCAAGAAATGCATACTTTAAATGTACAGGTAACATTTTTAATTTCAGTTTAGGGGCTTTTTCAATTGACGGTAAAAGTATATCATTTTTAGTTGTGTCTAAAATTTCCCAGTTTTCATGAATATAATGAGTTTCTTCAGATAATTTTTCTTCATTTACTTTTTCATTTTCTTCAGTTAATGACTCATTGTATAACACAGATTCATCATTTTTATATTCAGAAATGACCTTACATTTTTCTTGATAATGTTTTTCAATTATATAATCAAAAATATCCATTCGATAGCATTTTTCTTTATTAGGTTACCTCATTGATTTCAGAACATTAAATGTTATCTCTTGATCATTAACTCTCATCGTTAATTCTCATTTTTGCACGTTAATAATAACACGTCTAGTAGCTAGAAAAGGTCTCCCTAAAATAATAGGTATTTCTTTATCTTCTTCCATATCTAGTATAATGAAATCTACAGGAAAGATAAATTTATCTACCTTAACAAGAACATCCTCTATAACTCCTTTAGGATAAGTGATAGATCGATCAGCTAACTGAAGAGTTACAGTAGTGGGAGAAATCTCTCCTAAATCTAACCTTCAAAAGATTGAAAATGGCATGAGATTAATACTTGCTCCTAAATCATATAAGGCTTTTCCACAAAATTTTTCTCCAATAGCACATGGTATTGTGAAACTTCCAGGATCTTTAAGTTTCTGAGGTTGTTTCTTTTGAATTATTGCACTACATTCTTCACTTAATGCAACAGTTTTATAAGCTTCAAATTTTCTTTTCTTACTTAAAATATCCTTCATAAATTTTGAATAGCTTGGCATTTGTTCCAATGCTTCAGCAAAAGGAATGTTGATGGTAACTTTCTTAAAAATCTCAAAGAACTTAGAAAGTTGATGGTCAAGCTTCTGCTGTTTTAATCTTTGAGGAAAATGTGGGGGTGGTCTTTCAACATCCACTTCAATAGGAATTACAGTCTGATTTTTACTTGGAGAAAGAGTATCTTTAAGTTTTTCAATTTCTTCTACCTCTCTCTCTCTTTTTCAATTTTATTCCAAATTTTCTCTTTTAATTCTTTTCCACTTCTAAGTTGTACAGCTTTTGCTTATTCATGTTCTTTCCTAGTTTCTTTAGGATTAATTTTGACATTGCTAGGTAGTGTTCCTTGAGGTCTGTAATTAATAAAATTAGCAATTTGACCCATCTGATTCTCAATATTACGAATAGCAGTGTTTTGACTTTGTAGCTGATTACCTAGTTGTAAGATCAATTCTTCTATAGATAACTTTTTCTGTTGATTATTAAAACCAGGAGGGTAAGATGGTCTAAAGTTTGAATTTCCTTGATTGTTCCAGTTTGGATTAACTTGATTATTACTCCATTGTTGATGTTCATTATTCCAATTAAAATTAGGATGATTTTTCCAACTAGGATTATAATAATTAGAATAAGGGTTGTTAGTTTTACTAGCAATAGCTTGCAAAGTTTATATTGTTTGAGAATAATCAGTATTTGCAGAATTATCATTACTTACATGCGATATATTAATATAAAAATTATTTAATTTCTTAGATATCACAGCCACTTGTGAAGCTAAAATAGAAAAGGCTTCATTATCTTGAATACTTGCCATTCTTTTAGGATTAACCCTTTCAGAAGGCCATTGAAAATTAATATTAGTCATTTCTTCAATTAAAGTATAAGCTTCTTTAAATGTTTTAGCCATTAAAGAACCACCAACAGCAGCATTAATAATAGATCTAAGTGATCCAATAAGTCCATTATAAAATGTTTGAATAATTAACCAATCTGGCAAAGCATGATGAGAACATTTTCTTAATAGTTCTTTAAATCTTTCCCAAGCTTCATAAATTGTTTCTCCATCAAATTGTGTAATTGAATTGTTCTTTAAATCATTTCTTAATTTAGCTGTTTTAGAAGGAGGAAAATATTTAGCAATGAATTTTTGTGTCATATCTTCCCAAGTTTTAATAGAACAAGTTGCTAATGAATTAAGCCACATATTTTCTTTATCTTTTAAGGAAAAAGGAAAGAGTCTAAGCCTAATAGCATCATCAGAAACATTATTATATTTAGAGGTAGCACAATGTTCTAAAAAATTAGCAAGTTGTAAATTTGGATCCTCATTAGGTGTTCCTCCAAATTGATTATTTTGAACCAATTGAATAATAGAAGGCTTAAACTCAAAAGAATTAGCATCTACAGTTGGCATTTGAATACTAATATGAAGTTCATCAGTTGTAGGGTTTGCATAATCCCTAAATGGTTTATAAACATTTTGATCATTGATTTCTATTGGATTTTGATTATTGTTATGTAAATTAACCATTTCATGATATTTTTGAATTTGTTTGCCTTGTTCTCCTTTTTTAATTCTTTTAACTGTTCTTTCTAATTCAGAATAAAAAGGTAATAATCCTTCAGATCCAGAACTACGCATAAAATTAAAATATTTTTTGGTATTTATATATATATATATATATATATATATATATATATATATATATATATATATATATATATATATGTTTTTGTTGTTTTTGTTGTTTTTTGGTTTTTTTAAAGAAATAAAAACGTATAAATTTTATTTAATTTAAAAAAATGTCTTTTTAACTTTCTTACTTATTTTCCTTATCTTCCCCGGCAACGACGCCAAAAACTTGATGCGTGACTTAGCCTTAATGAAATTTATATATACTTTCAAATGCAAGAATTTGATACCACTGCTAGAAGATTTAATCACTGACAGCGGCGCCAAACACTTGATGAGATTTTACTTATGAAAGAGTTTATAAATTTATATTTAGATTTTTATAATTTGTAAAAGTCACAATTTCAAACGCAAGTATACGTATCATATCAAGTAATATAGGGCTCTAGTGGAGTTCTGGTTATCGATCCCACGAGGAAGATTTTTAGAGTATTGAGTAATATTTTTAGATTTTTCAAATTAAAAGTAATTATTTTTTTTATTTCTTTTTAAAGTTTATATTTTAGATTTAATGAAATTTATACTAAATGTAAGTAAGCAACACTAAAATAAATATTAATGCAGGTATAAATAAAAAAACTTTCTCCTTTTTCAACTAATCCGAGATTTTTAGAATAATTATCATTTGTGGAGAATTTAGATTATGGTATTGTGCCAAAATATAAGCATTTCTATTATTTACCCTTTGGTCCAGGCATAAAGAACATTGAGTAATCTATAGATCGGTTCAGGATATTTTATTAGTAGAATGGGTTAATTTAGGCTCACACTACTAGATGTCCAAGGGTGGCTATGGTCGGCCCTACCAGTGACCCGTTCCCTTTCTATAAATCAAATTATTAGAATTTAGTCTGTCATTCTAAAAACAAATTAATTCTGCGCTCAATAAATCATATCTTCCTATTTATTTGCACTTCACCTTGAATACCCTGCATAAATTCTTCGACTACCCAAGGATTCATATGATATCTACTAGTTAAGAACTCATCTCTGGATAGGTCTCAAAATTCTTCAACAGGTTTTAACAACTTAAATGGCCAGTTTAAAAAGTAAACTAAAATCAGGTATTAATATCATAACAATTTTAATAAATATTTTAAATTAAATTCTTTAACAAAGTTTAATTATCTCATTATCTTTTCATAATTTAAAGGAGAAATAAAACTAATTACTCATAACACATTGAATTCACACAACAAAACATATTTATAAAACTTTGAACCAAGTTACAAATACTCATCTGGAATGTTCCTTCAAGTGATCCGCTGACTCATACTGACTTCAATGCAATGATGAAAGACTTTAACAACAACAACACTAATAATCTCACACTTAACACTCAAGATAAACTAAAAATAAACTCACTAAATAATAAAGAAGGTGGCTCCCTAAAATGATTGGATGGCTATATAGTGATTCGAGACTAAAGGATGCTAGAGGGGGTGAAAGGAGCGATTTTCTCTGTAGAATGGGCTCCTATTTATAGAACTCTGAATTTGACCAGGGGCTGCTTAAGGAACCTCTTCAAAATTCATCCAAATACAATGTATCTTCTTGAAGGTAACTGTCGCGCCTAGGCGTCGGGATCTGGCGGCTAGGCGCCGGACTCCATGACCAGGTCCTCGCACCTTTTCACTTTGGGTCGCACCTCTTCACGATTAAAACTGTTTCCCTGCATCCAGATGCATTGTATCACATGCCCTATATATTAGGAGTAACTTCCAGTCTTCTAGAAGCTCTAAGAACCGCTTAACACCGTCAAAATAACTGCCCAAAGTCATCAAAAATCTTGTCTGCGTCTGTATCGAACTGGCGCTTAGGCGCCGGATTCTAGCGTCTAGGCGCCAGTCTTACAATTTCAACAACTTTGCTCTTTTAGCTCCATTTTTGCTCCTTTTTCCTTCTTGAACTATTTTTTTTAATCACCTACATCCAAAAACATAAAAATACCTTTCATTAAATCATAATATCCTTAAGAATTGAATCATTAATAAGGCATAAAAATGGGTATTTTTAAAGTGGACCAGAGGGTATTGAAGAGGAAGGAAAACCCTGACCAGGAGGATCATATGGGATCCTCTGATTCGGTCATCGGGGCTCAACTGGAGGAGATTTAGAAAAAATTTGATAAGCAACTGATTGATTCTTTTGCAAAGCTCTCGAGTCATGTTGTTGAGCCATCTATTCTTGCTAAACTGCCTCTCTCACCTATTTCCAAAGCGCATGCTCCTTCCACCGTCAAGGCTATTCAATAGTTGATTGGGATCGACCCTCCAGCCCAGATTGCAGGGAGGAATTGAACTTCCCCTGCCAGTCATGGGACATGAGAAACCTGCTGAGGGTGAAGTGTCTTTCACTATGTCCAAATGGAATTCAATTGTTAGTATTGGGTTTTTCAGTTTTATTTTAGCATCTATGGTTTCCCTTTTATGATTCCTTTTGATGTAGCTACAGATATCTTGACAGTCAAATCTCATTCATTAGATCTTTGTGCTAATCAACCCAGAGATGCTACAAATATGGATCAAATGATGGCCAAAGGTGATGAAATCCATCGTGAGGGGCAAGTGTCTGATTACCAAAGCAATCCTGTCATGGTTTGCGAAGAGGGAATTGAAGGACTTCAGATATACTCCGTGTCCTTCGTGATTTCTTGGACAAAATGAAGGTGCATTTTGTCTTGGACCAAGATGCACCCCAAAGAGATTAAGTCTGTGGTTTGGCTTCTTGTATGGAGAAGACGGATCAAATGGAAGGGGAGGTAGTTGTCTTGCATGGAGAGTTTACTACTCTCAGAGGGGAGATAATTGCTCTCTGGGAAGAGATAACACACCTTCGCTTGAAAAAGATAGAAATTTGGGAAGTCAGCTTGTCATCTTGGTTTAAATAGAGATTGGGCTAGTCGATCTCTTTAAGTTTAGTGTTGAGGTGTGTCCACCGTTAAAAGGTTTGGGGTATTAGAAATTTGTCGGTCGTTGGAATGGAAATCCTGTTGCCCGCTTTAAAAATATAAAATATTTTATATATATATATATATATAGTTTATAAAATATCAGTTTAATTTGAAAATATGAAATCAAACCGATCTCATGAATGCTATAGTATAAATAATCGAGCTCTGCACCGTAAGCCAGGTATCTATCTCCGGAGAACAAATGCATCACTTGGTGGTGAGGCTCAATCAAATAAACTAAAGTATATATGGCATCTGTTTAGTCTGTGAAATATTTTATGTTGACTGACAAGTTCTTATATTCGATATGAAGAGATCAAATAGGGTTTCTATTACATGGGTTCTTAAAGTTTTCTATAAGGACAAACCTCTATAGTTAATTACATCTCTGATAACTGAAGTCATATAAGAAAACTCTCGATATAGATCACGAAATATTATTTTCATGACTTCTAAAAGGTAGGATCTTCCAAGTAGTGTGTAAGGGAATTCCAATAGGGAAAGGTGCAAATTTGGAACAAATTATTTTTAGAACCCAAAGAGAGAAAAGTAGGGGAGGTTACAAATTCTAAGGTGAACCTTGGAGACCTCCCAGCCTATCTTATGGTTTGGCTCCGACTTAGAAGAGAAATCATATGTGTCATCCTGTTAATTATATTAAGTAGGGCTTACATTTGGAAGATAGGAGAGTTTATGTCATACCGAACGACAAGCTCAAAATCCTAAGATGAGTTAGGACTTATATTATATATAGTGCAAATGCCTAAAGAAAAAGTGACAATTTATGCCGCACTTGGCGAACGACCTCGAAATCTTATGGCTTGTTATTTATTTCTAAGAAGGTTTAGTTGACGTAGATTTGTTTTGATGCTGAAGATGGTCGTGCTACCCACGGTACTTGTTCCAAGCTCCTCGTTGTAGGACGTTTAAGTTTAGGAGTGTCAAATTAAAGAGATTGAGAGAAGTATCAGGTCTAGAGTACAAATTTTCTAATGTGTCAAGTTTAATGTCACATGTCTTATTAGGTGGAATTCAAGTTTATTATAGCGACACCGGTTAGGATCCCATGGTTCCTTCATTCTGGCACTACTATTTTCTTCGGATTCACTTAGTCCAAGTGAATTTAGCGCATATAAATAAATGAGTTCAGTACTTTCATTCAGACTGTGGGAAATCTCATCAGCAGTCATAGGTTACTTCATCCGAGAGATTCCCGATCATCCAAAGAGATGTATTAATTTAGTTGCAATTGTTGTGTTGTTTTATTTGTGATTAAATTTTGAGTTGTCTTATATTTTTACTGTTGTGAAGTGATTTTTTGGTTCGTTTTGGTTTTGGTTTTGCATGCATGGTGTCACAAATTGCAATAATGTAAATGCAAGAAAGTAAAGTGCTAGAAAATAAATACTAGTAAATGAATGAAAGTAAATTGCAATGCAATAATGTAAAAGCCTACCGGTCCACTTCTCGCACTCTAGCTGAAACTTTAGTTTTTGCAACATGTATATGTATAATCTTTGCAAGAAATTAAATAAATCGCATGAGAGAAAAGCAGGGAATAATATGTTTACAGTGTGCCTACCGAATCCTACGTCACAACTTGGTGGCTCTCTATTTGTTTATTTATGAAGATGATTTTCTTAAGCAAAACATAATAGGCAATTGTTCTCCAAGATATCCAAAGGATTATGACGAGGTCCTGGATAACACCCTATACATTTCACAACTCTTTGAATCATCTCAAGTTCATTTGATCTTATTATGTTACTAAATGATTCATCCATATTATACCCTCATGCTCAATAAACCTTGATGTTTTAATTATCCCTTTAAGTGGGGTAATTATCATTTAATATTTCCCTCATGGATTATTTGGGAGAAGAACCTTAGGGGAAAATTTACTTGATTAAGAAATTTAGCTAATTTAATTTAGAGTAGGGCTTGTTGTGCTTCAAAGATATTTGAAGTGATTATATTTCCTTTTCTAAATCTCATTAGTTCAATATAGATTAAGCCTAGTTCACTACTAAGCCCTTAAGATCTAATGTGTAGACTTGCAATTTTAGAAATGTTGAATTATGTGATCTTAGTTCTTATCAAAATATTGAATTATCATTATACTATTGATTAGGGGTTTTAAATTAGCGAGTGATGATCTTCTAAGACAAAAACCCCCACTTTAGTGTCATTTAATTTAATTAACTTTCAAATTACAATAATTTAACAAATTGCAGTTATATCCTTAATGTGAAAAATGTTTGAGGTTGTTTTCTACCATTTAACCCTTTATATTTCAATCATTAAGAAAATTTAATTATGATCATTCATTGCACATTTACCCTTTGATTAGACCTAAATATTAATTAAGGCTTAAATTCCAAAATTATAATTTTTCCCTTTTAGGCCTAACACTTCATAATGCATTATGTTTAACTTAAATGACTTGGAAATTTTTATGTTACCCCACTCACGGGTTAATTAAAACATCAAAGGAGAAAAGTGATTTTTATAATTTTTATTTAATTTTTATAATTATTTTAATTCAAAATTATGGATTTTTAAAGTAAATTGAATAAATTAGCCTAAACAAATTATCTATCCTTAAGAAAATTATTAGAGGGTAGTGGACCATCTAGGCCAATTTTCATGATTTTTGGAATTTTTATTTAATTATTATAATTATTTAATGATTTGGAATATTAATTAAATATAATATATTATTTAAGTTGAAAATTAAGTTTTATATTTTATTAATTCTCTCTATGTCCAAGGACCCCAAAGAAACAATTTTATATTTTTGTGATTTATATTTTAATTATTGTAATTATTTTGGTGCAAAACTAGAGAAAATTCAATTTAAGACTTTCAAAATTAATATCTTTACTTAAAAAATTTAGTTAAATTATTTTAATTACTCACAAGTGATCACGAGACCATATGTGACATTTTGGTACATTTTTATATTTTAATGATTTTTATGATTTTTAATTAAATTTTAATTATTTAAATATTAAAATAGGCCTAAAGATCAAATATTTATTTTAACCTTTATTTCTTTTAGGTTCTTATGGTCACAAGGATATCTCAAAACAAATTTCATAATTTTCTTAATTATATTTTAATTATTTTAATTATTTTAATGTCAAAAATACAACTTTACTTAGAAAATTCATTTAAGTGATTAAACCAATTCCAATTGACTTCATTTTTTTATGGGGAGTTCCCTTAACCATTATTTGAAGAGTGGATTAACTTTTTTATTTTTTTTTTGTTTATATTTTAATTATTTAATTTTTCTTTCATTTTAGTGAGTTAATTACTTAAAATGATATTTTTAATTTGTTAAATCTATTTTATATTTTTCCTACGGTCCTCTAACTATAGTGAACCTACCAAAGGCATTTTGATATATTGGATCTTTAGCTAGAGATCCTCCCTAACCTTAGAAAAATCAGGGATGGTCCCTAACATCAGAGCCTACAACCCCTCCAAACCTCATACCATCATCTACTAAAGGCGAGCACATCCATATAGTTACATACATATAAAATACATGTCTACTTCACAATGTACCAAACCGAGAGCATTTTTATGGATTTTGGATTATACCTTTAGCCTAAGAGGTGTTGGCTCAATTGGGTTTGTTCAGAAGCTTCCTTATGAGTTGTCAAACCTCCTCCAAGTGTCACTTTGATCCTGAATGGGGAATGAGTAGAACTTCCTTCTACAAGTGGTGCAGCTTTGATCGAAGTCTGGTGCAGGGGCTTTAATTGATGGGGATTTTAATGAAAAACCTCCTCTCTTGCTCTGGTGAAGCTCAAGGGCAGTTTAATTTGGAGATTGGTGAAGAAAACAGTGAGTGTCCTTTTTTTGGGTGATTTTTACATGGGGAAATTAGGCTCTGACAGTGGGTGTCAAGGGCTAGAGATGATTGGAATGGACTTAGGGAAGTTTGGAGAAGTTCTAGTGAGATTTTGGCAGGGCTTCAGCAGGGAATTAGGTTCTCTCTCATTTGGTTGTGGATTAAATAGATAGGGAAGTGGTGTTCACCAGGGCTTCAATCTGGGTGAGCTCTACTGCTGAGGTAGAGGGCAGAATGGTGCAAGTGGCCAATGAAAATTGGACACACAGGATGGGTGAATTTGGTTTCAAACGGAGGAGTTGGTCCTCTCGTGTTTGGTCTTCAGGCAACTAGGCCCGCCGGCCAGGGCTGTGCTGGTGTCTAGGTGGTTCAGAGGAGGCAAAGAAGTTAATTGTGATGGCTTAGGGGGCTTGGGAAGGCTGGTGGAAAATATACTCTTGGTTTAGCCATTTTGGGGGTAAATCCCCTAATTCAAGAAACCCTTGGTCCATGGCTCATGTAAAGTGGTCTAGGAGGAACTGGCTTGGTTCATGGGGTCCAAATGGCGGCTGTGGAGGCCATGGTTTGGTCAATTTTAATGACTTTGGTTAAGTTTAGGATTTAGGTTCAAAATTGGAATTTTGGTTTGGACTTCGGTCTAGTTTAGGTTTGGACTTGAAATTGGATCAAGTGATTGATCAATTTGATGTGGATAACTGTCATGAGAAGTTTGGAAGAGGAATTGGGTGATTTTGAATTGATTGGGAGGTTCAATTTAGCCCCAAACTATTGAAGAAAAGAATAAAATAGTCCCTCGATAAAAAAAAACCGGAAATTAGAGTTAAAATTAATGGAGGAGCTACTGATTGGAGGGGTATATTGGAGTTTTAAAATATTGTTATCTGATTTACCTAAATACCACATACTGTCTACATATTTCATGTGATCAGGGATGTCATGACTTGCGAGATGAGGTGAGGCATAATGAGTGCTTTATTTCAAGGGCATCGAGCAGTGAGGTGGTTTATCAAGAAAAATGAGAGGTAACGTAAGATAGCCGAGCGTTTCAGAGGTTTCAAGACGAGACAAGATGAGGCGCATTGGTTTAGGATGTTGACATGAAACACTTGAAACCTTCATGAGCCTTTCATTAGTAGTATATTATCAATTAAAATTTGTTATAACTATAAAAATTATTAATAAAATTAAATTAATGTTCTTTGAAGAAGAGAGGTACCAATCATTAATGTTCTTTATTATTTGATTCTTTTTAAAAATCATAATTAAATAAATCTCATCTTGTTGATTATTTTTCAATAATTATAAGTACTCGATATATATCTAACACTTATATTCTTGGATTTTTACCCATAACCTCCTAAAAAACATAATTCCAAAATTTACCATATTCTTAACACCATGAATCACAACTTCTGACTATTTATTTATTTTTTTATAACTAGGACTATTTCGACCTTTTTTTTCAATAGTTTTGATTAATTTGACATTTTTTTAAAGTCACAAACTAAAATAATCCCCTTTAAATAGTTGGAGGACCATTTTGAACTCATCTTATAATTATTTATTTGATCCATATTAACTTAGAATTATCCATTTAATATAGACTAAAAAGCATTAAAAAAACGACAAGAACAAGAACAATAAAAATATTAACTTCAGAGTTAAAATTTTTGTTTTCCAACCTGCACTTTAATAAGTGGAGATTTTCATTAAAAAGTTGTTCAAAAACACACAAATATCAATCTAACATGAATTTGTCATGAAGATATAATGTTCATTGTTGACTCCGAAATTGTTCGGAAGACGCACCCAAGGAATAGAGCATTGTAGAGAAAAGAAAGACAGCGAGAGTACAATAATAAACAGTAGAGAAATACATAACCTTTATTCAAGAAATGATCATTCATTATAGGCTTAAGGGAGTAGAGATATGAGATTACATTTATATCCGTGTTTTATTAGAATATTGAGTATTAATTTAGTATCATACAAATATGAGTAGATATACTTTCTTGTGGGTACTTTCGGGAAAGAGGCTTCTATCGACCGCTTTGTTCTTAGTTAAGTCAATAGTGTTGCGGTTTTTTAGGGGATGAGGAATTGAGTGGTGAATAGGTGGGCCGACCCAGAGTTTGCTTGAACAGGTCTCTCTTTATCCTAATCCGGGTGGGCAATAACCGATCCGTTGATTCTTCTGCACGTTGCCACACTACATCTTCACCGAAGCGTCAAACTTCTTCAAGATTCATGTTGACGTATTTTTATTATACATATTTAGTTCATTGATTTCCTTGATTCTTGAAATATTTTTGTAATACAAAAATGCAAAAAATAAATCCAATTTATGACGAAATAAAAATTCAATAAATGACTTTCCAAGATTTTTGTGCTCAGGAGTGCTATAACTAGGTCGTGACAGGCTTAGAACAACATCGACTATCTACCTTCCCTTCTGTCACACTGTGTCTGCACCTTGTGGTTAAGTTCTTGAGATGGCAGGCTAGGGAGCACACGGGGTGAAGACCATAATAGTATGCGCTGATCAGAGCTCTCGAGGGCATGAGGGTTGAGGCCCGCAAAGAGGGAGAGAGATAGAAAAGGCCAACATAAGAAGGGCCTTTTGGGGACATAATTAAGATGAGGGTATTGAAGAGGAAGAAATCCCCTGACCAATAGAATCATATGGGGTCCTCTGATTCAGTCCTCGGGTCTCAACTGGAGGAGATTCAGAAACAATCTGATAAGCAACTTATTGATTCTTTTGTAAAGCTCTCGAGCCATGTTGTTGAGCCATCTATTCTTGCTTAATTTCCTCTCTCGCCTATTTCCAAAGCGCATGCTCCTTCCACCGTCCAGGTTATTCAATAGATGATCGGGATCGACCCGTCAGGCCAGATTGCAGGGAGGAACTAAACTTCCCCCGCCATTCATGCGACATGAGAAACCTGTTGAGGTTGAAGTGTCTTTCACTATGTCCAAATGGAATTAAATTGTTGGTATAGGGTTTTCAGTTATGTTTTAGCATCTATGTATTCCCTTTTATGATTCTTTTTTATGTAGCTACAAAGATCTTGACGGTCGAATCTCATTCATTATATATTGGGACTAATCAACCCAGAGACGCTACAAATATGGATCAAATGATGGTCAAAAGTGATGAAATCTATCATGAGGGGCAAGTGTCTGATTACCAAAGTAGTCCTACCATGGTTTGCGAAGAGGGAATTGAAGGGATTTAGATGTACTCCGGGTCTTTCGTGACTGCTAAAGCAAAATGGAGGTGTATTTTGCTTGGACCAAGTTGCACCCCAAAGAGATGAAGTCCGTGGTTTGGCTTCTTGTATGGAGAAGATGGATCAAATGGAACGGGAGGTAGCTATCTTGCATGGAGAGTTTGCTACTCTTAGAGGGGAGATAATTGCTCTCTGGGAAGAGATAACACACCTTCGCTTGAAACTGATAGAAATTTGGGAAGTTAGCTTGTCATCTTAGTTCTAGTAGAGATTGGGCTAGTCGATCTCTTTAAGTTTGGTGGTGAGGTGTGTTGGCCGTTAATAGGTTTGGGGTATTAGAAATTTGTGGGTCTCCGGAATGGAAATCCTGTAGCCCTCTTTAAAAACATAAAATATTTAATTTAATATATATATATATATATATATAGTTTAGAAAATATCATTTTAATTTGAAAATATGAAATCAAACCGATCTCATACATGCTATAGTGTAAATAATCGAGCTCTGCACCACAAGCCATGTATCTATCCCGGAGAACAAATACATCATTTGGTGGTGAGGCTCAATCAAATAAACTAAAGTATCTATTGCATCCGTTTAGTATGCGAAATAATTTATGTTGACTGACAAGTTCCTCTACTCGATATGAAGAGATCAAATAGGGTTTATATTACATGGGTTCTTAAAGTTTTATATAAGGGCAAACCTCTGTGTTTAATTACATCTCAGATAACCGAAGTCTTCTAAGAAAACTCTCGATATAGATCAAGAAATATTGTTTTCATGAATTCTAAAAGATACGATCTTCCAAGTAGTGTGTAAGGGAATTCCAATGGAGAAAAATGCAAATTTGGAACAATTTATTTTTAGTATCCAAAGAGAGAAAAGTAGGGGAGGTTACAAATTCTAAGGCAAACCTTGGAGACCTCCCAACCTATCCTATGGTTTAGCTCCGACATAGATAAGAAATCATATGTTTCATCCTGTCAATTATATTAAGTAGGGCTTACATTTGGAAGATAAAAGGATTTATGTCGTACCGAACGACAAGCTCAGAATCCTAAGACGAGTTAGGGCTTATATTGTACAGGGTACAAATGCCTAAAGAAAAAGTGATGATTTATGCAGCACTTGGTGGACGAACTCGAAGACTTATGGCTTGTTAATTATTTCTAAGAAGATTTAGTTGACGTAGATTTGTTTTGATGTTAAAGATGATCGTGCTGCCCACGGTACTTTCTCCTAGCTCCTCGTTGTAGCAGGTTTAAGTTTAGGAGTATCAAATTGAAGAGATTGAGAGAAGTATCGGGTCTAGAGTACAAACTTTCTAATGTGTCAAGTTTAATGTCACATGTCTTATTTGAGGGAATTTAAGTTGATTATAGCAACACCGGTTAGGATCCCATAGTTCCTTCATTCCGACACCACTATTTTTTTCGGATTCACTTAGTCCAGATGAATTTATCAAATATAAATAAATGAATTCAATACTTTCATCAAGACCGTGGGAAATCTCGTTAGCAGCCGTAGGTTGCCTCATCCGAGAGATTCTCAATCATCCAAAGGGATGTATTAATTCAGTTGCAATTGTTGTGTTATTTTATTTTTGATTAAATTTTGAGTCGTCTTATATTTTTACTGTTGTGAAGTGATTTTTTGGTTTGTTTTGATTTTGGTTTTACATGCATGGTGTCACAGTGCAATAATGTAAATGAAAGAAAGTAAAGTGCTAGAAAATAAATAGTTTTAAATAAATGAAAGTAAATTGCAATGCAATAATGTAAAAGCCTACCAGTCCACTTCTCACACTCTAGCTGAAAGTTTAGTATTTGCAACATGTATATGTATAATCTTTGTAAGAAATTAAATAAATCGCATGAGAGAAAAGCAGGGAAAATAGGTTTACATTGTTGTTTGTGTGATGCAAATTTTTTTAATCATTTTTAGTATGTATGTATCAATGTTGTTTGTGTGTCCCCACCGCCCCTAAACATAATTGTTGGTTATGCCACATATCATGGTTGTACAATAACTCTATTTTCTTTAACTCCACTTCTCCACTCAAGTTCCCCCGCTTTGGTTGGAACTGAGCCCTCAAAGATTGATGTAGAACCAAGGTGCCATGAAATTATGATGCAATAAAGCTAAGTGAAAGGATGCATCAAAAATGTCATTTTCACGAAAAATTATTGCATACATTTACCGTACGCAAAATTGCATGAGGTCACCCAATTAAAACCCCTCATATCCCAAAAAGCCTATGGTAGTAGGCCGAAATTTAATATTAATTATCGCTCCATTTCACACACATTCATGACCCAATCTAAAATTCTAAATCAACTTGCAAACGGCCATGCACGTGCATGATAATTTATCAAACTATTGAATTTAAAAAAAACATTTTAATTAATTACTCAAAACTTATGTCAGAATAATATAATAATTTTAAATTATTTCCAGTTTTGATGACGATAGTTGGGGTTCATGAATCATATAACACCTACGTGCATTCTATTCCAAGTGAAAGTGATGCATCAACGAAATGACACTCTTTGGAAAGTGATGCATCAACGCAACTCTATAGAATTAGAGGCTAACTGGAGTTGTAGCCTGCAGCACAAAAAAACGGCAAAAAATGGGCTGCAGATTTCTAATCTTTGCCAGACAAATCTTTTGCTTCACCGCCATCATAGCCTTCGTCCTCCTCTTACTGGGCGCGGGCACTCTAATTCTTCTCCACATCTTGATCATTGGCAGGGCTTGCCGGCAAGCTCTCAGGAGTCTTGTTAATAGCGGCGAAGGATTCGTCCACACCGGCAACGGGCTCTCTGTCGAAGAACTAGAGAAAATTCCCAGCTTTGAATTCTCGACGCCGGAACAGAAAGGGGGCGCTATCTACTGTGCGGTTTGCTTGGAAAGATTCGAGTTGGGAGATCGATGCCGGCTATTGCCTGCTTGCCATCACAGCTTCCATGCTTGTTGTGTGGATTGTTGGCTGGTCAGAAGCACGACCTGTCCAATTTGCAGGTCCAGCCAGGTCAGCGGAGGGGCTGGCGATGAAGCGGTGCCAAGTTCTGAGTAATTCTTCTTCGTTGAATATTCCCAGTCGTATAATTTGTTGGATATTTATTATGGCATCGTTGAAATTAGAGAAATACTAACCATTTCGTATGGTAACGGATTTAGAGCTGATGTTAAGCTAGATTTAACATAAATCTAGCAGTCATTTTGGACAAAATAAAACCTTGAATTTGATAAAATTGGATTTCGTTGATTTCGGCCTTAAATCTTAGATTTATTAAATCCAGTGAATCGGTGAATTTAGTAAATCTGGAATAGATGCTTCACAAATAAAAATAAAATAAGAATAAAAATAAAATAAAATAAAACGATGTGAAGTTACCTTTCTCAGTGGTTTCGGGTAAGAGAGGAGCAGAAGAAGGAAACAAAATGAGAATTTCAGATCTCTGTAAGCCACGATCTAGATGTATAGTTCAATTATGACTGTATCGCAAGGGCTCGGTGATGACGGGGAAGGTTTTGGACAAAACTAGGCATGCGACGGTTTCAGGGAAAGGAGCAATGGAGGCGATGGTTTGGGTGAGAGGAGCAATGGAGACAGGGCTTCGTAGCAGTAACATAGGTGAGGGCTTTCATTAATTTTATTCAAGTTAAATTTTCTTAATTTAATTTTATTATAGTTTTAATTGACTAATAATTAATAATTAATTAAAATATTATCAGATGAATTATGTTTAAATAAATTTATTTATCATTAAATTATTTCTTAATAAAAAAATAAATATAATTTCTTTATTCATCCCATAAATTTATAAGTAATTATTAATAAATATAATTAATAATTAATTAATTATTCTCTTATAAATGTTAAATTTCTATTTAATAATTAATTTGATAAAAAAGTATTAAATAAATATTTAGTTGTTAATTAACATATTTTGAAATTAAATATTAATTGAATTTAAGATGTTAGTTTGCCTATTTTGGAATATTTTAAGAATTTGATTTTACATGTTTTATTGAATTATATTATGTTTTGTTGTTAGAGTCAAACACCATACTTGGTTTTTTTAAATCCTGACAAAACTTGCCAAACAGTTTCGCAGGATTAACAGAATTTATGAAATTCATTACCAAACAGTTTTTGAGACTTTACCCATTCGTAATTTACTAAATCTGACTTTACAGGATTTATTAAGTTATACTTACTTAAATCTCATCCATTGCTATACAGCCTCTTATAGTTAATTACACTCAAATTGAGGTCAGCCGTTATGAACCCAACTATGCTTCAAATCCACAAGTCCAGTTACATGCGAATGAGATATGGGATGATTTAATATAAAGAATTAGGAGAATTGAATGTGATTTCTAACTTGACCTTACAGTTCAAGCACCCAAAAAATGTGGTGATGTGATATCTCAAACAAATGTAAAATCTAAAAATCTTATATTTTTTTTATCTTAAACGATTTTTTGTTTTGATTTAATTTGACAGACAAATGCATGTATGCATTCATTAAAATATAGAGTCTTACAATTCCAAAATTATTATGTTTTGATACAACTTCACCAGCAATGTGGACCTCACTTTTTGGTCAAATATTTTCCTCAGCTTAAATTCAATCTCATCGGGATATAGTACCTTCCTTCCAGTATCACCAGATGATGAATTGAACTTGGGTAAGCTGTAACTTGAACCTTAGACGAGCTGAACCCTAGGTTAACCTAAAACTGAAATCTAACTAAACAAAAAAAAACTAAATAAAATTGAAATCAACCAAACTAAACATAACCACATATAACCAAATTCAATGAACCTAAAATTGAACTAAAAATCAGCTTAAACTGAAATATATAATGAAATTATCATTTTCTTCACAGATCATCGTAGAGCTTATAGCTTCATTCTAAAAGTTTCATGGTTTTTATTATCATTTATAAAGATCATGCAAATAAGTTTGATGATTAAATAATAATTTTTTACGTAATGTTTCCATGCATGAATAATGTTCTCATCAGCCCAAAAATTTTGTTTTCTCCCCATACTAATATTGTGATCAAAATTTTATTTTGTAAGTTGTATGATATTTATTAATACATTTGAGAAGCATGTAAACTGTTTTGATGATAACTAGACAAACTTTTTACATAAGAAAAACATGCAAACTTCATTCTGTAAGATGTATGATATTCTTTATTACACACTTTTTACATAAAGCTATTAAGGTTTTCACGCTTTAAAAAAGGTTCAACATAAAAATTTTCAATGAATTATTGTTTTTTAAAATAGCATGTGTGAGTATGTCTAGGTTTTCAAAACCTTTGAAATGGACCTCTCAACATCGAAATCTAACTTCGTTTAGGGGTTTTATTAAGCCTACAATAATTTGGACGATAATTATGATAATAAATAGAAAAATCCTAATAATTCACTCAAAATGAACTCAAATGAAAACTAAACTTAAAATAAAATTAATGTGGGTTAAAAAATTAATTTAATTAATAAAAACCTGCTAAAACTTTTATTCAAAACCCATCAAAATTTTCTCTTCAATAAGGTGGGACCCACACTTTGACTTGAAATATCTTCAGCTAGGGACCACTTCAATAAAAAAATTTCCACCATTTAATTTGTTATATTTTTCTCTACCAATAGATAGAAGGTCAAAATTTTTATCATGCCCACCACCCACCTATAACCACTCTGTCTCTTCAAATTGAAATAACTTGAGATTGAGTTCTCCTCATCCAAAACTAATTACACCTTTAGATTTCTTTAGTTTTCTCTTCCAAATAAGCTCTTGACTCTGTGATTAGGAGATCATGACTTTTCTAAATATTTTTTCTACGTGATTGTTATCAATCGGTGATACATTACTCTTTAGGCGTACGTCTAGGTCCAAAGAAGCCTATAATCCATGAAGTTGAGAATCCCTCAATCCTATTGGCATTCTGCATGAATGTATCAATCCTTGAAAAGATTTTAGAATGCTACTGGAATATGTCTGTCAACTTGGAATTGTGTAGTTAACCCTTCTTTCTCACAATGCAATGGATAGATGTCGTAGCTTCATGAAATATTTTAACATCGTAGTTAGCTAGACTAGGAATCAATGAAGTTCATAAGTTTACTAACTAGATAGGCCATGAATACACAAGAAAATGCTACCGGAAAAACATCTTAGAAATCCATGATTAAATCTACTTCCCGTACATCACATAGAGATGAAGAAGAATTTAGCCACACATCATCAATAAATTCATAGCAACTAAAACTATGCAGAATTTCATTGCTGGAAACAAATACACGTTAAAATTACAAATAAACTTGTCTTCTCCCCAACAATAACTATCTTCCTATCACACAATTCTCATTTAATTCTCAAGACCAAGGTAAAACTCACCCTTGTACTTTCATCCTAAGAACGAAATAAAACTTGAAGGAAAGCACTCCAAAATCTCCCTAATCTTTGCCTCTAGTTGTTTCCATTTCTCCTCTTGACTAGACGCTCTTCAAGAAGCCCTACAAATTATTCTTGCAGCAAAAATCATAAAATTGACAAGAAAATTTCCTCCAAAAATGATTCCCTGCCCACTGGCGAGGTCACACCTGACTTCTATAATGGGCAGCGTGGTTATGCCCGATCTAGGTGTGGTCACAACGTTGGTTTGGAAATGTGGTGTGGTTGCGCTGCTGCTATTAAACATATGCAAATGGTCATGTCCCTCCAGGCATGGTCACACTGCTTCAGACTGCTTTTTTTTGTTAGTTTTTCGCTTTATAACTTGCTCATATTCAACACCTGTAACCAACATAACATCAAAAAAACTTTCTCATGTGTAAATGTGTGATAAATATATAAAAATAGCATATAAAATGTAAGAAAAACACATATAAAATCATGTAAAATTGATGCAAGTCAATACCCCCAAACTTACCCTATTACTTGCCTTCAAGTCTTCACTTGGTTTAGTAGGGATTCCTTGAATTTATTTGGTACTCCTATAGGTTTCTAACTAGTCAATATGTTTATCAAGCCTAAATACAAGTGTTTAAATGCCATTATAGAATAAATTATCTTCAATGGGTAATAACTTAATCTTCCTTTAATTCCCTTCATTCCATCTTTAAGAAATTCCATGTATTCTTAAAATGGTATGATTTAAAGTCTTTTTCAATAACCTTGATGTCTTTAAGGTAATTTCAGTGGATTTCAAATAACTCAAAATGACTTAATTTATTTTCCTTTGAAGATTACTTTAAAGAGGTTAAATCAAAAAATCCTAAGAGAGCTTTATCACTTAAAGTCCCACTGGTAACCCTTCTAATTACTTTTCTTTTCTTGAATTTTTATTGTGCCCGCCTCAAGCTCCGACTCAAGGCTTTTCACATTTTTAACTTTCTCTTTCCTCTTTTTTTTTTCTTTTTTCTCTTGAGAATTACTATATTGATTGACAACTTTTTTTTTCTAATTTTAAATAAGATAAAGAAGGTGTTTCTTAAATAATAAAACTTAAACCATGATAGTTTTAATGCCACACATTTAGGTTATCTTTTAAGTTAAAAATTAAGATAATATTAAATTTTTTAAAATGATTTGAAACATATTAAAACTTTTATGTTTTGCTACTTAACATTTAATTTACATCTTTTTAATAATTTATGCATTCCCTTAATCAAAGTCTGAAGTTGTTAAGTTCTGAAATCTCATTATTAACTCATTACAGTTACTTTTTCCTAACTAACATTTATGTTCTTTTAATAGACTACGATAATCGGTTTGAATCAATTAGCATTCCTAGTATGAGTTACTTTACAAGTATTGGATCTTTTACTCTTCAGGTTTGTAACAACATATACTTTTCTCCTCAAACATACTTTTTTCTAACACATGAATAACATGAAGTTGAGATAAATTTAAAATTAGGTAAGTACAAAAAAAAGTCAATGTAGAAGTGATCACATAAATCTTAGAAAAAATGTATGCAAGAAATGTAAAAATGTATAAAGTACTCTGTAAAGGGACAGGACTCAAAATTAATCCAAACAAAAATTTCAAGCAAATTTCAAAGTAAATTTCAAAGCAAATTTCAAAAAAATTTTAAAAATAAATTTGAAACAAATGCAAAAAATAAAAACATACTCAACACATCGGATAACACTTGGTTGCCTCCCATGATTGCGCTTAGTGTAACGTCCTCAGCTTGATGAAAGAGTCTTCCTACGAGATCAAAATTTCAATTCAGTAATCCTCGATCAATCAAACAATCTTTTTTTGATCCTAGAGTTTCTACTAGATCCTCGTATTTTAGTTTTTTTTTTGCAACTTTTCCTTATACTTAAATAATTGTCATCTTAAGGGCATGTAGGAGATTGATTTCAATATCATTCATACAGGTTCTTTCTAAATCCAGAATTCTCCTATTAATTCCATTATATTTAGATTGTTGACCTCGTTTTTGGTCACATACAGCTCACATATGACTTGCACGAACATGTTCCTCTGTTCTAGTGCAGCCAGATTAGCCAAAGCTAAATTGCCAATTTTTTGGCCTGGTGTGGTCTCCCAGGCTTATGTGTGACAACACCCAATATTAACTATCTGTGGTTATGCCTAGCCTAGGCGTGGCCTAGCCCTACAGTTCCTCAACATGGTCACGTTAGGCCTGGGCGTGACAACGCACATGTATAACTAGAGTGATCACTTTGCATGACACGCCATCAATCCGTAGCTTTTTTCCACGAATTAGACCCCGAACCATCACACCATTTTGCATGTAACATCCATCACTTTTATCCAATTTATCTTGGTTGTCGATGCACCACCTAATTGGACAGTCATGAACCCTCTGCTACTGCCTTCCCATTCTATAAATAGGCACCCTCGTTACTCTTTGGGATATCCCAACTCCAAAACTTACCTTGGACAACATAAATAGTGGTAGAAGAAGAAAAACAATGCTCCGATGAAGTCTCATCCTCCAGTTAGCCTTCTTTTCTTGGTAAGCTTTTTTTTTACTTGCTTTTAATATAAGTATTTTAATTCATAAGACATAAGTAGACTTTAGGCTACATTAATCAACTCAATAGCTTGGATTAGGCTTGGGTTTAAGCTAGACAAAGGTCGACCCAAACCTACATTAACCCTAACCCATTTAAACCTAATCTAACCTAGACATCCCAAAACGGCCAGTCTTGCATGTTGCCTCGACCAGCCACTCGGTCATGGTCAGCCATTCACTTTGGTCTAATCGTCTCCTTCGTACCGGTCAACCAACCACTTCAATTTGACTGGCCACCACAGTCTAGTCAACCGACCACTTTGGCTTGACTGGTTACCCCGACTCAGTCAACTGATAACTTTGATTTGATTGGCTGCCTCGACCCGATCAACCTTTTCCATTGACTTGACCGAGTGACCGTCACCAGCCCGATTGACCGATCACTTTGGCCCAGTCGGCCACCTTAGTCTAATTGAGCCTGTTGGCCATGTTGCTTCTAGTCAACCACCTCAGTTGACCCAACAGGTTAAACAGCTGATCCCACTTTAATATTGTGTGTCTTTCATGTGTATTAGTATTAATTGCATGACTATGCATTAGCACATTCATCACTTGCACCCTTGTCATAAATCATTAAGCATATACCATCATATGCAAGCAACAAGTATTTGTTTCTCCCAACGACACATTACTCCACATTTGCATCATGGAATTCTCTTGTCACTTAGTACCATGTCATAGATGGTTCACACTTGCATTTCCCACTTTTTTATGTTTGTTTCCATAGCATCTTGTATGTTTCATGACTTGAGCACTTACATGTATTGCACTTGGATTTGTGTTTCTCATACAATTATCCTTCACATTCACATATCATGTGAATAGGTGGTTTGTCACCGAGCCAATCCATTGTGTAATTCCCTCTAACTGAAGTTACATCCTTACTTCCTACGATGTCCCCCCAGACCGTCGTAGGCACCCTTCCAGTCACTGCCTCCACGACACACCCATTTTTTTAAGACCACTGCCTCCATCGCACTTCTGCTCTTCCAGGTCACTATTTCTATGACTACCCATCTTTTAAGCCACCATCTCCACGACACGCCCACCATTTTGGGTCACTACGTCCATGGCACACCCATCTTTTGGGCCGCTACCTCCATGACACGTATACACCATTTGGGTCACTGCCTCCATGACAAACCCATATTTTGAGCCACTGCCTCTAAGACATGCCCATCACTTTTGGGTCACTGCCTTCAGGGCACACTTACCCTTTAAGGTTACTGCATCCACAGCTCACCCATTTTTTGGGCAGCTCCCTCCACGGTACTCTGATACACCTAAAATATATAGTATTTTTTATGCACATTTTAATACCTATTTTTGATGATATTGCACTTTAATGGAAGGTATTTTGTATTTTTCTTGCAGGTATGATGAAAATGAGTGATTATAATGAAAGGATCAAAATTGGATTAAATTTAGAGCAAAAAAAAATAAAAAATGAAAATTTGGGCACTGGTGGCTAAGCGCCGCTGGGCCGGCGCTTAGCCGCCACAGTTAAAAATATAGATTAACTTGAATTTGGCACTATTTTCAAAGGGGATGGGATGCAACTCTTGGTGGTAACTTTCATAACTTCCTTTGGGCGGCAAGCATGAATGAAGGGGTGCATTCTTTGGTGGATACATCGAATCGGGACAAATTTTGAAGAGACACCAAGGCACCTTTTGGTTTAATTTTTAAAGAGAGTCTTAGGAAAGATTAGGGGATCTTTCATTGCATTTTGAAGAGAGTTTTTACAGAGTTTTTATTGTATTTTATAAGAGTTTTCATTAGGAGTAAGAGTATAGAGTAGAAAAGAGAAATAGGTAGGATTGAAGCCTTCTTCTTCCCACTTCTTTTCTTTTCTTTAGTTTAGTTTTTATTGGAGTCTGAAGTCTGTTTCTGAGTCATCAGAGTTGGGAGACCCATTCTGAGGAGTAGTTTAGTGAAGATTCAAAGTTTCAGAGGAACTTCTTGAGTCTTGTGGAGAGGATTTTCAGATAAGTGTTTACTTTTGTTCTTACATTTAGTTTTTAATTAATACTTGTTGGGTTTGTTGTTTTTCTTATGGTTTTTAATTTCAAATCAATGTGTTTTTGTATTTTCTCAATGCATTCTGAGTAGTTTACTTTATCTTTTTATTTCTTAAATGAAGAAGTAAGTAATTCATGAAAAATTTTTGTGAAATGTATATGTGTTTAAAGTTGGACGAAGTTGTGAAGATTGGTTCTATAAACTTTATTTACTTCTTAATTTGGCCTGTTAAGATGTAAAATTTGTGGGGAGATTATATAATATCCAATGCGATATTGTCTCATAAAAGTTAGTAAGAATCACATGCAATTATATGGGTGAAAATTGTAGTTCATATAATTGAATGCAATATATTAAAAGATGTTTTAAAGGGGAGTAAAATTAGAGGATTTTTAGTGTGACAGGCTAAAAGCCCCTAATCTGGTTTGAAGTTTTGAATTTTGTTATGAGAAGTTAGCCCCCAGGAAATGAGGGAACTCTAGAGTGAGAGCTGGTATCTTCCCTGCCTAACCATGCTCAAAATGATAAAATTTCAAATTGACCAATGTTCTTTATAGAACCAAGTAAGGGTAAAGAATACATTTGCTTCTATTTATCACAACAAATTTAAATACTTCCACAACAATATTTTCATAATTATTACTACTTTATAAAGGAAAAAAAAAGATATTCTAGTTAATAGTTTTTTCATACCGTGTTTACAGTTATTATCATTTTAATTTCTTGTTTGACTTTTACAAGAAAATTTAAAGAGTGAAATCAAATATCAAACTTTTCAAAATTAAAACATACTTTCAAAAGCCAATTAAAAAAGTAAAAAGATAATTTTCTTATTTCTTTAAAGATTTTTCACTTTCCCTGTGGTTTCGATATCTCGGGGCTTAATCAGAAAGTCCTATATTACTTGGTAAATGATACGTATACTTGCGTAGTATCCACATTATAAATCATAATTTTCATATCAAAATCATAAGCATATATATCCAGTGGAGAAAAGTTTTTGTCGTCGTTGCCAATTTTCATATCATAATTGTAAGTATAAATATAGGGTGGATCAAGTTTTTGGCACCGTTGGAGGGGAAATAAATTAATTAAAATTACATTTTAAATTTTTACTTTTCTTTATTTTTGTTAGTGTGTTGTGTTTTGTTTTTGTTTTATTGTTGTATGCATAGTTCAGGTTTTGAGGGACTTGTGCCTTACGATTCTGAATTAGAAAGAACTATCAGAAAAATCAAAAAAATTAAAAATACAGAAAAAGATAAAAATATTCAATAAATGGCAAATCATCAAGACCAAAATGTTGGCATCCATCAAGAATTAAGACCTTTAAGAGATTATGTTAACCCTACAGTGGATGAACTTCATGTTAGTATTCAAAACCCTGCTATAACTGCTAATTCTTTTGAGCTTAAACCTGTTATTATCCAAATGGTGTCTAATAATCAGTTTGGGGGAGCAACAACTGAAGATCCTAATTTGCATCTTGCTAATTTTCTAGAGTTGTGTACTACTTTTAAATATGATGGTGTTTCGGATGATGCTATTAGACTTAGACTTTTTCCTTTCTCACTAAGGGATAAAGCTAAAATATGGTTACATTCGTTAGCACCTGGATCAATTAGAACTTGGGGTGAACTCGTTACAAAATTCCTAGCTAAATATTTTCCACCATCTAAGACTGCTAAGTTGAGAAATGATATTACATCTTTTTGTCAGTTTGAAGGGGAATCAATATATGAAGCATGGGAAAGATTTAAAGATCTCCTCAGGAAATGTCCACATCATTCGATACCAGATTGGTTAATAATTCAAACTTTTTATAATGGATTAGTTGGATCTCTTAGATCGATCATCGATGCTGCTGCTGGTGGATCATTAATGTCTAAACCTTTTTCTGATGCTTATGCTTTAATTGAAGAAATGACTACTAATAATTTTCAATGGCCTTTTGAAAGGTTAAATCCTAAAAAGGTAGCCGGTGTTTTTAAAAATGATGCTTTTATAATGTTAGCAAATCAAGTTGCTGCTGTTTCAAGGAAGATAGACCAATTTGGGATGAATTTTTCTCGAGCACATTCCATGATCGAAGAAAATTCATCAGGCCAAATGGTTGATTCTTATTCTTCACCAGAAACTGTGAATGTTATAATTAAGCCTAACAACCCATATTCCAATTATTATAACCCAGGTTGGAAGAATCATCCAAATTTTAACTGGAATACCAATAATTAGGGTGGTGTTAATCAACAATGGGGGAACCACCAAGTAAACACATCGGGGAATTGGATCAACCAAGGAAATAATAATAATAATAGATTAACTTATCCTTCAGGTTATAACAATGCTTTACAATTAAAGGAGAAGAAGTTGTCTATTGAAGAAGTGGTGTCACATATGGGAAATCAATTACAAATTCAAGGAGCAACCATCATAAATTTTAAAAATCAATTGGGACAAATTGTAAATGCCTTAAGTAATAGATCCCAAGGAATGCTTCCAAGTAATACTGAAGTAAATCCAAAAGAAAAGAATAAAGAACAAGTAAAAGAAATTCAACTGAGAAGTGGAAGAGAATTGGAAGATAGAGTTCAAAAAGAAACTGAAGAGAAAGAAGAGATTGAAGAACCAAAAGAGGACGCTCCGAAAGGTTTGGAAAGACTTGTTTCTCCACCTAAGGTTAATTTAGAAAAACCACCACCTCCATTTCCTCAGAGACTTCGTCAACAAAAGTTGGATAAGCAATTTTCAAAATTCTTGGAGATATTTAAGCTTACTATTAATATTCCATTTATTGAAGCCTTAGAACAAATGCCAAGCTATACGAAATTTATAAAGGATATTCTTAACAAGAAAAGGAAGTTTGAAGATAACGAGACTATTGCACTTAGTGAGAAGTGCAGTGCAATAATTCAGAAAAAACTTCCTGAAAAGCTTAAAGATCCTGGTAGTTTCACAATTCCATGTGCAATCGGAGACAAATTCTATGGAAAAGCATTATGTGATTTGGGTGCAAGCATTAACCTTATGCCTCTATCAATATTCAAAAGACTGGGACTAGGAGAAATAACCCCAACTACTGTAACTCTGCAATTAGCAGATCATTCGATCACATATCCTAAAGGAGTTATAGAAGATGTTTTGGTTAAAGTAGATCAATTTATTTTCCTGTTGATTTCATTGTGTTAGATATGGAGGAAGATAAAGAGATACCTATAATTTTGGGAAGATCTTTCTTAGCTACAGGCCGAGCCATGATAGATGTGCAAAAAAGGGAATTAACGATGAGGGTTAATGATCAGACTGTTACATTTAATTTTCAAAATCGATGAAATATCCTGCTAGAGGTAAAGAAGATGAATGTTATAGGATGGATGTTATCAAATATTTAAGTGAATGTCATTTCAAATCAACTTATGAAGAGAAATTTGAAAGAGAAGAATTGGAACATAATCAAGAAGAGGAGTTACTTGATTCTAAAGATTTTCAAGAGAAAGATTTAATGTATGTTCGTGAAAGTTTTGAATTGTTGGATTTGACTGAAAAAGATGAATCTTATGGTCTATCAATTGAAAAACCTCCTGAACTTGAGTTAAAAATGCTTCCTGATAATTTGAAGTATGTTTTTCTAGGTGAATCCTCAACCTTGCCAGTTATAATTTCCTCTCAATTAACTGAAAAAGAAGAAGGGAGTTTGCTTGAAATTTTGAAGAAGCATAAGAAAGCCTTTAGATGGACAATTGCTGATATTAAAGGAATCAGTCCTTCAATTTGTATGCAAAGAATTCTTATGGAAGATAATTGCAAACCGCGGGCTGATCCCAAAAGGAAATTAAATCCTATCATGAAAGACGTTGTTAAGAAAGAAATTTTAAAATGGTTGGATGCTGGAATTATCTACCCTATTTCAGATAGTGCATGGGTTAGTCCTATTTACTGTGCTCCTAAGAAAGGAGGAGTGACTGTGACTGTTAATGAAAAGAATGAAATAATACCAACAAGGTAAGTTACAGGGTGGCGAATATGCATTGATTATAGAAAATTAAATCTTTTCACAAGGAAAGATCACTTTCCACTCCCATTTCTGGATCAAATGTTGGATAGACTGGATGGGCATAAATACTTTTGTTTTCTGTAATAATTTCACCAAATTGGAAAAAACCTTTTGAATTAATGTGTGATGCTAGTGATTATGCTATTGGTGCTGTTTTGGGTCAGAAATATGATAAGATTTTCAAAGTTATTTATTATGCTAGTAAAACTCTTAATGAAGATCAAATTAATTATACCACTACTGAGAAAGAGTTATTAGCTATAGTATTTGCCTTTGATAAATTTTGATCATATTTAATTGGAACTAAATGTGTTGTGCATACTGATCATTCTGCTATCAAATACTTAATGAAGAAAAGAGATGCAAAACCGAGACTGATAAGATGGATTCTTCTTTTGCAAGAATTTGACTTTGAGATAGTAGATAGAAAGGGTTCTGAAAATCAAATTGCTGATCATTTGTCCAGGCTTGAAATTGAAAAATCTCTCTGTGATGTTGAAGAAATTAATGAACATTTTCTTGATGAAAAATTGTTCACTGTTAACGAGTGGCGTGTTCTGTGGTATGCATACATATTAAATTTTATTGTTAGTGATATTATACCCTATGGTTTGACATATCAATAAAAGAAGAAATTTCTGTCTGATGCTAAGATTTATTTTTTGGATGACCTATATTTATATAAACAAGGAAAGGATCTTATAATTTGAAGATGTGTACTTTTGGAAGAGAATTATGAAATTATTCAAATATGTCATGATTCTGATTATGGGGGACATTTTAGAAGTGATAAAACTACATATAAAATCTTACAATCTGGATTTTATTAGCCTAAAATTTTTTAGGATGTGAATGCTTATATTAAAAATTGTGATAGATGACAGCGTGTAGGCAATATTTCTAGGAGAAATGAGAAACCCCTCAATTATATGTTGGAAGTTGAAATATTTGATGTTTGGGGATCAGATTTTATGGGACCATTTACACCATCTTTCGGAAATGTTTATATTTTGATGGCAGTAGATTGTTTCCAAATGGATTGAAGCTATTGCTTTATCTCGATGTGATGCTCAAAGTGTTGCAAATTTTTTGATGAAGAATATATTTTGCAGATTTGGAATACCAAGAGTAATCATAACTGATGGGGGAAGTCATTTTAGAAATGCGATTATTGGAAAGTTAGCAAAGAAATATCATATTAATCATCGCATTGCTACTGCTTATCATCCGCAGATAAGTGGTTTGGTTGAATTATCCAATCGTGAAATTAAAAGAATATTGGAAAAGACTGTTAATCCAAATAGAAAGGATTGGTCAATCAAACTGGATTATGCTTTGTGGGCCTATAGGACTGCCTACAGAACCCTAATAGGAATGTCCCCATATAGGCTGATTTTTGGAAAAGCTTGTCATTTACCTATTGAACTTGAGCATAAAGCATTTTAGGTTATTAAAGAGTTCAATTATAATTTAGAAGATGCTGCTGAGAAGAGATTATTGCAATTAAATGAGCTTAAAGAGATAAGGAATGCATCTTATGAAAGTGCTAAGATTTATAAGGAAAAGATGAAGTTATGGCATGATCGGAAGTTTATTACAAAAAATCTTGTGCCAGGACAGAAAGTTTTACTGTATAATGCCAGATTGAGAATTTTTTCTGGAAAACTTAAGTCCAGGTGGATGGATCCTTTATTGTGATGAAAATTTATTCCTATGCAGCTGTGGATATTCAAGATCCTAAGACTGGAAAAATATTTAAAGTTAATGGAAATAGATTTAAACCATATTTTTCAGTCGAGCAATCTAAGTCTGTTGAGAATCTGATGTTGGGTCACTCAGAATGAGTTCTGGGTTTTTCAGGCTGAAGACGTTAAACCAAGTGCTTTGTGGGAAGCAATCCATAATTATCGGTGTGCTTTGCTTTATGTTTGTTTTGTGTGCTTTGTTTGCTTTGTTTGGTTTGTTTTTATATTTTTAGTGGTAGTAATTTGGAGTTTTTAAACTAAATAGAGTTTTTTGACCTTATTTAATGACTTAGAGGAGTCAGAATGAATATTTGGACATTTGGCAGACCTGTGTAAAATTGAGCACTGGCGGCTAAGCGCCGCCTTGTTGTCGTTTAAGCGCCGGAGTTACAAAAAATGTGAAAATTGAGATTCTAGAAGCCTAGATCATGGGGAAGAGGTTTTAGAAGTTATTTTGGAGTTTTAAAACATCTTGGGGTAGTTTTAGCACTTCCCAAGTCTATAAAAAGAACCTGATTTAAGAGAAACACTTGCCGAAAGTCTTATTTTCATTTCTAAATCTTAAGAAGAGTATTTTGAGTACATCATGTCTTCCTGGGAGAATGAGATTATGAAGAAGCAAGATTCTGACAAGAGTAAGTTCATTAGTGACAGTGCTAAAGTGTTATTCAATGGATTTCTCAGTGTTAGTGTTCAAGGGATTGCAGAAATGATTGCAAAAATTGAAGCCCGAGTGACTTCAATGGAAGCAAGGATCAATGAAACTAACTTACATTTGGAGCACATGGGATGGCAACTTAGGATGCAATTCATTCATTCAAGATACGTGGAAGAAGCGGATAAGGCGATATTTTTTAAGAACAAATGGATTGATGAAGAAGATATAAGAATGAACAATTATCGCCAGTTCTATTAGATTTATATTCCAGAAGGGTCAAATGAGAATAATAGTGGTCTTGGATATAATCCGCCTAATGGGGAGTGGAATTAAGTGTGCTTTGTTCTTATATGTTTTGTATTCTTATGTGTTTTGTTTAATATGTTTAGTGTTCTTATGTGTTTTGTTTGGTGTGTTTAGTGTTTATGTTTGAGTTTTAATTACGCCTTATGATGTGATAGTTACATCCTAGAGATGTAAACTTATCAGTTTGAGATTAAGTCTCTTGTATCTAGAGAATTTCATCTTATGTATGTGGATAGAAATTCTAGGATTGTATTAAGTGCTATGTTTGTTTTAATGAATATAAGTTTGTGTTTGTGTGAAATTAGTTTGGAATCGATAAATATAAAACATTTAAATTGGAATATTGGAAGATTTATTGGGAAGAGATAATTATTATGAAGAGATTAAGGGTGATTAATGAAGTGGTTTAAAGCATATACCTTAATTGTGAAAATCTGGGTATTGGCGGCTAAGCGCCAGAGTGTCGGCTTTTAAGCACCAGATTTTGTGGCTAAGCGTCGAAGGGTTTGGGCTTAGGCGCCAGTTCACGAAAATTGGTTCCCAGCAGTTAAAAACCCATGAATTACCATTTTAACTCCCCTGTTCATCTTCAACCCATCGTTTTCACGCGAGAGATATTCTAGGGCATCCTTGATTTGGACCATTTAAGAGCCAATCTCAACAAAAATTTGTAAATTTGGATTCCTTGAGGTAAGAGCACTACTCCTAAGTAAAAAATTTTGATTTTCACCATGTATTTTGAGTACATTTTGGAAAATCTTAAAATCACTATTCATGGTGAAAATTTTGAGGAAAAACTTAAGAAATTGCTTGGATTTAGTGGAAACATCTTTTGGAAGATAATTTAGCAAGTTTAGTTTGATTTTGGAATTTATGGTAAATTTTTCGTGAATTTTTAGAGATGGCTCCAAAGTCAAAGGGCGCGAGAGGAAAGACGAAGTTTGATTCCGACAAATTTGTTAGTGCGGGAGCTGAGGAACGATACGTTGATGCATTGCAGTCACGTAAATTGATTCCTGAGAAAGTGTTTAGTAAGCCAGGAGAAGTAATTAAAGATATGATTGCTAGGAGGAACTGGGAGAACTACTGTTGCTTCTCCGCTGTTGCTGTTGTTTCTATTGTTAGAAAATTCTAAGTGAATTTGCCTGCATCAGAAGAGAATTTGGTGATGGTTAGGGGGCAAGACGTGGACTTTTCCTCTGGGGTAATTAACACTTTCTATCAATTGCCTCCTGCTATGTTTTGTTTTTATTCTAAGTTTCATACTACGGAGGGAGAGTTAGATAAGATGATGGGATTTTTGACTGATGGAAGAGGATTATGGAAAATAACAAATGATAGAAGAGTGAATTTTCTTGCTTCCAAATTAAATGCTACTTATAAGGCATGACATTATTTTATCTCTTCTAAACTATTGCCTTCAAGTCATACTAGTGAAGTGACGAGGGAAAGAGTTTTTTTAAACCATTGCATTCAGTAAGGGAAGCCTATAGATATTGGAGCGATCATTTATGATTATATTGTGAATTGTACCAGATCTACCACTACTGCAGGTATGGGATTTCCTTCCTCGTTTCATTCATTATGTGAACGGTCTGAAGTGAAATTTGAAACCTGGGAAGAGGTACTTCAGCCTGTGAGACCTATCACCAGTGTAAACGTTGGAGCTTACACTGTACATTCAAAATTTGGCTGGAGAGGAGGATTTGGTAAGGCTTCAACTGCTTCTGCTTCTACTGCATTTACTTCTCGTGCAACTACTTCACGTGCTTCATCATCTACTGATTCACAGACTGGTTTATTAAGAAAAATTTTGAAGAAAGTGAGTCTTACTCGAGAGCATATGAAAGATATGGATGGTAAGATGGATAATGTGGAGAGATATAATCTAAAACATGATGAGTATGAGGAGAATTATCAACATTGTTTGATTAGATTGATTAGAGGTGATCAGAGTGCTGAGATGCCCCCTCATCCATTCTACATACCTTATGTGCAATCCAGGGATTGGAACGAGCAGGATGATGATGATGATGAGGATAAAGAGTAGATGTATGTTGCTTGTTTTAGTTGTTGTGTTGTTGTGCTGTGTTATTGTGTACATTGTCTAGTATTTTGTTTGATGATTGTGTTGTGATGTGAACTCTGATAGTATGAAGATTGTAGTTGTACTATTTATCTGTGATGCATATTCAGATGTAGTGTTGTTGGATTGATGTTTTATAAGTTGCTTTGAGTGTAGTGTGTGTGGTAGTAAATGTTTTAATGCATATGTTGTACTAGAGTTTTTTTTAGGGTGTACCTTAATTCTAAAACTGTTAGGAGATTAGAGAACACTATAGAAACTACTATTTAGGAAACTGCATGCTTAAAAACTTTACAAAAATCTACCAATACCATTTGCTATCTAGATCAGTGTGATTTCAGTTGGTGTGTATTTAATTTGAAAACCTCCACTACTGTAGAAGTCTTTTGAAATTTTTACTTTTCTTGTTTTAAAAAGAAAATATTTTGAAAATTTGAATTTGATTTCATTTTACTCCTGTTGTTTAAGTTGTTATACTTGCTTATTTAGGATATTTAAATTCATGCAAGCATGTTATGTTAGTCTTTAATTCTCACCCATGTATCATTTCTTATGCTTAAATGTTTTATCCTAACTAAAAATTAAAGTTTTGGGGGGAATTTTAAAAACAAAAAATAAAATAAAAAACCTAAATTTTTTTTTGTTCTCAAGAATACTTAAAATAAATCTTATTTCTTGATTGAGAACAATTATGTATATGAAGTTATATTAGGGGAACAAAAATTTTGAATATAGAAATGAATAAAAGAGTTTAGTTAAAATTTATAGTAATCATGAAAAACTTAAAGTTAAAATTTTCTTAGTGAAGAGATGTTAAATATAGGTATCTATCTTTGGTAAGAAATTTTATATTTTTGGACAAATAGAAGATTTGATTTTTATTCTTCAAAGCTTAAATTTCTTTTATTATGGAATGATTTTCAAATACTATTATTATGATTTTTAAGTGAAAGATATATATCTGACCTTTATTTTAAATGGAAGGGTGGAATTCAAAATCATTAAAGGCCTATCCAGATACAATAATCCTTGCCTTAAAAATAAAGGAAAAAGAAAGAAAAAAAAAGAAAAAGAAAAAGAAAAGAAAAAGTAAAAAATAGTATGTAAAAAGGGAGGAGAAGCTTGAGGATTTAAGGACCTAATTAAAAATTGGTTCCATACCTAAAGTTTAATATATAAGTTCAGAGAAAATCTAAAGCTTAAGGTTATAATAAGTAAGTACAATTATTTTCAAATAAAGATTTTTAAGTGAGAAAAATAAGATGTTTGAATCCTATATTTTGAAGAATCTACAAATATTTCTGAATTAGATAGAGACTTATATTTGTCATTTTTCTTTCCTTAAGAACTTTCTAAACTTTAAGTTGGTCTTAATTACTGAAAACTTTTTCTAAATTGGACTATTCCATTTCTAGAACAAAATTTTGTTATCTTCCTAAGAAACTCATTACATAATTTGCATGTTAAGATTTTTCTATGAGATTAACTGTCACTTGAGGACAGATAACATTTTAAGTTTGGGGGATTTTGATACACCTAAAATATATAGTATTTTTTATGCACATTTTTAGACCTATTTTTGATGATATTGCACTTTAATGGAAAGTGTTTTGTGTTTTTATTTGTAGGTATGATGAAAATGAGTGATTATGATGAAAGGAGCAAAATTGGATCAAATTTGGAACAAAAAAATGAAAAATGAAAACTTGGGCACTGGCGGCTAAGTGCCGCTGGGCCGGCGCTTAGCTGCCACGGTTAAAATTGAGATTAATTTGAATTTGACGCCATTTTCAAAGGGATGGGATGCAACTCTTGGTGGTAACTTCCATAACTTTCTTTGGGCAGCAAGTTTGAATGAAGGGGTGCATTCTTTGGTGGATACATCGAATCTGGACACATTTTGAAGAGACACCAAGGCACCTTTAGGTTTAATATTTAAAGAGAGTCTTAGGAAAGATTAGGGGCTCTTCCATTGTATTTTGAAGAGAGTTTTCATTAGGAGTAGGAGTAGAGAGTAGAGAAGGGCTCTTCCATTGCATTTTGAAGAGTTCTTATAGAGTTTTTATTTTAGTTTCCATTAGGAGTAGGAGTAGAGAGTAGAAAAGAGAAAAGGGTAGGATTGAAGCCTTCTTCTTTCCACTTCTTTTCTTTCCTTTAATTTAGTTTTTATTGAAGTCTGAAGTCTGTTTCTGAGTCATCGGAGTTGGGAGACCTGCTCTGAGGAGTAGTTTAGTGAAGAGTCAAGCTTTTAGAGGAACTTCCTGAGTCTTGTGGAGAGGATTTTCAGATAAATATTTACTTTTGTTCTTACATTTAGTTTTTTAATTAATACTCATTTTTGTTTGTTGTTTTTCTTATAGTTTTTAATTTCAAATCAATGTGTTTTTGTATTTTCTCAATGCATTCTGAGTAGTTTACTTTATCTTTTTCTTTCTTAAATGAAGAAGTAAGTAATTCATGAAGAATTGTTGTGGAATGTATATGTGTCTAAAGTTGGAAGAAGTTGTGAAAACTGATTCTATAAACTTTATTTACTTCTTAATTTGGCCTGTTAAGATGTAAAATTTGTGGTGAGATTATGTAAGATCTAATGCGGTATTGTCTCATAAAAGTTAGAAAGAATCACATGCAATTATATGGGTGAAAATTGTAGTTCATATAATTGAATGTAATATATTAGAAGATGTTTTAAAAGGGGAGTAAAATTAGAGGATTTTTAGTGTGACAGGCTAAAAGCCCCTAGTTTTGTTTGAAGTTTTGAATTTTGTTATGAGAAGTTAGCCCCCAGGTGGAGGAAAGTGAGGGAACTCTAGAGTGAGAGCTGGTATCTTCCCTACCTAACCATGTTCAAAATGATAAAATTTCAAATTAACCAATGTTCTTTATAGAACTAAGTAAGGGTAAATAATACATTTGCTTATATTTATCACAACAAATTTAAATACTTCCACACCAATACTTTAATAATTATTACTACTTTATAAAGGAAAGAAAAAGATATGAAAGAAAAAGATATTCTAGTTAATAATATTTTGCATACCGTGTTTACAGTTATTATCATTTTAATTTCTTGTTAGACTTTTACAAGAAAATTTAAAGAGTGAAATCAACTATCAAACTTTTCAAAATTAAAACATACTTTCAAAAGCCAATTAAAAAAGTAAAACGATAATTTTCTTATTTATTTAAAGATTTTTCACTTTCCCTATGGGTTCGATATCTCGGGGCTTAATCATAAAATCCTATATTACTTCATAAATGAAACGTATACTTGCGTAGTATCCACATTATAAATCATAATTTTCATATCAAAATCATAAGCATATATATCCAGCGGAGAAAAATTTTTGTCGCCGTTTCCAATTTTCCTATCATAATTGTAAGTATAAATATCGGGTGGATCATACTCCCACCCCTTCGGGTCATTTCGTCTACGACACAACCATTCCTTTGGGCTATTGCTTCCAAAAGACTCCCGCTGCTGACCACTGCCTCCATGACACACTCTTCACCACTTTTACCATAATTTTGCTTACATTTACATTTTCATGTGTGCATCATAGCGAGCCAAGCTCTATGTCTTAACTAACATAGCTTGTTGGGTCAATCTCGATGAGTAATGTGAGTTATCGCATTGGGATTGCCACAAGTTTTATCAGGCACAAGATATAAGTGATCTAACTGTGTTCCCTTGGATGTTACAGGTCCACAATTAATGGCCCTTATTTTAAAAGTAAAAATATATATTTTCTACTAATTGTATTCACCATAAATTTAAAATTACACAGCTATAAAACTAGGTCATATGTAAGTCCAACCCTTTTTCAAAATTCATCATGGGTAACACTCTCTAGATCTCTTAGATCTTTAGAATGGGGCTACTGATACCTGGAGAATTACTCTGTGCACTTAGATGCTACAGATAGGACACATTTTTGTTAAATTTTGCGTTTGGCTAAGGACTATGTTGCTAAGTAGTCTATCTAGATGTTCTAGTTATATCTTTTGGTTTATTTTCCGTATCCATGCATCATCTTTTCTACTTTTTGGTTTGTGATATGACTTTTTTATATGAAAGAATTTATGAACCTAAATTTATATATTTATAATGATTTTGTAAAGTCACAATTTTAAACTCAAGTATACGTATCGCTCAAGTAATACATGGCTCTAGTAGAGACCCGTTTATCGATCCCACAGGGAAGCGAGGTACGAGGTTATTAATCAAATTCCAGTCTACTATTATCAGACTTTAGATTAGAGGGTCGATATAAATGGTGTTTTATCTAGCAACTACTCCTAAATGCAGGTGATTATATGTAAGGATAATAACTATTCCTGAATGCAAATATTACTTCTAAAGATAACCTTTCTAGGTGAGTTGGTTTGGTGAATTTTGAGATAATAAAATCTACTATTCTTATGTAGTTAATTGGATAATGTAAAGGAATGAGATGCATTAAATATTGTATGTGCCAAATAGGAGCAATCCTATTCATTACCATCTTCCGAATAAAAACATTGGCTAATCTTAGGTTTAGTCCCTAAATCTGTGGTTAGGCTAGGAGGATACTGGCTCTCACTCCGGAGCTCTCACTTCCCATCACCTGAAGGCTAACTCTTGCTTTAATTTCCAAACACTAGGACCAAATTAGGGATTTTAGTCTGTCACCCTAAAATCTCCAATTCTACGCCCATCAAAGTATGTTTCCCTATTTATTTGCACTCAACCCCCATGAACTTCACCATCCATGGAATTTGAATGTGGTTCCACTTTGTTAAGAATTCCACTGCCCTCTCAGATCCTAGCGCAATTACAATGAATTTTAACACTACAATGAGCTCTTTTTTTTAGTGTAAATGAAGTGCAAGTAAAAACCATCACATTTATAATTAAATCCACTTCTAACATGCATCACAATATCCTAAACATGAATCTTTCTCATTGCAAAAAAAAGTAGAAAGAAAACAATTGCATACTCTTCTTATGCCACTATTTCCAAAGATGAAGAAAGAGTAAGAGAAAGACATCACAATGCAAGAAGAAACACAACGGAAAACTTCATTTCAAAGAAAATCCACATAATAAGTGTTTACAAAATCATAAGATAATGAAGAACACAATACTTAACTTTTTCCCTTTGAAAGAAAGAAGAAGATCTCTCCCACAAAGTCTTTCGGTGATCCATGCAATGCTAGAACAAACTCTTATAAATTCTCTCAAAATCCCCTCACCAATCTCTCCAAAAAGGTAGAAACCTACATTTTACTCTTATTCCAAGATGTCTAAGAATTCTCCAAGTTTTTCCTAACATTCTTCTCTTTTTTTGCTTCAAATTCGCTTTAAAATAGTGTAGGGATAAATTTCTCAAGAGGTGCTTGAAGAAACCTTCCAAAAAGCATTTAGAATCGATGTATATGGCCAATAACAGCCCAAAAACGCATCCAAACCATCTTGGGCGTGGTCCTACGCTGTTTGGGTGGTGTTCGACTCTATTTCCATGAAATTTTCATGCTTTTCGAAACACTGGCGTGGTCCGACGTTGGTCCAGGCGCAACTCAGCGCTGGTACTGCGTAGCTCCACCATTTCGTTTCGTTTAGCTCTATTTTAACTCTGATTCTCCCTATTTTAGTTGTGTTGCGTTCATAATATATAGCCCTACAAAATAAGCAAAAAAAATAATCTTTTTTAAAAGTATAATATCATTCAAAAATATGCAAGAAATGTAAAAGAGTTTAAGCAAAGAAAGACTTATCAAAATGTGTTAGGCCAAAATTTACGTTTTTACTCATTTTTGCTCCAAATTGCACTATTTTTTGCTTCTTTTTATCCAAAATCCATTTCTTATACGAAAAATAAGAAAACATACAAAATATCTTCCTTTATAGTGCAATATCATCAAAAATAAGTATGAAATAGACCTTAAAAAGCTATCAAATTTTTAGTGGATCAAGATCCCCCAAACTTAACTATTACTTATTCTCAAGTAATTAAGTTAATACATAAAATAATGATCCACTGTAATGAACTTTCTTTCTAGAATACCATGATTTTGACTTAGGTAAATACAGTAAAATTTTTAGAAAGATATTTGAATAATTCAAGTAAATTATGCAGGTATAAGGTTATCTAGTCATCAAGTCTAAGAGTTTTAGCATTCTATTCATTTCAAAAATGACTCTAGATTGTCCTATTAAGGCACTTAAGAGGATTACATGAAAAAAAGTTTATGAGAACGCTACTAGTAAAGATGTTAATCCATACATATAAGTTTGGGAAAGTAATTAAGTTCTTCCATTTAGGTAAATCCAAGTGAAGCAAATTTTTGATTAAGCATCTCCTCAAGCTTCTAATCACTTTTTTTTTCTTTTTCTTCTTTTTCTCTATTCTTTTTTTAGACCTTAAAAAGCTATCAAATTTTTAGTGGTTCAAGATCCCCAAACTTATGTATTACTTGTTCTCAAGTAATTAAGTTAATACATAAAATAATGATCCACTGCAATGAACTTTCTTTCTAGAATACCATGATTTTGACTTAGATAAATACAGTAAAATTTAATATTTGAATAATTCAAGTAAATTCTGCAGGTATAAGGTTATCTAGTCATCAAGTCTAAGAGTTCTAGCCTTTTATTCATTTCAAAAATGATTATAGATTGTCCTATTAAGGCACTTAAGAGGATTATATGAAAAAAAAAGTTTATGAGAACGCTACTAGTAAAGATGTTAATCCATACATATAAGGTTGGGAAAGTAATTAAGTTCTTCCATTTAGGTAAATCCAAGTGAAGCCAATTTTTGATTAAGCATCTCCTCAAGCTTCTCATCACTTTTTTTTTTTCTTTTTCTTCTTTTTCTCTTTTCTTTTCTTCAATTAATAGAGTTGGAGATAGAATTATAGCACTTAAGATTATTATTGATACTAGGATATTTAATATTTAATTAATAGAGTTGGTTTAGATATAGGCTCTAAATATAAATTCTGGAATGATTTAGAAGACTTAATACACTTGATTCCCCTTGAAGAAAAAATTTAAATTGGAGGAGATTCAAATGGAAATGTCGGTAGAGTGTAGAAGTTTTTAGAAATATTCATGGTGGCTAAGGCTATGCAGCGATTAATGAAGACGGTAGAACCATTTTAGATTTTGCTTTAGCGTATGATATGATTATTACTAATACTTTATTCAGGAAAGGAGATGAGCATCTTATTACTTATAAGAATGGATCTAATAAAACACAAATTGATTATTTTCTTATGAGAAGAAGAGATCGTCGAGATTATAAGGATTGTAAGGTCATTCCAAGTGAGGAATTAAGTACCCAACATCGATTATTAGTTCTAGATTTTAAAATGAAGAGTTGTAAAATAAAGAATACTAGGATTCAACATCGTAGAATAAGATGGGGGAACTTAAAAGACACAAATAAAATTATTTTTATGGGTAAAATTTTCAAAATTTAAATATTTGGGATGTCCAAGAAGACGCGAATGCTATGTGGGAAAAAATAACTAATACTATTAAACAATTGGCTAAAGATGTACTTGGAGAATCAAAAGAAAAAGTTTCTATAAATAAAAATAGTTGGTGGTGGAGTAATAATGTGCAAGAAAAGATAAAATATAAGAAGTTATGTTATAAAAATTGGTTTAAATGTAAAAGCGTAGAGAACTGGGAAAAATATAAAACGGCCCGCAGGGAGTCTAAAAGAATAATCTGTGACGCTAACAATTCTGCTTTTAGTGATCTTTATAGAATGTTAGATACTAAGGACGGTGAAAAATATATGTATAAACTAGCCAGCAAAGAGAAAAGAAAAGTAAAGATTTAACTCAAGTAAAGTGTTTTAAAGATGAAAATTAAAAAGTGCTTTTCTTAGAAAAAGATATTCAACATAGGTGGGTGAGTTATTTTGATAAACTTTTTAATGAAGATGTTGAAAGTACGATAAACCTTAGTGATCTTAATATCGTTAATAATAATAAAACTTTTCATTTTTACCGTTGCATTAGTAAAAAAAAGTTGATGAGGCTTTAAAGAAAACCAAGTGGGGAAAGTCTGTAGGACCTGATGATATTCCAATTGAAGTGTGGAAATGTTTAGGTGATTTGGGGGTTTCCTGGCATACTAAACTATTTAATATTATTTTAAAAACTAAAAAGATGCCTGAGGAGTGGAGAAAGAGCATTTTAGTCCCTATTTTTAAGAATAAAGGAGATGTACAAGAGTGTGTAAATTATAGAGGAATTAAATTGATGTGTCATACTTTAAAATTATGGGAGAGGGTAATTAAACATAGGTTAAGACGTATTACGAAGGTTTCTCATAATCAATTTGGATTTATGTCGGGCAGGTCTACCATGGAAGCTATACATTTATTGAGAGGTTTGATGGAGAAGTACCAGAGATAATAAGGAGGATCTACATTTGATTTTTATCGATTTAGAAAAAGCTTACGATAAGGTTCCAGAGATGTTCTTTGGAGAGTCCTTGAGAAGAAAGGTGTTGATATGACTTATATTCAAATCATTAAAGATATGTACGCTAGAGCTATTACATGTGTTCGAACTGAAGGAGGATTGAACAAATATTTTACTATTTCTGTTGGTTTACATCAAGGATTGGCTTTAAGCCCATATCTTTTTGCTTTATTTATGGATGGTCTTACTGGGCATTTACAAGAGGATGTACCTTGGTGTATGCTTTTTGCTGATGATATCCTCCTTGTGGATAATACAAGAGAAAAAGTCCAGGAAAAACTTGATTTATGGAGGTCTACACTGGAGTCTAAAAGTCTTCGTTTGAGTAGAACTAAAACTGAATACATGGAATGTAATTTTAGTAATAGTGTTTAATGACAGAAGTGTAACTTTGGGTGATCAAATTATTAAAAGGTGTGAATGATTTAGATATCTCAGTTCCATTGTTTAAAGTGATGGTGATATAGATGGGGATGTTAATAGTAGAATTCAGGTTGGTTGGTTGAAGTGGAGGAATGCGTCCGACCTATTGTGTGATAAAAAAGTACAGCTTAGGCTGAAAGGAAAATTTTATAAGATGGTGGTGAGACCTTCAATGCTCTATGGTATTGAATCTTGGCCTTTAAAAGAGAAGCATAATGTTAAGTTAAGTGTTGCCGAGATGAGAATGATTAGGTGGATGAGTGGCTTTACACTTAGAGATAAAACGTGAAATGAATATATCCGTAATAGGGTTGGTGTTGCACCAATGATGGATAAAATTAGAGAAAGTCACCTTAGATGGTTTGGTCACATTAAACATCGATCACCTGATGATCCAATTAGGAGAGTAGATGTTTTAAATACAACTTATGTTAAGAAAGGCAGAGGTAGACCTAGGAAAACTTGGGCTTATTGCATAAAAAATGATCTTAATTTTTTAGAATTAAATGAAAGTTTGACACTAAATAGGACGCAATGGAGAAAAAGGATGCATGTAGCCGACCCCACTTAGTGGGATTAAGGCTTTGTTGTTGTTGTTGTTATTGTTGTTGTTGTTGTCTCTTTTCATTTCTTTTTTTTTTCTTCTTTTGCTTTTTGCTTCTTTAAGTGAGGATTTCTATATCTAGATAGCCTTTAATAATTTTGAACTTCACCCTTCTCACCCTAAATTTGAAACTTACCACAATCCTTTACCCTATAGGCATTACTTTAGCTTATTATTGATTCATCATAGAGTCCCAATCCTTTCCATTCACATAAAGTTTTAAGATTCTTAATATTTCAAACATACAGTTTTTCTTACTTTGAATAGTTGACTATAGTCTTATTCTCTTATACCAAATATCTTAGCCTACAAAATTACTTTTCATTACTAAAAACTTTCATTCAAGTCCACTAAAGTACTCAAATAAAATCAAAATACAGTTATCTGAAATTGAGCTCTATCACAGGAAATCATGTTAATAATTTTGAAAATACTTTTAAATGAGAACAACTAATAGTTAATTTTTTCTCTCCCAAACTTAAATTTTTACATAATTTGTAATTAATTCCATAAAATATAGCAGGAAGAAAAAGTAACGGTTGAATCTACTTCTATAACATTCTATCAAATTCATATATATATATATATATATATATATATATATATATATATATATATATATAATCATGATAAAATGACAGCAGAAGAAAGTAAATCTAGCCTAAAACATACTTGCAATAATATTAAACTTAAAGGAAGTATTCTCACTTTAAAATTTTATTTTTCTTCCTACCCCCAAACTTAATTTTTAACATATATAGCATTTAGTACAAAAAATATAAATAGGAAGAAAAACAATTTAGAATTCTATCTACCACAAATGTCTATCAAAAAAATCTACAAGTATTAATCAGGTCAGAACAGTATGCAGCAGAAAGTAAATCTAAACTAAGCATGCCAGAATAAAATTCACTAAATAAAAGTTTAATTAGCATAGCAGGTATCAGCAAGGGAATATAAAAATGTTTTTTAAGTCTTATATAAAATTGTAACACAAACACAAACACATGTGATAAATGAGGTCTATTTATCATTTAACTCATCACATCTCACTACATACCTCCAATTTCTAACGGAATCACTACACTAATAAATTAGGTACTTTTTAAATGATTTTATAGATTATAATCCCAAAGATAAGATTATCCTTGATATATTGGTTCACGTGCGCCAACCTTAGGCATCATCTAATCCCTTTATTTAAGCACCTCTAACGGTCATAATGTAAGATCATCCTAATGTTATTCATCAAATAGGTTCGCGACTCCTACCAAATGAAAGCAAAGTTAGAGAAAGGAAGTAACAAAATTAAGATGGATCTATCACTGCTCAAATTCATGATATCTCTTGTACAACTCAAGTTCGAGTAAGACCCAAGTTAGTGAACTCGTCAATCCAACTACTACAAGAGAACATACAAGTCTATCCATAATAAGAAGTTAATGAATCAACTCTCTCATGACACACAAAGATCAAATCAAACAACTAACAATCCAAACATTCACCAACAACAATTAAACTTATCAATCTACACTAAAGCAAACACAATACAACACTATCTCAAGCATACTAAATCAACATACACTGATAACTATGGGTTACCTCCCATAAAGCACTTAGTTTTAACGTCGCAGCCCGACAAATGATTCCTCGTGGATCAAAATTCCATTTAAGTAATCCTCGATCAGTCGCCCAATCTTTTTCAGATCCAGGGATTCCTAAAAAATCCTCAAATTTTAATTTTTCATTCGGCACTTCCTTTTCAGATTGAGTTATATCATTGTTCCTCATATTTCTTTCTAGATCCAATATTCTTCTATTGATTTTCTGAATTTGCATATTAATATCATCCTTGAAATTTATAAGAAATGGATCTTTGTATAATAATTCAAGATCTCCCAAATTTTGGATCAGATTCTCTCCATATAATTCAAATTTAAGATCAAAATCTTCTATCTCACTCTTCTGATTCAAGTTATCTTCCAATTCTTCCCCTCGATAATTATTAAATGATGGAGGTGGTTATCTATCTTAGTTGAGGAAATAGGTTTTTCTAATTCCTTAGGAATTTCTTCCAATGGTCTTTCAATATCCTTATCCTCTTTTCTCAACTCAAAGTTCTTTTGAAATATATCCTCAAATTCTCTTCCAAGTCTTAGTTTAATAACATTATCATGTTCATCATTCAATTCATGTTTTTCTTGTGATTAAGTCAAAACTAAACATATAAAGACAGGTGGTGTAGATGAATTCCCTAAGTAGGTAGGCTTTAAAATTGTATGGGGTACATCCATCTTAAGTTCATGAGATTTTTTGACAGATGGAGTTAAAAGTTCACTATTTTAGGTAGCATCCATCATTTCTCACCTCTCCTGAACATAGGTACAATCTTCTTTAAATAACATTTTCAACTCATTATGAAAATCCATTTTGACCTCATCTGTTAACTTACTCTCACAACTTTTATGGAAATTTTCTTTACTTAAAAAATCAGTTTCATTCATCCAAAAACATCCATCATATTTTCTCTCAACTAGATCATTTTTGTTCTCTTTAGTTTTGATCTCAGTGTTGCTAGGAAGGGTTCCATAGGCTATACTGCTAAGTGAATTAGCAATTTGTCCCAGTTGATTCTCTATGTTTCTAATCACAACATTTTGACTTTGCAACTGGTTTTCCATGTGCAATACAATTTCTTATATAGACATCTTCTTATCTTCAAATTGTTTATCAATGTTAGAGTCCAGTGGATATGAAGGTCTATAGCTTGTGTTATGACCCAAGGAAAAAATGTTAACAATTTCATGCCTATTTTATACTGATTTTGATGATATTGCACTTTAAAGAAGGGTATTTTTGGTGTTTTCTGCAGGTATGAAGATTTAAGGACAATGTAGCGAAAATATAAAAAAAGGAGAGAATTTGGAGCAAAAAGGACTAAATTATGAAAATTTGACTTAGGGCACCGACGACAAGGTCGATGGTGCCGACAATGGGATCGACAGTTCTTTCACAAAATACGTTGAATGTGGACGATTTTCGAAGGGATGCTTGGAAAACCCTTGGAGACTCTTCAAAAACTTTAAAAAAATCATTTTAGGCCAAAAAATGTCCTTTTGGAGTCCTCTAAAAGTCACCAAGAGTCTGTAAAAAGTTCTATTAGAGTCTTCTAATAGATACTTAGTGTCTAATGGGGAGTCCACTAGTGTCCATTGTTATTAGTGAGTGTTAAATAGTGAGTTCAAATAGAGATTTCAATGAATTCTTCGAAGGATTGTAAGAGTGGAAGGGAAGTGAGAGATCTCTTTTGCATTGTTGTTTCAAAGGAGAATTCCGAGTACTGTAAAGAAAGGAAGAGATTCAGAGGAACTTCAAGGAGTTTGCTAGGGGAGGAATTTAAGATAAGTTGTGTTTATTTACTTTGATTTGTAGAACTTTACTTTTATATATGAAATCCAAGTTTTATTGCATCCTCTCCATGAATTCTGAGTAGTTGTTCTATCTTTCTCCTTCTTTTGAGATTTTTGTGAAATGATAAATTAAATTAGTGTGCCATTAAAGGTTTAAAAAAGTTGTGGTAATCTATTACTTAGATCTTAATTTACTTTCAATTTGGCCAATTGAATAGTTAAAATCTATTGAGTTTGACAACTATAGTTAAAATTACATCCGAGATTCAGGGAGGTCAAAGTCCTTGGAAGGAGGGTGCAAATAAATAGGGAAATAATATTTATCGGGTGTAGAATTGGAGATTTTAGAGTGACAGACTAAAATCCTCAATTCGGTCCTATCGTTTGAGTGCTGAAGTGTAGATGTTAGCTCTCGGGCGAGGGGAATGTGGGAGCTCCGAAGTGAGAGCCGGTATCCTCCCAGCCTAGCTGCAGATTCAGTAACTAAGCATAGGATTAGTCAATGTTTTTATGCCTAGACCAAAGGGTAAAGAATAGGTATGCTCCTATTTGGCACAACACCATTTAAAACTAATTTTTATTATCTATTCACTTAAATATCTTAACAAAGGAGAAAGATTCTTGCTTATATATTTGAACTTTACTTTAGTAAACTTAGTTAAGTAATTGTTAGTAGAACTAATTTAATTTAAATTTTATATTATTTTCGATGACAGATAGGAAATTTTGATTTAGTTGTGATTCTGAATTGATTTCTATATTCCTAGTTTATAGCCTCTAAAATATTCCCTGTGGGATCGATATCGAGGACTCCATTAGAGCCCTGTATTACTTGAGCGATACGTATACTTGCATTTAAAGGTAACTCTGCGATTAAAGATTATAATATATAATTGTTACAAGAATTAAAATTACGCTCCAAGTCAATTTGGCGCTATTGCTGAGGATTTAGATTTTCTAGTAGTTGTGTCAGATTTTCATATTTTTAAGTATATTAAAAATGGCGATAAAGTTTTTGGCGCCGTTGCCGGGGAATATAACATAATTAGAGTAACAGACAATTTAGAACTGTTAGAAATCTTTTTAATAGAATTGCAACTTATTTAGTTAACTGTTTTGCTGTGTACTGATTTCGATTGTATGCGTAAATTTAGTTCTGAAAATCTTATACCCTACGATTCGGAATTAGAACGCACTGTTAGGAAAATTAGAAAACTAAGAAAAGAACCTATAAATTTTGAAACTATGGAAAAATTCGTAAACAACCAAAGAATAGAAAATGAACATCAATCTAGACCACTAAGAGATTACGCTAACCCTAGATGAAATTCACTTAACTATCCAAAATCCTGATGTAGCTGCTAATTCATTTGAGCTTAAACCTATAATTATCTAAATGGTACAAAACAATCAATTTGGTAGAACTTCAAATGAAGATCCTAATTTACATCTTGCAAGTTTCTTAGAACTTTGTGCTACTTTTAAGAAGATGTTCTGGTCAAGGTTGATATGTTTATCTTTCCTGTGGACTTTATCATTTTAGATATGAAAGAAGATAAAGAAATACCAATTATTCTAGGAAGACTATTCCTAGCTACAGGAAGAGCCATGATAGATGTTCAAAAAGGAGAGTTGACTATGAGAGTAAATGATCAAGAAGTAACCTTTAACATCTCAAATTTAATGAAATATCCGTCAATAGAAAAAGATGATGAATGTTTCATAATGGATATATGTGATTATCTGAAAAGAGAATATTTCAAGGAAAATTATGAAGAAAATGAAGATATATAAAAAGATAATTATCATGAAAATGAAAGTGAAGAAGCTGATTATATTCAAGAGAAATTTGAAATGCTCAATTCAACAGCACCAGAAAATGAAACATTAATTTCATCTGTTGTAAAACCCCCTGAACTTAAATTAAAGAATCTTCCAAATAATTTGAAGTATGTATTTTTAGGAGAGTTTTCAACATTACCAATAATTGTATCCTCAGACTTTAATGAAATTCAAGAACAAAAATTAATGGATACATTAAAAAAATACAAAAAAGCTTTTGGTTGGACTTTAGTTTATATTAAAGGAATTAGTCCTTCGATTTGTATGCACAGAATTTTATTCAATGAAGAACATAAACCAAGAATTGATCCACAAAGGAGACTGAACCATATTATGAATATAGTTAAAAAAGAGATTTTAAATTGGTTAGATGCTAGAATTATATATCCTATTTTGAATATTACTTGGGTAAATCCAATTCATTGTGTTCCCAAGAAAGGAGGAGTAACTGTTGAAGTAAATGAAAATAATGAATTAATACCTATCAGACAAGTTTCTAGATGGCGTATTTATATTGATTATTGAAAATTAAATGCCGCCACCTTAAAAGATCACTTTTATCTTCCTTTTCTAGACCAAATGTTGGATAGACTTGCTGGACACAAGTATTACTGCTTTCTATCTTTAGTAAGTTAATTGATAATGGAATATATGTATTTATGGATGATTTCTCTATGTTTAGAACATCATTTGATGCATGCTTAAATCATCTTAAAAAAGTTTTAGAGCTATGAAAAAGAACTAAATTAGTTCTAAATTGGGAGAAATGTCAATTTATGGTTGCAGGATGAATTGTATTAGGGCATAAAATTTCAGAAAATGGCATGGAAGTAGACCCTGCAAAAATTCAAGTAATAGCTAAATTACCACCTCCTACTACAGTGAGAGGGGTAAGAAGTTTTCTTGGACATGCTGGTTTCTACAGACGCTATATTAAAGATTTTTCAAAAATTACAAAACCTCTATGCCAACTTATAGATAATGATAAGAAATTTAAATTTACCGAAGACTGCTTAAATGGCTTTGAGTTATTTAAGGAAAAACTAATCACAGCACCTGTAGTAGTTTCACCTGATTGGGAGAAACCATTTGAATTAATGTACGATGCTAGTGATTATGTTATTGGAGCTGTTCTTGGACAAATATATGATAAAATTTTTAATGGTATATACTATGCTAGTAGAACACTTAATGATGTTCAAATTAACTGCACAGTTACTGAAAAAGAGTTACTGTCTATTGTGTATGTTCTTGATAAATTTAGATCATATTTAATTGGAACTAAATGCATTGTGCATACTAATCACTCTGCTATCAAATAGATGCAAAAGAAGGATACTAAAACAAGATTAATTAGATAGGTACTGTTAATGCGAGAATTCAATTTTGTGGTGATTGATAGAAAAGGAACTGAAAATCAAATTGCTGATCATTTATCGAGATTGGAATATCATGAATCATCTGATACTGACAGTGAAATTACAGACAGTTTCCCTGATGAAAAACTTTATAATATAAATGAGTGGAAAATACCTTGGTTGCTGATATTGCTAACTACGTAGTAAGCGATATTTTGCCACCTATGCTAAATCTACAGCAATAGAAAAAATTCATTCATGATGCAAAAGCATATTTTTGGGATGAACTATATTTATATAAGCAATGTAATGATCTTATTATTAGGAGATGTGTGCCTTATGAAGAAACTGAACAGATTATTCAAAAATGCCACGATTCTGAATTTGGAGGACATTTTGGCATTAACAAAACTGCGCATAAAATTTTACAAGCTGGATTTTATTGGACTACTCTTTTTAGAGATGTTTACAGATATATCAAAACTTGTGATAGATGCTAGCGAGTAGGTAATATATCTAGAAGAAATGAAAGGCCTCTGAATTTTATGTTAGAAGTGGAATTTTTTTATGTTTGGGGATTAGATTTTATGGGACCATTTATTCGTTCATTTGGGAACTTATATATTTTAATTACAGTTGATTATGTATCAAAGTGGATTGAAGCACAAGCTTTACTTCATTGTGATGCTAAAAGTGTTTCAAGATTCTTAATGAAAAACCTTTTCACAAGATACGGAATGCCGAGAGTGATTATCACTAACGGAGGATCCCATTTTAGGAATAAATACATTCAAAGATTGGCAAAAAAATTTAATATTATTCATAGATTCTCTACTGCTTATCATCTTCAAACTAGTGGTTTAAAAGAAATTTCAAATCGTGAGTTTAAACAAGTTTTAGAAAAGACTGTAAATCCTAGTGGAGTAGATTGGTCTACAAGACTGGATACTGCATTATGGGCATATAGGACTGCTTATAAAACTCCTATTGGTATGACTCCTTACAGACTTATATATAGAAAACTTGTCACTTACCAGTAGAATTGGAGCATAAAGCATATTGGACAATAAAAAATTCAACTATAATTTGAAAAATGCTGGTGACAAGAGATTGTTGCAATTGAATGAAATAGAAGAATTAAGAAATGAATCTTACGATAACAACATAATTTATAAGGAAAAAATGAAGTTAATTCATGATCGAAAGATTAACCAGAAAAACTTTGAACTAGGACAAGAAGTTTTTCTTTACAATACAAGTTTGAAATTATTTCATGGGAAATTGAAGTCTCGTTGGTTAGAACCCTTTACGGTGACTCGGGTTTACACTTATGGAGCTGTTGAAATTGAAGATCAGAAAACTGGGAATAGATCTAAAGTAAATGGACATAGACTAAAACCATATTTAGAGGGTAAAAGACCAAATTTGAAAGAATTTTTAATGCTTTGTCGACCTGAATAAACACCTGAATAGGTCGGGCTGACGACGTTAAACCAAGCGCTTTGTGAGAGGTAACCCATAGTTATTTTTATTTGTTGTGTGTTTGTTTGAGTTTGTCATTAGTTTGTAGTAATATTTTATTCCACTACTTGAATTTGATCATTGATTACAATAATTTGGATCCATAGAGAAAATTTGGAACGTAATTGACTACGGCGTAAAAGTGCAAATTTTTACCTAGGGTGCCGACGGCGCGATCGACGCCGCCGGCGGCGCGATCGACGCCACCGACGGTGCGATTGAAGCCGCCGACGGCGGGTTTTTCCCGAGATCCCTGAAATTAATTGCACAAGGCTCGCTGACGGCGCCTTCGAGGTCACCGACAGCGGGATCGGCAAGTAGGCAATTTTCAAGTTTGAAATGTCAGATTTTGGTAGTTTTTAGCGAATTCGTCCCTTATAAACTCCCATGGACGGTTCCTAAACACTCCAACTCCCAAAAATGAATGGAAAACACTTTCAATTCCTCTCTAATGGCCTCCAATTCAGTAGATTACCATAGATTTCAAGTTTACAATTGGAGAAAGTTCGTCAGTGCCAAGACGCAGCAACATTTCAACAAAGTGATGTCCAAAAGAAGGCTAATCAAGGAAAGAGGATTCATCAATCGAGGATTGAGTAATTCTTCATCACCAATTGAAGAAATGATTGTGCGGCAAAGATGGGAAGTGTTTTGCTATACTACTACCGCAGTAGTCGTTCCAGTGGTTAAGGAATTCTACGCTAATTTACACGGAATCAACCAAGGAAGCTTCTATGTACGAGGTAGGTGGATAACATTCAATTCTGGATGAATTAATGAGTTACATATGCTTGAGAATGTTCCTGTCTGCCATTATTCAAATTTTGTGTCGATGAGAGACAATATGAATGAAATATAATAATAATTGACGAACAAAACCGATGACTAGGAAGTTAGAGAAAACGTGTATGTTAGTTTTTCTGCAACGCTTTTTAATCCCATTTTTAAAAATTGGCACTTTTTTCATATCTGCAAAATTATTGCCGACAATGATAATCAACAAAGTCACGAAAGAAAGTGCAATTTTGAATTACTGCATTCAAATGGGATGGCCCATTGATATTGGATCAATAATTGTGAAGTCTGTGTTTGGCTTGATCGTTCAAGAATCATCTCAAGGACTTGGACATCCTTCAACAATTTTCTCAATATGCAGTTTGTTTCAAGTTTCATTCGAGATTTGGGAGAAAATATTATTACCCTGGAAACCTTTAGACCCAACTTGTATGTTTCCAACCAATGATGAGGAGAATGACACGGGCGTGATCATGGATCAAGCATCACAGAATTCTGTTCCTATTTGACCTCTAGTAGCGGACAAGACACCGATGATCTTACACTAAATCAAGAGTATGGAGAAACAGGTACAAAATTTAATGGGTACAGTTAAAAAAATATCTGATTTCTTTGATCATATCGATTGGAGGATGAAAGAACATTTTGATCATACTGGGCAACTTGAAGTGAGTCTGATACACTTAATGAAGAAGATGGGATGGATTAATGAAGATTCAACTGAAGAATTCCCATTCCAACCTTTTTATAACATGTTCGTCCATGTTCAAGCAATGGGTGATATCAGAGGAGAAACCAACACATATTCTAAAGAGTAGTAGAATTGATTTGCTTATTTGTTTCATTATGTTAAGTTTGATTTGAACTTTGTTTGTGTGTTTGCCTTTGTAGTTTGCTTTATAATCTCAGTATAGATGAGATAATGATTGAAACGTTTCTTCTCAGCATTTTGAGTGTTGTGGTTTGGATTTCAACGCTGATTAGATGGATTTACGTTGAGAAAATATCTATTTATGTGTGTTATGTATTGTGTGTTGTAAACACTTGGATTTAATATATAATTATGAAGTTTTGTTGTGTGTATGTTTATTTGTTTTAATACATAACTTAATCACTTAAAATATATAATTAAAATGATCGAACGGATGACGACGAGGCTTAAAATTGATTGAAATTGCAAAAATTTTAAAAATGATCAATTTTTGAAAATCTCTCCGACGGTGCGCTCGAGGCCACCGATGGCGTGATTTTCCTGAGGGTATTAGAATTTAATTCAATAGAGCTCGACGGCAAGATTGTGAAAATTACCTTTTAACAGTGATTTGGACCGCTCAAATGCCACTATTCCCTGTTTTACCGTAAATTTTGACCTAGGGCTTGATAGATCTCGGATTTAGAGAGATTTCAACAAATTCTAACACCGTATTTAATCTTCCCTTGGTAAGAGCTTCACTCCTATGTAAATTTTTTTTGATTTTCACCATGAATTTTTTCCACATTAAGAAATTTTGGGAAATTTGAAAATGTGGAGAAAAGTCTTAGAAGGAATTCATGGAACTTGATTTAGATTGTTTTAAACCCCCTTTAGAAGCCATTATATTATTATTTTTGAGATTAGTTTGGATTTTTGTGATTTTGATAGATCAAACAATGGCTCCATGACAAAAGAGAAGACTCGAACAGGACGAGACTCGATTTATAAATGTTAAAGCACAATCGAGGTATACTTCAATCTTTCAAAGTAAGAAGTGCATCCAAGATCAAGTTTTCAAAAATCTAGGAGGAGAGGTGGAACGAGTTATCAGAGAGAGAGGATGGGAGAACTTTTGCTACACAACAAACAAAGCTGCTATTGAAGTTGTTAGAGAGTTTTACTCTAATCTAACTCAACTAGTGGACGAACCTGTCCAAGTAAGAGGATTTTCTGTCGAATTTAATGCTAATCACATTAACACTTTTTACGAGCTTCACGACTATTTTTCTAGCGAGTATGAAACATTTGGAACAATGGAAGGTCCGTTGAACGATGTTATTGACTTTCTCATTGATAGGAAAGGAGTTTGGTAAATTAATAATTGTGAACGGATTAACTTTCCACTGTCCATGATGAATGCCACAGCTAAGCCATGACAATATTTCATTTGTTCGACTCTGCTACCCACCTACCATCATAGTGAAGTCTCGAGAGATAGAGCTATTCTAAATTTCTGCATTCAGAACAACAGAAGCATTAATGTGGGGAGAATCATTTATAAAAATATTATGGCCACTACAAAGAGTGAGACAAGTGGATATTTAGGCCATCCTGGCCTAATTTATGCACTTTGTCAATTATCTGGAGTTGAAGCAAGAGATGGTGAGGAATGGGTATATCTGATGAAACCCATTAGTAAAGAAAATATAAAGACTTATGAATCTCATGAGGAATGGAGATCAGAGAGTAGGAGCAAGGCACCTTCTACTAGTAGAGACATTCTTTCTACTAGCTATGACCCTCCTGCCTTTAGTCTCCCTACCTTATATGATTTGATGAATGCCATGACCCTGCAAAGGAAAAGTTTTGAGCAGTTAGATGAAAAATTAGAAATAATTGATCACAGGATTAAAGGATTAGAGAGAAGACATGATCACGATAGTGAGTATTTTCAGAGGCACTCTGATTTTGAGATGGCATATTATGATGCTCAGGCTAGGTACTATAGAGGAGAGCCTGATGTTATTTTTCCAGAATGCCCCCGGTATACTTAGTATCAGCCCAATCCTCCTACTGACCAGGGTGATGAAGACATTGCGTGGGATTTGATTAAGATTTCGTATAGTGATGTGATGTGTTGTATTTGTTTGTTTTAGTTTTGTTGTTGTACTTTGATTTTTATTGTATTCTGTGGACTATGCTTTGTTTCTGAGATATGTGTTTAGTTTTGCAGTTTGCATTTTTATTTATGGATATTTGTTATGATTTGTAATAGTAATTGTAATTGTGAACTGAATAGTCTAAAATAGTAAACTGTTTGTTCTGTGTTGTGAAATGCATATGTCCTGTGTAGTGTAGTTAGTTGTTTTCATTTAATGTTTAGTTTTAAATACTTGTTTTAAAATTTCATTACCCCAGCAAATTTTCTAAACTGTTATATGTGTAGAAAGTTTTTTAATTATTACAGGTCAGTTGAAGTTTAAAATTTTTGAAAAAGAACCTACAAATTTCAAAGAGACAAAAATGCCTGAAGCGCAAAGGTATGATTTTTATATTTAGAATATTTCTTTCTACCGTGTATTATTTCTATTATAGAAAAATTTATGTTTGGGGGAGGGGAGAAAAATATTAACTATTATATGTTCTCAAATAACATATTTTCAAAAATTATAATATCATTTTTGTGTTAAAATTTAATTTGGATAACTATGTTTAAATTTTATCTAAATATTATAGAAAATTCAAGAAAATATTTTTGTTAATGAAAAATTAATTTTGTAACTTAAGATATTTAGTATAAAAGGATAAGGCTATAGTTAACTATTTTAATTAAAGAAAACTATATTTTGAAATATTAAGAATCTTAGGAATTTAGTTGAGAAAGAAAAGATTGGGATTCAATGATGTAAAACTATGAAGTATATATAAGGTAAAGAATGTTTGAAAGTTTCAAATTTAGGAAAAGAAGAGTGAAGTTCAAAATTATTAACAAGCTATCCAGATATAATAATCCTCACTTTAAAAAGAAAAAGAAAGAAAAATAAAAGGATTGTAAGGCAATCCCTAAAAAGAAAAGAAAAATACATAGGATTGAAAAACAATCCAAAAGAAAAAAATATAAGTGAGGAGAAGCTTGAGAAGATGCCTTGTCAAAAATTGGCTTCATTTGGATTAACCTAAAGGGAAAACTAAAAGCATTTTTGAACTTATATTTATGACTAGCTTCTTTACTTAATAGAATTCTCATGAATTTCCTATCTTCTAAATATTCTTAAGTGAGTTGATATTACAACATATAGTCATTTTTGAAATGAATAGAAAACTAGAACTCTTAGACTTGATGACTAAATAGCCTTATACTTGCAGAATTAATCTAATTACTTGAAAATCTTTCTAAGAATTCTTGCTATAATATTTATTTAAATCAAAATTATAGTATTATTGAATTAAATGAATTAAAACTTTTATGTAGTACTAAACATTACTTGAGGACAAGTAATAGTTAAGTTTGGGGGATTTTGACCCAAGGAAAAAATGTTAAGAATTTCATGCCTATTTTATACTGATTTTGATGATATTGCACTTTAAAGAAGGGTATTTTTGGCATTTTTCTGCAAGTATAAAGATTTAAGAACAATGCAGTGAAAATATGCAAAAGGAGCGAATTTGGAGCAAAAAGGACTGAATTATAAAAATTTGACCTAGGGCGCCGATGGCGAGGTCGATGGCGCTGACGGCGTGATTTTCCTGAGAGTTCAGAATATATTACAAGGGAGGCCGCCGACGGCGGAGGTCGAGGCCGCCGATAGCGGGGTTAATTCAAGGCTAAGTTTCTAGAAGGCCGCCGACGGCGGAGCTCGAGACCGCCGATGGCGGGATCGACGGTCCTTTCACAAAATATGTCGAATGTGGACGATTTTCGAAGGGATGCTTGGAAAACCCTTGGAGACTCTTCAACAACTTTAAAAAGAACCATTTTAGGCCGAAAACATGTCCTTTTGGAGTCCTCTAAAAGTCACTAAGAGTCTATAAAAAGTTTTATTAGAGTCTTCTAATAGATACTTAGTGTCCAACAGAGAGTTCACTAATGTCCATTGTTATTAGTGAGTTTTGATTGCGAGGAATTCTTCAAAGGATTGTAAGAGTGGAGGGGAAGTGAGAGATCTCTTCTGCATTAATGTTTTGAAGGAGAATTCCTAGTACTGTATGAAAATGAATAGATTCAGAGGAACTTCAAGAAGTTTTCTAGGGGAGGAATTTAAGATAAGTTGTGTTTATTTACTTTAGTTTGTAGAACTTTACTTTTATATATGAAATCCAAGTTTTATTACATCCTCTCCATGAATTCTGAGTAGTTGTTTTGTCTTTCTCCTTATTTTAATATTTTTGTGAAATGATAAATTAAATTAGTGTGCCATTAAAAGTTTAAAAAAGTTGTGATAATATTTTACTTAGATCTTAATTTACTTTCAATCTGGCCAATTAAATAGTTAAAATCTGTTGAGTTTGACAACTATAGTTAAGATTACATTCGAGATTCAGGGAGGTCAAAGTCCTTGGAAGGAGGGTACAAATAAATAGGGAAATAATATTTATCGGGCGTAGAATTGGAGATTTTAGAGTGATAGGCTAAAATCCTCAATTCGGTCCTATCGTTTAGGTGCTGAAGTGTAGATGTTAGCCCTCAAGTGAGGGGAATGTGGGAGCTCCAAAGTGAAAGCCGGTATCCTCCCAACCTAGCCGCAGATTCAGTATCCAAGCATAGGATTAGTCAATGTTCTTTATGCCTGGACCAAAGGGTAAAGAATAGGTATGCTCCTATTTGGCATAACACCATTTAAAACTAATTTTAATTATCTATTCACTTAAATATCTTAACAAAGGAGAAAGATTCTTGCTTATATATTTGAACTTTACTTTAGTAAACTTAGTTAATTGTTAGTAGAATTAATTTAGTTTACATTTTATATTATTGTACATTACGTATTAGTGACAGATAAGCAATTTCGATTTAGTTGTGATTCTGAATTGATTTCTATATTCCTAGTCTGTAGCCTCTAAAATATTCCTTGTGGGGTCGATATCCAGGACTCCATTAGAGCCCTGTATTACTTGAGCGATACGTATACTTGCGTTTAAAGGTAACTCTGTGATTAAATATTATAATATATAATTGTTACAAGAATTAAAATTACGCCCCAAGTCAATTTGGCGTTATTGCTGAGGATTTAGATCTTCTAGTAGTTGTGCCGAATTTTCATATTTTTAAGTATATTAAAAATCACGGTCATGTTACCCTGACTATTTCAACTTCCATTAGGATTTGCATGATTGTTTTCCCATTGTTGGTTTCCACCTTCAATAGTATGATTCCCATTAAAATTAGGATGGTTCTTCCAACCTAGGTTGTAAAAGTTAGAATATGGGTTTTTCATGGAATTTAAAGTCTCATATAATAAGTTCGAATCAGTCATTATCTCTAATGAACTTTCCTCACTTACAGGAGTAAATTGAGGATGGTTTATTCCAAATTGGTCTAACTTCTTTGATGTTGCAGCAACTTGAGATACAAGAATTACAATCACATCTGTATCATGAACACTGGCTACATTTGTATGATTTACCCTTGTAGAGGGCCATTGAAATCCATTTGTTGTCATTTCTTCAATTAATGCATATGTTTCATCAAATGATTTTGACATTAATGAACCACCAGCAGCAGCATCAATAATTATCCTATGGGATCCTACTAACCCATTATAAAAAGTTTGAATGATTAAACAATCTGGCAGAGCATGATGTGGACACTTTCTTAAGAGTTCCTTAAATCTTTTGCAGGCTTCGTATATTGATTCCACTTCATACTAACAAAATGAGATAATATCGTTTCTAAGTTTAGTAGTCCTTGAAGGTGGAAAATACTTAGCTAGGAATTTCTGAGTTAACTCCTCCCAATTTTTAATAGAACCAGGTGCTAATAAGTATAACCACATTTTAGCCTTATCCCTTAGTGAGAAAAGAAAAAGCCTTAGCCTAACAGCGTCGTCTGACATGCCGTTATAATGAAATGTAGCACAAAGTTCTAGAAAACTAGATAAGTGTAAATAGGCATCTTCTAAAGGAGTTCCCCTAAACTGGTTGTTCTGCAAAAGTTGGATAATCACTGGATTTAGTTCAAACGGGTCAGCTTCTATGATAAAGTTTTGTATACTTGAGTGAATTTTATCTGTCATAGGATTTACATATTCCCTTAATGATTTATATTGATTTTCTAAGTTTTTGTTTTGAATGATTTCCATTTCCATTTCTAGTTTTTCAAGTCCTTTTTGTTTTTTTATTTTCTTCCATTTTTATGATTCGAGAACATGAGGCACAAGTTCTATAGATCCTTTATTTTGCATACATAACACAACAAACAATACATTAACAATTAAACAAATAAATTGAAAAATATATTCAACACAACAAAACATTTTCGCAAACACCTTATTTTTCCCACAAATAGTTTTTTCACAGCACTTTTTCATACAAAAAACACTTTTCATACAAAAACAATTTTACAACGCTAAAGTTTTCTAATTCTAAGCCTAATTATTTCAACTAAAATTCTCCCAAAATTACTACCGAAGCTTCCCCAAAAACGGCGCCAAAAACTTGATGCGACTTTTTTATATGCAAGAATTTATGAACTCAGATTTACATATTTATAATTATTTTGTAAAGTCACAATTTCAAACGCAAGTATACGTATCGCTCAAGTAATACAGGGCTCTAGGGGAGTCCCGTTAATCGATTCCACAGGGAAGTGAGGTATGAGGTTCTTAGTTAAATTCTAGTCTACTATTATCAGACTTTAGATTGAAGGGTCGATATAAGTGGTATTTTGTCTAGCAACTACTCCTAAATGCAGATGATTATATGTAAGGATAATAACTATTCCTAAATGCAAATATTACCTCTAAAGATAACCTTTCTGGATGAGTTGGTTTGGTGAATTTTGAGATAATAAAATCTATTATTCTTATGTAGTGAATTGGATAATATAAAGGAATGAGATGCATTAAACATTGTATGTTCCAAATAAGATCAATCTCATTCTTTACCCCCTTCCAAGTGCATAAAGAACACTGGCTAATCCTAGGTTTAGTCCCTAAATCCGTGGTTAGGGTAGGAGGATATTGGCTCTCCCTCCAGAGTTCCCACTTCCCTTCGCCTGAAGGCTAACTCTCGCTTTAGTTTCTAAACACTAAGACCAAATTGGTGATTTTAGTCCGTCACCCTAAAATCTCCAATTTTACACCCATCAAAGTATATTTTGCTATTTATTGGCACTCAACCCCCATAAAATTCACAATCCATGGAATTTGAATGTGGTTCCACTTTGTTGAGAATTACACCGCCCTCTCGGATCATAGTGCAATTACAATGAATTTTAAGACTACAATGAGCTTTTTTTGTAATGTAAATGAAGTGCAAGTAAAAACCATCACATTTATAATTAAATCCACTTCTAACATGCATCACAATATCCTAAACATGAATCCTACACATTGCAAAAGAAAAGTAGAAAGAAAACAATAACATAATCTTCTTATGACACAATTTCCAAAGAAGAAGAAAGAGTAAGAGAAATACATCACAAAGCACGAACAAAACAAAATGGAAAACTTCATTTCAAAGCAAATCCACATAATAAGTGCTTACAAAATCATAAAACAATGAAGAACACAATACCTAAATTTTTCCCCTTGAAAGAAAGAAAAAGATCTCTCCCACAAAGTCTCCCGGTGATCCATGCAATGCTAGAACAAACCCTTACAAATTCTCTCAAAATCCCCTCACCAATCTCTCCAAAAAGGTAGAAATCTACATTTATACTCCTATTCTAAGATCTCTAAGCATTCTCCACATTTTTCCTAACATTCCTCTCTTTTTTTGCTTCAAATTCTCTTTAAAATAGTGTAGGGACGAATTTCCCAATAGGTGCTTGAAGAAACCTTCCAAAAATCGTCCAAATTCGACGTATATGGCCAATAACCGCCCAAAACTGTCTGGGGCGTGGTCTGGCGCTGTTTGGAAGCCGTTCGGCTCTATTTAAATGAAATTTTTGTGCTTCTCGAGACACTGGTGCGGTCCTACACTGGACCAAGCGCAATTCGACACTAGTACTGCGCAGCTCCACCATTTCGCTCGATTTGGCTCTGTGTCAACTCTGATTCTCCTGTTTTAGTTGTGTTGTGTTCATAACAGATAACCCTACAAAATAAGCATAAAAACAATATTTCTTTAAAGTTTAATCTCGTTCAAAAATATGCAAGAAGTGTAAAAGAGATTATGCAAAGAAAAACTTATCAAAATGTGTCAGGCCAAAATTTACGTTTTTGCTCATTTTTGCTTCAAATTGCACCATTTCTTGCTTCTTTTTCTCCAAAAGCCATTTCTTGTACTAAAACTAGAAAACTTACAAAATACCTTCCTTTATAGTGCAATATCATCAAAAATAGGTATGAAATAGACCTTAAAAAGCTATCAAATTTTCAGTGGATTAGTGTACTTGCATTCTTAATATTCATGGTAGTATATTAGTGTGTTCGTCTGTAGGGTGCTATGGTAATATATATGCACACATACATGTACCATCGAAGGAGTTTTACTTGCAGGTGCTATTTAACTTCCATGATAAAAAGTTATGCCTCATCATACGCTGCAAGTTTGTTGGATTTCCCGCTAAAGTTATTTTCATGCATTTCAAGTTTTTTTTTCTCTTTTTCCTATGTACTTTTAGAGTCCTAGGAGAGTCTTATATTAGAAAAAAGGTATGGGCATGCTTTCTGAGGCGCTGCTTGCTCAGGTCCCGTACCTCTAAATCTCATTTATGTATCAAATTAGAACCGAGCATGTATATTTGGTGCTCGATGACTTTTTTCTTTTCTGAAATATGTCACCGACCTAGCGACCCCAGCCCTTTTATTATTTTACTTGGCTTATTCAACTGTTTTTCCTACATGATTGCATGCTTGGACTATTTCCCTTATTTCTTATTGGCTATATCTGGGATGCTACAAATTGCAAGTTAGCCTCTTTAGGAACTTAAAATTGTAAATTTTTCTAAAAAAATCCTAATAAAAATCTAAAGATTACTTAAAATTTTGGTTAAAAGATTCAAGCGTTTAAAGCTGATGCACCAAAAATATATTTGATTTTTCATATATATTTTGTACTCTTTTTTGGTGATATTACACTTTAATGGAAGGTATTTTTCATGCTTTGCTGCAGGTATGATGATTTTAGGTAAATGGAGCAAAAAAAGAGAAAAAGAACGAATTTGGAGCAAAAAAAGCAAAAACCAGATTTTTAAAGTTCTGGCACCAAAGGCCCCCAAACCAACACCGACGGCGCCCAAACCAGCAGCGACGGCACATTTTTTCCAGTGAGCCAGGAATTAAAAGGCGCGATAAGCTACCGACGACACCCTATCCAGCGCTAACGGTGGCCAATGTCGGTTGAGGCCAAATTCAATGTATTTAGATTACTTTTGAAAGGACTCATGTGGCAACTATTGGGGAATTCATTTCTAGACTATTTTAACTTCTTTTTGGCGCCAAAATTAGTAGTGTGTGTTGGGTTAGAGAGTGTTTTTTGTGTGTGTGAGTGAAAAGGAAGTCTTTAGAGAGATTTTAAAGTATAGGGTTTGGTGTTTAGAGTATAGCCCATTTTTGCTCCATATTTCCCTCATTTTCTCTCAATGTCCATTTCAAGTACCTGAAACAAAAAATATACAAAAAAAATCTTCCTTTAAAGTGCAATATCATAAAAAATGTACGTAAAAGGCTTACAAAATATGAACTAATAACAGTTATTTTTAGGTGGATCATTAGGCACCAGTTCAAAGTCTTCGAAAACCTGACTTTTAACTCCAAATTTCTTCCTTTTTACTTCCTTTCAGCTCCAAATGCCTAAACTAAGTGTACTGCATAAAAAAATACATTTCTTTAAAGTGCAATATCACTAAATATACATAAAATGGGCATTAAATGTATATATAAAATTTGAATATTTTAGACATGTTAATGGGGAATCTCGATACTTCAAAGGACATCCAGGCCATAAGGTTAGAGGACAAATCATCGTATCACAAACGAGTAGCATCTCGTAAGTAATCGAGCCATCAAGATGATACAAACAAAGGCAAGAGAAGTAACAGGGCTCAAAGTGGTTAGTTATATAAATGGAAGGGTAATCCATAACTGGTAGAGGTAGCTTGGTCGGGGCACCATGAACACGTCATCCCAAGCCACTAGGACCCTAAGTTGACATGGTAATGAAGGTTGTCGACCCAACATGTCTTGAGATCTTGGTTAACAAACTTTGAATAACATTATCCTCAAGGACCTTGATAGCCATAAGGTCGATGAAAGAAAACTCTATCCTATGACTATTAGGTGGAGCTCCAAGTGGTGGGACATATACCCGTTGAAGTGGCGAGGATGACACTAGAAAGAGGGTCCAACGACAAAGCTAAAAACACTCCTAACCCCTAGGATGGGGAGCCTCTAAGTACTTATGCACACTAGACAACAACATAATTAGAAATCTATGCTGGTTCTGTTGAGTTGAAGAAGCACGGGGGCTTCACCTCGGGACATGAAAAATGATGTAGTTATCTAGAGTGATCCTTAGATATTATGGAGGCTCTATTAGTATGACATGTTATATGGCCATGCATGCAACCCATTTTTAATTCAGTAAAAAGGTCATGCTATACTAGAAAAGCAGGTTTATGATGCGCGGCTTGCTAATGTAAATTACAATTCAAAAAGTGTTTTCAATTTAGTTATAAAGTATAATCAGTTTAATATCAAAGCAGCCAACCTTTATGCAAGTATACATATCGCTCAAGTAATACAGGACCTAGTGGAGTCCTGTTTATCGATGCCACAGGGAGGAAGCAAACCTTATAGCATAGCACAGAAATCCAATTTTAGAATTTGCAAATCACCAAAAGTAAATACTACAATTACTAACGTTTAAAGATATAAGAGAATTCAAAATTACTACAGAACTTTCTAAACTTCAGGTTAAGTAACTAATACTACACTAAGTTTTATAATGTAAGGTTCAAATATAGAGAAAGTGACCTCCCCCTTACAAAGATATTTTGGTGCGTAAATAATATAGATTAGTTTAATATTTGTATTGTGTTAAGTAGGAGCATACCTATTATTTACCCTCTTTTGATTGCTATAAAGAACATTGGCTAATCCTAGGTTTAGTCCTTAAATCTATGGTGAGGGTGGGAGGATACTGGCTCTCACTCCAGAGCTCCCACTTCCCTTCGCCTGAAGGCTAATTCTCGCTTTAGTTTCCAAACACTAGACCAACAAGGATTTTATTCTATCACCCTAAAATCTCCAATTCTATGCCCAACAAATATATTTCCCTATTTATTTGCACCCAACCCCCATGAACTACATCACTCATTCGTGGACATTGAATGTAATCTTCACTTTTATTGTAGAAAGCATAGCCCTTTCGAATTGTATGTTTCACAACATATTTTAACAATTCAATTGGCCAGATCGAAATTAAATGAAGAACGAAGTGAAAAATCATCACAATTTCTATTTTTCTTATGGCACAACCAACTATCACTTTCATTTATCATTACAAGGGAAAGACAAAGAAATCTACTCAGAATTCACGAGGAAGATACAACAAAACAAAGATTTTACTTATAAAAGTAAAGTCATAAAAACTATGAAAAGTAAATACAACTTAGCTTAATTTCTTCCCTAAGAAAATTCCTTGAAGTTTATTTGAATCTCCTTCTCTCTTTTCAACAACATACAATTCCTTCTTGGAATAGTAGGGAAGAAGCAATATCTCACTTTCCCTCTCCTTCTACAACTCTTTTGAGAAGAATCCCTCACAAGACAACTCTAAACACCAAACCCTATACTCTAAACTCTCTCTAAAGACTTCCTTTCATTCACACACACAAAAAACACTCTCTAACCCAACACACACAAATAATTCTGGCACCGAAAACAAGTTAAAATAGTCTAGAAATGAAATCCCCAAGAGTTTCCACAAGAGTCCCTCCAAAAGTCGTCCAAATACATTGAATCTGGCCTCAACTGACATTGGCCACCGTCAGCGCTGGATAGGGTGTCGTTTGCGGCCTATCGCGCCTTTTAGTTCTTGGTTCTTTGGAAAAATATGTCGTCGACACTGGTTTGGGCGTCTTCGGCACCGGAACTTTAAAAATCTGATTTTTGCCTTTTTTCACTCCAAATTTGTTTCTTTTCTCTTTTTTTTTCTGCTTCATTTACCTAAAATCATCATACTTGTAGCAAAGCATGAAAAATATCTTCCATTAAAGTGTAATATCACCAAAAATGAGTTCAAAATATATATGAAAAATCAAATATATTTTTGGTGCATAAACTTTAAAAGGCTTGATTCTTTTAACCAAAATTTTAATTAATCTTCAGATTTTTATTAGGATTTTTGTACAAAAATTTAAAATTTTAAGTTCCTAAAGAGGCTAACTTGCAATTTTTTAGCATCTTAGATATAGCCAGTAATAAATAAAGGGAAATAGTCCAAGCATGCAATCATGCTGGAAAAATAATTGAACAAGCCAAGTAAAATAATAAAAGGGCTGGTGGCGCTAGGTCGGTGACATGTTTCAGAAAAGGAAAAAGCCATCGAGCACCGAATATACATGCCCGGTTCTAATTTGATACATAAATGAGATTTAGAGGAACAAGACATGAGCAAGTGACCCAACAACAATTATGTAAGTAAAATTGCGTATAAACTTATGGCCAAACTTGACCCTAAATCTGATTAAGCGGTTAATGTACGATAATTAAAGATTAAAATTTTTATAAATATAAATCGCACACTAGGGGTATTGCGCAAGTATACGTATCGTTTCAAGTAAAATAGAGTTTCTTTTTAAAACCCCAGATATCGATCCCACGAGGATTAAAAAAACTAAAAGAAAAAAATATTAATTAAATTCTTTTAATTTAAAACTAATTAAAATATGCAGAATACTAAAATTTGTAGAATACTAAAATTGGCAAGTAATAAAACAATAAAAAAAGATTCTTTCCCCATATGAAATATTCCATGATTAATAAACAGTTAAAAGTAGTTGAGAACATATAAATGCGGTATTGTGACAAATAGGAGCATATATATCCTTTACCCTTTGGTCCACGTCATAAAGAACATTAGCTAGTTTTTAAAGATTGGATTATAATGTATTATTAGTAGAAAGGTTTGAATTTTTAGACTGTCATTGCTAGGTTCCCCCCAGATTGGTTGCCTATGGTTTGGCCTACTAGTGACCCATCACCTCTTTTGTAAAACCAAGTTGATTGAATTTAGCCTGTCACACTAAAAACAAAAATCAATTCTACGCCCATTAAAGATTATCTCCCTCTTTATTTGCACCTCCCTTTTAAGAGAAATGTGATACATACTAGTTAAGAATTCTTAGCCCACGGTCAGCTCTTAAAATTCTCCACAGTTTTTAACAATACAAGAGGTTAATTTGTAAGTAAATTAAGATTAGGTATAATATCATCACAATTTTTTTTATAAAAGAAATTAAGTTCTCAAAGCCAATTTAAATCTGTTATTAAAACATTTCATATTCGTAGGGAGAAAGAAAAGAAGACTACTCAGAAAGCATAGAAATTACACCACAAATCATATTCATATAACTCAAATCAAAAGCAATAAACTTAAGAAACAAGATATAAATACTTATCTGGAATGTAATATAAGCAATCCTTTGAAGTTTCTCTGACTCCAAAGACTCTAACAGAACTTTGACTCTTGAATTCACACTAAACTCTCACTAAAACAAAAAAGAAGAAAAGAAGAACACACTCTACTTAATTAATTCTCCTCTCTCTCTCTCTCTCTTACACACACGCCACACACACACTTAGCACACTTCCAACACACCCTTTGCTGTAGAAATGGTCCTCTATTTATAGATCTCCAGAAATGTCCAAGAGTTACTTAAGACACCTCTTCAAAATTCATCCACATTCATTGAATGTTCTAGAATTTAACGGTGGTGCCTAGGCGCCAGGATCACTGCGCAAATGGACGCATCCCTTTACATTTAGGTCGCAACTCTTCATTTAATAACTTCTCTCTAATGCGCGGACTTTTTATATTGCAAGAACTTATGAATTCAAATTTATATATATTTATAATGATTTTGTAAAGTCCAAACATTCAATTCAAGTATATGTATCACATCAAGTAATACAGGGCTCTGATGGAGTTCTGGTTATCGATCCTAAAGAGAAGGCATGATTCTTACAATAGATAACGTAATACTGAAATCTAATACTCAAATCGTAATTCAAGTTTAATGTTTAATTCTACTAACAAGATGCAAAAAACAGTAACAATTAAGAAAACTACAATTACTTCTAATATCTTTAAAACAAAATTAACTAACAGACACACTAAGCTATGTATTTGAAAGGTTTTGATATATATGAAAAGTATCTTTCTTCTTGCAACTAGTATATGATGTGTGAATGATATGGAATGATTATTTATTGTATTGTGCCAAATAGGAGCATAAATGTTTCTATACCCTAAAAAGAGTACCCTATCTTCCAAGCATGAAAAGAACATTGACATATCCTAAGTTCAATCACTAAATCTAAGGCTAGGCTTGGAGGATACCGGCTGTCACTACGGAGCTCCCACTCACCCTTCACCTGAAGGCTAACCTTCGAGTTTAGTTACTAATCTTAGGACCAAATTGGGGATCTCAGTCTGTCACCCTGAAAACTCCAATTTGAAGTCCATCAAAACACATTTCCCTATTTATTTGCACTCAATTCCCATGAACTACATAATTCATTCATGGAAATTGAATGAATTCTTCATTATTGTTGTAGGACACTAAATCCTTTCAGAGTTAATGTTCAACAACAGATTTTAACAATTCAATTGGCCAGATCGAAAAGTAAATTAAGTTTGAAATGAAAAACCATCACAATTTCTTCAATACTTTAAAAGCACTTCAAATCTACATCATCACATTTCTATGCAAGAAGAAAGACAAAGGAGACTACTCAGAATTCATAGAGAAGACATAATAAAATGTGGATTTTATATATAAAAGAAAAGTCATACAAACCACAAAAGAAAATACAACTTATCTCTTTCTCTTCCCCTATGCAAATCCCTTGAAGTTCCTTTGAATCCTTTTCTCTCTTCTTTGCAACACTCAATTCCCTCTTTAGAATGGAAATGAAGAAGCAATCTCTCACTTTACTCGTTCTCCTTCACTCCTTAGAGAAGAATCCCTCTCAAATTTTCATCTCTACACTCTTCTCTTCTAAACCCTAACACTCACACACTCACTAGAACTCTCTACCACCACACTAGAACCACACCATTTTTGTCCAAAAATGGTTACTTATAATTTAGAAACAAAATCTCAAGAGTTTCCTTAGGCATCCCATCAAAAAGTCGCCAAAACTCTTCAAATTTGAATTGCACCGACATTGGGTGCTGGTGGCGCTCTATCGTACGAATATTTTCTGGGCTCTAGGAAAATTGGCGTCGGCGGCGCCCATTCTGGCGCCGGTGGTGCCACAAGCTGTTTTCCTCCATTTTGCTCCTTTTCGCTCTGAATTCATTTCTTTTCACTTATTTTCACTCCAATCACCTAAAATCATCATACATGCAACAAATCATAAGATATACCTTTCTTTAAAGTGCAATATCACCAAAAATGGGTAAAATTATATAGCAAAAACAATATATATTTTTGGTGCATCACTCTCCCATATCTATATTCAATGTAACTTGTTTATAACATGTGGTATTATGTCCAGAGGCTTCTAGATTGATTTGAAAGAGTCAAAAACCTTCCAATAACCGTCAAGAAATCTTTAGAATCCATCTAGTGTGTCTGGCGCCTAGGCGCCAAAATCAGCCTCCTTGCATTTTTGGCTCATTTTTTCTCCTTTTTAATTGTTTTTCTTCATAAACACATTTTGTTGTTCCTGCAACTAAAACATAAGAAATACCTTTCATTAAAGCGTAATATCCTTAAAATATTAATTAAAATTTGATATAAAATTCTAAGTAATTTTAAGGGGGATCAATTCCCCTAAACTTAAACGTTACTTGTCCTCATGTAACCATTTACTACTAAAAATATAATTTATGGAAAAATTTTCTTTAAGACTTCTACACTTTTTGTTTTATAAATAATATAAAGATACTTATAAATCTCTTTAAATAACTTAGGGTAAAACCAAAAATATGTAAAATATTTAATATATAAGTGTTAAGAATTTTCTTCTCCTATCTATTTCAAAAATAATTGTAATTTGTCATTATAAGAATATATAGATAATTTACAAGAAAAAATTTTTGATGATAACTCTACTAGTAAGGATGTTTATACATAAGGCTTTAAGTAAAAATTTTCATTTGGTCTCTTTCTATAAGATAATTCAAGTGAAGCCAATTTTAGATTTAGGCTTTTCCACAAGCTTCTCCTCACTTTCTTTTTCTTTTTCTTTTCATATTTGGATTGCTTTCCAATCCTATATATTTTTCTTTTCCTTTTTCAGGGATTGTTTACAATCCCTTCTTTTTTTAATTATTATTTTTATTTTTTTATTAAGTGAGGATTACTATATCTGGATATCCTTTTAATGATTTTGAACTTCACTATCCTTAACTTATATTTAAAGACTTCATACATTTTTCACTTGAGGAATATGTGTTTAGCAAAAATATTTTTCATAGATTTTCAATTCCATCTTCTCAAGTAATCATCTAGATTTCTTAATACTTTCAAATATACAACATTTTTTATTTAAATATTTGAATCAATATTCTAACACCTTTTTATTAAATAATTACAATTTTTAGAATTATCCTTTATTATTTAAAAATACTTTTATAAGTTTATTATAACATTCATGAAAACAATAATATACCTATCTTAAATTAACTTTTATTCCATAGGTTATGTTATTAATTTTTAAAATAGTGTTTACTAAGGACAAGCAAAATTAAAATTTAAGTTCTTTTCCCTCCCTTAAACTTATTTCTTTTAATAAAGTTTTTAAAACATTTTTGTAATATGAAATTTTAAACTAAGCTAGAAGAATGATGTATAACATTTAAAGGTATTTAAATCAATTTTAGTATAAGTAAGAATAGATATATAACAGAATAGCTTAATAAGAAACACATGAAAAACAAATGTGCTAAATTAAAAACAACAGGAGCATGAAAAAGGACTAAGTCTAAGCAATCTGATAACATAAATAAACTGAGTTACTACAAGTTCTCAATCAGTATAATAAAACATGAAAAGTAATAAACACACATAACAGGCACATCAGCAAAGCAAAGCACATATAAAGTCTAATCATCCTCAGTTGCCTCCTCATCGTTAGAAGAATCATCAGAAACAAGACTTCTGGGGTTGATCCAAAGGGTGAATTTAGGACATATAGGAAATTCAATATTTCTATCACTCTTCAAAAAAATTACCAGTGCTTTATTATACTCCCCATCATAGTCACTCTTCCTCTGTAAATAGTCTGATACATGATCAAATTTGTTATCCATCTCATCTATTCTGCAATTCATCAAAAATATATCACTTTGATGCTCCAAATATCGCTGACAAATAGTGTTCCACACATCAGTGGAGGCTTAGATGTAGAAGTAGATGGCATAGAAGCAGAAGTAGAAGGCACAGAAGAAGGATATGCTCCAGTACTTTGACTCTTACTTTTCCCATAAATATCAACATGAGATTTTCCTATTGGCTTTAGTGGCTTAAGCTGCTCTTCATAAATAGAATAAGTAACACTAGCATTCTTGCAAATCGAGAAAATGAGAGCCGAAAAGCCTAAACCAAAAATAACACTTCCTCTCGCATCATAAATAATGGCTCCCACATCTATTGGCTTCAATTCTTGAGTGCAAGAGTTCAATATAGTTCTCTCTTTCGTCACCTAACTCAAGTGATTTGACGGAAGGAGACGAGCAGACATAAAATAATGTCAGGCTTTAGAAGTAGCATTTAGCATCGAAGAGGAGAAATTTACCCGTTTATTGTTTCTTATTTTCCAGGCTCCTCTTCCATCAGTCAAATAAGCCAGAATCTCATCGAGTTCTCCCTCAGAAGGAGCAAAAATATCATAGAAACAATCTGTCACTGGAGGCAGGCCATAAAACATGTTGATCACTTCCAGAGTTAATTCAACTATTGTCCCCCTCAAATAAACTTCAAAATCGGTCATTTAGGGAAAATTTGCATAGAAATCCCAAACTAAAGAAATAACTGCTACCGCAGAAAAATACCAGAACTGCTCCCACTGTGTGGCAGCAATAATATGCTCGATCGATCCACCGAGATGATAAAAACTTCTTTCCACTATAAACTTGTGAACTGTAGCAAATACATTGTAACGAACTTATGCACTCGCACTAGCAAACCTTGTTTGATCAAATTCGCTATGCTCCTTACCCCGCTTTGATTTAGGTGCCATTCCTAAAATTTTCAAATAATTCCAAATAAATCTCAAGAAATACAAAATCACACTAAATAAAAGCTCACTTCACTAAATCAAACTTAAATCCATGGATTTTCTCCTAAAAATAAAAAAAAGTTCTTCCAAAATTTTGGTACTATGCAAAAGTAGCAAAATCCATGGTAAAAATTAAATAAAAACGTAGATCTAACCTCGAGAAGTTGAAATCCAAAGTTAAAATGTGTCAAAATCCTTTAAATATTGCTCAAAATGGAACCCAAGATCTAGTTTTCGCGAAAATGGAGGAAGAAGAAGAAGCTTAGGCATAAAAATGGAGTTTGGTTGGTTTTAATAGCCAAAATTCGGTCCAGGTGAACTAGCGCTTAGGCGCCAGATCTGGCGCCTAGGAGCCAAAATTACAAAAAATTCCAAAAATTTTTTTAATTTTTATATTTTTTAAGTTAGGTAATTTTAACAACTGTAAGCCTAAAACCAACTGTTTATCTTCATCAAACATCTTCCAGAAAATAAAATTCAAATAAAATCCAAAAGGTTCCAAATGATTACATTCCAAATATCTAACAAATAACAATCCAAACTAAATTTCATTTCATTTCATTCTAGATATTCAATATAAGGCTAAAAAAATACAGAAATACAACAACAACATAAACAATCACATCTCACAAACACATAAATCACTCATAAACATCTCTAAATAAAATAATTTCAAATCACAACACACTTAACAATCACAATCAATCTCTCCACCTATTTCTCTTTAATTTCATGAATTAACATCAGATCCTTCATTAGTTTCGTAAGGTAATTAGCTACGAACAAAGGAATGGAAGAAAGGGACTCAAGGAAATTTCGAAGGCATCTTTTCATCAATCCATTTATTCTTAGCGTACATTGATACCTGATAATCTTCAAAGCATGCCAAATGATCTGATTGAACTTTCATTTGCCATTCAATGTGCTCTATTTGATGGAACATCTCATGCAATCTCCCTCTATCTAGAATTAACTGTTCTTAAATCTTCTCAAGTTGATTGCATACGTTCTCCAGAGCCATGGCTAGATAGCCATTAAAATAAGTTTGTGAATCCTTGTGCACAAACTTCTCCTTCCCATTGATTCCAATGTTTAATCTCTCCATGGAAGCAATCAAAACTTTTTCTATCTCTAAAGGAATGTTTCGGTCGAAAATTTTAATGGCTTGAAGGTTTGGGACCATGGTATGGAGGTTTAAATAGATTAGAATGTACAAAAATTGCTTTGGGGCAGTTTTTCACGATCTAAAAACTGTGGCACCTAAGCGCCAATTTGGGCGCATAGGCGCCAGGATCACAAGTGTCTGGCACTTAGGCACCAGTTCTGGCTGCTAGGCGCCAGAATCCTGAAAATCACAGCTCGTCATTTGTTGAATTCTCCTATGTTCCAAACTTAATTAAGTTTAAAATGGTAGATCTAAGATATGTAACTAAGTGTAGTCACATACAACACACAATCAAAAATGAAATAAAATTATACTATGGGTTGTCTCCCATAAATCGCTTGTTTTAACGTCGTCAGCCCGACATAAACACTACTTTACTCCGAGTGGGTTAAGAATAGAACATCTTTAAAATATGGCACGCTTTCATCATAATAGGCCTTCAATCTATGTCTATTCACCTTCATTACCGAATCAGTTTTTAAATTTTTATGTCCACAACTCCATAAGGGTAAACTTTTTCAACTACATACGGCCCTATCCACTTGGATTTTAATTTTTCTGGAAACAATTTTAATCTTGAATTGTAAAATAAACTTGTTGTCCAAGCTCAAAACTCTTTCTTAATATTCTCTTATCGTGCATAATCTTCATTTTCTCTTTATAAATTCGAGCACTTTCATAAGAATCATTTCTCATTTCATCCAGTTCATTTAATTGTAATAATCTTTTATCCAACATCTCTTATATTATAATTGAACTCTTTAATTGCCCAATAATCTTTATATTCCAGTTCAACAGGTAAATGACAAGGTTTTCCATAAATGAGCCTATAAGGTGACATTCCAATAAGGGTTTTATAAGCAGTCCTATAAGCCCATAGTGCATCATCCGGTCTATCGGCCCAATTAGTGCACTTTGGATTAACCGTTTTTTCTAAAACTCTTTCAATCTCCCGATTTGATATTCCTGTTAATCCACTAGTTTGGGGAAGATAAGCTGTTGAAATTTTATGCTTGATTCCAAATTTGCTAACTAACTTCTGAATCAGAAAATTCTTAAAGTGACTTCCCCCATCCGTGATGATTATCCGTGGCATTCCAAATCTAATAAAAATATTTTTAGTTAAAAATTTTTCCACACTTTTAGCATCACTTTGAGGTAAAGCATTTACTTCAATCCATTTCAAAACATAATCAATGGCTAATAAAATATATATTTTTCCTGAAGAAGGCACAAACGGTCCCATGAAATCTAAACCCCAGACATAAAAAATTTCCACTTCCAAAGTAAAATTTAGTGTCATTTCGTCTCTTCTAGAAATATTGCATATGCGTTGACATTGATCACAAGATTTAACAAAACTATTAACATCTCTCAATAATGTAGGTCAAAAAAATCCAGATTGTAAAATTTTGAAAGCAGTTTTATTAATTCCAAAATACCCACGAAATTCAAAGTTGTAGCATTTTTGAATAATCTCATAAGTTTCTTCATAAGGAACACATCTTCGTATTATAGAATCCTTACATTGTCCAAAAAATAAAATTTAACATCATGTAAGAATTTCTTTTTCTGATACTGATCTAATCCATATAACTATATCAGCATACCATGATATTAATTCAACAGAAACAATATAAAGTTATTCAACAGGAAAAAATGCTTTATTTCTCCCTTATCATTCATTTCATTATTTTTAATTCTAGATAAATGATCAACAATTTGATTATCAGACCCTTTTCTATCAACTATTTGGAATTCAAATTCTTACAACAGAAGAATCCATCTAATCAATCTTTGTTTAGCTTCTTTTTTAGTCATTAGATATTTAATAGCAGAGTGATCTGTATGCACTATACATTTATTTTCAAGTAAATATGATCAACATTTGTCAAAAACATATACTATAGCCAATAGCTCTTTCTCAGTAGTAGTATAATTAATTTGAGCTTCATTAAGAGTTTTACTTGCATAATATATCTCTTTAAACATCTTATCATATCGTTGTCCTAAAGCGGCCCCAATAGCATAATCACTTGCATCACACATTAATTTAAATGGTTTTTTCTAATTAGGTGCAATAATGATTGGTATAGTAATTAATTTCTCTTTTAATAAATTAAAGACTTTTAGGCAAATTTCGTCAAATTTGAATTTAATATCTTTTTCTAAAAGATGGCATAGAGGTTTTGTAATCTTGGAAAAGTCTTTAATATATCTCCTATAAAATCCAGTATGTCCAAGAAAACTTCTTATACCAGCAACAGAAGTTGGGGGTTGTAATCCAGCAATAACTTGAATTTTTGCTTGATCAACTTCCATACCATTTTTGGAAACCTTATGACCAAGTACAATTCCTTATGTGACCATAAATTGGCATTTCTCCCAGTTCAGAACTAAATTTGTTTCTTAACAACGTTTCAATATTTTTGACAAATTATATAAGCAAGAATCAAAAGTAGTTCCAATTACTGAGAAATCATCCATAAAAATGTCAATTCCTCTTTCAATTAAGTCACAAAAAATAGCCATCATACACCTTTGAAAAGTAGCAGGTGCATTGCATAACCCAAAAGGCATTCTTTGGAAAGCAAAAGTTCCATACGAACTTGTAAATGTAGTCTTTTCTTGATTTTCAAGAGCAATAGGTATTTGATGATATCCAGAATATCCATCCAGAAAACAAAAATAAGAATGTCCAGCTAATCTATCCAGCATTTGATCTAAGAATGGAAGAGGAAATTGATCTTTCCTGGTGGCATCTTTCAGTTTTCTATAATCAATACAAATCCGCTAACCAGTAACTTGTCTAGTAGGTATTAATTCATTATTCTCATTTTTAACAAAAATTACTTCTCCTTTCTTTGGAACACAGTGAATAGGACTTGTCCAAGGACTATCTGATATTGGATGCATAATACTAGCATCCACCCATTTAAGCATTTCCTTCTTAACAACTTCTTTCATAACTGAATTTAATCTCCTTTGAGGATCAACTCTAGGTTTACTTTCATCTTCTAATAATATTCTGTGGATACAAATTGAAGGACTTATTCCTTTAATATCTGTTATGGTCCACCCAAACGCTCTTTTATATTCTCTTAATACTTCAATCAGTTTTACTTCTTGATCAGTAGTCAATTTAGAAGATATAATAACAAGTAGAGTTAAAGAATTCCCTAAATAGGCATATATCAAATGAGAGGGTAATTCTTTTAATTCCAATTTAGGAGCTTTTTCAATAGATGGTTTGAATTCAATACTTTTAGTAGTATCTAATATTTCCCAATTTTCATTAATGTAATGAACTTCTCTTACTTCTGTTTCTTTAGAATGGCTTTCATCAGTTAAATTTTCAGGGTCTATAAATTCTTCTTCTTTAAAAGGAATATGACATTTTTCTTGAAAATGTTGTTTAATAATGTAATCCAAAATGTCCATTCTATAACATTTTTCCTTGTTAGGATACCTCATTGATTTAAGAACATTAATTGTTACCTCTTGATCATTAACTCTCATGGTTAACTCCCCTTTTTGCACATCAATCATAGCTCGTCCGGTAGCAAGAAAAGGTCTTCCTAGGATAATAGGAATCTCTTTATCTTCTTCCATATCCAGAATTATAAAGTCAACAAGGAAAATAAATTTATCCACCTTTACCAAAATATCTTCTATTACTCCTCTAGGGTGAGTAATAATCGGTCTGCTAATTGCAAGGTTACAGTAGTAGGAGAAATTTCTCCTATATTCAATCTCTTATAGATGGATAAAGGCATGAGATTAATACTCACTCCAAAATCACATAAGGCTTTTCCTTGAAATTTATCTCCTATAGCACAAGGTATTGTAAAACTTCCAGGATCTTTTAGTTTTTGTGGAAGTTTTCTCTGAATAATTGCACTGCATTCTTCACTTAGTGCTACAGTTTCAAAAGCTTCAAATTTTCTTTTCTTGTTAAGAATATCTTTCATAAACTTTGCATATTTAGGCATTTGTTCCAGAGCTTCAGCGAATGGGATATTAATAGTAAGATTTTTTAATACCTCGAAAAATTTAGAAAATTGTTGATCCAGTTTTTGCTGCTTAAGTCGTTCTGGAAATGGAGGTGGAAATTTTTCATATTCATCTTGAGATGGTAGTTGTTTCTCTGTTTCAGGTAGTTGTTCTTTAGGTTTATCAACTTCTACAACTTTAGTTTCTTCCTGAATCTTACTCTCTTTTCCTTCCCTTAGTTCTTTTCCACTTCTAAGTAACAAAATTTTAGTTTGTTCAGGATCTTTTCCATTTTCTCTTGGATTTACTTCAACAGTGCTAGGTAGTGTTCATTGTGGTCTATTATTTATAGCATTTTCAATTTTCCCCATTTGGTTTTCAATATTTCTTATTGCAGCATCTTGACTTTGCAATTGACTTCCCATTCGTAAAATTACTTCTTCTATCGACAATTTCTCTTCTTTAAATTGCTGATTATTAAAGCCAGGAGGATAAGAAGGTCGATAATTAGAATTATTTTAATTATTCCCATTTCCAGTCGTGATAGGTTGGTTGTTACCCCATTGAGGATTTGCATTATTCCAATTAAAATTAGGGTGATTCTTCCAACCTGGATTATAATAATTAGAATATGGGTTATTAGTTTTGGTAGCAATATCTTACAATGTTTCTAAAGTTTGATAATCTCCAGTATTTCCTGAATTATCGTTTAAGTGTGATAAATGAGACAAGTTATCCAATTTCTTTGATATAGCAACCACTTGAGAAACTAAAATAAAAAAGGCTTCATTTTCTTGAATACTAGCCACTCTTTTAGGATTAATCCTATCAGAAGGCCATTGGAAATTATTAGTTGTCATTTCTTCAATTAATGAATAAGCTCCATCAAATGATTTAGACATTAAAGAACCACCACCAGCAGCATCAATAATAGATTTAAGAGAACATATTAAACCATTATAAAATGATTGTATAATTAACCAGTATGGTAAAGAGTGATGTGGGCATTTCCTAAGAAGTTCTTTGAATTGTTCACATGCTTCATAAATAGTTTCCTCATCAAGTTGAGTAAATAAAATTATATCATTTATAATTTTTGCAGTTTTTGATGGTGGAAAATATTTAGCTAAAAACTTTTGAGTCATTTCTCCCCAAGTTTCAATAGATCCTATTGCTAATGAATTTAACCAAATCTTAGCCTTATCTTTTAAAGAAAAAGGAAAAAGTCTAAGTCTAATAGCATCATCAGAAACACAATCACATTTAAAGGTGGCACAAAGTTCTAGAAAAATAGCTAGGTGTAAATTAGGATCTTCAGTAGGAGACCCTCCAAACTAATTATTTTGAACCATTTGTATAATTACAGGTTTTAATTCAAAAGAATTTGCAGCTACACCAAATAATTGAATGCTTAAATGAATTTCATCAGCTGTAGCGTTAGCATATTCTCTTAAAGGTCTTTACTGATTTTGATTTTTATTTTCAATATTTTGATTAATATTATTTTGAGGTATATTAGCCATTTCTTGTAAATTACGATATCTATTCTCCTTTCTAATTTTTCTTATAGTACTCTCTAATTCAAAATTGTAAGGTATTAATCCTTTAGTTACTGAACTTCGAATAAAAATATAAGAAATATATTTTTATTTATTATTATTATTATTTTATATATTTATATAATTTCTTATAAAATTATGGCCAAACTTGACCCAAAATCTGATTAAGCGGCTAATGTACGATAATTAAAGATTAAAGTTTTTATAAATATAAATCGCACACTAGAGGTACTACACAAGTATACGTATCGTTTCAAGTAATATAGAGTTTTCCTTTTAAAACCACAAATCATATTCATATAACTCAATTCAAAAGAAATAAACTTAAGAAATAAGATATAAATACTTATCTGGAATGTAATCCAAGCAATCCTTTAAAGTTTCTCTGACTCCACAGACTCTAACAGAACTTTGACTCTTGAATTCACACTAAACTTTCACTAAAACAAAGAAGAAGAAAAGAAGAACACACTCTGCTTAATTAATTTCCTCTCTCTCTCTCTCTCTTACACACACTTAGCACACTCCCAACACACCCTTTGCTATAGAAATGGTCCTCTGTTTATAGATCTCCAGAAATGACCAAGATTTGCTTAAGACACCTCTTCAAAATTCATCTACATTCATTGAATGTTCTAGAAATTAACGGTGGCGCCTAGGCTCCAATTCTGGCGCCTAAGCGCCAGGATCTCTACACGAATGGACACAACCCTTCACATTTAGGTCACACCTCTTCATTTAATAACTGCTCTCCCATGTCTATATTCAATGTATCTTGTTTATAAAATGTGGTATTATGTCCAGAGGCTTCTAGATTGATTTGAAAGAGTCAATAACCTTCCAATAACCATCATGAAATCTCTATAATCCATATGCTGTGTCTGGCACCTAGGCGCCAGATTTGGAGCCTAGGTGCCAAAATCAGCCTCCTTGCATTTTTTGCTCATTTTTGCTCCTTTTTAACTCTTTTTATTCATAAACTCATTCTGTTGTACCTGCAACCAAAAAATAAGAAATAACTTTCACTAAAGAGTAATATCCTTAAAATATTAATGAAAATTTGATATAAAATTCTAAGTAATTTTAATTCGGATCAGCAAGCAGCGTCTCAGAAAGTACACACATTTCTTTTTTTCTAATACAAGACTCTCCTAGGACTCTAAAAGTACATAGGAAAAAGGAAAAAAAGAACTTGAACTGCATGAAAATAATTTTAGTGGGAAATCCAACAAACTTGCAACGTATGATGAAGTATAACTTTTTATCATGGCAGCTAAATAGCACCTGCAAGTAAAACACCTTCGATTGTACATGTATGTGTGCATATATATTACCATAGCTCCATACAGACAAACACACTAATATACTACCATGAATATCAAGTATGCAAGCACACTAAAAAGTAGAACATGTGATGGATGGATAAGGAAAATAAACCAAAAGAGAACTATAACTAAGACATCCAGAAAGACTACTTAGCAACCTAGTCCTTAGCCAAGAACAAAATTTATGAAAAAGGTATCCAACTACAACATCTAAGTGCACAGAGTAATTCTCTAGGTATCACTAGCCCCATCCTAAAGATCTAAGAGATCAAGAGAGTGTTACCCATGATGAATTTTGAAAAAGGGTTGGACTTACATATGACCTAGTTTTATATCTGTTTAATTTTAAATTTATGGTGAATACAATAAGTAGAAAAATATATATTTTTACTTTTAAATTAAGGGCCATTAATTGTGGACCCGTAAAATCCAAGGGGACACAGTTAGATCACTTGGATCTTGTGCATACTAAAACTTGTGTCAATCTGTGTCAATCCCAATGCGATAACTCACATTACGCATCGAGATTGACCCAACAAGCTATGTTAGTTAAGACATAGAGATTGGCTCGCTATGATGCATGCATGAAATTGCAAATGCAATCAAAATTATAGTAAAAGTGGTGAAGAATGTGTCTTGGAGGCATTGGTCAGGAGCGGGAGTCTTTTGGAAGCAACAACCCAAATGAATGGTTATGTCGTAGAGTAAGTGACCCAAAGGGGTGGGCGTACCGTGGAGGAAGCTGCCCAAAAAATGCATGTGTTGTGGATGCAGTAACCTGAAAGGGTGGGTGTGCCCTGAAGGCAGTAACCTAAAAGTGATGGCAATGTCTTAGAGGCAGTGGTCCAAAAGATGTGTGTGTCATGGAGGCAGTGACCCAAATGGTGTGTATGTGTCATGGAGGCAGTGGCCTAAAAGATTGGTGTGCCATGGACATAGTGATCCAAAATGGTGGGCATGTCATGGAGACGGTGGCTTGAAAGATTGGTAGTCGTAGAAATAGTGACTTGGAAGAGCAGACATGCCATGGAAGCAATGGTCTTAAAAAATAAGGTGTGCCATGGAGGCAGTGACTGGAAGGGTGCCTACGATGGTCTAGGGGGACATCATAAGAAGTAAGGATGCAACTCTTGTTGGAGGGAATTACACAACGGATTGGCTCAGTGACAAACCACATATTCACATGATATGTGAATGTGAAGGATAATTGTATGAGAAACACAAATCCAAGTGCAATACATGTAAGTGCTCAAGTCATGAAACATACAAGATGCTATGGAAGCAAACATAAAAAAGTTGAAAATGCAAGTGCGAACCATCTATGACATGGTACTAAGTGACATGAGGATGCCATGATGCAAATGTGGAGTAATTTGTCGTTGGGAGGCACACGTACTTGTCACTTGCATATGATGGTATATGCTTAATGATTTATGACAAGGGTGCAAGTTATGAATGTGCTAATGCATAGTCATGCAATTACTACTAATACACATGTAAGACACACAATATGAAAGTGGGATCAGCTGTTCAACCAGCTAGGTCAACTGAGGTGGTTGACTTGAAGCAACTTGGCCAACAGGCTCAATCAAACTAAGGTGGCTGACTGGACCAAAGTGATCGGTCGATCGGGCTGGTCACTGTTACTCAGTCAAGTTAATAAAAACAAACCTTTTTCAACCTTCAAAGCTAGGGCGTGTTATTGTAGACTAGAACTTCTCTTGAAAGTCACTGTGATTTACCATGATCTCTGTGGGATCGATATCCGAGGCTTAATCAGAAAGTTCTATATTACTTTATACGATAAGCATACTTCCGTAAAATCCCTACAATTTAAAGACATAATTGAAATCTTACTTTGCTTTTGAGTCAAGTTTTTGGCACCATTGTAAAGGAAGAAATTTAAACAAGAAAATTAAAGGATAAAGCTATTGTATATTGTAATCGAGGATTAAGTTTTTGGCGACGTTGCCGGGGATCGCAACGGTTGATCTTGACTTTTAAGAGGATTTAAGTTGAAGTATTTAGTCTTAGACTTGGAAAATTGTAGTGTCGTAAAAACTGTTTTGTGTGAAAAGTGTTTTTTGTATGAAAAAGTATTGTGGAGAAACTGTTTGTGTGAAAACAAAGTGTTTGTGAAAATGTTTTCTTGTGTTGAAAATATATTTTGTTTAATTGTTAATGTATTATATGTTGTGTTATGTATGCAAACTAAAGGATCTGTAGGACTTCTGTTTTATGATCCCGAGTTAGAAAAAATGAAGAAAATCAAAAAACAGACAAGGCTTGAAAAACTAGAAATGGAAATGGAAAATATTCAAAATAATAAATTGGAAAATCATCATAAATTATTAAGGGATTATGTAAATCCTACGATAGGTGAAATTCACTCAAGTACAAAAAACCCTATCGTAGAAGCTGACTCCTTTGAACTAAATCCAGAGATGATCCAACTGGTGCAGAACAACCAGTTTGAGGAAACTCCTTTGGAGGATCCCTATTTACACTTATCAAGTTTTCTAGAACTTTGTACTACATTTCATTATAACGGCATGTCAGATGATGCTGTTAGACTAAGGCTTTTCCTTTCACACTAAGGGATAAGGCTAAAATGTGGTTATAGTCATTAGCACCTGGCTCTATTAAAAATTGGGAGGAGTTAACTCAAAAATTCCTAGCTAAGTCTTTTCCACCTTCAAGGACTACTAAACATAGAAACAATATTATCTCATTTTGTCAGTATGACGGGGAATCAATATATGAAGCCTGGGAAAGATTTGAAGAATTCCTAAGAAAGTGTCCACACCATGCTCTACCTAATTTGTTAATCATTCAAACTTTTTACAATGGGTTAGAAGGATCCCTTAGATCTATAATTGACGCTGCCGCTGGTGGATCATTAATGTCAAAACCATTTGATGAAGTGTATGCTTTAATTAAAGAAATGACTACAAATGAATTTGAATGGGCCTCTGCAAGAGTAAATTCGGAAAAGATAGCTAGTGTTCATGATGTAAATGCGCTTTCAATTCTTGCATCTCAGGTTGTTGCAATATCAAGGAAGTTGGACTCATTTGGAATGAACCAGCCTCAATTTACTCCAGTAAATGAGGAAAGTTCATTATGGCATATTATTGATTCTAACTTATGATATGAGACTTTAAATAAAATAAACAACCTGTATTCTAACCTTTACAACCCAGGTTGGAAGAACCATCCTAATTTTAATTAGAATCAAGCTATCGGGGTGGAAACCAACAATGGGAAAATAATCATGCAAATCCTAATGGAAGTTGGAATAATCAGGGGAACACAAACTATAGACCTTCATATCTACCGTACTCTAATAATGATCAACAATTTAAGAATAAGAAGTTGTCTACTGAAGAAGTGATATTGCAAAAGGGAAACCCGTTGCAAAGTCAAAATACTGCGATTATAAACATAGAGAATCAAATGGGACAAATTGCTAATTCACATAGCAATAGGCCCCAAGGAAAAATTCCTAGAAACATTGAGATCAACCCTATAGAGAACACTAATGAACAAGTAGAAGTTGTCCGACTAAGAAGTGGAAGAGAGATAGAGGATGTGGTTAGAAAAGAGAAAGAAGTTGTGAGAGAAACAAAGGAAACTAAAAGACCTTAATAACATGTTTCTAAGAATCTGGAAAAATTTTTATCTTCAACTAAAATCAATTTAGAAAGACCACCACCTCCATTTCCTCAAAGACTTAGACAATATGAGTTGGATAAATAATTTTCAAAATTCTTGAAAGTACTTAAGAAGTTAACGATAAATATTCCTTTCGCTGAAGCTTTGGAACAAATGCCAAGTTTTGCAATGTTTATGAATGAGATATTAAATAAGAAAAGGAAGCTTGGGGATTACGAGACATTTGCACTAAGTGAGGAGTGCAGCGCTATACTTCAGAAAAAGCTTCCTCAGAAACTTAAAGATACTTGCAGCTTTACAATTCCTTGTGCAATTGGAGAAAGATTATGTGGAAAAGCTTTATGTGATTTAGGAGTGAGCATTAATGTGATACCTCTATCTACATTTAAATGGTTAGGTTTAGCTGATATTTCTCCCTCTACTATATCCCTTCAGTTAACTGATCGATCTATCATTTATCCAAAAGGGGTTATAGAAGATGTATTTGTTAAAGTGGATAAATTTATCTTTCCTTTGGACTTTATTGTATTAGATATGGAGGAAGATAAAGATAATCCAATTATTTTGGGGAGACCTTTCCTTGTTACTGGACAAACTACGATCGATGTGCAAAAAAGAGAGTTAACTATGAATATTAATGACAAGGAAGTAACTTTTGATGTATTAAAGAGTATGAAATATCCAACTGAAAGAAAAGATGATGATTGTTTTTGGATGGATGAAATTGATTATATAAGTAAAGACCATTTCCAAGAGAGTTTTGAGAGTAAGTTAACAGATGAGATCGAAATGGACTTTCATAATGATTTGAAAAAGTTATTTAAAGAAGACTGTATGTATGTTCAAGAGAGGTATGAAATGATGGACGTTACCAAAAATAGTAAACTTTTTATTCCATCTGTTGAAAAATCTCTTGAACTTAAGATGAATGTACCCTATACAATTTTAAAGCCTACCTATTTAGGGATATCATCTACACCACCAGTCTTTATACCTTCGGCTTCGACTCAATCACAAGAAGAACCTAAAATGAATGATGAAATCAATAAAAGATCTCCTAAGAAAGATTTATTCAAAATCACTGAATGGCATATTCCGTGGTATACAGACAAAATGAATGAGATTCTGATGTTGGGGCAACCAGAGTAAACATTGGATACATCGGGTCGTCGATGTTAGACCAAGCGCTTCTTGGGAGTAAACCCATGGTTATCTTTGTTATATGTTTAGTGTGGTTGTTTTTATGTTGGATTGGATAATAGTGAGATATTGGACTTTGATCGTTTTTTGATGTGAAAGAGTGCTTTGGTTTAATGTTGTGAGGTTATGCCTTGGTCTTGACTAAATTTGTATATAATTTCTGGTAGTAGCAGGCCGACGAGTCTGTTACGACTTAGTTCTCAACCAGAGCTGAGCATTACCTTGAAGCACGTAGAGTTTGGAGTTGGACCACTCCATGTCAACTCTATTACTTCCTTTATCTGACTTTATCTTTACTGTGTAAGGTCATGAACTTACTTAGTGAACAACATTTGGATGAACTGCACTATTCTTATTTACCAAATTGTGTATACCTTAGACTTAAAGTAATCCTAAAATTGGCAACACATAATGAAATTCTGGTCCAAAGGTGATAACCATATAAAAAAATTTATAATACACCCACGTTATTAGTGTAGTTTCTTCCGTTATAAATTAAATGTAAGGGGAGGAAATGTGAGTAAAAGGGAGATCAAATTAACCTCAGTTGTTGTTTGATTATGAAATCTGTGAGTCTATGTATTGGAGTTTGTGTGTCTATGTTTGTGAGTCAAGTAAAATGAGTCATTGGAGACAACATAACTTATCTTAATATTTTAAACTTGTTAGCATCAGCAATTCCTTTATAAAGTTTAAAATGTGTTCCTGTTTAATCTTCAGTTTGTACTTGCTCTACTATTTAAAATTCCTTTATAGTGTTATGTCAAGCATGTTTAGGATAGATTTACTTTCTACCGCAATATTCTACCTAGTGCTATTTGTTGATATTTTTGTAGGATGTGTAGTAAATTGTAAAAGTGATCTTTCCCTGCCGCATATTTTTGTACTTCATTGTTACACATATTTGAGCTTAAGTTTGAGGGGAAAGAAAAATATTTCAAATTTAAACCTTACTTCTTTTCAAAACAACTACAAATAAATTTGTATTTTATTTCTAATGATTATTGTTATGTGGAGTCACCTTAAGGATGTTAGAATTTTAAGTATATAAATGGAGTGGAAAAACTTAGTTGATATTTTTAGTGAAAAGTGTGAATTTAGAGTTAAAGATATTTAGTGGAGAACATGGGAAAATGAATAACTATCTTTAGTAGGAAGAGGTGTATTTTTTAAAAAACTAACGATTCTTAGAATCTTATTTTCAAACATTTAAGGCTCTTTTAGAAAGTATTTTAAAAATACATCTTTTCAAGTGAAGGAAAGTAATAAGTTTTAACTTTAGATGAGGAAAGTGGAATTCAAAATCATTTAAGGACTTCCCCAGATATAGTAATCCTCACATATATAAAAAAGAAGAGATAAGAAAAGAAAAAAAAGTGGATAAAAAAGATACTAAAAAAAGGATCAAAAAGATCCTAAAAAAAAAGAAGAAGAAAAATTGTGAGGAGAAGCTTGAGGAGAGGTCCTAATCAAAATTTGGTTTCACTTGAGTCTTTCTAGAGTAAAGAAATTTAGAAAAATTTTAAGCTTGCCTTTTATACTTATATTAGTAAAATTATTTTTTAGAGAGTTCTTAAATCTAGAAATTATAGTTCATAGGATCCGAAGTTTGAAAAATCTGCATATTTTTCTGAATTAGATAGGAAAATAAATTCTTAAGTTTGATGATAAATATCTTAGACTCTGGGCTAGTCTAATTCACTAGAAGTTCTTCTAGGTTGAACAATTCATTTTTATAACAAAATTTTAGCAATTTGAAAGGGTGACTCATTAACTCTAATCTACAAAAATTAGTTTAAAAGTGTAATATTACTTGAGGACAAGTAATGTTTAAGTTTTGGAGATTTTGATCAACTTAAAATGTACTACTTTTTATGTTATATTTTATAATAATATTGCATTTTAAAGTTATGTTTTCTTGTATTTTTGGTTATAGGTACATTAAATTGAAGAATTTGGAGTGATTGGAGCAAACGGAATAAAAATGGAGCATACCGGATCAAAACGGGTCGAACCGGAGCATACCGGAGTAAAACGAGTTGAACCAGACACTTATCTACCTGTGTCTGGTGCCTAGGCGGCACCAGATGATGCTTAGTCGTCAGGCAGTGGCACTTATGTGCCAAACCGTCGGCGCAGAGCCGTCAGTTACTGTTTTTGGCAAAACTTCTTCAATATACGTCAGATTTGGATGATTTTTGAAATGTTAAGAAGTGTGTCTCGTAGGGAATTCATTGGAAATGATAAAATAAACTTTATAGAAGATTTTGGGCCGGTTATAAGGAGTTATGATGGAAGAGATGTGTCTCTTGGAGTGAAAAGGCACTTAAGGCACCTATAGGAAGATTCATTGAATGTGGATTCTTTTTGAAGAGACACTTACGAATCTCTTGAGAAATTATAATTAGGGAATGGAGTCGCTTGAAGAAGAAGATTTAGAGAGGAGGAGAAGATTACAAGAGGAGAAGAAGGCTTGGAGAAGAAGTGAAAGCTTGGGCGTGAGCCGCAGTGGGGCCACAAGGTGAGAGAGAAAAAGAGAGAGTGAGAGATTTCTTCTTTTCTTTTCACATTGTTCTTGGAGAGAATTGGAAGGAGATTGATTTTTCTATACAAGGAGAGTTAGATTACCATCAAAGATAAGTATTTTTATTGTATTTTGGTTTGAATTTGGTACTTTGTTTGTATGGATTCAATGTGTTCAATAAAAAGTTGTTGTTTCTCCATATGTAGTGAGTAGTTTTCTTTACTTTTCCCTCTTACAATAAATTAGTATGCATGTGTAGGATATAGAATTGAGTAGAGTTAGAATATATTGTGATTATTTTACTTCGATCTTCATTTAGATGTAAAGTTGATCAACTTGCATGTTAAAATCTATTGTGAGAACATGTAAGAAATAATGCGGTATTGTCTCAGTCAAATATTGGTAAAAATCACATGAGATTATATGGGTGAGAATGTAGTTCGGATGGTTGAGTGCAAATAAATGGGGAGATATGCATGTTTAAGAGGTGTAGAATTAGAGGACTTTAGGGTGACAGACTAAAGCCCCTAATTTGGTTTGATGTGAAAAGTTTTGTTATGAGATGATCAGCTCCTAGGTGGAGGGAGAAGAGGAAACTCTAGTTTGAGAGCCAGTATCTTCCCTGCCTAACCCATCTACAAGATTTCAAATCATCAAATTAACATATGTTCTTTATAGAACCAAGTAAGGGTAAAGAATATAATTGCTCCTATTTGTCACAATCTCCTTCGCGACTTGTTTTACTTTTACACGTCACTAATTTCATTGCATGAGGAAGAGTACGTTTAATATATATAAACCCCAATTTCTGATATTTCACTAAGTATTTTAGTTGAGAAGTAGTATTGTAGTAATAAGTGTAGGATTTAATTAAAAACAAACCTTTATTGACCTTCCAAGCTAGGGCGTGTTATTATAGACTTGAACTTCTCTTGAAAGTCGCTGTGATTTACCGTGATCTTCGTGGGATCGATATTCAGGGTTTAATCAGAAAGCTATATATTACTTGATAACGATACGTATACTTGCGTAAAATCCCTATTATTTAAAGACAATTGAAATCTTACTCTGCTTTGGAGTAAAGTTTTTGGCACCGTTGTAAAGGAAGAAATTTAAACAAGAAAATTAAAGGATAAAACTCTTGTATATTGTAATCTGGGATCACTTGTATTAGAGTCTTAAAAATTATTCAAATTTTATAGATCAAAATTTTTTTTACATATTTTGCATTTTCATTATTACTATTTATTAACCAATTATTTTAAAAATAATTTAAAGTCAAAAATAACAAAAAAAATCTATCTTCACTGAGATATTGAAGTATCTTTTAATTAAACATGCACTTATGTATTGTGTTTATTTTTCATATTTATACTACTTGGGTATTACATCCAAGGCGTTAAAATTTATAACAACAAGTGTTTCACTTAAATTTTAACAAATTGACTGCCCAAATGACACATTATTTCATAACGGTCAGTATGACAATTTTATTTTTTCCGTTTGTCTACACAAGTTCCCCCATTTTGTTTTGAACAAAACCATTAGATATTGAAGGATCAATAAGCACTACAATATTATGATGCAATGAAGATATGTGAGAGGATGCATCATACAAGTCATAACCCAATTTTATAAGAAAAAGTTATTTTTTTTAAATAAATAAAACTAATGAATTCATTCCTTAAATTAAAATCTTATATTAGCCTTATAGTGATAATCAAAGCATAGCTTTCTAACAAAACAATGAATAAATGTTTCATCGTTCTCTTATTCTTCTTGTAATTACCTTCCAAATTAATATAAGTTAATCAGAGAATTAAATATGTTTGATTAAAAGACTATAGACAGGGTTCAAGATGCACAATTAGTCAATTCTCTTAGAAGATGAACATGTTTAAGAGATGAACTCGTTCACTAGATGAACACTTTTAGAAGATGTCCTCTTCTAGGAGAACAACTCTATTAAGAGATCATGAACTTATCCAGAAGATGAACTCATCTAAGAGAACAAACATCTTATAAGATGAACTCTCCCAAGATATGAACATTGTAAGGAGACTAAATATCCCAGAAGAATCAATAATGAGGGACAAATACCAAGGCATGATATTATCATGAAAAAATTATTTAAAATATATCTATGCTATGAAATAATAGAGGATGGAAAAAAGATCTCTTGAGATTCAGTTGCAATAAATACGTTATTTTTAAATTTATAATGTATTAAATAACTCACCTATAAATAAGGATGGTCATTATGGCAAAAGAGATTGATCATTAGACATTATAGAGCACTAATTTTATACAGAAAATTTTCTCTACTTTTTTATTTCAAACTTGTATATTCTAAATCATTCATTGGATGCACCAATCCATGAACAAATCATGAACCAACATCTTAAAAGGTATGATGAGTGTATAGCATGTCATAAGCATGGAGAAGAATTACACAATGATCAGAATCATATAACAAGAAAATTCTTTACAGCATGGTTAACAAAGGGATAATCTCTCAAATGATTTTGTTTTTTATTATATTATGTTCTGTTATATCATTGGTTGATTCATATAACTAAATCAATGAGTGCATAAATATATACATTTATAATAAGCAATGTGAACATTACTTGATATATTGGTGTGTTCACCAAAAGCCCTCATAATAATTATCTCATTTATAACTTTGGTAACTCATCCTTATCATCAATTTTGCTTAGAATGAGATTGTCTAACCTTTAGTGCCTACTAGTTTAATAGCTAAACACTAAAGATGACTTTGAAAAAATATTTTTCCAAGATATAACTAGACGAATTAAAAAAATGAAGACAGTTAATATAGTAATTGAAGATAATGAGATTAAGAAAAAATTTGAAAAGTTACGATGACTATTCACAGTGGGAGTGCAATAGTGCCTAGGTAAAGGATAGTCCAAATTTAATAAGATAATCAAACTTCTTTTACTACATATTTACATCACAGAAAAATAGTCAATCTTGTTGCATATGGGAGATGAAAGTTTTTATAGTAAATGGAGTTCACTAATACACCTGGGGAACTCATCTTACAAAAACGAGTTACACATTAAGTCAAACAAAAAAAAATATAATTAAATTAAAAATAAATAATTATGATAATAATTAGGTGGTTGAGCTAATAAGTTGTATGAATACTTCAGGAGGTTAAGCTTAAATATCCCCAATACAAAATATATATGTAGTCAAATTGTCCCCATGATAATTTCTTATAGAAAAGTTAAGAGCTATCTCTTAGATGGACAATCAATATTGAGTGAAACCCATCACTCATTTTTTATTTAAATACTATCCTTTTCAAAAAATAAAAAAAATAAATAAAATAATAAAAACATTAAACAAGTTCATTCCTTAGAAAAGAGAACATATGCTTGCCATATAGAGGTGAATAAGGAATAAAATCACTAAGCATTGAAAAAATTTTCATCATTTTCTTATTCTTTGTGAAGTTGACTTTTAAAGGTTTAAGAAAATTAGGAAACTAAACATATTTGGTCGAAAACCTCTGAATTGGGTTCAAGGTGTGAAGCCACACATAGAAGTTGAACAATTCTAAGAGAAGAACTCATCTACGAGAACACGTCTCTTAGGAGATGAACTCATCCAACAGGTGAACTCAATCAGAAGAACAATTCTCCCAAGGAAAAAATCATTTTAGAGGTCAATTATCATAGGAGAAGCATTGTAAGAAACAATAATCAAGACAGAGATTATCAAGACGGTGTTAGTTAAAATATTCATGCTAGAAGCAAAAAAAGGATGAATAAAAAATCCTTGATATTTATGTGTAATAATAGCATTATTTGTAATGTTATAACATAGGAACTGACCTATAAATAAGGGTGGTCATTATATGGAAGGGGATTGATCTCCAAACATTCTAAAACACTCATTTTCTAGATAATCTTCGCAATGTTCCCTGGTCCTAACCACTATTTTCTAACTTTTTTCTTTGATTATTTGAATCATGAACAAGTCAGGTTGATCCAAAAATAATACTTCAATTTTAACACTTTGATAGCACCAGTGACATTTTAATTTCATCATAGTCATGAGCAGACCTACATATTGTTGAGAGGGTAATTTAAATTTTACCCACTCTGAATTTTTCACTTTGCCCCCCTTTCCACTAATGAACCAAGCCAAAGATTATTTTAATTAAGTTGATTTAAATTATATAAATGCGATTGTTTAAAACTTATCAAATCCAAATAAAGTTACAATTTAAAATTTTATATTGCATAAATGTATTCATATAAAATAATTATTTTTATGTAAGCTAAGTGCACATAAGTTGCTCAGTAGGGTTAACTATGACTGACTACTTCTTTGACTTTAAATAGCAATAACAAATAATAGCTTTGAGATTTGGGAATAAATAGTAATTTTAAAATTTCAAATGCAAGTAGATTGTGGGATGCTCTCCTCATGTTTAAATTTTAGGTTGATTTTCACACATACCACCCAATTTTTATGTATTTACATATCTAACACCAAAAATGTGATCATTACATTTATACTATCCAAAGAATATCACATCCAAATGTATCATTTTCACTTTTAGAAGTAAAACACACGTTTTCTTGCACAAGTAATGTGGTGTGTAGGTAAAAATTGAAGGTTAGGTGTTAGATATGCAAATACATGGGAATTGAGTGGTATGCATGTAAATCATTCTATGTCAAAAACACCTTCATTTTATTGCGGTCATGGTATTATTGTTTTATTAAAAAAAATAATAAGTTTGCAAAGCTCCCAATATATTTTTGTATTTAATAAAACTTTGTGGCAAAATAGAAAATAAAAAATTTTTGATATAAAATTATAGTTATTTTAGAGATGCAAATTTTTTTAATCATTTTTAGTACGTATGTATCTATATTGTTTGCGTGTCTCTGCCGCCCCTAAACACAATTGTTGGTTCTACCACCTATCATGATTATACAATAATTATTTTTTTTTTACCCCCACTTCTCCACTCAAGTTCCCCGGCTTTGGTTGGAACAAAGCCCTCAAAGATTGATATAGAACAAAGATGCCATGAAATTATGATGCATCATTCAAGTGAATGGATGCATCAAAAATGTTAATTTCACGGAAAATTATTGCATGCATTCACCATACGCAAAATTGTTTATGGTCACCCAATTAAAACCCCTCATATCCCAAAAAGTCTATGGTAGTTGGGAAAATTATTCCATACAGACGACGTACGCAGCGCTGCGTACGGAATACGCAAATAACAACCAAATAACCTCCGCGATCGTATATTTTCGGATTATCGGAAGGTTATTGCGAGTTATTGCGGTATTATTACGAATAACCAAATGAAATAGCATACTAATAAAGCCCCAATAACATCACAGTTTTACTTTTATATTTTTTTATCTGTTATTCGGGATATTGTGAGGTTATTGGGAGATTATTGCTTAAATAATGCTGCAATAACTTCCTAATAACCTACAAATAACTCTCGCTGTTCCATTTTAATGTTGTTCACGGAGTTATTCTGAGTTATTCGTTGGTTATTCAATGATTATTCATAACCCAATCTAAAATTCTAAATCAACTTGCAAACGGCCAGGCACGTCCATGATAATTTATCAAACTATTGAATTTAAAAAAAAAACATTTTAATTAATTACTCAAAGCTTATGTCAGAATAATATAATAATTTTAAATTATTTCCAGTTTTGATGACGATAGTTGGGGTTCATGAATCATATAACACCTACGTGCATTCAATTCCAAGTGAAAGTGATGCATCAACGAAATGACACCCTTTGGAAAGTGATGCATCAACGCAACTCTATAGAATTAGAGGCTAACTGGAGTTGTAGCCTGCAGCACAAAAAAACGGCAAAAAATGGGCTGCAGATTTCTAATCTTTGCCAGACAAATCTTTTGCTTCAGCGCCATCATAGCCTTCGTCCTCCTCTTACTCGGCGCGGGCACTCTTATTCTTCTCCACATCTTGATCATTGGCAGGGCTTGCCGGCAAGCTCTCAGAAGTCTTGTTAATAGCGGCGAAGGACTCGTCCATACCGGCGACGGGCTCTCTGTCGAAGAACTAGAGAAAATTCCCAGCTTTGAATTCTCGACGCCGGAACAGAAAGGGGGCGCTATCTACTGTGCGGTTTGCTTGGAAAGTTTCGAGTTGGGAGATCGATGCCGGCTATTGCCTGCTTGCCATCACAGCTTCCATGCTCGTTGTGTGGATTGTTGGCTGGTCAGAAGCACGACCTGTCCAATTTGCAGGTCCAGCCAGGTCACCGGAGGGGCTGGCGATGAAGCGGTGCCAAGTTCTGACTAATTCTTCTTCGTTGAATATTCCCAGTCGTATAATTTGTTGGATATTTATTATTGCACCGTTGAAATTAGAGAAATACTGACCATTTTTTCTTTTGTACTTAATATGTCATGTATATTTAAATAAATCAAGATGTGGTTGATATCAATATGGCTTTTTATGGGAAAAAATTTGCGTCCGTACACAAAAATGCATACGTAAAAAAGTACACGGGAGTTACAGCGGTTACGGAGTATGCTAGAGCCTCTTCGTACCTTCACGTAACTCCCGTGTACAAATGGATGAAATAGAAGCGCGGATTACTGAAGTAGAGTTACGCGAAGATACAAGGAGGTTATAACACGCTTGTAACCTCCTTGTAACCCCCGTATAAACCCTGTGTACTTTTTTACGTACGCATCTCTGCGTACGGTTGACGGACGCAAATTTTTTCCCTTTTTACAAGCCTTTCTATTTTATTGAATTATGTTTTTCAACTCTTGCTTATTTATTAGTTTTGCTCCGTATAACCCGTGTACTTTTTTACATACGCATCTCTGCGTATGGTTGACGGACGCAAATTTTTTTCTTAGCCTTTCTATTTTATTGAATTATGTTTTTCAATTCTTGCTTATATATTAGTTTTGTTTTTATACTCATGATCAAGTCAACATCATAATTTCAATGGAACCTCGCTAGTAGAAAAGACAAATGTACTGAGGTGAGACGCGCAATCTAGTCTGTTAATGAGAAGTGGCGCTTGAAGGCCGCAAAACTTGTCTAAGTTTGAGGCATTTAATGTTGCTCAGGAAGGACTAAACGGTGTTTTTTTTTTCTTTTTTTACTTAGTTAGTAATAAACATAGAGTGTAGTGCAGACCATGCAAGAAATAAAATTTCTTATATTTTACCCATTAGCATAAAAAATTTTATATAATCTCAAGAGAAAAATATTAACCTTTGATGTTTATAATCACAAAATAATAATTTCAAGGCACTTGGTTTATGTTGCAAGGGATATTTACCTTAACTAATTGAGTAATAAGATTTATTTTATTCTTGGATGCAATTTTTATTCAGCGGCTGGCCCTTAGGGTCTGTATGGTAACGGATTTAGAGCTGGACTTAAGCTAGATTTAACCTAAATCTAGCCAGACAGTCATTTTGGACGAAATAAAACCTCGAATTTGATAAAATTGGATTTCGTGAATTTCGGCCTTAAATCTCAAATTTATTAAATCCCGTGAATAAGTGAATTTAGTAAATCTGGGATAGATGCTTCACAAATAAAAATCAAACAAAAATAAAAAAATAAAATAAAAAGAAAAAAAAAACCGATGTTAAGTTACCTTCCTCAGTGGTTTCAGGTAAGAGAGGAACAGAAGGAGGAAACAAAATGAGAGTTTCAGATCTCTTTAAGCCACGATTTAGATGTATAGTTCAATTATGATTGTATCGCAAGGGTTCAGTGATGAAGGGGAAGGTTTTGGACAATACTAGGCATGCGAGGGTATCAACAAAACTAGGCATGAGAGGGTATCAGGGAAAGGAGCAATGGTGGCAACAGTTTGGGTGAGAGGATCATTGAAGGCGAGGTCTTCAGATAGATGGTAGTAATGTAGGTGAGGGTTTTCATTAATTTTATTCGAGTTAAATTTTCTTAATGTAATTTTTTTTAAAGTTCATTTCATTAATTTTATTGACTAATAATTAATAATTAATTAAAATATTATCAGATTAATTATACTTAAATAAATTTATTTATAATTAAATTATTTATTAATATAAAAATATATAATTTCTTTATTCGTCCAATAAATTTATAAGTAATTATTAATAAATATAATTAATAATTAATTAATTATTCTCTTATAAATATTAAATTTCTATATAATAATTAATTTGATAAAATTATATTAAATAAATATTTAACTGTTATTAAACATATTTTAAAATTAAATATTAATTGAATTTAAGAAGTTAGTTGCCTATTTTGAAATATTTTAAGAAGTTAATTTTACATGATTTATTGTATTATATTATGATTTTTTGTTAAAGTTAAACACCATAAATTTTTCTTTTAATTCCTGATAGAAATTTTCAAACAGTTTCTCAGGATTTAACAAAATTTATGAAATCCATTACCAAATAGTTTTTTAGACTAAGCCCATTCATAATTTACTAAATCTAAATTTACAGGATTAATTAAATCAATCTTTCTTAAATCTCATCCATTGCTATATAGCCTCTTATAGTTAATTACACTCAAAAGGAGGTCAACCGTTATGAACACCCTCAATTTAAAACAATAACTCTCAAATTTTTATAGATTTCAAAGTTTAATTTTCAAGTTTGATCATTTGGAGTATTTAATCGGGATATGCTCAACTTTGCAACAATTATTATTAGCGACCATAGAAGAAAAAGTAGGAAACATTGGATGTTGAGAATTTCGGCAACACTTCAAATATCTTACAGTTTGGGTTTTACATTTTAGATTGAGAATCAATTTAGCAATGAAATTTTCATTTTATTATGAATTTAGTGTTTATATTCTTATTGCACATGATCAATGAAATACTATATAAGTGAGGAGTTGTCCCCTTGAGAGGATAAATTTGTTTCCTCATATCAAAAAACTAAGGTGAGCACTATCAACATGGATATGTAGCTCAAATTGATCTTTAGGAAGTTGAATGGAACGTAATGGCTTTAATTGTCTGTTGGCCGTTAAAAATCTTTAAGTTTAATTTAACATAATTAATGTTTATAATTTAGAAAGTAATATTTTATTTTGGAAATGTGAAATCAAACTGATCTTATACTTACAGGTTTAAATAAAATAACACAACATTGCAAGCTATACATCTACTCTGAAGAATAGACGCATTACTTAATGATGAGGCTCAATTTAAAAAACTAAAGAATTTATGACATCCGTTTAGTCTGCGAAACCTTTTATGTTGACCGACAAGTTCTCCTATCTAATATGAAAGATTAAATAGAGTTTATATCAAGCTAGGTTCTTAAAGTTTCCTATAAGGGCAAGCCCTTATAATTAATTACATCTCAAATGACAAAGTCAATTAAGAAAACTTTTGATTTAGATAAGGAAATATTGTCTTCATGAATTCAAAAAGGTTTAGGATTTTCAATGTCGGACATAGGAAATTCAAATGGGAGAGGTGCAAATGGGAACAGTTAGAAGAAAGCTAGAGGATGTCACAGATCCTGAGGAGAACCTAGGTAACTTCCCAAACTATCCTATGGTTTGGCTTCAATTTTGAAGAGATATTATTTAATATTTCATCATGTCATTTATTACTTAGAGCATACATCCCATTTATTACCGAACATACAAAAAGCCTGAAAGATAGGAGGGTTTATGTCGTACCAGAAAACGATCTCGGAATCCTAGATAGAGTTAGGGCTCATGTTGTACAATAGGGTTGTACAAATGCCTAAAGATCATTTGAGGACTAATGTCGCACTAGGCAGACCACCTCGAAGTCCTATGGCTTGTTGTTTAATTCTAGGAAAAGAGTTGCGGTTGTAGAAGGTTTCAAGTTTGAAACGTAAAGTTCAAGAGGTTCAAAATAGTTCCAAGAAGATTAAGATATGTATGTCAGGTGTTGTTGTAATTGTTATTTAAATGTCTTATGAGGGGTTTAAGTTGATTAAGCGATACCGGTTAGGATCCCATGGTTCCCTCATTTCGACACCATTATTTTCTTCGGATTCACCTAGTTTAAATGAATTGTTAAATTCATTTAGACCGGGAAAATCTCGTTAGCAGCTGTAGGTTGCCTCATCTGAGGGATTTCAGATCATCCAACCAGGGTGTATAAATTTTAGTTCATTTTTGTTTTATTTTGAAAACATTATTTAATTTTGAAAAGAAGTTTTGTTTTTGTTTTTGTTTTGTTTTGATTTTTTTTTAGTTTTTTGCATGCAAAATAAATTAAATTGCTGAAAATAAAAAATACTGGAAAGTAAAGCACCGTAAAGTGACATGTTGTAAACTATAAAAAGCATAACAATCATCTTCTCGCACTCCATCTGAAAGATTAGCTTTAGCAAGATATATAATTTTTGCATGAAATTTAAATTAATTGCTAGAAAGGAAATCATGAAAAGAAGTTCAATGTGTATGCCTACCGAGTCCTAGGTCATTACTTGGTGGGTTCCTATTTGTTTGTTTTAAGGATGACTTTCTTGAGCAAAGACATAATGGGTTCAATTGTCTTCTAAGATATCCAAAAGACTATAAATGATTGTGAGGCATAACCCTACACTTCTTTTAAGATCCTTTAGAACTTCTCGAGTTCTTCTGAACTCATTATGTTGCTAAATCATTCATCCACTAGCAAGTTAAATTTTTGTGGAGATGTGTTATCCCGTGCTCAGTGAACTTTGATGTTTTAATCATCCTTATGAGTGAGGTAATCATCACTTGATGTTTCATTCATGAAATATGTAAGTGGAGACCCTTAAGGGCAAATTGATTTGCTAAAGAACTTGACCAATTTAGTAGTGTTTTCAAAGTATTCGGGATTAGTGATATTGTCTTTTCTAAGCCTCATTAAACAAACATGGATTAAACCTAGTTCACTACTAAGCCTTTCAGATTGCATGGGTAGATTTATAATTTTATGAATGTTAAAGTATGTGACCTTAATCCTAATTAAATATTGTGTTATAATCCAATTAGCTATGATTCTTTGATTAATGAATTATGGTCTTCCAAAATCAAACCCCTCACCTTAGGATCACTGAATTTAATTATCTTCCAAATTATAATAATTAGGGAAAAAATACAATTATACCCTTGTTAAGGAAAAGTAATGAGTTGGTTTCTAACTCTAAATCCCTTATGTTTCAACAACATAGAAAAGTCAATTATGATCATACATTACCAATTTTCTCTCTGATTTAGCCTAAATATTAATTAAGGCACAAATTTCATAATTACCATTTTACCCTTATGGCCTTATCACTTCATAATTCGTTAAATTTTAACTCAAATGACTTTAAAATTTTTATGCACCTCATTCATCGGTAACTTAAAATATCAGAGGAGAAAAATGCAATTTCCTGAATTTTATTTTATTTTTAGAATTATTTTTAATACAAAAATATGTGTTTTTCAAGTTAATTCATTAACTTATCAAAAGTGTACCATCTGTCCATAGAAAAATTCTTCGAGGCTCGCCTAGGTAAGAAGATCACCTAGACCAATTTTCATGATTTTTTTAATTTTATTTTAGTTACAATAATTATTTGTTTGCTTTGAGTATTTATTAAATATAAAATATTATTTATGTTGAAAATTACTTTTTTGTGCTCTTCTTAAATCTCTTTGAGTCCAAGAAACCTAGAGAAATAAGTTTTGTATTTTTGTGATTTTATTTTATTTATTGTAATTATTTTAGTTCTAAATTAAGGAAAGTTCATTTTTAAGCCTTTAAAAATTCACAACTTTATTCAGAAAATTGGGAAAAATATCATAACTGCTCTCAAGCGATCAGGAATTAATTTGAAACATTTTAGTGCATTTTTTTACATTTTCATAATTTTTATGACTTTTAGTTATTTTTAATTATTTTAAATTTAAAATATGTCTTAAAAATCAAATATTTATTTTAACTTCAATTTCATTTTTCTTATATTCCTCTTGTCACAAGGAGCTCCCAAAGCTATTTTCATAAATTTTTGAATTATATTTTAATTATTATAATTATTTTAACGCAAAAATGTAATTTTTCTTAGAAAATCAAATTTAGTGATAAATATACTTCTAATGGGTTTCAAATTTTTATAATGAGTTAACATAATTATTATTTACAATGTGGGTTCATTTTTGTTATTTTTTTGTTTATATTTTAATTATTTAAGTTTTTTAATGAGATAATTACATAAACTGTTATTTTTAATTAATTAAATCCATTTTATATTTTTCTTAGGATCCCTGAGCACAGGGAACCTACGAAAGAAAGTTTTATATTTTTTTGACTGATATTTAATTTTTATAATTTTTTATTTAAAATAGAGATGATTTAACTTAAAAATTAGGGCTTTCATGTTAGGGATGATCTCTGACATTGGAAAAATGAGAGTGAACTGCTAATAATAGAGCAAACAAGCTCTCAATGTTTTATGCTATGGTGATTTAAATTTACTATGTTACGATTTGATTGAGTTTCTATATATTTAATTAATTTAAAATGAAATGCAAGCTAAATAACTTTTATTTTCGTTCCACATTATTCTCCTATAATCATTGAGCACAACGTATTTTTCTACAGCAAGTTATGCATTTTCTAAGTTAACTGAATTAAAATAAATAAAAAATATGGGGTTTTTCTATTTTTCCACGTCGAAGCTAAGTCATCCTAGGCAGCCCCGAAAGCCCACACATCACCACGCTACTGGATGTCGCCTTTTGCGTCAGCTACCATGCGGCCCACCCTTTACGTTTCATCTCTTCATCCGAATACATGCACGATCGGACGGCTCTCCGCCTTCATCCTCAACTGATGTAAACCGAGAACCAACATCCCTGATATTTATGTTTATGTTTTATATATGAATTGATACCTCTCTTTAATGATATCTATTTCTTTACAATGACACCAAAACTTGATGCCAATGTAAATAAGTGGTTTAAATGATATTTTAAAATGGGATACTACATAAGTATACGTATCGTTATCAAGTAATATAGGACTTTCTAATTAAGCCCCGAGATATTGAACCTGCAGGAAAAGTGCTAAATATAAATTTATATTTTTAGTAATGAAAACAGAAAAATAACATTTTACTTTTTTTTAGAAAATATCTCACCCAAATTAAAGACAATATTTTAGGAAATATAATTCGATTTTTTTGTTAATTTTTATAATTTGAAATTAAAGTAAGCAACTACTTTAACTAACTTTTTGTAAGATGAAAACTAATGCAAATGAAATATTTTTTTCCTTTTTACGAATGAATAATAAGTAATGGAATTTTGTTGTGAAAGTATTCTAAATGTGTTGTGCCAAATAGGAGCAATTATATTATTTACCCATACTAGAGATGCTATAAAAAACAAAAGTTAATCTATTGTTTTATAAATCTTGAAGACGGGTTAGGCAGGAAATATACTAGCTCTCACTCTGGAGTTTTCTCTTCTCTCTCTACCTGAGGGCTAACATCTTGTATCAAAAATATAAAATAATAAATCAAATTGGAGGCTTTAGCCTGTCACTCTAATGTCCTCTAATTCTACACCCATTAAAGTATATATTTTTATTTATTTGCATTCAATCATATTAACTACATTCTCACCCATATAATCTCATGCGATTCTTACGAATTATTGACTGAGACAATACCATACCAGTTCTTACAATTTCTCACAATAAATTTTAACATCTTAATTGGCCAAATCAAGAAGTAAATGAAGTGTAAGTTTTTAAACCATCACAACTTCTTTCACAATGATTTCCTATACTTCACACAACATTCTTCCATATCTTTATTACTTCATCGTTTTAAGGAAAAAAATAAAGAATACTACCAGAATTCATGGAGAAAATACAATCACAAATTGGTTTAAAAGTAGAAATCATAGTGTAAACACAAGAAGTCTTAATTAAAAACCAAATGTAATAACAAAGATAAAGACTTATCTGAAAATCCTCTCCACCAAACTCTTGAAGTTCCTTTGCAAACTTTGTTTTCCCTTAAAAGACTTCTTAGAGGTTGGCACCCAACTCAAAGGACTCATATTCTACTTCTAATCCTAATTCAAACTATAGTAAACTAAAGTAACAATGGTGAAGTAGAGTGGTGTGTTTCTAAATTAACTCTCTTACACAGTAAACATAAACTACACTCTCCAACATCAACCCACAACACTCACATCCAACTCCTTTTTCTGATCTTCAAGCCCTCTTTTTATAATTTTCCAAAAAGTGGCTTCGCATCTCTTCAATTTGCATCCAGATTCAACGTATCTTCCAAAAGATGCATCCATTCAAGAGTATTTTGAATTGAATTTAGCGCCAATAGGAGGTTACCCACGTTCTTACCAAGAGATGCCTCAAATACCTCTTCAAAATGGTGCCCAAAATTAAATAACTCCTCTTTAGTAACTGCCGCGCATATGCGTGAAGTCTTGGCACCCATATTTGGGCGCATAGCGTGAGGCTTTGGCGTGTAAGCGCAGGTTCTAGCTCTTAGCCGTCACAGATCACTTTTTCAATTTTCTTCATTTTTGCTCCAAATTTGATCCTTTTTCACTTTTTTATCACATTCATCCATTTAATCATACCTGCAAGAAAATACACAGAATATCTTCCATTAAGGTGCACTATCATCAAAAATAGGTATAAAAATATGCATAAAAACATTATATATTTTAGGTATATCAAAATCCCTCATACATGAAATGTTATTTGGCCTCAAGTGACAATATAATCATTTAAAAATCATATAAATACATTATGTGATAAGTTTCTTTAGGAGTTTCTAAAATTTTGTTCTAGAAATATAGTAGTTTAATTTAGAAAAAATTTTAGTAAATGAGACCAATTTAAAGTTTATAAATTTCTTAGGAAAAGGTGAATGAAAAATATTAATTCTTATCTTTTTCATAAATACTTGTAGATTTTTCAAAATATAGGGCATAGACATTTTATTTTTTTTACAGAAAAATCTTTACCAAAAATAATTATACAACTATATTATATTTACAAGCTTCAAGATTTTCTTAAGTCTTATACTCTAGAAAGATCAGGTGAGTGTTGACCTCACTTTTGGTTGAGGTCTAGTTTCTCTATAGATTGCCTAGGGTCTAGCCATAGGACCTCCTAGTGACTTTTCTTAGAAGACTAGCAATGGAACCCGTCACATAGAAAATCCACATGCTTGCTTATTTCACTTGAACTTTCATATGTTAAGGCTTAACCTCCAGCTTTTGGGTGGAAGAGACCGAGCTAAGAAAATCTGAGTGAAATCCCTATAAGTGACTAAGTCTTAGGATTAGCCCTCGGGGAGCTTGTGTCACAATCTGACATTCACATTTACACATTATATTCTACACTCACATCCTAAATCAAATACATTTCACTTCGATCTTCGGACCCTTTGGAAACTCATGTGAGTGGTCCCACTAGCCTTAAGTCTATGGCCAAAAGAGCTAAAATCACCACATAGAGGACCAAAAGAGGCTTTCCTTTAGTCCGTAACCCATCCAGAATGATTCCATTCTTCATGGTCTGACGATACCTCACTTTTCTCAAAAATTTCAATTTTTACCCCGAAATTACCAAATTGCCCCTAAAAAGGGGTCCAAAACCCAAAATTTGACAGAGTCACATCGGGTTCCCAAAAATTATTCCGGAGTGTTCCTCCCGTCGAACTGAGAAGTTTGACTGTAAACATGCCATACTTTTGAGCTACCGGTGGATCCCTCACGGCTTAAATATTCACTACTTGAACGACATTCCGGGCCCCACAAAACTCTCCACAGTGGTCAGAAACGCTCCTGGATACTGTCATTCAATTTCAAATTTCTTTTTACACTGTCCTGTCCCGTTAATTTGACATTTTGAATATTTTCCCAAAATTTTCCCGACATGACCAAAATACCCCTGCGGGCCCAAAATTCCTGAAATTTTACTAAATGTCTCAACATTTCACATTCATTTCCACGGCGTCAACATTTAAATTTTAAAATCGGTGGCGACGAGCCAAAATTTCAAGACGGATCAAATTCGGTACATTTTTGACCTGCTCGACGACAAAACTTGCTCGAATGACCCCGGATCGCAAAATGGACTACGCCAACGTGCTCAGAACGTTTAAATTACTATAAATTGACATATAATTTGCTATATTTTTGTGGACGTGAAAAAGTCGTAAAAATTAGCGAGATTTCAATTAAAATTGCGAAACCGGCACTTGAAATTGCGCCACGGCCCACCCAACACAAACTCACGCATGCATAAGGGTTCGGCTGCCGGCCAAACCCTTGCAATTCATGAATTAGCCTGGCCGAGTCTCCTTCTCTTTAGGTTTCGCGATTCTTTCCCTAGCCTCCTCCTCCTGCAATGCCTTGGCCGATCCTCCTCCTCTCTTGCGCTAAGGAGGCATGGCTACTCCTTCTCCATGTAATCTCTGCCATGGGAGCATTTTCCTGTTCCCCATCCCAGCCATGGTAGCCCCAGGTCTTTTCTTGCGCTTTGTCACTTCTTCCTGCCATGGAGATGATTTTGATCATTTCAAGACTGGTTTTAGGGCTTCTTCTTCCTTGGACCAATGGTCCTTGCCCATGGGTAAGATTTGTGCACCTTCTTCCTCCTCCTTAGGTTATAAATTAACCTCTTTTTCCCCTTTTTAGGAGTTGGCCGAAATTTTGCAAGGGAGGAGGTGCTGCCATTTTTTGATCTTGATCTAAAGCCTAGGTATGGAGTTTACATTTTAGGGCTATGTATCTACTTCCTCTTTAATTTACCTAAAGTTTGGAAGTTTTGTTTGAAGCATTTGGGAGAGGTTTCCCCTCCCATGATTTCACTTCTAATTGTTTTATGATGGTGGATTTCATGGTGAGATTTAGATTTCATGCTTGAATCTTATGGAATTCTCACATAGCAAAGTTCTAAATTTTTCCTACATGTGAATGGCTTTGAATTTATGGCTTTAGGCCACTTTTACATGCCAAGATTTAGCTTTTTTATGAGCCTCCTTCACGTGCTTATAATGCTGGATTTCTACTATGTCAAAGGCTATGTTCACATGCTTAGAAAGTGGATTTCCATGGTTCAGCATTTTGGCATAAATGTGGATTTTTAAGGGGTTTACATACCTCTTCATTGTGGTTAATTTGCTTTAATTGTTGGAGCATGAGAATTTCACTTTTGTAAGAGCTTAGCAATTTTACATACTTTGAAGCCTTTTAGTTAGGTTTGTATATCTTTATGCTCAAGGAATGTACTTGGAAGGGTGAACGTGCTTTTATTACATGAGGCTTTTGAAAGACTTTCTCATAGCTAAAGTTTAGGTTTACTTGTGGCTTTTGAAGCCCTCCTTTCATGGCAAAAATATGGGATACACTTGTAGCTTTTGGGACATGTCTTTTGTGCTAAAGCTTTGAGTTTATTTGGGGCTTTACATTCTGAGGCATGAAAAGATACATCTCTTATATGCAATTTTTGTATTAGAAAGTGCCCATATTTGAAACATTTGCAAATGAAGTCACACATGCTCATTTTTCACATATTTCACTATGTATTCATATACATAATACTTGAGCTTTAATTTCACACATTACTTACCTCATTCCATGCTTTATTGTAGCTTGATGTTGGCTATCCAATATGGAGATAATTTTAGTAAGTTAAATGCAATTTTCGTATTTGAAATTAACCATGCTTGAAACACTCATGGATGAGGTTGTATATGCTTACTTCTTACATGTTTCATATAGGCTTTGTTTTTATAGATTCTCCACCCCATTCCATGCATGAAAGAGGTGTTTTATTGATCCCCTATTTCCCCAAAGTGAAGGGTTATATTGTTGTGAGCATCAAAAGTTAGCTTGGGTTGTTCTTGAGCATGTCTTATGCAAAAATCTGCACCTATACATTGCTTTGGGATGGATGTACATCAAGTATACGCATCCCAAAGTGCAAGATCTGCACTTGTGCATTTGTTTGGAGTGAGTTTCCATCATTCCTATACTTGTTTAACTCAAAAATCTGCATTTAAACAATAGCTTGGAGTTGATCTAGACCACTCATATGCTTTCCAAAAATGAAAATCAGCACCCATACACTTGTTTGGAATTGGTTTAGGCCAACTCTATGTTGTCACTAAGTGAAGATTTGCATTGGTTGGAACACACATTGAAACAAATGGGTGAAATATTTTGCAATTTTCATATTTGGACATGCTCACACATAAAACACCCAAAATTAAAGTCATGAGCACTTTTTTCATCCATTTCAACATGTATTCACCTATATAGCATTAGGCCCATAATTTCACACATGTCTCACTCTATTTCATGCATAAAAATGATGTTTTTCATGTAGGAATCCAAAGCTCTTTTGTGCTCCTACATGTCACATCCATGAAACCTCATTCCATAAAACTCCAAAAGTTTCTACATGTTACATTTACAAAACTCTACACGTGTGTTCACTTCGCTAAATTTTGCATTACATTCCATAACCTTTGAAATATGCTACACATTCCCTATATCAAAAACTCCACCTTCACATTCACCCTCTCCTTACCAAATTTCCCTAAACCTACATATTCCCTACATGAAAAACTTCACATTCTGCCTCACTTTACCAAATTTTAACAAATCTACATATTCCCTACATGAAAAACTTCACTCTCACACCCACTCTCCCAAATTTCACCAAATCTACACATTCCCTACATAAAAAAAAAACTTCACATTCACCCTTACTTTACCAAATTTCACCAAACCTACACATTCCCTATATGAAAAACTTTACACATGCTTTCACTACATTCAAAACATACCAACACATTCCCTACATGAAAACTCCTCACACGCTCACCTTCCCAAATTTTGAAACACACCTACACTTTACCTTCATAAAATTTTACACTACATTTCACTACATTCAAAACATACCCATACATTAATGATCCACTTAAAAAGTACCTATTTTTATGCCTTATTTATGATTCAATTTATAAGGATATTATGCTTTAATGAAAGGTATTTTTATGTTTTTGGATGTAGGTGATAAAAAAAGAGTTCAAGAAGGAAAAAGGAGCAAAAATAGAGCTTTAAAGCAAAGTTGCCAAAATTATAGGTCTGGCGCCTAGGCGCCAGAATCCGGTGCTTAAGCGCCAGTTCGATGCTGAAGCAGATAAGATTTTTGACAATTTTGGGCAGTTATTTTGACGGTGTTATGTGGTTATCAGACCTTCTAGAAGACTGGAAGTTACTCCTAATACATAGGACATGTGATAAAATGCATCTGGACACGGGATAATAGTTTTAATCGTGAAGAAGTATGATCCAAAGTGAAGAGGTGCGAAGACTTGGGCACAGACTTCGGCGCCTAGGCGCCAGATCCCAGCGCCTAGGTGTCACAGCTACTTTCTAGAAGATACATTGTATTTGGACGAATTTTGAAGAGGTGCCTGAAGCAACCCCTGGTCATTTTCGAAGCTATATAAATAGGAGTCATTTCTACAGAGAAAAGGCCCCCAAGCACCCTAAAGTTCTCTCACGCTTGAAAATAATTTTAGGGAGCCACCTTCTTAAGTAATTAGTGAGTTTATTTTAGTTATTTTATGTGTTACTACTCAATTCCTTGAGTAGTAAGTGTGAGTTTATAGGTGTTGTTGCTGTTGAAGTCTTTCATTTTGCATTGGAGTCAGTAGGAGTCAGCAGATCACTTGAAGGAATATTCTAGATAAGTATTTTTAACTTGGTTCAAAGTTTTATAAATATATTTTGTTGTGTAAATTCAATGTGTTATGAGTAGTTAGTTTTCTTTCTCCTTTCAACCATGAAAAGATAATAAAGATAATTTAATTTCATTGGAGAACTTAAACTTAAATTTTATAAAAATGGTGGTGATATTAATACCCGATCTTAATTTACATTTTGAGCTGGTCATTTGAATTGTTAAAACCTGTTGAAGAATTCTGAGACCTATCCGGAGATGAGTTCTTAACTAGTAGACATCACATGAATCCTTGGGTAATCGAAGGCCTTGAGCGGGTTATTCAAGGTGAAGTGTAAATAAATAGGGAGATATTGTTTATTGGGCGTAGAATTAATTAGTATTTAGAGTGACAGATTAATTCTAATAATTTGATTTATAGAAAGGGAACATGTCACTAGTAGGGCCGACCATAGCCACCTTTGGACATCTAGAAGTGTGAGCCTAGATTAACCCATTCTACTAATAATACATCCTGAATCGATCTATAGATTAACCAATGTTCTTTATACTATCGAGCGAAGGTAAATAATAGGAATGCTTCTATTTGGCGCAATACCAAAATCTAAGATCTCCACGAATGATAATTATTTTGAAAAATCTTGGATTAGTTGAAAAGGAGAAAGTTATTTTATTTATACTTGCATTAACCTTTACTTTATTGCTGCTTACTTACATGTAGTAGAAATTTCATTAAACTTAAAATTTGATCTTTAAAAAGAAATTAAAATATAAATACTTTTAATTTGAAAATCTATTAAATTCCTTTAATTAATCTTAATTAAATCTTTCCTGTGGGATCGATAACCAGGACTCCAATAGAGCCCTGTATTACTTGAAACGATACGTATACTAGCGTTTAAAATCGAGACTTTACGAAATTATTTAAATATAAATTCATAAATTCTTACATATACAGATACTCGTAAAAGTACGGTTCAAGTTTTCAGCGCCGTTGCTGGGGAAGAAAAGAAATTAAGAAAGAAAGGAAGGAAGAAAGTGAAAAGACAATTTTTAGATTTTTCAAATTAAAATATATATAGACTTTTATTTCTTTAAAAAAATATAAATATATAAAAATATATAATAAAAAAATATATAAAAACAAAATTAGAAAGATTTTCATTGTACTGGATATTGACCCAAGAGAAAAAGGTCAAGATTTTCATCTTATTTTTCATTGATTTTGATGATATTACACTTTAAAGAAAGGTATTTTTGGTGTTTTTTATGCAGAAATGAAGAATTAAGGATAAAAGAACAAAAATATGCAAAAATGTGTGGATTTGGAGCAAAAAGGACAAATTTATGCAAATTTGACCTAGGCCGCCGACGGCAAGACCTAGGCCGTCGACGGCGTGATTTTCCCGAGAGTTCATAATTAATTATACGGGAGGCCGCCGATGATACGGATCGAGGATGTCGACGGCGGTGTCTGTTCAAATGCATGGGTTTTAGAAGGCCGCCGATGGCACCTCGAGACCGCAGACGGTGGGGTCGGCAAATTTTTCCAGAAATACGTCGAATGTGGACGATTTTCGAAGGGGTGCCTTCGCAACCCTTAGAGACTCATCTACAACTTTAAAAGGAACAAATTTTGGCCAAAAAAGGGCTCTTCTTCTGGTATCTAAAGTGATTGTTAGTGAGTTCAAATAGAGAAATTGTAAGGAATTCTTCGAGGAATTGCAAGAGTGGAAGGGAAGTGAGAGTACTCTTCCGCATTGACATTTCAAAGGAGAATTCCAAGGAAAAGATCAAGAGGAACTTCAAGGAGTTTGCTTGGGGAGGAATTTGAGATAATTAGTGTTTATTTGTTTTTAGTGTGTAGAACTTTACTTTATTATATGAAATCCAAGTTTTATTGCATCCTCTTCTTGAATTCTGAGTAGTTGTTCTATCTTTCTCCTGATTTTGATGTTTTAGTGAAATGATTATATAATTAGTATATTTAATATATTATAAAAGAATTTGTGATGGTACTATACCTAAACTTACTTTACTATACGAATTGGTCATTTGTATTATTAAAATCTGTGAAGATATCTTAAGACCTGACCGTGGGTTAAGGATTCTTAACTTATATGTATCACAATTCTCTTTGCAAGGTAGACGGGTAAATCCTTGTAGAGAGAAGTGCAAATAAACAGGGAAATAATATTATAGGGCGAAGAATTGGAGATTTTAGAGTGACAGGCTAAAATCCTCAATTCGGTCCTATCGTTTGGGTGCTGATGTGTAGATTGTTAGCCCTCAGGTGAGGGGAACGTGGGAGCTCTGAAGTGAGAGTCGGTATCCTCCCAGCCTAGCCGCAGAATCAGTAATCCAAGCATAGGATTAGTCAATGTTCTTTATTCCTGAACCAAAGGGTAAAGAATAGGTATGCTTCTATTTGGCACAACACATTAAAACTAATTATAATTATCATTTAACTTAATATCTTAACTAAGGAGAAAGATTCTTGCTATTATCTATATTTGAACTTAACTCTAGTAGTATTAGTAAATTGTTAGCAAAACTAGTTTTTTAATATAAGTTTCATATTATTATCGATTGCATATTAGTGACAGATAGCATTTCGATTTAGTTGTAATTTTGAATTGATTTTTATAATCCTAAGTCCGTAGGCTTTAATATCTCTCCCTGTGGGATCAATATCTAGGCCTCCATGAGAGCCCTCTATTACTTGAACGATACGTGTACTTACTTTTGAAAGTAACTCTGCGATTAAAAGATTAAAATATTTAATTGTTACTAAAGTAAATTCGAATTGGATTAAAGCGCAGGGGTGTTCAGATATGGAAGAAGATAAAGAAATACCTATTATTTTAGGGAGACCTTTTCTAGCTGCCGGATGTGCTATGATTGATGTGCAAAAAGGAGAATTAATAATGAGAGTTAATGATCATAAGATAACATTTAATGTTCTGAAATCAATGAGGTATCCTGAGAAAGAAAAAGGTTATTGGATGGATATTTTTTATTATATAATTGAAAAGGATTATCAAGAAAAATGTAATGTCATTTTTGAAGAAAAAATGATGAATCCATAATATATAATGAGTCATGAACTGAAGAAATTGAAGAAGTGAATGAAGAAAATTTATTTGTAGAAACTCATTATATTCATGATAATTGGGAAATTTTAGATACAACTAAAAATGATATACTTTTACCCTCAGTTGAAAAGCCCCTGAACTGGAATTAAAAATGTTTCCTGCACATTTAAAGTATGCATTTCTTAGAAATTCATTAACTTTTCCTTTGATTATATCTTCAGAACTAAGTAAAGATCAAGAAGAAAAATTAATAGGAGTTTTGAAGAACTATAAGAAAGTTTTTGGTTGGACTATTGTAGATATAAAAGAAATAAGCCCTTCAATCTATATGCATAAAATTTTAATGGAAGAAAATTGTAAACCCATTATTGAACCTCAAAGAAGATTGAACCCAATTATGAAAGAGGTTGTTAAAAAGGAGATTTTAAAATAGTTAAATGCTGGAATTATTTATCCTATTTCAGATAGTCAATGGTACGTCATATTCATTGTGTTCCGAAGAAAGGAGGAGTAACTGTCATTGTTAATGATAAAAATGAATTAATTTCTACAAGACAAGTTACTGGATGACGAATTTGCATTGATTATCAATAATTAAACAACGCCACTAGAAAGGATCAGTTTCTTTTACCTTTCTTGGATCAGATGCTAGATAAATTAACTTGACAATCATATTTCTATTTTTTGGATGGATGTTATGGTTATCATCAATTACCCGTTGCTCCTGAGGACCAAGAGAAAACAACATTTACAAGTTCTTATAGAACATTTGATTTTAGAAGAATGCCTTTCGGTTTATGTAATGTATTTGCAACTTTTCAGAGATGTATGATGTCAATATTCTATGATTTAATTGATAAATGAATTGAAGTATTTATGAACGATTTTTCAGTATTTGGAACTTCTTTTGAGTATTGCTTGGAAAATATAACGAAAGTTCTGAAAAGATGTGAAGAAAAAAATTTGGTTCTAAACTGGGAAAAATGTCAATTTATGGTCACAGAAGGAATTGTACTTGGACATAAAATTTCACAAAAAGGAATGAAGGTTGATCAGGCAAAAGTGAAAATTATTGCTGAACTTCAACCACCTACTACCGTTACTGATGTGAGAAGTTTTCTGGGTCATGTTAGATTTTACAGAAGATATATAAAGGATTTTTCTAAGATTGCTAAACCTCTTTGTCATTTATTAGAAAAAGAAGCTAAGTTTGAATTTAATGAAGATTGTCTGAATGCGTTCAATATTTTAAAAGAAAAATTAATCACTACACCTGTCATTATTGCACCTGATTGGAGTAAACCTTTTGAATTAATGTGTGATGCAAGTGATTATGTAATTGGAGCTGTATTGGGACAAAAATATGAGAAAATTTTTGAAGTTATATAATATTCTAGAAAAACTCTAAATGAAACTCAAATAAATTACACTACTACTAAGAAAGAGCTTTTAGCAATAGTATATGCCTTTGATAAATTTAGACCTTATCTTCTTGGAACAAAATGTATCGTACATAATGATCATTCCGCTATTAAGTATTTAATGTCTAAAAAGTATGCTAAACCTAAATTGATCAGATGGGTTTTACTTTTACAAGAATTTGATTTTCAAATAGTGGACAGAAAAGGAGTTGACAACCAAATTGCTGATCATTTATCAAGAATAAAAAATAATAGTGAGAAGATTTCTGAAGAAAACATAAATGAGAAATTCACGATGAACAGTTATATGTTATTCAAGGATTACAAACGCCTTGGTATGCAGATATAGTTAACTATTTGGTTAGCAATATTTTACCATATGGATTGAATAACAAATATATTAAGAAATTCAAGAATGATTCTAAATCATATATTTGGGAAGATCCTCATTTATTTAAAATAGGAAGAGATTCTGTGATTCGAAGATGTGTACCTTATGAAGAAACTTTTGTAATTATTCAAAAATGTCACGATTCTTAATTTGGAGGACACTTTGGAGTTGATAAAACTGTGTTTAAAATTTTAAATTCTAGATTTTATTGGCCTACATTATTCAAAGCTCTTGGACATTATGTGAAAACTTGTGATCGATGTCAAAGAATGGGGAATATATCCAGAAAAGATGAAATGCCTCTAAGCTATATATTAGAAATTGAAATTTTTGGTGTATGGGGTTTAGACTTTATGGGACCTTTTGTTCCATCATCTGGAAAGATTTATATTTTATTAACAGTTGATTATGTTTCAAAGTGGATTGAAGCTGTATCATTACCTAACTGTGATTCTAAAAGTGTTTCGAAATTTTTAAAGAAGATGATTTTTACAAGATTTGGAATGCCAAGGGTAATTATCACAGATGGGGGAAGTCATTCCCGAAATATAAGAATTCAATCATTTCTAGAAAAATTTAGAATTAAACATAGAATTGCAACTGCTTATCACCCACAAACAAGTGGAATGGCTGAAGTATCAAACAGAGAAATTAAAATAATATTAGAAAAGACTGTTAATCCTAAAAGAACTGACTGGGTTGATAGACTTGACTCTGCATTATGGGCTTATAAAACAGCTTATAAGACACCTATCGAAATGTCACCTTATCGGTTAATTTATGGTAAACATTGTCACTTATCTGTTGAACTAGAACATAAAGCTTACTAGGCGATAAAGGAGTTCAATTATGATTTGAATGCTGCAGGAGATAAACGATTATTACAATTGAATGAAATGGAAGAGATAAGAAATGAGTCCTATGAAAATGCAAAGATTTATAAGGAAAGAATGAAGAAATTGCATGACAAAAAGATTTTAAGGAAAATATTTGAGCCTGGACAAGAAGTATTATTATTTAATGCTCATTTAAAACTTTTCTTGGAAAATTAAGATCTAAATGGATGGGACCATTTATAATTGAGAAAATATACCCTTATGGAGCTGTGGATTTTAAAGATCCTAAAACTGAAAAAATATTTAAAGTTAACGGATTAAGACTGAAGCCTTATATGGGAGAAATGAAACTAAATTACAAGGAGGCTTACGAACTAAGTCTACCCGATTAATATAACTGATTAGGTCGGGCTGACGACGTTAATCCAAGCGCTTTGTGGGAGGCAACCCATATATTACCATTGTGATTGCGTATGATTTGAATTTATCTTTATCGATGTTTGTTTGTTGATCACACCCTTTTAATAGACCTATTTTTAGACCGAAACTTTGTAAAATTGACGAAAGGCGAAACGGAGTCAAACATGGTTTCGGCGCCTAGGCACCCAAAATCGGTTACCCAAAATCGGCTCCTAAGCGCCAGCATAACTAATATGTATCGATAATCCGGTGCCTAGGCGCCAGATTTCGGCGCTTAAGCGCCCCAGTTAATGTTCGTGCAAAAACCGAAAATCTTCAGTTTTTCACACAAAATCTCCTTATAAATTGCCCTATATTCATCCCCAATCCCTAAGCAACCTTATTTTTTACCAGAACAATTCATTTTAGAAGAGAAGAGAGAGGTTTGGAAGCAAAGGAGAGAGGAAATCATGGCAATGAGGTAAGAGATAAGTCTTCTAAAGATCCTCAACCTTATTTTAATGGTTTTATTGCAGTTAGTATGGAGAGGTTATTTAGTCATTTAGAAAAGATTGAGGCGGAACTTCTAAGTGTTGGAAATCGTCTCCATGAGATGTACCACCAATTTAAGCACTTAGAATGGCAAACAGAACTTCAGTTCGATCACATGGCGGTCTATCAAGATGCTCAAGTAGCAATTTATGAGAAGAACAAATGGATTGATGAGAAGACGACTTTGGAATTTCCAAGGGCGTTGGTTTTCTATCCATGCGGGCCTAGCGAACTTCATTGCGAGAGGGATGGAAATTAAAGTTCAGTGTTGAATAGATCTTTTACGTGTTCTAGGTGTGATTGAGTCAGGTTTTAGTGAGTTGAAGATTTGGTTCATGTATTTGCTTAATTGTTCAATGTGTGTTGTTGGATTGAGAATTTTCTTTGAATTAGTGTTGTTTGTGTTGTTTATAGAATGATGAACATTGTTATAGTCTTTTTCTGGAATTTATTGAGCTTGGAATGAAAAATATGAAATGAAATTGAAGAGCTTGGTTATATCTTGTGTTTGAAACATGGATCTAATTTATCATTTTAATTGATTGTGGAAATGCTTGGAAGTTAGAAATTGGAGTAATACTCTCATGTGAGTAATTAGAAGTCGAATTTGTTAAGTTTTGGTGGAAATTATAATATTTAAAATGAATTTTTGGAAAGGCGAGTCTGGCGCCTAGGCGCCAGAACTCGGCGCCTAAGCGCCGGTTCTGCCTACACCCGAAAATCGGGTTTTTAAACCCACCGACGCCATTTTTTATGCCTTAGCTCCCTTCTTCTTCCCATTTTCGTGAAAACTAACTTTAGGGATCCATTTTGAGGCCGGATTTTCAAGTTTTTAAGCTTCGAATCACTCGATTTCTTCATCTCGAGTTAAGATCTACCTTCTAAACCATTTATTTTTGAATTCACCATGGATTTTGCTCTCTTTGACGAAAACGAAATTTTAAGAAAAAAATTTATTTTTAAAGTTAAATCCATGGATTTTTATGCTCTTTCAAGTTTGAAAAGCTTAAATTAGTTCATTTCATTTGATCCTATAAATTTATTTTAGGTTTTTATTTCACATTTAAATGGCACCTAAATCTAAGTGAGGAAAAGAACGAGAAAATTTTGATCGTAGCAAGTTTGCCACTGCCATGACACATTTTTGTTACAAAGATTTTGCTACGACAAAGAAGTTTATCTCGAAGAGAAGTTTTACAATCCTGGTGGAAGGATTGAAGATACAATCGTTGCACTCAACTGGAAACAATTCTGTTATTTCAATGTTGTTGTTGTTATCCCTATCGTCAGGGAGTTTTATGCAAATTTCTTGGATGCCGAAGAGTACGAGATCTTTGTAAGGGGAGTTGGAGTAGGATTTACTCCAGAGCAAATCATCATTTTCTATGGCCTGCCACCGAACATTGAGTGCTATTACTCTGGATTATCTCCATCTGAGGGAGATCTGGAGATGATTATTACGTACTTGACTGATGGTACTGGAGCTTGGAAGATCAGGAATGAAAAACGGGTAAATTTTTCATCTTCTAAGCTAAATAGTGTTTCTAAGGCATGACATTACTTTATTTCTGCTCGCCTCCTTCCATCTAATCATTGGAGTGAGGTTACTAAGGACAGATCTATCCTTAACTACTGCATACAAGAGAGAAAGTCGATTGATGTTGGGAGTATTATTTATGATTCTATAGAAGCCACTGCTCGTTCTAGCACTTCTGTGAGACTGGGATTTCCATCTTTGATTTATTCTTTGTGCGAGAATGCTGGAGTTGTTGCTGAGCTTTCAAAGGAGAAGCTTAAGTCTATAAAGCCCATTGAACAAGAAAGTGTGAGTATTTATGATCGACTCCGAGGTAAGAGTTCTATCACACCCTCTAGTTCATTAACTACTTCTGGTAGACCTTTTACTTCTGGACCTTCTACTTCTGCTGTTGAGCCACCATCTAGTTTTTGGGAAAATATACATGAGAAATTTATAGAGCAGCAGAATATGTTACTTTTGACCCAGTGTAGAGTCGATACTATAGAATTGAAATTGGATCATCTTTCTGAGTACACGCAAAGGAAGAGTGATTATGATGTTGAGTATTCTGAGTCTCTTGTTAGATTCCTAAAGGGTGACCATTCTGTTCAGTTCCCCACCTACCCTAGATTCTCACTATTTGATATCCAGAACAAGAATGTATACTTTTCTTTTGATGATGACGAGGGTGAGAAGACTGGTAGTGATGATTAGATTTTTAGGATTGTGTATCTGTGTTGTTTATGTTTTATGTTAGTTTTGTATGTGTTTGATGATTTGATTGATTTTAAGTTTGATGCATTATTCTGAGACACTTATTGATGTATCAATAATTGTTGGATTGCTAAAATTTAATTCTGTTTTGAGATGTTTTATTTCTGTGTTAGTGTAGTGATTAGAACACATGTTTAGTTATTTTATTTAAAATTATTAATAAAAAATATAAAATAAAATAAATACATATATATATGATTTTTGTAGAAATTGATCCTGCTTATTAAATTTTTTCTATATATGCTTATACCTTTCTTTTATATTCATAAAAAGCATGTGTAGAAATTAAATTTTCCTTACTTGATTATTTTTCATATACTTAGAAAAATTCCTGGTAGAAATATGCTATTCTTTCTCTCATACTTTAGAAATTTTCATGATTATTGTTTATACCAAAACTGAAGTTTGTGGGAAGGGAAAATTCTTTGAAATTTAAATATTATTTGTCCTTAATGTACTAATATTTTCTTTAAAAATATTAACATAACATAAGGAATGAAAAAAAAATCAATTTAAGATTGCTTAAATTTTTGAATTTATAAATAATTTAGTAAACTTAACTAAAATTTCAATAATTTTGATTGATTTTAAGAATAGAATTATTTAACTTAAATAATAATAAGATTAAAAATATTTCTATTTATAGTAAAGAGAATTGTATTTTTGAAATACTAAGGAATCAAGATTATTACTTGAAAAAAAAAAGATTGAAATAATTTTTTAAAATACTTATTAAGAATGTCATATTTATTAAGTAAAAATTTATAAGTTTTTAAATATAAGTTAAGGATAGTGAAGTTCAAAATCAATAACAGGCTATCCAGATATAGTAATCCTCACAAATTAAAACAAAAAATGGAGGATTGAAAAATATCCTTAAAAAAAAGAAAAAGAACAAAAAAAGAAATGTGAGGAGAAGCTTGAGGAGATGCATAATCAAAAATTGGCTTCACTTGAATTATCTTATAGGAAGAAAACTAATTACATTTTTTTAACTTAATTTTTATCTACATAGATCTTTATTAGAAAAGTTTTTCATGAAAGTCTTTTTCTTGTAAATATTCTATCTTACCTTAATATGATAAATTACAATTATTCTTGAAATAAATGAAAAATTAAAAGACTTATAATTTGGTAGTTAAATATTATTTAAATTCTTAAAATTAAACTTAATTAGTGAAATTTTGTTAATGATTTGCTTAAAGCATTTATAAAACCAAAAATTAAAAGAAATCTTAAATATTTAAACTTCATTCCAGATGTTATATATTTTATGTAATTAAAAGGGTTACTTGAGGACAAGTAATGTTTAAGTTTGGGGGAATTTGATCCACTTAAAAGTACCTATTTTTTATGCCTTATTTATGATTCAATTTATAAGGATATTATGCTTTAATGAAAGGTATTTTTATATTTTTGGATGTAGGTGATAAAAAAAGAGTTTAAGAAAGAAAAAGAAGCAAAAAGGAGCAAAAATAGAGCTTAAAAGCAAAGTTGCCAAAATTAAAGGTCTAACGCCTAGGCGCCAGAATCCGGTGCCTATGTGCCGGTTCTATACTGAATCAGATAAGATTTTTGACAACTTTGGGCAGTTATTTTAACGGTGTTAAGCAATTATCAAACCTTCTAGAAGACTGGAAGTTACTCCTAATACATAGGACATGTGATACAATGCATCTGGACACGGGAAAACAGTCTTAATAGTGAAGAGGTGCGATCTAAAGTGAAGAGGTGCGAAGACTTGGTCGCGGACTTCGTCGCCTAGGCGCCAGATCCCGGCGCCTAGGTGCCACTATTAGTTTCTAGAAGATACATTGTATTTGGACGAATTTTGAAGAGGTGTCTTAAGCAACCCCTGGTCATTTTCGAAGCTCTATAAATAGGAGTCATTTCTACACAAAAAAAGCCCCCAAGCACCCCAGAGTTCTCTCACGCTTGAAAATAATTTTAGGGAGCTACCTTCTTAAGTAATCAGTGAGTTTATTTTAGTTATTTTGAGTGTTACTACTCAATTCATTGAGTAGTAAGTGTGAGTTTATAAGTGTTGTTGCTGTTGAAGTCTTTCATTTTGCATTAGAGTCAGTAGGAGTCAGCAGATCACTTGAAGGAACATTCCACATAAGAATTTGTAATTTGGTTCAAAGTTTTATAAATATGTTTTGTTGTGTGAATTCAATGTGTTCTGAGTAGTTAGTTTTCTTTCTCCTTTCAACCATGAAAAGATAATAAAGATAATTTTATTTCGTTGGAGAACTTAAATTTAAATTTTATAAAAATTGTGATAATATTAATATCTGATCTTAATTTACTTTTTAAACTGGCCATTTAAATTGTTAAAACCTGTTGAAGAATTCTGAGACCTATCCGTAGATGAGTTCTTAACTAGTAGACATCACATGAATCCTTGGGTAATCGAAGGCCTTGAGCAGGTTATTCAAGGTGAAGTGCAAATAAATAAGGAGATATTGTTTATTGGGCGTAGAATTAATTAGTTTTTAGAGTGACAAGCTAAATTCTAATAATTTAGTTTATAGAAAGGGAACGGGTCACTAGTACGGCCAACCATAGCCACCCTTGGACATCTAGAAGTGTGAGCCTATATTAACCCATTTTACTAATAATACATCCTGAACCGATCTATAGATTAGCCAATGTTCTTTATACTATCGAGCGAAGGTAAAGAATAGGAATGCTTCTATTTGGCGCAGAACCATAATCTAAGTTCTCCACGAATGATAATTATTCTGAAAAATCTTTGATTAGTTGAAAAGGAGAAATTTGTTTTATTTATGCTTGCATTAACCTTTACTTTATTGCTGCTTACTTACATTTAGTAGAAATTTCATTAAACTTAAAATTTGATCTTTGAAAAGAAATAAAAATATAAATACTTTCAATTTAAAAATCTATTAAATTCCTATAATTAATCTTAATTAAATCTTCCATGTGGGATCGATAACCAGGACTCCAATAGAGCCCTGTATTACTTGAAACGATACGTATACTTGCGTTTTAAATCGAGACTTTACGAAATTATTTAAATATAAATTCATAAAATCTTACATATACAAATACTTGTAAAAGTACGGTTCAATTACCTACATGAAAGACTCCACACATACACTCACTTTACAAATTTACATCAAACCTACACGATACATTCATGAAATTTCACATTCATGCTCACTTTATCAAGTTTTAATATTCCTACATGTTACATACATGAAACCTACACTTAACACATACTTCACTCCCCTCCACAAAGCACTCACATATCACTCACATATCACTTAACACTTTCACTCCACATCATCCCTACATACCACCTACATCAAATTCAACACGCATACACTACTTTGGGAGTGATTCACATCATCCCTACACTTGCTCGAGTGCAAAATCTGCACTTATACCACTTTGTGGAGTTGATCCCCATCACTCCTACACTTGCTTAAGTGCAAAATCTACACTTATACCACTTTTTGGAGTTTATTCCCATCACTCCTACACTTGCTTAAGTGCAAAATCTGCACTTATACCACTTTGTGGAGTTGATTCCCATCACTCCTACACTTGTTTAAATGCAAAATCAGCACTCATGTGTTTGTTGTGGGATACTTTAGGTTACTTTCTTGCTGCCCCTATACAAAATCTGCATGATTTGGCTTGTGGTAGGTTGGTTCTAAGTATTCTTTTGTTCCTCCTATGGTGGGAATTGCATGGATGGTTGCCTTGCATATTTACTTTAAATACTCCCTTGCTTCCCACACTTAAAGTTTACATTATTAAGCATAATTTGTATTGTTTTCCAAGTAAGAAGAAGAAAGGAGGAGAAGTGGCATGCTCACCATTTCAAAGAAAGAGTTCAAATGTGCTATTCAAGCTTGGTAGGCTTTAAATCTTACATGTTAATGAGAGAAGCCTTTCTCGTTACACTCTTCTACTTGCTTAATATGCTTGGATGCTCAGTCTTACATGTTAATGAGGGATGCCTCTCTCTTTACACTCTTCTACTTATACTTTCACTTGCTTAAAATGCTTGGAACGTTGCCACATGTTTATGTTGCTCTAGTATCATGTTGTTGTGATTATGGGAAATTTGGAATTGAAGCAAGTGTTGGATGTTGCTACATATATAAGCTCGTGTACTTCTTGGATTGCAAATTGCAGGTGTGGAAAGCTGAATTTTTATGCCGTTATGCTGCTGGATTTTTCTTGTTCGGGTTCAATTTTTCTATTCCTTTTTGGGCATGTTACCCCCTTGCTTTCCTAGCTTTTGGTTTTGATTTCACATATCTCAACCTTTTTGCTCCACACACTTTATAATTATCCCCCGCACCATGATGAGGGGAATTGTTTTCACTTCCTACATTTCCTACGCCACTTCACTCACTAAATCACCTTATATGTCACATCACCTTACACACTACATCACCACATGTCCTACATAATCACTTTACACACCACATCACCCCACATCTTACACATTACACCGCCTTACACACTACATCACCACATGTCCTACATAATCACTTTACACACTACATTACCCTACACATCACATGTCACACTACCTCACATGCCACACTACCTCACTTGTCACACTACTTCATTACATCACTACATTTCCCTACACATGTCACACTACCTCACTGTTGACCTCATTTTTGATGAGGTCTTCTCTTCTTCTCTTTAGTACTTAGGATCTAGCCTTAGGCTTTTCCTTCGACTATCTTAGAGGATTAGAATCGGGACTCACCTTTTAGAAATTCAAACCACTTCTAAACTCCCCGCAAACTCCACAAACTCGACTATAGACCCCTAATCACCTAGAGGGTTGAAATCAAATGTGGAAGTTTAAAGGATGAGTTCCTATAGGACTCTTCGGGCCTTAGGACCGCCCCGGGTGGCCCGGTCCGGTGAAGGGGCCGACTTACACTCACTACCTACACACTACACTTCCACACACCTCCTAAAACTACACCCATACCCAACTTGACCTCCCGACTCATGTAGGTGATTCACATGGATGGTCCTTAACCCCTAAGCCCTCGCGCAAGAGGGTTAGGAACAACATAGATGGATGCCTCAAATGAGTCCCTTCATGGCTCATATGGGCTTGATATGGCTTCATGGCTCAACCAAAATGACTTCTTTCCACTTACATCCACCCAATCTTCAATTTCCCAAATTTTCAATTTTTGACCCCCGGGACCCTACACCCGCTAACCTACCCAAAACCCTTGAAACTACCCAAATTTCTCAAAAATTTCCAAATTACCCAAAATTCTCCAAAATCAATCCCAAACATTTCCACATCACTTAAATTGATCATCCATACCCAAAAATACCAAAAATTCCAAGAAAACCTCCCAATACCCTCCAAATACCCAAAATACCCCTCTTGACCCAAAAATCCAAATATTCAGAAAATTCCCAGAAAATTCCAAAAAATCCCAAATATTCCCAATTTCATTTTGTCCAACTACACCATTGGCCAATTTTGTCAATTTACCCTACTTTTGTCAAAACCCCCAATTTGACCCATTTTAACCCTAAGTGAACCCAATGTCAAACCAAACCTACCCAATTGACCCAAATTCTGGTCCAATTCAATTCTAAACTTCAATTCAACATCCCCAACACCAATCTAGACCAAATTCAAGCTTAATTTGATTGACATTTGGATCCAATTTCACTTTTGGCCTTAAAGCCCAATTTGGACCCATGACCCAAACTTAACCCAAACTCACCCAATTCAACTCCAATTAACCCCAAATCTTTTCTAAACCTTCCTTAACATCCCCATAAACAAAACACTAACATGATTTGCCCAAAAATTAGACCCAAATCCCACTCAAATTCAACCCAAAGCTAAAAGGCCCATTTTCGACCTAAACCCAAACCTAACCCAAATGAGCCCAAACCCCAAAATCAAAACCCAACCAAAGTCAAAACCTCTTTGAAACACTCCCATAAATATTTCTCAACATTAATTTTACATCAATTTCAACCCTAGCCCAACATTGGCCCAACTTGGCCCACTTGGACCCATATAGGCCCACTTACCAAATAAACCCAAATTCAAACCAATTCAACTCCAAATCACACCAAATTGACTCCAAGCCCTTCATAGAACATCCATAAACCAATTATGACATTTATTTGACAAGGCCTTTCACAAAATCTTTACCCAAATGCCCATCCTAAAATCAAAAAGCCCATTTCCCTTAAACTTTCCTAAAAGCCCACTCCCTTCAAATTCAAAAGCCCAAATTCATCCAAAGCCCACATGACACTTCCTTTCATCATCCATTTAATCAAAATCACCCCTAAGTTTCAAAATCATCAATTAAACCATTCCAAATCAAGCTTCATGCAAATTTTCACCAAAATATCCAAAATTCTTAAAACCCATTTTTATGAAATCGACCCAACCTTTTCCCAAGCCAAATGGAGCCATGGAGCCATGCACAAGCCATATGCAAGCCATGAGAGCCTCTTTACATGTCACCATGCCATTTTGGGCAAAAGGAGGAGACTCTTTCCTTAATTCCTAAAGGTGATTAACCACTCCCATGATTCCCCTTAACCATGCTTATGCCTAATCGTGCTTGGATGGTGACTTGACCCTACCGATTATGCTCGAGCCAAATCACTTTTCCCTCAGCCAAAACCAGGCCTCGGGTGGTGCACCTAGCCCAAATGGGTGGGTTGACCCATTTAGGTCCAAATTTAGCCATGCCCCCATTCCATCTAAATCAAACCCTTTACACATGGCCAATGCTAATTGATTGCACTAAGCTCCAGCCCTGACCTCCCTGACCAAGATGGTGACCAATGCCTGGCCGGCCGGCCACCAGGGTCGCCGGAAAACACCATGGCCGAGAGCTCACATGTGAGCCAACATTGAAATTCTCCCTCGTCGAGCTGCCCCATGCCTAGCTGGTCACCATGGCCGTTCTTCTCCTCACCAGAGCAACTCGATCCCAAGCCCTAACACCCCGGGAGGCCCTCCACCCTCTCCTATTTAAACTCCACCCCTCTCGGCCATGAGTAGAGCGTGAAAACAAAACCTTAAGGAAACTCGCCAAAATTGTTCCGTACTCCTCCCCATACACAGAGCACTTGATCCCCAATGAGATCCCCCTGCCATTTCTTCTCTCGCGAGCTCAATTTCGCAGTTGAAATTCCACCCAAAACCAGGACACTTCTCCACAGTGAGCCAATCCCCAAATTGATTGGTTCTACACCTTCACCAGACCAAGGGAAGGTGTCCACCAGCAAAAGCCCCATCTCCAAGCCACCCAGTTGCTCCAGCCTCCAAGCTTTGTGATCGGGCTTGGTCGAAATCACATCTAGACAATTCACCGCACCGTGAGACTTCATCCGGAGCTTGTCGGGATCCAATCGAAGGTGCAACAACTCTCGTATCGAAGCCACACTTCTCTGAGCAAAGGTATGAACTAATTCTTCATCCCGAGCTTCTGGAGATTCTCCATTTCAAATGCCTTAATTTCAATGCATGATAACCGTATAGATGTGTTCGTCTCTTCAAGACGAATCCATGAGAGCATAAGAACATAAAAATCCGTCGAGTATCGAGCGAGATCTTAGGGATTTAGTGTGGACGGCTCTCGGCGAGGACGCTCGGGGACGATGATCGGATGCCGTCCATTTAATACACGCGCGGACGGACGGCTCAGGATGGCGTCGGACCAGGAGACGGTACGAGAACCGCGGGGCCCGGGCTGCTGACTCAGATGGCGGCGTCGAATGGGAGCGCGACGCGTGTGAGTTCGGAGATGCCGAGGATGCGCTGGCGCCGCGTGGATAAATAGAAAAATAGGGTATTTTTCTATTTATTTAATTCCCTAAACTTGGAAAATTCATAACTTTGTGTAGGAAAATCAGAAAAATAAAAGAAAAATACCCTCTTGCTCAAGGAATCGGAGGAGAATAATGTGGAAAAGAAATCATTTAATTTCATCAAGTATTTTATTTTTAGTAATTTATTTACTCTCCGCATACATTTAGTTCTCCATTCATGTATACAATTCACCATGGCATGAGACCATAGGGCTTTTGAAGCCTCTGAATTTGGGAACATTCCCTGAATTTTCCAAAGTCAGAGGCCACCTCTGTGAAAAGTTATTTATTTTTTCAAATGCATGTCACTGTTTTGAGTATTTTAATTCCAATAAATAGCATGTTGTGAAATAAATTCTAGGAAAATTTGGTGATGTTCCTTATGACCAGAGAACCCTAGGAAAAATAGGTTTTGGGTTAGTTCATTTTAAATAACCCTAATTGGCTTAAACACTCAAAATAGGTCTCTAATTAATTAGAGTTAACCATAGATCAAATTGACTTGAAATCAATTCTTCACTGACCTTTAGGATCAGAGGAACCCACCATAAAAATTTGAGGTCAATTGGACTTGGTTAGCCCTACTAATCGGGTCGATTAAGCCATTTAGTCATTTTAAACTTTAAAAATTCATAACTTTCAAAATACCTTTCAAAAATTCACCAAATTGGTTTTAGAGCCTCTCTGATATCAAGGGAATTTAAGAAAATTAAAACTTCAATTTTCTAAAAAAGTTGATTTTTTAATATTATTTTAATATTTTTAATAATTAAAAAATAATAAAAATCACGAAAATAATAAAATTCACCAAAATGTCACATTTTGAATTTTAATCACTTAGGAATAAACCCCATGTTTTTCTTAGGCCTATTTGGTGAGATATTAATTTTTAAAGCCCTAGGGTAATTTTAAAAATTAAAAAATGTATTTTCTAGCATTTTCACTAAAATAATTATAATAAATCATATAAAAATCAGAAAATTGCAAAATTTGATTCTCTGATTTCTTTGATATCAGAGAGATTTTTGAAAAATATAAAATTCATTTTTCAACATTTATTTTATTTTTAAATTAATTAAAACTCTAAAACTTAAAATAATTATAATAAAAATAATATAATTCAAAAAATCACCAAAATTAGTCCAAGTGGTCCTCTGGTCATTAGGAATGTCCCCTAATTTTCTTAAGGACAGAAACTTTCCCTTGGTCATGTTATCAAATTTTCCTTGAAAATCTCTATTTTCTACTAAAAATAATTATATAAATAAATTAAATACAGAAAAATCACATTTTCTCCTCTCATGTCTTTATTGACATATGAGTGAAGTCACATAAAAATTTTAAGTTCATTTGAGTTCAATTTAGTGAGTTATGAAATTATTAAGCTTAAAGGGCAAAATGGTAATTAAAACTTTAACCCTTAATTAAAACTTTAGGTTTAATAAAAAAATTAACAAGTAAAATATTTGATCCTAATCTGATTTGGATGATTGAAATTTAAATAATTAAAGGGTAGAAACCCATTAAGCAATTTAAAATGATTAAACTTTAATTAAATAATTGATTAAATTTGGAAGAATAATAAAATTGGAATTATTAAAATAGGGATATTATTAGGAAGAGATTCATTCTTTAATTTAAAAATCCCTAAATTAATCATTTCATTAATGTTTAATTCTTAATCAAAATGATAATTCAAATTTAAAACATTAAAAGACTTAATCATTAAACTAAAATTAAATAATTGAACTCTTTAATTAAAATTAAAATGAATAAAATTAAATTAAATTAAATTAAATTAAAAAATTAAATTAAATTAAATTAAATCAAATTAAAAATTAAATTAAAATTAAATCAAATTAAAAATTAAATTAAAAAATTAAATTAAATTAAGAATTAAATTAAATTAAATTAAATTGAAAAATTAAATTAAATTAAATTAAATTAAATTAAATCAAATTAAATTAAAAATTAAATTAAATCAAATTAATTCAATGTAACATCAAATCAAACTAAATTGAATTAAATTGAATTAAATTAAATTAAATTAAATTAAATTGAATTAAGTTGAATTAAATAACATCACCTAAGACATAAAGAACTCAAAAATAAATCTAAGATAACTCGAACACTATTCCAAACTTCAATCATTGAAACTTAAATTAAATCACAAACCATTTGAACACCAATTTACCCTCAAGAGCTTTAGTTATCATAACTCCTAAACAGAATATAAAATGAAATGTTACTCCACTTATAGGACATTCAAATGTCCTAGTTCACTGAGCAAGTTAACAAAACTCGAAAACCTCGGACGATCGATTCATTTACACAATTAAATTCATTTGGACTTAAAACAGTCCTAGAAATATTGAAAAGATGTTCAAGATTCTTCTTAAGCACTTCCTCAATATGATAGGATATTTATAAGAACAATTGAACTTAATTGTTCTTCGATGAAGAAAATCGTCTTCAAACCAAAAACACAAAGAACCTAGACGTCATAGGAAATGACTAGCTATAGGATTAGGAATTTGGTAGAAAACCATAACCCTTTCCCTTAGCTTTACCTAGGAACTTGCTTAAATATTCTAACCGTGTTTTAAGTGCAACTTGGGATGACGGGAAGACCCTCCGTGTACGCTTTTATTTTATTGCGATTTACTTTACGGCAATTTATTTAATTGCATCGCACTTATTTTTCTTGCATGATAAACAACAGTTGCATGAAAACCTACACCTTTAGGACGTAAACCAAAACCGAAACCCATAACTAAATTAAAAGACACTACAAGATAAAATTCACCTCCACAACATTTCAAAATATAAGACAACTCAAAATTTAATCACAAACGAACACAAAACTACAACTACAACTAAATTAAAACGTCTTGTTGGATGATCGGGAATACCTCGGATGATGTAACCTACGTGTTGCTAACGGGATTTCCCACGGTCTAAATGAAAGTGTGGAACGCATTCGATCGAGTTTAGCAAATTCATCCGGACTAAGTGAATCCGATAAAAATAATGATGCCGAAGGATGGAACCGCGGGATCTTAACCGGTGTTGTTATAATCAACTTTAAGATTTGTTTTAATTAAAACACAAAAATACTTGGAAATTAAGACTTCTCAAACCAAAACACTTTTCTCATCTCCCGATTTATGATTTCTAAAACTAAACCTCTGCAACAACAAGGAGCTCGGAGCATGGTGGGCAAGCACGGCCATCGTCGTCGCAGAAACTCGAACCTACTTCAAGCAAAACTTTCCTAGAATTAAACAACAAAGACATAGGACTTCGAGGTAGTTTGCCTAGTGCAACATAAATCCTCAACTCTTCGTTAGGCATTTTGCATTGCAAATTAAGCCCTAATCGGTCTTAGGATTCCGAGGTAGTCGTTCGATACGACATAAACCCTCACATCTTCCAGTGCTATTTGTATGATTCTATCATATAAATATAAACCCTAATTAACTAAAATTGGCAAGATTAAAACACTAAATAAACATTAGGACTTTCCTAAATCCAAGCCAAACAATAGGATAGTCGGGAAATTATCGAAGTTCACTTCGAATCCGTAATTTCTCCTACTTTTCTTCCTTTGAATTCCCAAAATAAAATGCTCCAAACTTGATACATTCCCTATCGAGATTTCCAAAATTCAATTCTTCGAAAACTTAAACTTCGAAATTCTCGAGAGCGAACTATCGATTATTATCGAGAGTTTTCTTAGGTGATTCCCGTCACTTAAGATGTAATTAACTATGTGGGCTTGCCCTTATAGTGGAATTTTAAAGAACCTGGGTAATATAAACCCCGCTTAATTCATTTATATTAAGCAGGGGAATTTGTCGGCTTATAAAATTGGTTCGTGCACCAAACGGATGTCACAAATCTTCTAGTTTATTTAACCGAGCCCCACCATCAAGCGTGTGTCTATCCTTAGGGATAGATACACGGCTTGTGGTGCGGTGCTCGTTTATGTAAACTATTCGGGATGTGAGATCGGCTTGATTTCATATCTTAAAATCTTCAAACTTAAAATTATTTTCAAAATCAAATGTTATCTTTTAAACTATATATTTAAATTAAATTTAAAATATAAAAAATTCGCCGACAATTTCTGTAGGCGACTCCCTTTTCAAAATAAAACATACAACCTAAAAATATGCCGACAACTTCTGGCGACTCCGCTGGGGACAATTCCTCTCTCCATTATAATCAAATAATTCTGCTTTCAAAAATCGGTAGTGTATCCATATCCCTTGTGGGTCAAACTACCCTTCCTTCCGTCGGGATACTATGTTCATTTCTACCTCGAACAAGTATAGCCAACATTCTCTCGGATTTAGGAGCCACTCGTTTAGACACCCCTAAACAGAGAGGTTCCGAGATCCTTTTACCTCATTTCTGAGGTGGGGTGGACCCCCAATAGGTGTTAGTTTAGGAGTGATCCTTCGAGTCGAGAAGTCTTGCTTAAGACTCTCTTTTCCTTTCCAACTCCGATTCAGATTCCTTACCTTCTCTACACCTTTGAACACTCCGTTCTAAATAAACAAACTCTCTAATAAGTGATTCTTTTAATAAGTGATTCCTTCTTATAAATACATGAACATGAATGAGTTCGGACTCTTTTCAATTCCTTTCTTTTCGTCCTAAAGAAAAGAAGCATAACTCGGGACCGACAAACCGAATCTACCCCGCGAAATGGAAGCCCCGAAACCGATTTTCTCTTTCACCAATGGACCGAACTTCGCCGTCTATAAGGATGAGCCGCCCGACAATGGAATCATCCGATTTGGACAAGGATTTGAAAACACGAACGTCAAGATCACCGACGTCTCCTCTTTGCACCGATGAACAAGGTATCCGAAGCCGAGGAGCCGCCGCTCGAGTTCAACCTTAGGTCGACCCAAGAATTCCCTCCCCGCAAAGGATCCCGACTAAGAGGAGTACCGATGTCCATAGAAGGACCGTTATCTCTACCCCCACCTGGTCTAGTTGTTTCGCACCTACCCCGACCTTTGCCAAATCAAAGGGGAAAGAAATCCAGAATTATGATGGACCTGTTACCGTGGAGGGTACGGATCTTCCTGTAAGACCTTCTGTTTTCGAAATCGGGTCCAGTTCAAAGATTCCGTCACTGACAAAGACCCAAAGAAGAAACAGAAATGAAGGATCGCTAAAGAAGCCGTAGCCGCCGAGATTGCTTTCCTAGAGGAAATTCCGTAATCGCCGTAATATACACCGCCGCTCGAATACATACCACTCTTGGGAGGAAGCAGTGTTTCATCCCCTCTCCGCCGCAAAGATGAAGAAAATATTCGCAAGATTGTCGCCACATTACCACGAGCCCGCATATTACAACGATAGACGCAAGAAAAGAACTAGAACTACGCCGTTTGCTCGACCGCAAACTTTGGTAGAAAAGTTAGCAAAGAAGGAAAACCGCCCCGTATCGGAAATTCTACGAAGGATAGGGCGGGTGCCGGCTCAAATCCCGTCTTGGGCCCCGAGTAGAACCCGCCATCATGACGTAAAAGCCAAGTAAAAGAATGAAGGCTAGTCCGCCCGTCGTAGTCTCGTGATTACAGATTAGGGAGGATACCACCTTCCAAAGCATTTGGCCGACTGCACCATCCGGTCCTAGACCTTCCGCCGCTAGAAGGATGGTATGGCGTCCCACTACCGGGAAGTTAAGATCGAAACAAAGAACTCGAGAAAGAAAGTCTCGCCAGAGACTCGAATCCGAAGAAAGTGCTACCGCGATGAAGGGGACTCGTGAGAAGGGGACCCGACAGCCTATCGCACGATAACCACGAAGACACACAGAAGCCCCGCTAGAAGATGCCATGGAAAAGTCGAGAACCGATATCCGACGATCGGCAAAAGAAAGAGAAGAAAAGTTCGGAGACGAGATTGATTCATCGGAATTCATGGACGACGAATACGCGAAATCAACATGGTTGAGACACGAGCTTCATCAGCCTTCGCAAGGTGCTCCCGCAGCTCGCGAGAAGAGAAGAGCCGTAACCAATGACAAGGCAACTTCAGGAGAAAGACGACACGATCGCTCAAATGGCGAAAAGGATGGAAGAGATGGCCGTAGCTCTCGGCCACTCTCCGCAGTCAAGTACAACCACATGAGAGACACCCCCGTAGGTCATTCACATTGTAGACGGAGGAAAGGAGATTACATCCGTCAATGGGGATGATCAATTAAAAAAGGATGCAACACAAAGTATGATTCCCGAAAAGGATATCAAGAACTTGGTGGAACAACAGATGCGAGAAGCCTTAGCACAATCGAAGAACGGGACATCCATTCGGACGGGTAGACCTTACCCGTAAGAATTCAACGCCGTCCAATACCCGAAAGGCTTCGTACCACCTCTCGTTCAAGACCTTCGACGGAACCGGGAACCCCCGACAAAGATGTGGCACACTTTCGTGCCGCTTGTTGCAATGCCGGCGGGAGCGATGCATTACTCTTCCGACAGCTCGTCGCGCAGTCCGTCAGAATCGCCTTCGACCGGTATGCGAATCACTAAATGGTTCGGTGAAGACGTTCTCAGAGCTAGAGAACCTCTTCATCAAGCGATTCGCCGGAGCTCAGCACCACATCACTATAGGTGATTTAGTGGTAGAGAAACAAAAGCCGAATGAAACTTTGGTGGATTACATACTCCGATGGAGGAACTTAAGCATGAAGTGTGAACCACAACTGCAAGAACAAGCATGCAGTCGGCATTTTACTAAAAAGCATCCATGGCCCGATAGCACTTCTCCTCAAAGGATTCACTATTAAGACTTTCGAGAAGTTGTTAAGCAAGGCCGGAAGCTTGCAAGAAGAGGCGAAGCAATTAAGTTTCACCGACAAGACGGACAAGCAGAAGCCGATGAAGACTTTTGAAAAGAAATCCGGGATCGTTGGCAGCAGAATTGACAAAGGCAAGCAACCGATGCAAATACCGCCGTAACGGCCGCAAAGAACCACAACATGCATTACCAAGCAACCCTGCCCAGCTATCACGTCATCTCCGCAAGATGAACAATCGCCTCGTCCGCAACGTACATTAAGAGAGCTTTTGAGCAGAGAATATCCGTTCAAGAATGAAGCAAGTGCCGAAAATGTTCCGTAGTTTGATGAAGACCCCGCATTTCCAACCGCGAGCCTAAAAGACCGTAGGAAGTCAACAAGAAAGGTGATCCCAACTTTTGCCCTTACCACCCGATGCTTCGGGCACAAAATAGAAGATTGCATTACCTTCAAAAGTTGGCTCAATGACAACCTTCGGAAAGGGAATATAACAATCCCGAAGGAGTACATGAAGGAACCCCGTAAAGGAGGTTCCGTCAATGTTGTCTCGACCGATCCCATCATTCCGATAGATCCCTATACGACCGACGATGGATGGACTACCGCTTGGACGAAGTCTTCGAAAAGATTTTAGACAAGCATCCAAACCGCTTCGGTGCGAGCTTCAATTCGTAGTTTGAAACCCGTTAAGCCGGTACTATCACTTGCGATAGAAGAACCACCTCAACAGAGACGATCGAAGAAAAGAAGAAAATCGACGAAGAAGAGAAGACCGAGGCACCTAAGGCTAGACTAGGGGCTGCTTATCCTAGGATAGTTGTTTCCGATTCGGGGAGAAATCCCTCGAACCCCCGACTCGTATGATTATCTCGCTCACTTCGGTGGGATCATATAATGATAAGGGTGATGGCGTTGGCTACGTTTGATCCGTTTCTAACGATTACGTAACTAACGGTAATCCGGATATCGATTTCGATACCAACGACAATTCTCAAATCATACACGATCTCGACAAGCAAAATAATGAAGAAGACATCCATCAAGGAGGCTACGAGAGTTCAACAAGCAACGAATCTATCTCGCGAGTTTCGAGGAGCTCCAAATCACGATAGAGTTAGAGCCTTCGTACTCGAAGCTAATCCGGAAGAGCCTGTCATTCCGATTCAAGAAGAGACACCGGCGAGCTCAACAATAGATTCAGAGGAAATTACAGAAGTCAACTTAAGGAGTGGAAAAGTTCTACCTCCGAGAATGGGTCCAAAAGACAAAGGAAAGCAGGTGGTTGTTCAAGAAGAACCAACCCCGTCAGAAAAAATACCCATTCGAGAAGAAAACGATGCACATGAAAACAAAGTGGACTACAACGTGCTAGCCCATCTTAGGAAACTACCAGCCAAACTGAGCATCTACGACGCTCTCATCTTATCAAAAGAGATGAGAGAAGCTCTGATCAAGGCCTTACTTCGATCCGGAAATTTGCTTAGCTCAAATGGCCGGAGAGTCCTTAGATGAGGTTTGCTCGTTAAAGGAACAAGCGAGGTGTCACCTTCACTGACAACGACCTACTACTTGGGACAGCAGACCACAACCGACCGTTGTACATTTCGGCTTACAATCGGGAAGTTTACACTCTCCGCAGTATTGGTGGATCCAGGAGCATCAATCAATATAATGAATCTTCGAACGCTAAGCATACTTGGAAATTGATGCTCGCGAGCTCGAGGCGGACAAAATGTTATTAAGAGGATTCAATCGTAAAGGAGAAAGAGCCCTCGGATCAATAACGCTATCGATGAAGACCGGTGACTTAGCAAAGACAACCGCGAAATTTCACATAATTGATTCATAAACGTCATTCAACGCTCTACTGGGCCGACCATGGATACATGAAAACAGGATGGTACCATCATCTCTACATCAGTGCATCAAATACTACGATGGAGGGGAACAGTGCATCAAAGGTGACTTACAACCGTTCTCCGTACATGAAATCGGAATCCATGAAGATGCAGCTTATTATGCACCTCCGAAGAAAACGATCTTCTCCAGAGATACCATAACAAATGAAGCAAAGAAAGTTCGGACGACGAAGAACCCGAAATTCTAGTCCAACAGCTCACTCACCACTCCCTTCCGGCGAGATGGTGAAGGTTTCTCCACAACTCGCATCCGAGGTCGAGGCCGGGACGAGGTCGTGGTAGAGACGTTAGGACGATCGGACAGAGGAAACCAACCATCAATGTCGATCGGGAAGATACTTCGAAGAAGAAAAAGAAATCAAACAAGAAGCAGCGACAATAAGTCGAAGAAGCCGCAATTCAGAATCCCTCTCGAAGATGAAAGAAACGAAGAATATAAATCGATGTACGAGAAGATTAACCACTATGTACATACTATGACCCTAACCCCGATCCATTCTAATAAGATCGAGGGTATGGTGGTCAAAGAGGTACGTAGCGGTGGTGCAAAACCAATCAAATTCTACCGTGGTGCTTCTTCCTCCAAAACTGAAAATAATGTACAACTTGAAGATGCTACTTCATCAGAATTAATGGAATTGCCTTTGAGTGGTACTCTCCCCGTGTTCAAAATTTAATTCAGCGTGGTTTCTTACCTCGACAATGGACAAAAGGTCAATCACAACGTTTTGAAAATTTATGGAATAATTCCGTCGTCCACCCAATTCAAAGTATGGTCTCGGATTCGCATACGCAGGGTCGACTGACGATACCGAATTTTGCTTGGTTGTCACTTGCGAGTCCAATGAAAACCGCATGGAAACTACGGACGAACTCGAAGATGTACAAATTGGAGACGCTCCACCGAATTCGAAGAAGAAATCAAATCTACAATAGATGAGTTAACGGAAGTTAACTTAGGTACTAGCGAAGAGCCTAGACCTACCTTTGTTAGCTCCTTACTCAATAAAGAAGACTCGAAGAAATAATCAAGTTATTAATGGAATTTAAAGACCGTTTTGCTTGGAACTACGATGAGATGCCGTGATTAGCTCCAGCAGGTCGCAGTCCATAAGCTAGGAGTGGATCCTACTTCCGTCCCGCCGGACAAGGTCCCGAAGAATGCGTCTAGAAATCGAACAACAAGTCATAGCCGAAGTTAAAAAGCTAATAGACGCTAAATTTGTCCGCGAAGAACAATACCCGACTTGGTTAGCCAACGTGGTACCAGCCATGAAGAAGAATGGTCGTATCGGAATTTGTGTGGATTTCAGCAGATTTAAACAAGGCATGTCCGAAAGATGAATTCCCTCTACCGATCCCGTAATTAATGATCGACATTGCTTCAACACATGAAATATTCTCATTCATGGATGGATCTTCAGGATACAACCGCATAAAAATGGCTCCTGTAAGATGAAAAGCTTACAAGCATTCGTAACGCCGATCGGAGTATTTTGCTACACAATGATGCCATTCGGATTGAAGAATGCAGTGAGCAACCTACCAAAGAGCAATGACAAGAATTTTTGATGATCTCATCCATAATCAAGTCGAATGCTACGTGGATGATGTGGTCATCAAAAGCAAAGTAAAGGACAACCACTTGTATGATTCGAGAATTGTTTTCGAACGATTAAGACAATTTAACCTTAAGATGAATCCCTTAAAATGCGCCTTCGGCGTCACCTCCGGAAATTCTTAGGATTCGTTGTCCGACATCGTGGAATTGAAATCGACCCGAGAAGATTAAAGCTATCTTAGAAATGCCACCTCCCAAAACCTTAAAACAACTACGATCTTTTCAAGGGAAGCCGGCATATCTTCGACGCTTTATCTCAAACTTGTCGGTAGGTGTCGACCTTTCTCGGCACTAGTTAAAAAGGACGCCAAATTTATTTGGGAAGAGAAATGCCGGAGGGCCTTCGAGGACATTAAACAATATTTAATGACACCTCCTCGTCCTAGCAGCCCCGGCCTCAGTGTAAACCGCTAATACTTTATACCGCGGCTTTAGACGACTCTCTCGAGCCCCGTTAGCCTGTGTCAATGATGAGGGTAAAGAAAATGCTCTTTACTACTTAAGCCGTCGTTACATCGCCGACGGAAATAAGGTATCCCGCAATTGAAAAGCATTGTTTGGCCCCGATCTTCGCCGCTCAAAAGCTCGTGCATTACATGCTTTCTCATAAGGTCAACCCGATCTCGAAGTTTAATCCATTGCAATACTTCGATGACTCGTCCAACGCTTTCCTAGCAGACTTGCCGCATGGTCAATGATATTATTGCAATTCGATATAACTTTCGTGCCTCTTCGTGCCGTAAAGGGACAAGTCTTAGCAGACTTCCTCGCAAAGACACCCTTTGCCGGCAGAATCTCCTCTCAATGACGATCCGCCGATGAACAAATAATGAACCTAGAAGACCTCGATGATCGACGTTGGGAATTATATTTCGACGGAGCATCTTCAAGCACACAAAGACGAAGAATCGCAAGTGATAGTGCCCGGTAAGGCAGGAATCGGGCTAATCTTTATAACACCGGAGCGGGGGATGTTAAGATACTCCTACCACTTGACGAACCGTGTACAAACAACGAAGCGGAATACGAAGCCCTCATAACGGGACCGGAATTAACCATTCAAATGGGGATAACGTACATCAACATCTACGGGGATTCACAAGCTAATCATTCAACAGATCGCTGACAAGTACAGAATTTTAAAGCCAAGACTCGAACAATACTTCCAAGATGCCATACAACATGTTGAATCAAATTCCGAATGTGACAATCTACAAAATTCCTGCAAAAGAAAACGCTTTAATGGATGCGCTAGCTCGTCTCGCAAAAGAATTTGCCCGTTTGCAAGATGAATCAATGGAAGTGTCAATTCACGCGACGTCAGTCCTATCACAGCACTGACATAGACACGATACACAAATCGAAAAGGAAAAAGGATCAGCTAGCAACAGATGACGAAAAACACGGAAGATCGGCGACAACCATCGATAGATTACCTACAAACAGAAAGCTACCAGACGATAGGTCGCTAGCCCATCGATCAAGAAAAGAACTCCGTCCTACGCATTAATAAACAACACGTTATACGAAGGTCTTTTGATCAAATGTGGCTAAGGTGCCTAAGCGGGTCCGAGGCCCGTGAAATTGTTAAAGAGGTACATTCAGGACTCCGTGGCGCTCACCGACCGGGTCCAAAGATGAAAATGAAAATTAAAAGACTAGGGTACTACCGGCCCTCGATGATGACCGACCGCATGAAAATCGCCAAGAGCCGTCACCAGTGCCAAGTGCACGGAGTGGTTCTACACCAACCTCCAAATGTGCTACATCCGACAATTGCGTCGCGGCCATTCGAATGTCGGGGCACGGATATAGTGGGTCCAATAGAACCACCATCTTCAAAAGGACATCGCTTCATTCTTGCGGCTACGATTACTTTTCCAGTGGGCGTAGCGGCTCCACTCGTAGAAGTGAAAGCACACCACGTGCTACAATTTTTCAAGAACCAAGTTGTCTACCGTTTCGGAGTGCCGCGCAGGATCATCTCGTATAATCGGTCAGCATTCGAAGCACACAAATCAACAATTTTGTCGGAGACACGGAATCGACCGGCGATATTCAACAATTTACTACCCAAGAGCAAACGGCCCGGTCGAGGCTTTTAATAAAACTCTCGTTCAAATTTTAAAGAAAACTTTGGACGATAATAAGAGAAATTGGCACGAGAAGTTGTTAGAAGCCTTATGGGCCTACCGGACAACCTTCGAACTCCTACGCAAGCTACACCTTACGCTCCGGTGTATGGGTCCGAGGCAGTGTTACCTTTAGAGGTTCAGCTTCCTTCACTCAGAATTGCAGTTGCAAATAAAATCACAACGGAAGAGAACGCCAAATTACGACTCGAAGAATTAGAGAGCCTGGAAGGGAAAAGACTTGCAGCCGCAAACGTAACTTAGAACCGTACCAAGCTAAGATGGTTCAAGCTCATGACAGACCGGGTCCGCCCAAGAACCTTCCAAGTTGGTGATTTAGTTCTCGTTCTCAAAAGACCTATTCTCGCACACCGCAAGATAGGAGGAAAATTTGAACCCACTCGGGAAGGACCGTTTGTGGTCGAAGCAAGATACTCGTGAGGTTCTTACCGCCTAGTGAATTGCCGGGAGAACGACATATGCTTCCGATCAATGGACGATACTTGAAAAAGTACTACGCTACTCGATGTTTCGAAGGAATGAATTCTTCAGTCCCTAAGAAACACGTGTGAAGTAATTACTTATGACTGGGTCCGAACCCAAAAAAATGACAAAAATGTGCTAAAATAAATAAAATCCTGATAATAAAATTTTCCTTGTTTTCTTTTCCAAATCAAAATCTCTTACCTGATCTTATCCCACTTCATTCCTATTAAGTTTAAAAATATAAGAATAAAAAAAATGTCTTTAATAAACATTTTCTTAATGTTCTTGTTCTTAAGCATGCCCCCGATCCTTTTCCTTGTCTTTTCACAGTGGAAATGTCGAGCGGCGGTTGGTCTTGAACTTTAAGAATGGCGTAAGCCTTGCACTCGATGAAAAGAGGGTGAAAGATGGAGCGGTAATCGAGATTGACTCGGATTTCGCACCGAGCAGCCTACAAGACGAGGAAAGTGACCGGGTCCCGTCGACCGAGAAGAACCGCCCGGACATACAAGGATGAAAGTGGGTGGCCCAAGCCACCAATCCAAGCAACAAGAAAAGAAAGACAAATATTGAAGAAGATAAGAAAATGAAGTCCGTAGTCGCTACAGCAGAGGGCAGCTTGTCGCCGCCGCGCCCACGGAGATTCAAGAAGTTCGGAGAGCTACTCTCACAAGCAACGCAACGAAGAAATAAGAATCGCCGTATCCGTAAGATGTTAACAAAACTAGCTGCGGACCGGCCGCGACGAGACAGCTTGCTAATGCCAGTCCATACACTTCAAGGACACCGGTTCACCAGAACCCGAGGAAAGGAGGCCAGCTCCTAGGATAACGTATGTGAACCAGGGAAATCCCTGAAGATCGAAGAAAGAAGGCTACCACGCCACCGGATAGAACCACCGATGAGTGCATGACCTTGTTGCGAAGCAACCCCGGGGATGTCCCGATGTGCATCATCCCCGAGGAGCCGAGGTATGCGGGAGAACGTGAAGGGATTGAACCATATATCCCACAATATGTCACAAGGCCTCGCCATCTCAGCATCATTCCGGAATACGAGCCGGAGAGAATGCAAAATGTTGAAAAGAAAACCTTCGAATACTTCGAGAGAATTAAAGGTAGAAGAATCAATATACTAAAGGGCCTCGAGCTACATACGGACGTATTCTCGTATTATGAACAAGCAGCAAATCGTGGATTGCATCCGGATTTGAAAAGAATGGGCCGAGCAGGCCGCCTAAGGGAAAACACATACTCGAACCCCGGAGATGGATGCCGGGGAAGGGAAGAATCACAATACAATGTGGATGTCGTTACAACTTTGCGGAGGACAGAAGGGAAACCCACCGGAATACTCCGTCATGGGCAAGTGGATCCGATGCCATCAGTCATCAAGAGAATGGTAAAGAGATTGATAACATGGAGGGTACCGCCAGCAGATTGCATACCCAATAGCCGCATCATCAACATCTACAAGCGGGGTGACCGCATACCCCCACACATAGATCACCACGACTTTGTCGACCTTTCCGCACGCCTCTTTCCCGAGCGAGTGTAACATCATGTTCGGATCCGACCTCCGGATAGCAGGTCCAGGTGAGTTCCGAGGGCCGAGAAAGATACCTTTACCGGTAGGTTCCGTCATGATACCGAAGGGCAACGGAGCGGATATCGCTAAGCATTGCATACCAGGAGTACCAGATGAAGCGGATCTCGCTACTTTCGAGAGAATGGATGACAGGAAGACACCTTACCATTTCCAACCAGACCCAGAGCTAGAGAACCTCCGGCCTTACGAGCTGTGAGTTACATGGAAAATATCACACCTCCAATGTACATCTATACGGCATCCTTGCCAAGGATGGCTTGGAAGGTGATGTTATTGACCATGTACCCCACTATTCGTACATGGATTTTTGACGGATGCTTCTTTGGATGGATCGACAAAGATCATACATAGTCCGTTTTGAGTTTACATGGATTGTATGAAATATATTCCGTATCAAGATGTATGATGTATCTTCTACATGATTGGAATGAAAGTGACCATGTCACATTTTTGGCCTTCACCTCTTTTGTGCAAATTGATTGGGAAACGCCATTAAAGTTAAATGAACTTCGAACAAAGAACATAAAAGAAATAAAACAAAAAAAAAGATAAAAGAAAACTTTCTAAAAAAAAAAATCTAAAAATGACGAACACCAAATTCACATGAACATTAAATAAACAATAAAGTAAAATTTGAATCATTAAAAGATAAACAAAATCAACATAAATGTTAAATCAAATTCTCAATCAAATTTCAAATGTGATCTTCCAAATTTCAAATCAAATCTTAAATCAAATTTCAACCGAGTTCAAACTCATCCCTCCAAATTTCAAATTCAATCTTTCCAGATTCCAAATCTTTATAAAATCGCAAATTCGATCTTCCAGATCTTAAATCAAATCTCTATCAAATCTCAAATTCGATCTTCCAGATCTTAAACCAAATCTCAGTCAAATTTCAAATCTCAAATTTGATCTTTCCAGATCTCACATCAAACCTTAATCAAATTCAAACTTTTTGAGGTTGAGGATTTTACATCCGATACTGCACTGCTTTAGGATTCTTTCCCTATTGCACTGAAATACATCAAATTCAAACTTTTGGGTCGAGGATTTCACATCCAAGACTGCACTGCTTTAGGATTCTTTCCCTATTGCACTGAAATACATCAAATTCAAACTTCCGGGTCGAGGATTTTACATCCAAGACCGCATCGCTTTAGGATTCTTTCCTATCGCACCGAAATACATCAAATTCAAACTTCGGGTCGAGGATTTTACATCCAAGACCGCACCGCTTTAGGATTCTTCCCTATTGCACCGAAATACATCAAATTCAAACTTTTGGGTCGAGGATTTTACATCCAAGACCGCACCGCTTTAGGATTCTTTCCCTATTGCACTCGAAATACATCAAATTCAAACTTTTGGGTCGAGGATTTTACATCCAAGATCGCACCGCTTTAGGATTCTTTCCCTATTGCACCGAAATACATCAAATTCAAACTTTTGGGTCGAGGATTTTACATCCAAGACCGCACTGCTTTAGGATTCTTTCCCTATTGCACCGAAATACATCAAATTCAAACTTTTGGGTCAAGGATTTTACATCCAAGACCGCACCGCTTTAGGATTCTTTCCCTATCGCACCGAAATACATCAAATCAAATTCTCGGGGTTAAGGATTTTACATCCGAGATCGCATTGCTTTAGGATCATTTCCCTATCGCAATGAAATACATCAAAATCAAACTCTCGAGGTTAAGGATTTTACATCCAATACCGCATTACTCCGGGATCTTTCCTCATTGTAATGATCCAATCCAATCGATTCGATCTTCTTTTGAGATCGAGGATGTTACATCTAAAACCTCAAAATTCCAATTTTCATTTCAAATCAAATTCCTTCAAATTAATCTCGACAAACTTCAATCTAAATTAAAACTCCAAATTGAAATCTAAACTCACACATCATGACTTGAACATGAAACAAAATAAAGTCTAAATCGAAATTCTCCCAAATCATGTGATTTGGGATTCACCTCCTTTTCCTTTCCCCAGCGAGAGTTCAAGAATCTCCAGTTTCAAAGATATACGTGACACTCCCCAGCGGAAACTCTTCTACTTCGTCCTAAGTTTGTTACTTGGACATCTGTGTTGGTTTTGTTGATCGCTTCGGTCAACACCAATACGTGCGGTGTGCTCCGTCACTCACCACACCTATCGGGGGTCCATTTGTTGACCTCATTTTCGATGAGGTCTTCTCTTCTTCTCTTTAGTACTTAGGATCTAGCCTTAGGCTTTTCCTTCGACTATCTTAGAGGATTAGAATTGGGACCCACCTTTTAGAAATTCAAACCACTTCTAAACTCCCCGCAAACTCCACAAACTCGACTATAGACCCCTAATCACCTGTGAGGGTCGAAATCAAATGTGGAAGTTTAAAGGATGAGTTCCTATAGGACTCTTCGGCCTTAGGATCGCCTCGCGGTGGCTCGGTCCAGTGAAGGGTCGACTTGACACACACTACACCTACACACTACACTTCCACACACCTCCTAAAACTACACCCATACCCAACTTGACCTCCCGACTCATGTAGGTGATTCACATGGATGGTCCTTAACCCCTAAGCCCTCGGCTAAGAGGGTTAGGAACAACATAGCTGAATGCCTCAAATGAGTCCCTTCATGGCTCATATGGGCTTGATATGGCTTCATGGCTCAACCAAAATGACTTCTTTCCACTTACATCCACCCAATCTTCAATTTCCCAAATTTTCAATTTTTGACCCCCGGACCCTACACCCGCTAACCTACCCAAAACCCTCGAAACTACCCAAATTTCTCAAAAATTTCCAAATTACCCAAAATTCTCCAAAATCAATCCCAAACATTTCCACATCACTTAAATTGATCATCCATACCCAAAAATACCAAAAATTCCAAGAAAACCTCCCAATACCCTCCAAATACCCAAAATACCCCTCTTGACCCAAAAATCCAAAAATTCAGAAAATTCCCAGAAAATTCCAAAAAATCCCAAATATTCCCAATTTCATTTTGTCCAACTACACCATGGGCCAATTTTGTCAATTTACCCTACTTTTGTCAAAACCCCCAATTTGACCCATTTTAACCCTAGGTGAACCCAATGTCAAACCAAACCTACCCAATTGACCCAAATTCTGGTCCAATTCAATTCTAAACTTCAATTCAACATCCCCAACACCAATCTAGACCAAATCCAAGCTTAATTTGATTGACATTTGGATCCAATTTCACTTTTGGCCTTAAAGCCCAATTTGGACCCATGACCCAAACTTAACCCAAACTCACCCAATTCAACTCCAATTAACCCCAAATCTTTTCTAAACCTTCCTTAACATCCCCATAAAGAAAACACTAACATGATTTGCCCAAAAATTAGACCCAAATCCCACTCAAATTCAACCCAAAGCTAAAAGGCCCATTTTTGACCTAAACCCAAACCTAACCCAAATGAGCCCAAACCCCAAAATCAAAACCCAACCAAAGTCAAAACCTCTTTGAAACACTCCCATAAATATTTCTCAACATTAATTTTACATCAATTTCAACCCTAGCCCAACATTGGCCCAACTTGGCCCACTTGGACCCATATAGGCCCACTTACCAAATAAACCCAAATTCAAACCAATTCAACTCCAAATCACACCAAATTGACTCCAAGCCCTTCATAGAACATCCATAAACCAATTATGACATTTATTTGACAAGGCCTTTCACAAAATCTTTACCCAAATGCCCATCCTAAAATCAAAAAGCCCATTTCCCTTAAACTTTCCTAAAAGCCCACTCCCTTCAAATTCAAAAGCCCAAATTCATCCAAAGCCCACATGACACTTCCTTTCATCATCCATTTAATCAAAATCACCCCTAAGTTTCAAAATCATCAATTAAACCATTCCAAATCAAGCTTCATGCAAATTTTCACCAAAATATCCAAAATTCTTAAAACCCATTTTTATGAAATCGACCCAACCTTTTCCCAAGCCAAATGGAGCCATGGAGCCATGCACAAGCCATATGCAAGCCATGAGAGCCTCTTTACATGTCACCATGCCATTTTGGGCAAAAGGAGGAGACTCTTTCCTTAATTCCTAAAGGTGATTAACCACTCCCATGATTCCCCTTAACCATGCTTATGCCTAATCGTGCTTGGATGGTGACTTGACCCTACCGATTATGCTCGAGCCAAATCACTTTTCCCTCAGCCAAAACCAGGCCTTGGGTGGTGCACCTAGCCCAAATGGGTGGGTTGACCCATTTAGGTCCAAATTTAGCCATGCCCCCATTCCATCTAAATCAAACCCTTTACACATGGCCAATGCTAATTGATTGCACTAAGCTCCAGCCCCGACCTCCCCGACCAAGATGGTGACCAATGCCCGGCCGGCCGGCCACCGAGCCGCCGGAAAACACCATGGCCGAGAGCTCACATGTGAGCCAACATTGAAATTCTCCCTCGCCGAGCCGCCCCATGCCTAGTGGTCACCATGGCTGTTCTTCTCCTCACCGCAGCAAGCTCGATCCCAAGCCCTAACTCCCCCGGGAGGCCCTCCACCCTCTCCTATTTAAACTCCACCCTCTCGGCCATGAGTAGAGCTCGAAAACAAAACCTTAAGGAAACTCTGCCAAAATTGTTCCGTACTCCTCCCCATACACGCAGCACTTGATCCCCAAGTGAGATCCCCTCGCCATTTCTTCTCCGCGAGCTCAATTTCGTAGTCGAAATTCCACCCAAAACCAGGACACTTCTCCACAAGTGAGCCAATCCCCAAATTGATTGGTTCTACACCTTCACCGTACCAAGGGAAGGTGTCCACCAGCAAAAGCCCCATCTCCGAGCCACCCAGCTTGCTCCAGCCTCCAAGCTTTGTGATCGGGCTTGGTCGAAATCACATCTAGACAATTCACTGCACTCGCAGAGACTTCATCCGGAGCTTGCCGGGATCCAATCGAAGGTGCAACAACTCTCGGATCGAAGCCACACTTCTCCGAGCAAAGGTATGAACTAATTCTTCATCCCGAGCTTCCGGAGATTCTCCATTTCAAATGCCTTAATTTCAATGCATGATAACCGTATAGATGTGTTCGTCTCTTCAAGACGAATCCATAGAGCATAAGAACATAAAAATCCGTCGAGTATCGAGTGAGATCTTAGTGGATTTAGTGTGGACGGCTCTCGGGTGAGGACGCTCGGGGACGATGAACGGATGCCGTCCATTTAATACACGCGCGGACGGACGGCTCGGATGGCGTCGGACCGAGAGACGGCACGAGAACCGCGGGGCCCGGCCGCCGACTCGGATGGCGGCGTCGAATGGGAGCGCGACGCGTGTGAGTTCGGAGATGCCGAGGATGCGCTGGCGCCGCGTGGATAAATAGAAAAATAGGGTATTTTTCTATTTATTTAGTTCCCTAAACTTGGAAAATTCATAACTTTGTGTAGGAAAATCAAAAAAATAAAAGAAAAATACCCTCTTGCTCAGTGGAACGTAGGAGAATAATGTGGAAAAGAAATCATTTAATTTCATCAAGTATTTTATTTTTAGTAATTTATTTACTCTCTCGCATACATTTAATTCTCCATACATGTATACAATTCACCATGGCATGAGACCATAGGGCTTTTGAAGCCTCCGAATTTGGGAACATTCCCCGAATTTTCCAAAGTCGGAGGTCATCCCTATGAAAAGTTATTTATTTTTCAAATGCATGTCACTGTTTTGAGTATTTTAATTCCAATAAATAGCATGTTGTGAAATAAATTCTAGGAAAATTTGGTGATGTTCCTTATGACCAGAGAACCCTAGGAAAAATAGGTTTTGAGTTAGTTCATTTTAAATAACCCTAATTGGCTTAAACACTCAAAATAGGTCTCTAATTAATTAGAGTTAACCATAGATCAAATTGACTTGAAATCAATTCTTCACTGACCTTTAGGATCAGAGGAACCCACCATAAAAATTTGAGGTCAATTGACTTGGTTAGCCCTACTAATTGGGTTGATTAAGCCATTTAGTCATTTTAAACTTTAAAAATTCATAACTTTCAAAATACCTTTCAAAAATTCACCAAATTGGTTTTAGAGCCTCTCTGATATCAGGGGAATTTAAGAAAATTAAAACTTCAATTTTCTAAAAAAGTTGATTTTTAATATTATTTTAATATTTTTAATAATTAAAAAATAATAAAAATCACAAAAATAATAAAATTCACCAAAATGTCACATTTTGAATTTTAATCACTTAGGAATAAACCCCATGTTTTTCTTAGGCCTATTTAGTGAGATATTAATTTTTAAAGCTCTAGGGTAATTTTAAAAATTAAAAAATGTATTTTCTAGCATTTTCACTAAAATAATTATAATAAATCATATAAAAATCAGAAAATTGCAAAATTTGATTCTCTGATTTCTTTGATATCAGAGAGATTTTTGAAAAATATAAAATTCATTTTTCAACATTTATTTTATTTTTAAATTAATTAACACTCTAAAACTTAAAATAATTGTAATAAAAATAATATAATTCAAAAAATCACCAAAATTAGTCCAAGTGGTCCTCTGGTCATTAGTGAATGTCCCCTAATTTTCTTAAGGACAGAAACTTTCCCTTGGTCATGTTATCAAATTTTCCTTGAAAATCTCTATTTTCTACTAAAAATAATTATATAAATAAATTAAATACAGAAAAATCACATTTTCTCCTCTCATGTCTTTATTGACATATGAGTGAAGTCACATAAAAAATTTCAAGTTCATTTGAGTTCAATTTAGTGAGTTATGAAATTATTAAGCTTAAAGGGCAAAATGGTAATTAAAACTTTAACCCTTAATTAAAACTTTAGGTTTAATAAAAAAATTAACAAGTAAAATATTTGATCCTAATCTGATTTGGATGATTGAAACTTAAATAATTAAAGGGTAGAAACCCATTAAGCAATTTAAAATGATTAAACTTTAATTAAATAATTGATTAAATTTGGAAGAATAATAAAATTGGAATTATTAAAATAGGGATATTATTAGGAAGAGATTCATTCTTTAATTTAAAAATCCCTAAATTAATCATTTCATTAATGTTTAATTCTTAATCAAAATGATAATTCAAATTTAAAACATTGAAAGACTTAATCATTAAACTAAAATTAAATAATTGAACTCTTTAATTAAAATTAAAATGAATAAAATTAAATTAAATTAAATTAAAAAATTAAATTAAATTAAATTAAATCAAATTAAAAATTAAATTAAAATTAAATCAAATTAAAAATTAAATTAAAAAATTAAATTAAATTAAGAATTAAATTAAATTAAATTAAATTGAAAAATTAAATTAAATTAAATTAAATTAAATTAAATCAAATTAAATTAAAAATTAAATTAAATCAAATTAATTCAATGTAACATCAAATCAAACTAAATTGAATTAAATTGAATTAAATTAAATTAAATTAAATTAAATTGAATTAAGTTGAATTAAATAACATCATCTAAGACATAAAGAACTCAAAAATAAATCTAAGATAACTTGAACACTATTCCAAACTTCAATCATTAAATTAAGCTAAATCACAAACCATTTGAACACCAATTTACCCTCAAGAGCTTTAGTTATCATAACTCCTAAAACAGAATATAAAATGAAATGTTACTTCACTTATAGGACATTCAAATATCCTAGTTCACTGAGCAAGTTAACAAAACTTGAAAACCTCGGACGATCGATTCATTTACACAATTAAATTCATTTGGACTTAAAACAATCCTAGAAATATTGAAAAGATGTTTAGGATTCTTCTTAAGCACTTCCTCAATATGATAGGATATTTATAAGAACAATTGAACTTAATTGTTCTTTGATGAAGAAAATCGTCTTCAAACCAAAAACACAAAGAACCTATACGTCATAGGAAATGACTAGCTATAGGATTAGGAATTTGGTAGAAAACCATAACCCTTTCCCTTAGCTTTACCTAGGAACTTGCTTAAATATTCTAACCGTGTTTTAAGTGCAGCTTGGGATGACGGGAAGACCCTCCAGTGTACGCTTTTATTTTATTGCGATTTACTTTACGACAACTTATTTAATTGCATCGCACTTATTTTTCTTGCATGATAAACAACAGTTGCATGAAAACCTACACCTTTAGGACATAAACCAAAACTCGAAACCCATAACTAAATTAAAAGACACTACAAGATAAAATTCACCTCCACAACATTTCAAAATATAAGACAACTCAAAATTTAATCACAAACGAACACAAAACTACAACTACAACTAAATTAAAACGTCTTGTTGGATGATCGGGAATACCTCTGATGATGTAACCTACATGTTGCTAACGAGATTTCCCACTGTCTAAATGAAAGTGTGGAACTCATTCAATTGAGTTTAGCAAATTCATCTAGACTAAGTGAATCCGATAAAAATAATGATGCCGGAAGGATGGAACCGTGGGATCTTAACCGGTGTTGTTATAATCAACTTTAAGATTTGTTTTAATTAAAACACAAAAATACTTGGAAATTAAGACTTCTCTAAACCAAAACACTTTTCTCATCTCCTGATTTATGATTTCTAAAACTAAACCTCTGCAACAACAAGGAGCTCGGAGCATGGTGGGCAGCACGGCCATCGTCGTCGCAAAAACTTGAACCTACTTCAGCAAAACTTTCCTAGAATTAAACAACAAAGACATAGGACTTCGAGGTAGTTTGCCTAGTGCAACATAAATCCTCAACTCTTCGTTAGGCATTTTGCATTGCAAATTAAGCCCTAATCGGTCTTAGGATTCCGAGGTAGTCGTTCGATACGACATAAACCCTCACATCTTCCAGTGCAATTTGTATGATTCTATCATATAAATATAAACCCTAATTAACTAAAATTGGCAAGATTAAAATACTAAATAAACATTAGGACTTTCCTAAATCCAAGCCAAACAATAGGGTAGTCGGGAAATTATCGAAGTTCACTTCGAATCCGTAATTTCTCCTACTTTTCTTCCTTTGAATTCCCAAAATAAAATGCTCCAAACTTGATACATTCCCTATTGAGATTTCCAAAATTCAATTCTTTGAAAACTTAAACTTTGAAATTCTTGAGAGCAGAATTATTGATTATTATCGAGAGTTTTCTTAGGTGATTCCCGTCACTTAAGATGTAATTAACTATAGGGGCTTGCCCTTATAGGGAATTTTAAAGAACCCAGATAATATAAACCCTGCTTAATTCATTTATATTAAGCAGGGGAATTTGTCGGCTTATAAAATTGGTTCGCAGACCAAACGGATGTCACAAATCTTCTAGTTTATTTAACCGAGCCCCACCATCAAGCAGTGTGTCTATCCTTAGGGATAGATGCATGGTTTGTGGTGCGGTGCTCGTTTATGTAAACTATTCGGGATGTGAGATCGGTTTGATTTCATATCTTAAAATCTTCAAACTTAAAATTATTTTCAAAATCAAATGTTATCTTTTAAACTATATATTTAAATTAAATTTAAAATATAAAAAATTCGCCGACAATTTCTGTAGGCGACTCCCTTTTCAAAATAAAACATACAACCTAAAAATATGCCGACACTCACATGTTACACTACCTTGCCACACCACTACACCCTTCACATTTCCTCACATTACTTCACTACTTTACTTTGCTTCTTTACATCCATTACATGATAATCCTTAGCACCACGATTGCAAGGATTTGAAACTTTTTTACATCACACACATTACATGATAATCCTTAGCACCACGATTGCAATGATTTGACACTTTTTTACGTCACACACATTACATGATAATCTTTAACACCACGATTGCAAGGATTTGACACTTTTTTACATCACATACATACATGGTAATCCTTAGCACCATGATTGCAAGGATTTGACACCTTTTTACATTACACACCTTACATGATAATCCTTAATAACAAAATTGCAAGGATTTGACACCTCTTGCTCTACACTACATGATAACCTCCTACACCACAATTGTGGAGGTTTGACACCTTTTGTTGCACACACTTTGCAGCTAACCCTCGCACCATGCTGGGGAGGGATTTAGCTTATTTACTTCACATGTTTGGCTGTCACTCCTTTGTACCATGATTGGGAGAGGATTAGCTACTTTGACATGTTTTCTGTTTACTTTGATTTTGAGAAAATAACTTACCTCCTTTCCGATATTATGTTAGGTGGATTATTTTCTCCTCTTTCTTTTCCTTGGCCTCTTGTCCTTTGTTTTTTCACCTTGTTTCTAGGCTCAATTTACGTGCTTATGTAGGACACATAAGTGCGCATGTATAGCTCTTTGCTATATGTGGGGCCATCAAGCAAGGTTGTAAGTGCGGTGGTTGAGAGGGGATAATAATAGAATTGCAATAGAGAACCGACCCGAGAGAATCACAGAATAGTATCTCTTGACTCAGAGACCCTGGAGAGGGTAGAGAAAGGAAATTACCGATACTATTCACCCGCCCTTGAGGTTTCTACCGCCGGCGGTCTAAAGATGTTAGCAGTCCTAGTTCGATTAGGGTAGTCAACCTGTGGATCAAATTACTTTACAAAAGATACACATACATATTTTTCAAAAAAAATACAAATTTACCTCTACCACAAAACAGCCTACTTACCTACAGTTTTTTACCTGCATGCAAATCCATACTGAAATGCATGAAAATTCACAAAGGTCCACGGTTGGCTACTCGAGTTGGGTTAGCTCTGTCTTATGCAGAAAGTCGGTCTAGTAGTCAGTACCTAAGGTAGGACATATAGCACAGCTTTGAGTCCTCTGCGCCATCGCGCTTACGGTCCTCTTGGACTTGTAGTCCTCTGTTTTCTGTGTTTTTTTTTCTTTTTTTCCTACGTTGATTTCTGCAGATTTTCTACAAATTTCCTTTATGGATTTGCTTTCCTGGATTTCCTATGAGACATTATCTTTTTTTAGACTTTTTGGTTTCCCTTGTTATTCCCTTTTGGTCTGCTGCCCGTGTTTTACACTTTGCCTCTTTTGACACACACTGCATCACATACACACATCTATTTGTTAGTATTTCGTGCTTTACTTTTAGTACGTGTACTTGGCTTTCTTATTATCCTTTTTAGTACATACATACCTGCTTGTTTCAGTTTGCTTACTTTACATTACTGCACACATATCTGCTTGTTTCAGTTTACCCGCTTTACTTTTTAGTACACATACCTGCTTGGGACAGTTTCCTACTTTACTCTTCAGTACATATACATGTTTAGTTTAGCTCACTTACTTTACATTACAACATATATATACCTACTTGGGATGACACAATTCAAATTACCTCATAAAATTTTAAAATATAAGACAACTCAAGATTTAATCACAAATAAAATAAAACTGCAACTTCAACTAAATTAAATCACCCCTTTGGATGAACGAGAGTTCCTTGGACGACCCAACCTATGTGTTGCTGATAAGGTCTCCCACGGTCTGAATGAAAGTACAGAATTCATTAAGTTGTATTTAGTAAATTCATCCAGACTAAGGGAATCCGATCAAATAATGCAACCGGAACGAGGAAGCCGTGGGGTCCTAACCGGTGGCATTACAATCAACTTTAACATTTGTTTAAATAAAACACTAAGCCACCTCAAATTTCAACATTCTATAACACACTATTTCTCTTACCCCCTACATTTGTCACCTCTAAAACTGAAACTTCTGCAACAACAACAAGGAGCCCATGGCAACACACCGAGGACAACACGATCAAGGATGTGGAAGGACATTTTCGAGAGAGAAAACAACGAGTCTACAACAGCAACCTTCCTTTCTTAGAAATAAACAACAAACATTAGGGTCTCGAGGTAGTTGCCTAGTGCAGCATAAACCCTCACCTTCCCTGTTAGGCTTTTGCACCTGGTGCACTACAAGCCCTAACTCGTCTAGGTTTCCGAGGTTGTCATTATGATACGACATAAATCATCAAATCTTCTAGGCTATTCACATGATCGACATCAAGTAAATGTAAGTCCTACTTAATTAAAATTGGCAGGATGAAACATAAACTAAATCTTTTCCTAAATTGAGCCAAACAATAGGATAGCTTGGGAAGTCACCGAGAATCTTCTCGGATCCGTACCTTCTCCTAGTCCTTCCTACTTTGTATTCTACAACAACTCTTTCTCAAAACTTGACACTACTCATCTATTGGATTTCAACAATCACATATCGTTGAAGAGAACCTTAGGCTTTTGAAGTCGTAAGAATATTTTTTCTGATTTATATCGAAAGTTTTCTTAGGTAATCCCAATTATCTATGATGTAATTAACTATAGAGGCTTGCCTTTGTAGGAATCTCAAACGACCTCAGATTAATATAAACCCATTTAATTCTCTTTTGTATTAAATGGGGGAACCTGTCGGCTAATACACAGGTTTCACAGACCAAACGGATGTCATTTACTTCTTTAGTTTATTTGATCGAGCCTCATCCTCAAATTTTGTGTTTATCCTTCGGGATAGATACAAGGTTTGAGGTATAGTGCTCTTTCATTTGAAATTCAGAAAATATGAGATCAGTTTGACTTCATATTTTTCTAAACTAAATTTATAATTAAATTAAAACTGTCATTCTAAAGCGGGCGACGGGATTTCGATTCCGGCGACCGACAGCTTTTAGTGGGCAACCCTAACCAAAACTTAGATAAACTTTTTATATGCCAACAGTGAGGAACCAATTTTTGATTTGGCCCTTAAATCCTCAAGCTTCTCCTTTCTTTTCACATACTATTTTTCATTTTTCTTTTCTTTTCTTTTCTTTTCTTTGCTTTTCTTTTCTTTTCTTTTCTCTTTCTCTTTTTTTTTATTTTATTTATAAGGCAAGGATTACTATATCTGGATAGGTCTTTAATAATTTTGAATTCCACCCTTCCTTTCCTAAAGCATAAGGTAGATATATATATTTAACTCAAAAATATGATAAAAGTTTTGAAAATTATTTTCAATAAAAGAAATTTAAATATTAAAAATAAAATTCTAATCCTTTTATTTTTCCAAAAATACAACTTTTCCTACTACGTATACACACAAAATATTTATCATTTCTTCACTAAGAATTTTTAACTTTAAAATTTTCATCCTTTCTATAGATTTTAACTAAATTTTCTTACTTATTTCTATATTCAAAAATTCACTTCCCTAATATAACTTCATACACATAATTATTTTTCAATCAAAATTAAATTTTTTAGTATATTTAAGAACAAAATAAACTGTTTTGAAATTTTTCATTCCCACCTCAACTTTAAAATTTTTGTTACGATAAAAACATTTAAGCATAACAAGCGTATACATGGGTAGGAATTGAAAACTAAAAATATCTTACTTGGCAGAATTTTATATCTTAATTGCTATGTATTGAAATATATGAATAAAATAACTAGATCATTTTTTGTTCCTTTCATTTTAAAAAGAAATTCAAAAGACTTTAAAAGTAGTTGAGAAAATAAAAGCAAATTCACAATACACTTAATCGAAATCCCAAAATTTAAACATAAATATGGTAGTAAATTGAAAATTTTAGTATGAAATTTTTCGTAGTGAATGTTAATAAAGGTTTTAAACCTCTTAATAGTTTCACTAAGTTCTTTAACTAATAAACAAAATACACTAAAAATTCACTAACACATAACAAATACAAAGGCACAACATCCACAAATAACATAAAAACATACTATAGTAGCTTACTAACTATTACATCAATAAAGTTCACATAACAACCATACTAAAAATTTCACAACATCAAACAAACTACCAAGTCCAACATAAAACAAAACATAACAATCCACAACACATATAAACTATAAATCTTAATTCTCATCTTTTTCATTATCATCATCCCCTTCATTCCAAGTACGGGTAGGCTCATATGGGGTAAAGTATGGATGAGTGGGTAGCACGACGCTATAATCACCTCTGATCAATTTATCCATGTAATCGTGTAATTCATCTCCCATATCACTAGTACTTGAAGATAATCCCCAATATGATCTACTTTTTCCTCTTATATCATGCACTATATCCGTAGTATAATTGATATTATCTTTCATTTTCTTTAAAAGCTCAGTCTCGCAAATTAGAAAACCGACCTGACAGTTCTCGAGATGTGGAAGCCCCCGTATGTAGAAGCAACAGAAGCATATGCACCGGAAGCCCTAGAGAATCCTCCTTCTCCAAACCCAAAAAGTGAATGCTCAAATATAGGTCTTTACATTCATACTCGGTAATAAGCTTAAAGAGGCCGAAGGACCTCTTCCTAATTTTCGCCCTAACACCGCCCGCCACAGAATGCCTAATGGCAGGAAGCAACCATACCGCAACAGCCTGCATACATCCACCACAATCATAACAATCTTCCCAATGTCTATTGCTTTCCCCTGCTAAACACAGCAGCTCAGTGTAGCTCTGTCTCTTATCACCTCACTCAGATGATTTGTAGGAAGCAACTTGGATGATATGAAATAATGTCAAGGCTTAAAGCTGGCATTCATCTTTGAAGCAGGGAATTTTACTCTTCTCTCATTAGTGATTTTCCATAATCCCCTTCCATCAATCAAAGTAAAAATAATTTCATCCAATTCTTCCTCTGTAGGATTATAATTCAAATAGAAACAAAATGTAGAAGGCGACAATAGGTAAAACTCATTTATTACCTCGAGAGTAAAATGTACCAACTATCCTCAAACCAACAAAAAGTTCTCTTCTAACTCCGAGAGATTTACATAGAACTCTCGAACAACAGAAGTAACTGCTACTGTCGTGAAACAACAAAATCTGTCACAAAGGCGTCTCACTATCTTATCTTCTATCACTCCACCCGGCTGACAAAACCCGCTTTAATCACCATTTGAGATTATCACGCTTGCATATATCGATCTTGAGCCTTGGAGCTTACAAACTTGTCTGAATCAAAAGTGGACTTCGACTTGCTCCCCTTTGGTGCTATTTCTATAATGTGTATAAAAATGACTATAAATCCCATAATCAACTTAAAATCACTAAACTTAACTTCCAAATGCTTAAACTACTAAAACCAAGTAATTTCAAAAGCTTTTTCTAAAATTTTCATCATGAATAGTGATTTTCAGATTTCTCCAAACTGCACTCAAACTATATGGTGAAAATAAAAAATTTCTACTTGGGAGTAGTGCTCTTACCTCAAGAAGATTAAATCTAGCAAATTCCACTTGAAATGGCTCAAAAATAGCAAAACTTGGTGATGCCCTTGCCTCCAATGTGGCAAACGCCGAAGGTAGAAGACAATGGCGTGAAAATTTTATGATTTTTTGGGTTTTTAAAAGCTAAAAAACGAATTTCGTGAACCAACGTCTAAATGTGAAAGTAGGACGCTTAGCCTTTGGAAAGTGATGCATCAACGCAACTCTATAGAATTAGAGGCTAACTGGAGTTGTAGTCAAAAGGTGACAAAACGGTAAAAAATGGGCTATGATTTCTAATCTTTACCAGACAAATCTTTTGCTTCAGCGCCATCATAGCCTTCGTCCTCCTCTTACTCGGCGTGGGCACTCTTATTCTTCTCCACATCTTGATCATTGGCAGGGCTTGCCGGCGGCTCAGAAGTCTTGTTAATAGCGGCGAAGGACTCGTACATACCGGCGACGGGCTCTCTGTCGAAGAACTAGAGAAAATTCCCGGCTTTGAATTTTCGACGCCGGAAGAGAAAGGTGGCGCCATCTACTGTGCGGTTTGCTTGGAAAGTTTCGAGATGGGAGATCGATGCCGGCTGTTGCCTGCTTGCAATCACAGCTTCCACGCTCGTTGTGTGGATTGTTGGCTGGTCAGAAGCACGACCTGTCCAATTTGCAGGTCCAGCCAGGTCACCGGAGGGGCTGGCGATGAAGCGGTGCTAAGTTCTAATTAATTTTCTTGTTGAATATTCCTAGTCGTATAATTTGTTGGATATTTATTATTGCACCGTTGAAATTAGAGAAATACTGACCATTTTTTCTTTTGTACTTAATATGTCATGTATATTTAAATAAATCATGGTTGATATCAATATGACTTTTTATGAGCCTTTGTATTTTATTGAATTATATTTTTCAGTTCTTGCTTAGTTTATTAGTTTTGTTTTTATAATCATAATTATCGCAATCAAAATGATCAAGTCAACATCATACTTTCAATCGAATCCCGTGAACCGGTGAATTTAGTAAATATGGAATAGATGCTTCACAAATAAAAATAAAATAAAATAAATAAAATAAAATAAAAAGAAAATAAAAACGGTGTGATGATACCTTCCTTAGTGGTTTCGAGTAAGAGAGGAGCAGAGGGAGGAAATAAAATGAGAGTTTCGCATCTGCGGTAGTTTTCACAATCTGTGGAGCATATGGCTCAATTATGTCTGTGAATACAGGGTTCGGTGATGAAGGGAAAGGTTTTGGACAAAACTAGGCATGCGAGGGGGGTTTCAGGGAAAGAGCAATGGAGGTGAGGGTTTGGCTGAGAGGAGCAACGGAGACGAGGGCTTCGTAGCAGTAACGTAGGTGATGGTTTTCATTAATTTTATTCAAGTTAAATTTTCTTAATTTAATTTTATTGAAGTTCATTTCATTAATTTAATTGACTAATAATTAATAATTAATTAAACTATTATCAGATTAATTATAATTAAATAAATTTATTTATCATTAAATTATTTATTAATAAAAAATAAAAATAATTCATGTATTCATCCCATAAATTTATAAGTAATTATTAATAAATATAATTAATAATTAATTAATTATTCTCTTATAAATATTAAATTTCTATTTAATAATTATTTTATAAAAAAGTATAAAATAAATATTTAATTGTTAATTAACATAATTTGAAATTTAATATTAATTTGATCATAGCTAGTTTGCCTATTTTGGAATATTTTAAGAATTTGATTTTACATGTTTTATTGAATTATATTATGATTTGTTGTTAAAGTCAAACACCACAAAAAATTTTTTAAATCCTGACACAAATTGCCAAACAGTTACGCAAGATTTAACAGAATTTATGAAATTCATTACCAAACAGTTTTTGAGACTTTACCCATTCAGAATTTACTAAATTTGGATTTACTAGATTTATTAAATCTTACTTACATAAATCTCATCCATTCCTATACAATCTCTTATAATTAATTACACTCAAATGAGGTAAGCCGTTATGAACACCCTCAATTAAAAACAATAACTCTCAAGTTTTTATAGATTTCAATGTTTAATTTTCAAATTTGATCATTTGGAGTATTTAATTGGGATTTGCTCAAATTTGATCATTTGAAGGGATATTATTTAATATTGCATCCTATCAATTTTATTACTTAGGGCTTACATCTATATGATATCGATCATACAAATAACCTAGAAGATATGAAGGTTTAGATCGTACCAGACAATGACCTCTAAATCTTAGAATGAGTTAGGGCTCATGTTGTACAACAGGGGTATACAAATGCATAAAGATTAGTTGAGAACTTATGTCGCACTACGTAGACCACCTCGAAGTCCTATGGCCTGTTGTTTAATTCTAATAAAATAGTTGTTGTTGTAAAAGGTTTCAAGTTTGAAATGTAAAGTTCAAGAAAGTCTTAATAGTGAATCCCTTGAGGAGAAGTGCTATCGGGCTGTGAATGCTTTTAAGTAAAATGCCGACCGCGTGTTGTTCTTGCAGTTGTGGTTCACACTTCATGCTTAAGTTCCTCCATCGAAGTATGTAATCCACCAAAGTTTCATTCGGCTTTTGTTTCTCTACCACTAAATCACCTATAGTGATGTGGTGCCGAGCTCCGCGAATCGCTCGATGAAGAGGTTCTCTAGCTCGAGAACGTCTTCACCGAACCATTTGGTACTCCGCATACCGCCGAAGGCGATCCCCGACGCGACCGCCGACGAACCGTCGGAAGAGTAATGCATCGCTCCCACCGGCATTGCAACAACCGGCACGAAAGTGTGCCACATGCCGTCGGGGTTCCCTGCTCCATCGAAGGTCTCGAACGTAGGTGGTACGAAGCCTTTCGGTATTGGACGACGTCGAATTCTTCCGGTAAGGTCTACCCGTCCGAATGGATGTCCCGCTCTTCGATTGTGCTAAGGCTTCTCGCACCCGCCGTTCCACCAAGTTCTTGATATCCTTTTCGTGGATCATACTTTGTATTGCATCCTTCTTTAACTGATCATCTCCGTTGACGGATGTAATCTCCTTTCCTCCGTCTACAATGTGAATGACTTCCGGGGGTGTTTCCCTTTGTGGTTGTACTTGACTCTGGAGAGTGGCTAGAGCTACGCCCATCTCTTCCATCCTTTTCGACATCCGGGCGATCGTATCATCCTTCTCTTGAAGCCGCCTCCTCATTACTTCGGCTCCTCTCTTCGCGGCCGCAGGAGCACCTTGCGAAGCCGATGAAGCTCGTGTTTCTACCATGTTGATTTCTCGCGTATTCGTTGTTCATGAATTCGATGAATCAATCTCGTCCCCGAACTTTTCTTCTCTTCTTTTGCCAATCGTCGGATGTCGGTTCTCAACTTTTCCATGGCATCTTCTAGCGGGGCTTTCGTGTGTCTTCGTGGTTGCCGTGCGATAGCCGCCGGGTCCCCTTCTCACGAGTCCCCTTCATCGCGGTAGCACTTTCTTCGCATTCAAGTCTCCCGGCGAGACTTTCTTCTCGGCCGTCGTTTTAATCTCAATCGCCCGATAGAGGGACGCCATACCATCCTTCTAACGGCAGAAGGTCTAGGACCGCATGGTCCGTCGGCCAAATGCTGGAAGGTGGTATCCTCCCTAATCCGTAATCCCGAGACGACAACGGGCGGACTAGCCTTCATTCTTTTACTTGGCTTTTCCGTCATGACGGCGGGTTCTACTCGGGGCCCAAGACGGGATTCGATCGGCACCCGCCCTATCCTTCGTAGAATTTCCGATACGGGGCGCTTTTCCTTCTTTGCTAACTTTTCTACCAAAGTTTGCAATCGAGCAAACGGCGTAGTTCTAGTTCTTTTCTTGCGGCTATCGTTGTAATATGCGGTCTGTGGTAATGTGGCAACGAATCTTGCGAATATTTTCTTCATCTTCGCGGCGGAGAGGGATGAAACCCGCTTCCTCCCAAGAGTGGTATGTATTCGAGCAATGCGTGTATATTCCGGCAGTGGTGTATATCTTGGCAGTTCGGAATTTCCTCTAGGAAAGCAATTTCAGCAGCTTCCGGCTTCTTTAGCGATCCTTCGCTTCGTTTCTTCTTTGGGTCCTCGTCGCTGACGGAATCTTTGAACCGGACCCGATTTCGAAAACGAAGGTCTTACAGAAGATCCGTACCCTCCACGGTAACAGTGTCCATCATAATTCGGATTTCTTTCCCCTTTGATTTGGCAAAAGTCGGGGTAGGTGCGAAACAACTAAACCAACGGGGGTAGAGATAACGATCCTTCTATGGACATCAGTATTCCTCTTAGTCGAGATCCTTCGCGAGGAGGAAATTCTTGGGTCGACCTAAGGCCGAACTCGAGCGACGGCTCTTCAGCTTCGTATACCTTGTTCATCGATGCAAAGAGGGAGACGTCGGTGATCTTGACGTTCGTGTTTTCAAATCCTCGTCCAAATCGGATGATTCCATTGTCGGGCAGCTCATCCTTATAGACGCCGAAGTCCAGTCCATTGGTGAAAGAGAAAATCGGCTCGGGGCTTCCATTTCGCGAGGTAGATTCCGGTTGTCGGTCCCAAGTTATGCTTCTTTTCTTTAGGACGAAAAGAAAGGAATTGAAAAGAGTCCGAACTCATTCTTGTTCATGTATTTATAAGAAGGAATCACTTATTAAAAGAATCACTTATTAGAGGGTTTGTTTATTTAGAACGGAGTGTTCAAAGGTGTAGAGAAGGTAAGGAATCTGAATCGGAGTTGGAAAAGAGAAGAGAGTCTTAAGCAAGACTTCTCGACTCGAAGGATCACTCCTAAACTAACACCTATCGGGGGTCCACCCCACCTCGTAAATGAGGTAAAAGGATCTCGGAACCTCTCTCGTTTAGGGGTGTCTAAACAAGTGGCTCCTAAATCCGAGAAAATGTTGGTTATACTTGTTCAAGGTAGAAATGAACATATTATCCCAACGGAAAGAAGGGTAGTTTGATCTATAAGGGACATGGATGCACTACCGATTTTTGAGAGCAGAATTATTTGATTAAAATGGAGAGAGGAACTATTCCCCAGCGGAGTCGCCAGAAATATGTCGGCATTTTTTTAGGTTATGTGTTGTATTTTGAAAAGGGGGTCGCCTACAGAAATATGTCGTCGTATTTTAAATTTAATTTAAATATATATATGGTTTAGAAAGTACTATTTGATTTTGAAAATAATTTTAAATTTGAAGATTTTAAGATATGAAATCAAACCGATCTCACATCCCGAATAGTTTATATAAACGAGCACCGCACCACAAACCGTGTATCTATCCTGAAGAATAGACACACTGCTTGATGATGGGGCTCGATTAAATAAACTAGGAGATTTGTGACATCCGTTTGGTCTGCGAACCAATTTTATAAGCCGACAAATTCCCTCGTTTAATATGAAAACATTAAACGAGGTTTATATTACCTGGGTTCTTAAAGTTCCCTATAAGGGCAAGCCCCTATAGTTAATTACATCTTAAGTGACGGGAATCACCTAAGAAAACTCTCGATAATAATCAATAATTCTGCTCTCAAGAATTTCAAAGTTTAAGTTTTCAAAGGACTGAAATTTGGAATTTCAATAAAGAATGGATCAAGTTTGGAACATTTTATTTTAAGAATTCAAAGGAAGAAAAGTAGGAGAAATTACGGATTCGAAGTGAACTTCGATAATCTCCCGACTATCCTATTGTTTGGCTTGGATTTAGGAAAGTCCTAATGTTTATTTAATGTTTTAATCTTGCCAATTTTAATTAATTAGGGCTTATATTTATATGATAGAATCATACAAATAACTCTGGAAGATATGAGGGTTTATGTCGTATCGGACGACTACCTCGGAATCCTAAGACCGGTTAGGGCTTAATTTGCAATGCAAATGCCTAACGAAGAGTTGAGGATTTATGTTGCACTAGGAAAACTACCTCGAAGTCCTATGGCTTTGTTGTTTAAATTCTAAGAATGTTTTGCTGAAGTAGGTTCAAGTTTTGCTGACGACGATGGTCGTGCTGCCCACCATGCTCCGAGCTCCTTGTTGTTGCAGAGGTTTAGTTTTAGAAGTCATAAATCAGGAGATGAGACAAGTGTTTGGTTTTAAAGAAGTCTTAATTTCCAAGTGTTCTTTATGTTTTAATTAAAACAGATCTTAAAGTTGATTATAACGACACCGGTTAAGATCCCACGGTTCCATCCTTCCGGCATCATTATTTTTATCGGATTCACTTAGTCCAGATGAATTTGCTAAACTCAACTGAATGAGTTCCACACTTTCATTTAGACCGTGGGAAATCCCGTTAGCAACACGTAGGTTACATCATCCGAGGTATTCCCGATCATCCAACAAGACGTTTTAATTTAGTTGTAATTGTAGTTTTGTGTTCTGTTTGTGATTAAATTTTGAGTTGTTTTATATTTTGAAATGTTGTGGAGGTGAATTTTATCTTGTAGTGTCTTTTAATTTAGTTATGGTTTCAGTTTTGGTTTCTGTCCTAAAGGTGTAGGTTTTCATGCAACTGTTGTTTATCATGCAAGAAAAGTAAGTGCGATGCGATTAAATAAATTGCAAGAAAGTAAATTGCAATAAAAATAAAAGCGTACCTGGAGGGTCTTCTCGTCATCCCAAGCTGCACTTAAAACACAGTTAGAATATTTAAGCAAGTTCCTAGGTAAAGCTAAGGTAAGGGTTATGGTTTTCTACCAAATTCCTAATCCTATAGCTAGTCATTTCTTATGACGTCTAGGTTCTTTGTGTTTTTGGTTTGAAGACGATTTTCTTCATCAAAGAACAATTAAGTTCAATTGTTCTTATAAACATCCTATCATATCGAGGAAGTGCTTAAGGAGAATCTTAAACATCTTTTCAATACTTCTAGGATTGTTTTAAGTCCAAATGAATTTAATTGTGTAAATAAATCGATCGTCTAAGGTTTTCAAGTTTTGTTAACTTGCTCAGTGAACTAGGACATTTGAATATCCTTATAAGTGAAGTGTCACTTCATTTGATATTCCATTTAGGAGTCATGGTAATAAAAGTTCCTAAGGGCAAAATGACATTTAATGATTTGTGATTCAAATTTAAGTTCAAATTAATGATTTAAGTTTGGAATAGTGTTCAAGTTATTTTAGGTTTATTTCTTAAGTGATGTTATTTAATTCAACTTAATTTAATTTAATTTAATTTTAATTTAATTTAATTCAATTCAATTTAATTTGATTTAATTTAATTCAATTTAGTTTGATTTGATTTAATTTTTAATTTAATTTAATTTAATCTAATTTAATTTAATTTTATTTTATTTAATTTATTTAATTTAATTTTATTTAATTTAATTTAATTTAGTTTTGTTTATTTAATTTAATTTATTTAATTCATTTAATTTAATTTAATTTGTTTATTTAATTTAATTTAATTTAATTTAATTTAATTTATTTAATTTATTTAATTTAATTTAATTTAATTTTTAATCTTAATTTAATTTAATATAATTTTAATGGAAATTTTGAAAGAGTTTAATGATTTAATTTTTGTTTAATGATTAAGTCTTTTAATATTTTAAATTTGAGTTATCATTTTAATTAAGAGTTGAATATTAATGAGATGATTAATTTAGGGACTTTTAAATTAAAGAATAAATCTCTTCCTAATAATATCCCTATTTTTATAATTCCAATTTTATTATTCTTCCAAATTTAATCAATTATTTAATTAAAGTTTAATCATTTTAAATTGCTCAATGGGTTTCTACCCTTTAATTATTTAAATTTCAATCATCCAAATCAGATTAGGATCAAACATTTTACTTGTTAATTTTTTTATTAAACCTAAAGTTTTAATTAAGGGTTAAAATTTAATTAAATTTTGCCCTTTAAGCCTAATAATTTCATAACTCACTAAATTGAACTCAAATGAACTTGAAATTTTTATGTGACTTCACTCATATGTCAATAAAGACATGAGAGGAGAAAATGTGATTTTTCTGTATTTAATTTATTTATATAATTATTTTTAGTAGAAAATAGAGATTTTCAAGGAAAATTTGATAACATGACCAAAGGAAAGTTTCTGTCCTTAAGAAAATTAGGGGACATTCCTAATGACCAGAGGACCACTTGGACCAATTTTGGTGATTTTTTGAATTATATTGTATTTATTAGAATTATTTTAAGTTTTGGAGTGTTAATTAATTTAAAAATAAAATAAATGTTGAAAAATGAATTTTATAATTTTCAAAATTCTCCCTGATATCAAGGATTTCAGAGAACCAAATTTTACAATTTTCTGATTTTTCTTTGATTTGTTATAATTATTTTAGTGAAAATGCTAGAAAATACATTTTTTTTTTAATTTTAAAATTACCCTAGGGCTTTAAAATTTAATATCTCAACCTAGAAACATAAGAAAAATATGGGGTTTGTTCCTAAGTGATTAAAATTCAAAATGTGACATTTTGGTGAATTTTATTATTTTTGTGATTTTTATTATTTTTTAATTATTAAAAATATTAAAATAATATTAAAAATCAACTTTTTTAGAAAATTGAAATTTTAATTTTCTTAAATTCCCCTGATATCAGAGAGACTCCAAAACCAATTTGGTGAATTTTTGAAAGATATTTTGAAAGTTATGAATTTTTAAAGTTTAAAATGACTAAGTGGCTTAATCAACCCATTTAGTAGGGCTAACCAAGTCCAATTGACCTCAAATTTTTGTGGTGGTTTCCTCTGATCCTAAAGGTCAGTGGAGAATTGATTTCAAGTCAATTTGATGTATGGTTAGCTCTAATTAATTAGAGACCTATTTTGAGTGTTTAAGCCAATTAGGGTTAATCTGAGTGAATTAACTCAAGTCCTATTTTTCCTAGGGTTCTCTCGGTCATAAGGAACATCACCAAATTTTCCTAGAATTTATTTCACAACATGCTATTTATTGGATTTAAAATACTCAAAACAGTGACATGAATTTGAAAAATCAATAACTTTTCACAGAGATGGCCTCCGACCTTGGAAAATTCGTGGAATGTTCTCAAGTTCGTAGGCTTCAAAAGCCCTATGGTCTCATGCCATGGTGAATTGTATACATGCATGGAGAATTAAATGTATGCAGAGAGTAAATAATTAATTAAAAATAAAATACCTGGACAAAATTAATTAATTTATTTTCCACATTATTCTCCTCCGTTCACCGAGCAAGAGGGTATTTTTATTTTATTTTTGTGATTTTTCTACACAAAGATATGGATTTTTAAAGTTCGGGAATTAAATAAATAGAAAATACCCCTATTTATCTACTTATCCACGCGGCGCCGCCGCATCCTCGGCATCTCCGAACTCACACGCGTCGCGCTCCCATTCGACGCCGCCATCCGAGTAGCAGCCCGGGCCCCGCGGTTCTCGTACCGTCTTCTGATCCGACGCCATCTGAGCCGTCCGTGCGCGCGTGTATTAAATGGACGGCATCCGTTCATCGTCCATGACTGGTGTGATCCCGTGACCGTCCACACTCTAACCCTAAGAACTCACTCGATTCTCAATGGATTTTCGTGTTCTTATGCTTCTATGGATTCGTCTTCAAGAGACGAACACATCCATACGGTAAACATGCATTGAAATTAAGGCATTTGAAATGGAGAATCTCCGAAGCTCGGGATGAAGAATTAGCTCATACCTTTGCTCGGAGAAGTGTGGCTTCGATCCGAGAGTCGTCGCACCTTCGATCGGGTCCTAGCAAGCTCCGCATGAAGTCTCCCGGTCCAGTGAATTGTCTAGGTTGGACTTCGACCACGCCCGATCACAAAGCTTGGAGGCCGGAGCAACCGGGGGCCCGGAGATGGGGCTTTTATCGGTGGACACCTTCCCTTGGTCTGGTGAAGGTGTAGAGACAATCAATTTGGGGATTGGCTCACTGTGGAGAAGTGTCCTGGTTTTGGGCTTGGATTTCAACTCTGAAATTGAGCTCACAGAGAAGAAATGGCAGGGGGATCTCACTGGGGATCAAGTGCTCTGTGTATGGGGAGGGGTCTGGAACAATTTTGGCAGAGTTTTGGCAAGGTTTTTGCAACTCTCCCCTCATGGCCGTGAGGGGGTGGTGTTTAAATAGGCATGGCTGGAGGCTCTCCCAGGGGGGTTTAATGGTTGGGATCAGCTGCTTAGGTCAAGGGAAGAACAGCCATGCTATCCATTTGGGTTGGGACAAGTCAGCAATGGAGAATTCCAATGTTGGCTCACATGTGAGCTTTCGGCCATGGTGTTTTCCGGCGATCGGGGTGGCCGGCCAGCAGGCATGGGTCACCCTCGTGGTCGAGTGGGTCGGGGCTTCGATGTTTGTGAAGGCAATCGGTGGTCGCCATGTGTAAAGTGGTTGAATCAAAATGGAATGGGGAAGGGGTCATTTTGGCTTCAATTTGGTCAACCCATTGGTTTGGGTTGGGTGCACCTCCCCATGGCTCGATTTTGGGCTGAGAGGATCAGTTAGGTCACTGCCATGGAGTGGTGAAGTCTCCATCCATGGTGAGGTGGCTAAGCATGGTTTAGTGTGTAACATGCTTAAGGTAAAAAAGGTTAAAGGAGGTTTAAGAAAGAACCCCCTCTTCTTGCCATAAATGGACTAATGACAAGTCAAAGCCCTCATGGCTTCATGTGGCTTGAGAATGGCTTGTTCATGGCTCCATTTGGCTTGGGAAAAGGTTGATTTGTTTCATGAAAAGGGTTTTAGAAATATTTGACATTTAGGGGATAATTTGACATGTGGCTTGATTTGGAATGGTTTAATTGATGATTTTGAAACTTAGGGGTGATATTGATCAAATGGATGATGAGGGGAAATGTCATATAGGCTTTGGGACCAATTTTGGGCCTTTGGATGTGGTAAAGTATGGGCTTTTAAAATGGTTTAGGAAAGTGGGCTTTTGAATTTTAAAATGGATTTTGGGATGAAATTTTGGTAAAGGCTTGGGCCAAATAATTGTTGAGTTTGGTTTAGGGATGCTTCATGAGTGGTTTGAAACAAATTTGAGGTGATTTGGGTTTGAATTGGTTTGGATATGGGCCTTTTTGGTAAAGAGGCTAAGGTGGGCCAAAATGGGCTACCATGGGCCAAAGTTAGGCTAGAGTTGAAATTGATGTAAAATTAATGTTGGGAAATGTTTATGGAAGTGTCTCAAAGAGGTTTTGGCTTTGGTTAGGTTTTGATTTTAGGATTTGGGCTCATTTGGGCTAGGTTTAGGTTTAGGTCAAAATTGGGCTTTTTGATTTTGGGTTGAATTTGAGTGGGGTTTGGGTCTAAATTTTGAGCAAATCATGTTAGTGTTTTGTTCATGGGGATGTTAAGGAAGGTTTGGAAAAGATTTGGGGTTAATTGGAGTTGAATTGGGTGAGTTTGGGCTAAGTTTGGGTCATGGGTCCAAATTGGGCTTTAAGGCCAAAAGTGAAATTGGATCCAAATTTCAATCAAATTGGGCTTGGATTTGGTCTAGATTGGTGTTGGGGATGTTGAATTGAAGTTTAGAATTGAATTGGACCAGAATTTGGGTCAATTGGGTAGGTTTGGTTTGACATTGGGTTTACTTTGGGTTAAAATGGGTCAAATTGGGGGTTTTGATAAAAGTGGGGTAAATTGACAAAATTGGCCCATGGTGTAGTTGAACAAAATGAAATTGGGAACATTTGGGATTTTCTGGAATTTTCTGGGAATTTTCTGAATTTTTGGATTTTTTGGCTAAGAAGGGTATTTTGGGTATTTGGAGGGTATTGGGAGGTATTCTTGGAATTTTTGGTATTTTTGGCTAGGAATGGTCAATTTGAGTAATGTGAGAATATTTGGGATTGATTTTGAGGAATTTTGGGTGATTTGGAAATTTTGGAGGATTTTGGGTAGTTTCAAGGGCATTTGGTAGGGTTGGTGGGTGTAGGGTCCCTGGGGTCAAAAATTGAAAATTTGGAAAATGGAAGATTAGGTGAATGTAAGTGGAATAAAATCATTTTGGTTGAGCCATGAAGCCATGTTAAGCCTATATGAGCCATGAAGGGACTCATTTGAGGCATTCATTATGTTGTTCCTAACCCTCTTACCGAGGGCTTAGGGGTTAAGGACCATCCATGTGAATCACCTACATGAGTCGGGAGGTCAAGTTGGGTGTGGGTGTAGTTTTAGGAGGTGCATGGAAGTGTAGTGCACGGGTGTAGTGTGTGTGTAAGTCAGCCCCTCACTAGACCGAGCCACCTGTGGCGATCCTAAGGCCAAAGAGTCCCATAGGAACTCATCCTTTAAACTTCCACATTTGATTTCAACCCTCTAGGGGATTAGGGGTATACAGTCAAGTTTGTGGAGTTTGCAGGGAGTTTAGAAGTGGTTTGAAATTCTAGATGGTGGATCCCAATTCTAGTCCTCTAAGATAGTCAAAGGAAAAGCCTAAGGCTAGATCCTAAGCACTAAAGAGAAGAAGAGAAGACCTCATCAAAAATGAGGTCAACATCCACCCCACATGGACCATCATGATTTTGTAAGACCCTTTTGCATCGTTTCCTTCATCAACCAATGCAACATCATGTTCGAGACAGAACTCCGGATAGTCGGCCCCAAAGAATTCTAAGGGCCAGTAGAGATACCTCTACCGGTAGGCTCTGTCCTTGTACTACAAGGAAATGGTGCAGATGTGGCAAAGCATTGCATACTTGGGGTTCCCTTCCAGCGGATCTCCATCACCTTTAGGAGAATGGATGAGAACAAGATTTTGATCTATTTCCAGCCAGATCCAGAGTTAGAGAATTTGCAGCCTTACGAGCTGTAAGCAACATAGTGGTAGCACACCTCTAAAGCACACTTATACGGGATTTTCCTCCGGAAAGTGGCTTAGAAGGTGATGTTATTACCTATGCAGTTTACTTTTCAGACATGGACAAATCAAACAGTCAATTTTGCCAGATGACATGAAGATGCCAGTACAGCCTGTGTTCAGATATACATGGATTCTGTAAAAGTTTATCTTCAAGAAAATATCATCAGAAATGTTTTGGGAACAACATGATATGTACTCTCGACATTTCAATGGAAACGACTATGTCATATTTTGCCTTGAGTTTTGTACAATTGACTGCAAACGCCACTAAATCTGAGTTTGACTCGATTTAAAGAAAAGTTGAATGAAGAACGATCTGAATGAAATATAATAAACAAAAAAATGAAATTCATCGAAATCCAATAAAAATAATAAAATAAAAATGAAATAAAAATTCAAATTCAAAATCGAAATAAGACACGAAATCAAAGCTCAAACTGAATCAACTCAAAATTTCAAAGAAGCAAAGAAGAGAAATGAATGAAAATCCAAATCAAAATGAAATTCCAATCAAAATGAAATTCCAATCGAAATGAAATTTAATGATCAAAACAAAATTAGAAACACTAAAGCACAAAAACAAAAAAAACAAATTCCAAATCTGAAATCCCCAGCCTCCGGTTGTACTCAAAATCCTTTTGACTCTCTGCGATTTCTTTCCTCTTTTGAGAAGGTTGACTAAGTCTACTTACACAGAACCATGAAATTCTCAATTTGGTTCTAATGGCATGGATTCAGATCCTTCGCCAAACAATCAATCTTTGATCAAATCTTTCGGGATATGAAACACCTTCATGTCCCATTCCAATCTTCTACTACACTTCTAAACACCAAAATCTTCACAAGTCAATCGTCAACTTTCGAGGCTGGTACCGAAATTCCAGTTCTCATCTTTCTGAGGTCGGTACCTAAATTCCGATCCTCTTTCAATACTGGTAACTAAATTCTAGTCCTCCCCTTTCGAGGTCAGTACCTAAATTCTGAATCTCTCCTTTTAGGATCAGTACCTAAATTTTGATTCCCCTCTTTCAAGACTGGTACCTAAATTCTAGTTCTCTCTCCTTCTGAGGTCAGTACCTAAATTCTGACTCTCATCTTTCTAAGATCGGTACCTAAATACAGATTCTCATTTCGAGGCCGGTACCTAAATTCCAATTCTCCCTTTTCGAGGTCAGTACCTAAATTTTGACTCTCATCTTCTAAGATCGGTACCTAAATTCTGATTCTCAACTTCCGAGGCTGGTACCTAAATTCCAGTTCTCATTCCGAGATCAGTACCTAAATTCTGATTTTCATCCTTTTCGATCGATACCTAAATTCTGATCCTCAACTTTCGAGGCTGGTACCTAAATTTCAGTTCTCATTTCCAAATCAGTACCTAAATTCTGACTCTTATCTTTCTGAGATTGGTACCTAAATTCTGATTCTCATTTTGAGGCTGGTACCTAAGATCCAGTTCTCATTCCGAGATCAGTACCTAAATTCTGATTCTCATCCTTTTCGATAGGTACCAAAATTCAGATCCTCAACTTCCTAAGCTGGTACCTAAATTCCAGTTCTCATTTCGAGATCAGTACCTAAATTCTGATTCTCATCCTTTTTGATCGGTACCTAAATTCCGATCCTCAACTTTCGAGGCTGGTACCTAAATTCCAATTCTCATTTCGAAATCAGTGCCTAAATTTTGATTCTCATCCTTTTCGATCAATACCTATATTCTGATTATCACTTCGAGGTCAGTACTTAAATTCCAGTCCTCACCCTTTTTCCAATTTAAACTCTGCATTTGTTAACTCCAAATTCCCTTTCAGTTCCAATCTCAAATCAATTTTCAACCAACCAAAATTTCAAAACTTAAAATTCAAAATTCAAAATTCAAAATCAAAAGATCAAAATCAAAATCAAAATTTAAAATTTCAATCTAAGTCAAACTCAAATTCAATAAAATTGAAACTCACCCCCTTCATCCCCAGTGAGAGTTTTGGAATCTTCGGCTTCGGAGATTTACTTGATACTCCCCAACGGGAACCTTCTCTACTCTTTCTCTGTTTTGTTGTGACTGTGTTGGCTTGCAAATCTGTGTTGGTCTCTTGATCTCTTCGGTCAATGCCAATACGCACGGTGTGCTTGGTCAGCACACCACACCTATTGGGGGTCCATTTATTGACCTCATTTTTGGTGAGGTCTAATCTTTCTCTTAGTGCTTAGGATCTAGCCATAGGACTTCTCCTGAACTATCCTAGAGGACTAGAGTTGGAACCCACCATTTAGAATTTTCAGACACTTCCTAACTCCTCTTGGGACCCCACTTGGATGGTTACAAACCTCTAAATCACCTTGGAAGGTTAAAACCACCATATAAGCAACCAATAGTGAGTTCCCATAGAAGTGTTTGGGACATAGGGTAACCTTGAGTGACTTGGGCTTCTCTTGCACACACACACACCCCTAAGCCATTTAACCCAAACTTTAAACCCTTCCCTTCTACCCTTTAAGAAACTCACATGATTGAACCAAAGCCACTAGTCTTTGATTAAGATGGCTAAGGTCAATATGTGAAGGGTCATAAAGTGGTTACCATTTGGCTAGACTTAGTCCCAAAGTGGTTGGACTTGGCTAGGGTCAATGGCTCATGCTCCTAAACCCTAATTCCATTACAAATCACTTCTACTCAATCTTGACCCCACTAAAATGGTTCCATCCTTCCCTATTTAAAGCCCCCTCCATTTTTCCAAAATTTCAAATTTTGACCTTGGGCCCCTAAACCTACCCAAAATTACCTAAATTGCCTATATAACCACCAAATCACCCAAAATTCCCCAAATTACCCAAATTCCTCCAAACACCATTCAAATTTGTTCCCCACAACCAAAATTAACCAAATAATCCCAAATTTACCAAATTCCCCAAAAATTCCACCAAAACCCCAAAATGACCAAAATACCCCTCTTAGCCCAAAATCCCAAAAATTCCAAAAATTCCCAAAAAATTCCAAAATCTCCCAAATATTCCCATTTTCATTTTCTTCAACTACCACATACCCCAATTTTATCAATTTAGCCCAATTTTATCAAAAGTCCCAATTTGGCCCATTTAACCCAAAAGTGCCCAAATTAAACCCAATCTTGACCCAATGGACCCCACTTTTGCCCAATTTCAATTCTAAACTTCAATTAAACATTCCCAATACCAATATAAATCAAATCCAAGCCCAATTTGGTTCAAATTTGAATTCAATTTCAACTTAAATTTAAAACACCCAATTTTGGCCTTATGGCTCAATTCACCCTAAGATGACCCAAGGCCACTCAATTTTCCCCAAACCAAATTTTAAACTCTTCTTAACACCTCCACAAATAAAATGCAACATTAATTTACCCCCAATTTAAACTCAAACCTCATCCAAGTCCTATTCAAACCAAAATGCCCAATTTTTGCCCTAAATTACCCATGAACCCAAGTGTGTCCAAATTCAATCCAATTCAACTCAAATGCTCCCCAAAATTGTTCTAAAACCTTCATAACACATCCCTATACCAAAAACAATAATTAGTTGGCCAAAAGTTCGATTCAAATTCCATGCAAAATCATTTGAAACTAAAATCCCTAAATTTGCCCTAAAATTGCCTCATGACCTAAAATCCCCAAATTGAATCCCCTAAACCAAAGATTTCCACCCAATTTCTATCCAAAACCTTTCATGAAAATCACCTACATTCTTTTGAACCATTAATTGAGTCCTATCCAAGCCCTAACAAAACCTAAATCTAACTTAACCCATGGTGACCCAAATTAACCAAATCACCAAAATCCACCTAACTCACCTCCTAATTCAATTCACCATCACCCCAAACCTCTTCCAAATCTTAGTATTTTCATTAGATTCATTCCTTATCTCTTAAAGCTCATTTAATTGAAATAAACTCTTTTTCAACAGCATCTTTCAAATTATAATTGAACTCTTTAATAGCCCAATATGTTTTATGCTCAAGTTCAATAAGCAAATGACAAGCTTTTCCAAAAATCAGCCTATATGGGGACATTTCTATAGGGGTTCTATAGGCAGTCCTATAGGCCCACAAAGCATAATCTAGTTTGATTGACCAATCCTTTATGTTTGGATTAACAGTCTTTTCAAATATTCTTTTAATTTCACAATTGGATAATTCAACCAAACCACTTGTCTGAGGATGATAAGCAGTAGCAATGTGATGATTTATATGATATTTCTTTGCTAACTTCTCAATACTCGCATTTTTAGAATGACTTCCCCTAACTGTTATGATTACTCTTGGTAATACAAATATGTAAAATATATTATTTCTTAAAAACTTTGCAACACTTTGAGCATCACATCGAGGTAAAGCAATAGCTCCAATCCATTTGGAAACATAATCTACTGCTATCAAAATATAAACATTTCCGAAAGATGGTGTAAATGGACCCATGAAATCTAATCCCCAAACAACAAATATTCCAACTTCCAATATATAATTAAGGGGCATTTCATTTCTTCTAGAAATATTGCCTACACGCTGACATCTATCACAATTTTTAATATAAGCATTCACATCCTTAAAAATTGTAGGCCAATAAAATCCATATTGTAAGATTTTATATGCAGTTCTTTCAACTTCAAACTATCCCTCATAATCAGAATCATGATATTTTTGAATAATTTTTTAAGTCTCTTCCAAAGGTATACATCTTCGAATTATAAGATCCTTTCCTTGTTTATATAAAAATGGGTCATCGCAAAAATAAGTCTTAGCATCATATAGAAATTTCTTCTATTTCTGGTATGTCAAATCATAAGGTATAATAATACTGACAATAAAGTTTACTATGTCGGCATACCACAGAACATGCCACTCATTAACAGTGAATAATTTTTCATCAAGAAAATGTTCATTAATTTCTTCAGCATCACAGAGAGATTTTTTATTTTCAAGCATGGACAAATGATCAGCAATTTGATTATCGAAACCCTTCCTATCTACTATCTCAAAATCAAATTCTTGCAAAAGAAGAAACCATCTAATCAATCTCGGCTTCACATCATTCTTCTTCATTAAATTTTTGATAGTAGAATGATCAGTATGCACTACACATTTAGTTGCAATTAAATATGATCAAAATTTATCAAAGGCAAATACTATAGCTAATAACACTTTCTCGATAGTGGTATAATTAATTTGAGCTTCATTAAGATTTTTACTAGCATAATAAATAACTTTGAAAATTTTATCATATTTCTGACCCAAAGCAGCACCAATAGCATAATCACTAGCATCACACATTAATTCAAAAGGTTTTTCCCAATTTGGTGAAATTATAACAGGTGTAGTGATTAATTTTTCGTTTAATGTTTTAAAAGCTTTTAGGTAATCATCATCAAAATAAAAAATTGCATCCTTTTCCAATAATCTGCATAAAGGTTTTATAATCTTTGAAAAGTCTTTGATGTAACGCCTGTAGAATCCAGCAGGTCCCGGAAAACTTCTAATTCCCCTTACATTAGTCGGGTAAGGTATATTAGAGATAACTTAAATTTTTGCAAGAGCTACCTCCAAACCTTTTTCTGAATTTCGATGTCCCAATACAATTCCTCCTGCTACCATAAATTGGTATTTTTCCCAGTTAAGGACTAAATTAGTTTCTTCACAGCATTTTAGAACTTTAGTCAAATTTTCTAAACATGATTCAAATGAAATTCTAAACACTGAAAAGTCATCCATAAAAACTTCAATCCCTTTTTCAATTAAATCACAGAAAATAGCCATCATACATCTCTGAAATGTAGCAGGGGTGTTACATAAACCAAAGGGCATTCTTCTAAAAGCATACGTACCATAAGGATTGCTAAACGTAGTTTTCTCTTGATCCTCAAGAGCAATTTGAATTTAGTGGTAACTAGTATATCCATCCAGAAAACAAAAGTATTTTTGCCCAACCAGTCTATCTAGCATCTGATCTAGAAATAGGAGTGGGAAATGATCTTTCCTTGTGGCAAGATTTAATTTTTTATAATCAATGCATATTCATCATCTTGTAACTTGTCTTATCGGAATCATTTCATTCTTTTCATTAACAGTCACATTTACTCCTCTTTTCTTAAGAACACAGTGAATATAACTAACCCATGCACTATCTAAAATAGGGTAGACAATTCCAACGTCCAACCACTTCAAAATTTCTTTCTTAACAACATCTTCCATGACAGGATTTAATCTCTTTTGGGGATCAACCCGAGGTTTGCAATAATCTTCCATAAGAATTCTATGCATACAAATTGAAGGACTGATTCCTTTAATATCAGCAATTATCCATCCAAAGGCTTTCTTATACTTCTTCAAATATTTAACCAAACTCTCTTCTTCTTTTTAAGTCAATTGAGACGAAATTATAACAGGAAAGGTTGAGAATTCACCCAGAAAAACATACTTCAAATGATCATGAAGCATTTTTTAACTCAAGTTTAGGAGGTTTTTCAATTGATGGACCATAAGATTCATCTTTTTCAGTCATATACAATAATTCAAAATTTTCATAAACATAATTTAATTCTTCCTCTTGAAAATCTTCAGAATGATGTAACACCTCTTCTTATTTATGTTCCAATTCTTCTCTTTCAGGTTTTTCTTCATAAGTTGACTTGAAATGACATTCACTCAAATATCTGATAACATTTATCCTATAACATTCATCATCTTTACCTATTGCAGGATATTTCATCGATTTCGAAACATTGAATGTAACAGTTTGATCATTAACCCTCATCGTTAATTCCCCTTTTTGCACATCTATCATTGCTCTGCCCGTGGCTAGGAAAGATCTTCCCAAAATGATGGGTATCTCTTTATCTTCCTCCATATCAAGTACAATGAAATCAATAGGAAAGATAAATTGATCCACTTTAACCAAGACATCTTCTATAACTCTTTTTGGATGTGTGATCGAATGATCTGCTAATTGTAGAGTTACAGTAGTTGGGGTTATTTCTCCTAATCCCAGTCTTTTGAAAATTGATAGAGGCATAAGGTTAATGCTTGCACCCAAATCACATAAAGCTTTTCCATAGAATCTGTCTCTGATTGCTCATGGAAATGTGAAACTAACAAAATCTTTAAGTTTTTCAAGAAGCTTCTTCTAATTATTGCACTACACTCCTCACTGAGTGCAACTGTCTCATTATCTTCAAACTTCCTCTTTTTGTTGAGAATATCCTTCATAAATTTCACATAGCTCGACATTTGTTCTAAGGCTTTAGCAAATGGAATATTAATGGTAAACTTCTTAAATATCTCCAAGAATTTTAAAAATTGCTTATCCAAATTTTGTTGACGAAATCTCTGAGGAAATGGAGGTGGTGGCTTTTCCAAATCAACCTTTCGGAGTGTCCTCTTTTGGTTCTTCAATCCCTTCTTTCTCTACTTCAGTTTCTTTCTGAACTCTATCTTCCAACTCTCTTCCACTTCTCAGTTGAATTACTTTTATATGCTCTTTATTTTTATCTCTTGGATTCACTTCAATATTACTTGGAAGCATTCCTTGGGATCTATTACTTAATGAATTTGCAATTTTCCCCAATTGATTTTCAATATTTCTGATGGTTGCTCCTTGAAATTGCAATTGATTTCCCATATGTGACACTACTTCTTCAATAGAAAACTTCTTCTCTTTAATTGTAAAGCATTGTTAAAACCTGGAGGATAGGTTAGTCTATAATAATTACTTCCTTGGTTGTTCCAGTTCCCCAAAGGGTTTACTTGGTGTTTCCCTCATTATTGATTAATACCACCCTAATTATTGGTATTCCAGTTAAAGTTTGGATGATTCTTCCAACCTGGGTTATAATAATTGGAATATGGGTTATTAGGCTTACTTATAGCATTCAAAGTTTCTGGTGAAGAATAAGAATCAACCATTTGGCCTAATGAATTTTCTTCAACCATGTAATTTGGCTAAGAAACATTCATCCTAAATTGGTCTATCTTTCTTGAAATTGTAGCAACCTGATTTGCTAATATTGCAAAAGCATCATTGTCATGAACACTGGCTACCTTTTTAGGATTTAACCTTTGAGAAAGCCATTGAAAATTATTAGTAGCCATTTCTTCAATTAAAGTATAAGCATCAGAAAACTGTTTAGACATTAATGATCCACCAGCAGGAGTATCGATAATTGATCTAAGAGATCCAACTAATCCATTGTAAAAGGTTTGAATTATTAACCAATCTGGTATTGAATGATGTGGACACTTCCTGAGGAGATCTTTAAATCTTTCCCATGCTTCATATATTGATTCACCCTCAAACTGACAAAAAGATGTAATATCATTTCTCAACTTCGCAGTCTTCGATGGTGGAAAATATATAGCAAGAAATTTTTGTGCTAAATCACCCCAAGTTCTGATAGATCCAGTGCTAATGAATTTAACCATATCTCAGCTTTATCCCTTAGTGAGAAAGGAAAAAGTCTGAGTCTAATAACATCATCTGAAACACCGTCATATTTAAAAGTAGCACACAACTCTAGAAAATTAGCAAGATACAAATTAGGATCTTCGATTGTTACTCCCCAAACCGATTATTAGACACCATTTGGATAATAGCAGGTTTAAGTTCAAAGGAATTAGCAATGCAGACGAGGTGTTGAATACTATCATGAAGTTCATCCACTGTAGGGTTATCATAATCTCTTAAAGTATGAATTCTTGATGGATGCCAACATTTTGATTTTGATGATTTGTCATTTCTTGAATATTTTTATCTTTTTCAGAATTTTTAATTTTTTTGATATTTCTGATAGTTCTTTCTAATTCAGAATCGTAAGGCACAAGTCCCACAGAAACTGAACTACGCATAAAATAATAAAATAAAACAAAACACAACACACTAACAAAACCAAAGAAAAGTAAAAATTTAAATTTTTCTTAATTTTCTTTAAAAATGCAGTTTTAATTAATTTCCCTGGCAAAGCACCAAAAACTTGACTCCGCCGGCAGATATATGTGCACCAAAAACTTGACTTCACACTGAATATATGTGCTGATGATTTAGATATGAAAATTATGATTTTATAATATGGGATACTATGCAAGTATACATATCGTTTATCAAGTAATATATGACTTTCTGATTAAGCCCCGAGATATCGAACCCACAAGGAAATGTGAAAACCTTTTTAAAGAATTAAGAAAATTATACTTTTACCTTTTTTAATGACTTTTGAAAGTATGTTTTGATTTGAGAAACTTGAAAATTATTTTTGGTATTTTTAGTTAAAGCTAAGCAGTAAATGAAAATTATCAGAACTTTAAAATGTGGTGTAAAATACTAGGAAATAAAATATCTTTTTCTTTCTCTTATAAAGCGATGATAATTATGAAAGTATTGTTGTTGAAGTATTTAAATGTGTTGTGATAAATAGGAGCAAATTTATTCTTTACCCTTACTTGGTTCTATAAAGAACATTGGTTAATTTGAAATTTTAAAATCTTGAACATGGTTAGGCAGGGAAGATATTAGCTCTCACTATAGAGTTCCCTCAATTCCCTCCACCTGGGGGCTAACTTCTCATAACAAAATTTAAAATATCAAACCAAATTGGGGAGCTTTTGCATGTCACTCTAAAGACCTCTAATTCTACTCCCCATTAAAAACATATCTCCTAAGCATTAAATTATATGGACTACAATTCTCATCTATATAATTAGATGTGATTTATACCATTTATTGTTTGAGACAATACCGCATTGGATCTTACAAAATCTCAGAACAAATTTAACATCTTAACTGTCCAAATTAAGAAGTAAATTAAGTTCACGGAATTAAACCTTCACAACGTATTCCAACATTAAACACTTATACATTCCACAACAATCCTACATAATTTAATTACTTCTTTATTTAAGAAAGAAAAAGATAAAGAAAACTACTCAGAATTCACGGAGAAAACACAAGCAAACATTGATTTGAAAATAGAAATCATAAAGAAAGCACAACAATAAAAACTAAATATAGAAAATAGAAATAAACACTTATCTGAAAATCCTCTCCACAAGATACCGGAAGTTCCTTTCAAACTTGACTTTTCACAGGAAAACACTACAGAGGTAGGCGCCAAACTCTGTTGACTCCAACTCTGACTTTAGACTTCAATAAAAACTAGATAAATGGATGAAAGTAAATTGGTAGAAAGAAAGTTTTACACCAAACAAACTAACTCTAAACAATAAAAGATTGAAAGTAAGTTTCTTTAAACTAGAAGATGAAACTGAAAACTAGAAGAGACTATTGAAAATTAAACTAAAAGACTAACTCTCACTAAAGACACACTCTAAAAAGACTCTCTCATTCATTACATGACATAATTTTAATAATAATCCAAAAGTTGCATTGGTTTCTCTTCAAATCATGTCCCGATTCAACGTATCCACCAAAAGATGCATACCTTCATTCAAATTTGCCGCCTATGGGAAGTTAAGGAAGTCACCACCAAAAGTTACTTCAAACACTCCTTGAAATTAGCGCCAAAAATGAAGAAAATTTGATTTTTAATTGTGGTGGCTAAGTGCCGACCAGGCGGCGCTTAGCCGCCAAGGTCCAATTTTTCATTTTTTATTTTTTTACTCTAAATTTCGTCTAATTTTTTCTCCTTTCATCATAATCACTCATTTTCATTATACCCGCAATAAAAACACAAAATATCTTCCATTACAGTGCAATATCATCAAAAATAGGTATAAAAATGTGCATAAGATTACTATATATTTTAGGTGTATCAATAGCCTCTAAATTCAACATAATACAAGACAAACTTACATAAACAGATAAACCAAACACACATAATCACATAAGCAAACAAACTAAACAAACAAAATAAACAAAGAACTCAATTCCATTCTCTATTAGGTGGAACATATCCGTGACCTTCAGTTTTTCCTTCTAAACCATTTGGCACATAGATTTGATAAAAGAACGATGATGAAGAACTCTGATAAAATCCTCTTCAATCCATTTGTTTTTCAGATACATCGCCTTGTCCGCTTCTTCAATATAACTTGAATGATTTAATTGCATTTTGACTTGCCAACCAATATGCGCAAAATGTGTGTTTGTTTCATTTACATTTACCTCAATTGAAGCCACATCAGCCTCAATTTTGGCAATCTTCTCCTCTAATCCTTCAATACTAATAGCTAAGAATCCGTTATATAACTCTTACGCACTTTGACTTACAAGCTTCTTCTTGATAACTTCCTCCTTTTTCTTCAAATCACTCTCCCAAGAACACATCTTTGTTATCTTATCCTTTAACAACTCAAATATTTCTTCTCTTAGACTTTAGAATGAAAATTTTTGAAAGAGGCAAATTTTCTCTTCAATTCCATGATTTTTATATACTTTATTAAAGCTTATACCAACTTTCCACATCTAAAACCACCACATAATGTTCAAGACCACTTTCCCACGTATAATTCTTCTAGAACATCATTTAGACACATTTTTATAACTACGGCGCTTAAGCGCCAGTTTTGGGCGCTTAGGCGTTAGTGCTCAATTTAGCACAGGTCAGCTTAAAGTCCAAATACTCATTCTTACACATCTAAGACATCATATAAAGTCTTAAAATTATCACCATAAGTTTAAAATACTACCACAATTCACTATAACAAACACAACAATAACAATGAAAACAAAAGCACATTGATAACTATGGGTTGCATCCCATAGAGCACTTGGTTTTACGTCGTCATCCTGGCGTACCCAGTGCTTATTCTGGGTGACCCAACATCAAAACATCGATCAATTTAGTCTGATCCCCTAAAAAATAGGGTTTAAGCCTATGACAATTCACTTTGAAAATTTTTAGGGTTCTAGGATCTTTAATATCTACAGCTACATAGGGATAAATTTTTATCACAATAAATGGGCCCATCCACCTGGACTTAAGTTTGCCTGAAAATAACCTCAATTTTGCTTTATAAATCAAAACCTGTTGTCCTAGCTCAAAACTTTTAGTAAGAATCTTCTAATCATGCCACTTTTTCATCTTATCTTTATAAATCTTAGCATTCTCATAAGACTCATTCCTTATCTCTTCCAGCTCATTTAATTGTAATAATCTCTTTTTACCAGCATCCTTTAAATTATAGTTAAATTCCTTAATAGCACAATAAGCTTTATGCTCAAGTTTAACAAGTAAATGACAAGCTTTCCCATAAATTAGGCCAATAAAATCCAGATTGCAAGATTTTGTATGATGTTTTATCAATACCAAAATGTCCCCCAAAATCAGATCCATGACATTTTTGAATATTTTCAAAAGTATCTTCTAAAGGTGCACATCTTCAAATAATTAGATCCTTCCCCTGTTTATACAAAAATAGGTCATCCAAAAAATAAGTCTAAGCTTCAGATAAAAATTTCCTCTCTTGGTTATGTGTCAGACCATAAGTTAAAATGTTACTAACAAGAAATTTCATAATGTCTGCATACCTGGAACATGCCATTCATTAATATTGAACATATTTTTTTCTGGAAACTTTTCAATAATTTCTTTTTCAGAACAAAGTGATATCTCAGAGTTAAGACTAGATAGATGATCAGCAATTTGATTATCAGCTTCATTTTTATCTGTTATTTCAAAGTTAAATTCTTGCAAAAGAAGAACCCATCATTTCAATCTTGGTTTTGCATCCTTCTTTTTCATTAAGTACTTAATAATAGAATGATATGTATGAAACACACATTTACTTGCTTCACACATTAATTCAAATAGTTTTTTCCAATCTGTTGAAGGATAACTAGTACGGTGATTAAATTTTATTTTTTAAAAGTTCAAAATCTTTTTAGTAATCCTTATCAAAATTAAAAATCGCATCTTTCTCGATAAAATGGCATAATGGCTTAGTAATTTTTGAAAAATCTTTAATATATCACCTATAGAATCCAGCATGTCCTAAAAAACTCCTAATTTTCCTCACATTTGTTGGATGAGGTAAATTAGAGATCACTTGAATTTTAGCAGGATCAACTTCTATACTTGTCTCTGAAATGTGATGTCACAAAACAATTTCTCCTGCTACTATAAACTGGCATTTTCCCAATTAAGGACTAAGTTTGTTTCTTCACAGTGTTTAAGAACTCATGATAAATGTTCTAAAAATGATTTAAATGAAGTTTCAAACACCAAAAAATCATCCATAAAAACTTCAATTCCTTTTTCAATTAAATCACAAAAAATAGCCATCATACGTCTTTGAAATGTAGTAGGGGCATTACATAAACCAAAGGACACTCTTCTAAAAGCAAAAGTACCATAAGGACCCGTAAATGTTGTTTTCTCTTGATCCTCTAGAGCAATTTGTATTTGTTGATAACCAGTATATCTATCCAAAAAATAAAAGTATTTAAGCCCAGCTAGTCTATCCAGCATTTGATCTAGAAAGGGTAATGGAAAATGATCTTTCCTCGTGGCAAGGTTTATTTTTCTATAATCAATACATATTCACCATCCTGTAACTTATCTTGTTGGTATTAATTCACTCTTTTCATTAACAGTTACAGTCACTCCTCCTTTCTGGATCAAATCACATAAAGCTTTTCCAAAATTCTTTCTCCAATTGCTCATGCAATTGTGAAGCTTCCAGGATCTTTAAGATTTTCATGAAGTTTTTTCTGAATTATAGCACTACACTCCTCATTAAGTGCAACTGTCTCATTATCTTTAAAATTCTTTTTTCTATTGAGAATATCCTTCATAAACTTCACATAGTTTGGCATTTGTTCTAAAGCTTCAACAAAGGAATATGAATTGTATGCTTTTTAAAGTTTCCAAAAATTTTGAAAATTGATTATCCAACTTTTGTTGACGAAGTCTTTATGGAAATGGAGATGGTGGCGATTTTTCTAAATCAATCTTAAGTGGAGAAGTAGGTCTCTCAAAACTTTCTCGATCATTCTCTTTAGGTTTCTTCCTTCTCTACTTCAATCTCTTTTTTAACTCTGCCTTCCAACTCTCTTCCACTTCTTAGTTGAACACCCTTCACTTGCTCTTTATTCTTGTCTTTAGGATTTACTTTTGTATTACTAGGAAGTGCTCCTTTCTTTCTATTACTTAGTGAATTTACAATTTGTATCAATTGATTCTCAATATTTCTTATAGAAGCTCCTTGACTTTGCAAATGATTTTCCATTACACCACTTTTCTATTGATAACTTCTTATCCTTAAATTGTGGATTACTATTACTTTAGTTGTTCCATTTCCCCAATGGGTTTACTTGGTTACTTCCTGATGCACCAAAAATACGCTAGATTTTTCATATATATTTTGTACTCATTATTTGTGATATTTCATTTTAAAGGAAGGTATTTTTTATTTTTTGTTGCAGGTATGATGATTTTAGGCATTTGGAGCAAAAGAAGCAAAAATGAATGAATAAGAAGTGAAAAAAGGCAAAAACCAAAAAACTGTATCTTGGGAGCGGACGGCGCCAGAATGGGCACTGAAGTCACCCAATTCCAGAGAGCTCCATAAATTAAAGCTTGATGGGTCCCAATGGAGCCGACAGTGCCAAATGTCAGTGGAGGCTAGATTCAATGTCTTTGGGCAACTTTTGGAGGGATTCTTGAGGCATCTCTTAGGGAATTCATCCCTAGGCTATTTTAAAGCAAATTTGGCGCCAGAACAGTTGGTGTGAGTGTAGGAAATTAGTGTGTGAGTGCTTTGTGAGTAGAGAGGAAGTAAGTAGAGAGTTTAGACTCTAGGGTTTAGTGTGAATAGTGTTGTATTGTGAGGGATTCTTATCTAAAGAGTTGTAAGAGGAGAAGGAAAGTGAGAGATTGCTTCTTCCTTACTATTCTAAGAGAGAACTGTGTGTCGTTGTGAAGAGGGAAAGAGATTCAAAGGAACATGAAGAATTTTTTTTGTGGAAGAACTTGAGATAAGTTGTATTTACTTCTTATTGTGTGTATGACTTTGCTTTTATATATAAAATCCTTATTTTGTGTATCTTCCTCATGAAGTCTGAGTAGACTTCTTCGTCTTTCTCCTTACAATGATAAATGGTGAAGTGATGATTTAGATTGGATGTGTCATATGAATGTTAAGAAATTGTGATTATTTTTCACTTATACTTCATTTTCTTTTCGATTTGGCCAATTAAATTGTTAAAATATGTTATGAAACATACGATCCGAAAAAACTATTGCGTTATACAACAAAAATGAAGATTACATTCAAAGTCCATGAATGAGTAATGTAGTTCATGGGGGTTAGGATCAAATAAATAGGAAAATATTATTTATTTGGCATAGAATTGGAGATTTTAGGGTGACAGACTAAAATCCCCAATTTGGTCCTAGGGTTTGGAAAATAAAATGAGATTTAGCCTTTAATCATAGGGAAGTGGGAGCTCTAGAGTGTGAGCCGGTATCCTCTTAGCCTAACCATAGATTTAGGGACTGGGTTTATATAAATTCGGGTTTGGGTTGATTTTGTTCAAAACTTTATGTCGAATTGGATTTTATTAAGACTTTTGTTGTGTTGATTGAATTTTTATGTTACGTTAAGTTTGATTTAGTTCAAACTTTATGTCTATTTATCTTGTTTGAATATGGGTTGAGTTTTATGTTAAGTTAAGTTTGATCTAACTTTAGTTACATTAAATTCAATATGGTTTGAACTTAAAATTTTTTTGTCGCTTTAAGTTATATTAAAACTTTAAGATTTATATTAATTTAGACTTAACTTAGGTTGAATCAAAGTTAACCTTATATTATGTCTAAGTTGGACTTAGGTTTAGTTTTAGGTCAACTTTGGGTTCAAGTTAGGTTAAACCTAGGTTATATTTTTTTGACTTAAGTTCAATATGGGTTGAACTTAAGTTTAGGCAACTTAGGTTCAAATTTAAACTTTAAGTTATAAGTTTTGAATATGGGTTGCACTTAATTTTAGATCAACTTAGGTTCAAGTTAGATTAAACCTAAGTTATAAGTTTGTTTGATAAGGGTTTAGGGTTAAATCTTAGTGATTTAAGGTTAATTAAACCTAATTTGGGTAAGGTTTAATTGATTTATTAAACTTCATTAGGGTTATGTTTAATTGTTTTAGAGTTAATTAAAACTAATTTGGGTAAGGTTTAATTGATTAATTAAACTTAATTAGGGTTAAGTTTAATTCTTTCAAAGTTTGTTTAGTTTAATTAAGACATAATTGTTTAATTAGGTCTGATAGGTTAGACCTAATTAGGATTTAAGTTTGTTTAATATGTTCTTAAACTTAATTAAAGTTTAATTTTTATATTAAGGATTAATTAATTAAGTTTACTATGTCCTTAAACTTAATTAAAGTTTAATTAATTAAGTTTAATATATCTTTAAACTTAATTAATGTTTAATTTTTATATTAAAGTTTAATTAATTAAATTTAATATATCTTTAAACTTAATTAATATTTTATTTAAGGTTTAATTAATTAAGTTTAATATGTCTTTAAACTTAATTTAAAATTTGATTTTTATATTAAAATTTCATTAATTAAGTTTAATATGTCTTTAAACTTAATTAAAATTTGATTTAAGGTTTAGTTAATTAAGTTTAATATGCCTTTAAACTTAATTAAAATTTGATTTTTATATTAAAATTTAATTAATTAAGTTTAATATGTTTTTAAACTTAGATAAAATTTGATTTAAGGTTTAGTTAATTAAGTTTAATATGTCTTTAAACTTAATTAAAGTTTGATTTAAATTTTAATTAATTAAGTTTAATATGTCTTTAAACATAATTAAAATTTGATTTAAGGTTTAGTTAATTAAGTTTAATATGTCTTTAAACTTACTTAAAATTTGATTTTTATATTAAACTTTAATTAATTAAGTTTAATATGTCTTTAAACTTAATTAAAATTTGATTTAAGGTTTAGTTAATTAAGTATAATATGTCTTTAATCTTAATTAAAATTTGATTTAAGGTTTAGTTAATTAAGTTTAATATGTCTTTAAATTTAATTAAAATTTGATTTAACATTTAATTAATTAAGTTTAATATGTCTTTAAACTTAATTAAAATTTGATTTTTATATTGAAATTTAACTAATTAAGTTTAATATGTCTTTAAACTTAATTAAAATTTGTTTTTTATATTAAAGTTTAATTAAGCTTAATATGTTTTTAAACTTAATTAAAAATTTGATTTAAGCTTTAATTAATAAAGTTTAATATGTCTTTAAACTTAATTAAAATTTGATTTTTATATTAAACCTAATGTAATTAAGGTTTAATTAATTAATTAAGTCCAATTTGATGTCTTAGACTTAATTAGGGTTTAATTTTATCCTAAGCCTAATGTAATGAAGGCTAAAGGATAATTAATTAGGTTTAATATATGGTTATGCTTAATTAGGTTTTAACTTTGTTTTACCCTAATTTAATTAAAGATTAATAGGGTTAATTAGGGTTAATGTTAAATTAATCCTAATTACATTCTCATTTGAGTTCATTTGATGTTTGAACTCAAATTTGACTTACCTCATGGTGGATGACTTAAGTGAAATGGATATTTAATTTTAAAGTTATTCTTAGGGTTTTAAATTTTGGAATTTTAACCTTAATAAAAGAAATGTCATTTTAATTTTTTGAAAGGTTAGAATCTGTCATTTTAGGGTTTATATTTATTTTCCTAAATTCCTAATCAATTTCCAATCTAATCTTTATATTTTTCTGATTTTATAGAATTATTATTGAAAATAATCACTAAATCTCATGAAAACTAAGAAATGTTATCCTAGAGATTTTTTTGTCTTTGGAAAAGTTAGAGATTGTTTCTAAGGTGCTAAGAATTATTCCCTCAAATTTTCATATTTTTCTAACTTGTAAATAATTTTTAATAATTAAAATACTCTAGAGAGTATTTAATTAATTAAAAATTAAATATAAATCAAATTTCATATGTTTATTTTATTTTTGTGATTTTTCTAAGCAAAGTTATGAATTTTTTATTAGATTAAGGATAATCTGTATTTATTAATTCTTAAACTAAACAGAAATTATAAAACGGCGCCGCGTGTCCTCGTATGGATCGAAAATACACTCGATCCGCTGTGCGGAGTTGAACAGTAGAGCGGATATGTTTTAATCAAATTTGTCTGTCTTTTAAACAAAAGATCAGACGGCTCTCCATCATCTTCCTCCTCCCGTCTAAACCCGAACACCGTCGTCCGTGTTCTAGGCTTATTATCTCGGCTAAATCTTAATGAAATTTCATGAAATTTGTTTCAGAAGCTTCATCAAGTGGAACCAAACACATCCATACAGATTTATATAGGTTTTGAATTACTTCATTTCACAATGTGTCAAACTCGAACGAGAATAGGGTTGAGTAATCCATATCTTTGCCACAGTGTGTTTAGCTTAAAATTGATTAGTATGGAAGCATAGTGTGGTTTAGAGAAGACTTTCCCGCAATCCAATTTGAGCTCAAATCAAGTCTTTATATGACTTTAATTAAAGGGAGGCTTGGCTTGAGGGAGTTGATCAAAGGCTATATTAGAGGCTATAGGGAGACCTAATTTTGATTTGGTTCCTCTTCTTTCAGTCCCTAAATGGATTTGGTATGGTTAATTTGATGGTTTGTAGAGTTTGATTTTAAACTTCCAAAATGCCCTGGTTTTAGGCTTTTTGGATGCTCTCAGTCTAGCTCAATTGAAGAGATTGAGTGGATTTCATGGCTTGATTTTGGGGTGGGATCAATTGCTGAGGTCCTAGAGAAGAACTTTGATGTTCAAAGTTTCAAAGTTTGGGCATTGTATATGGTTTTTGGATTTATTCCCCTCTCTCCCTCATGTGTTCATGTTTGGCTCTATTTATAGCCATGACAAAGCCATGGTTGAGATTTGGATGGCTTAGGTTCATCTAGGGAAATTCTTAACCATGCTATTAATGTCCAAGGATAAGTAAAGGGATTTTATTTTTTAAAGCTTAACTCATGTAAGGTTTACCTAGAGTTTAGGTTTGGTCCTATGAATTGGATCTCCCCTATTTGCTCTTTAGGGAGGTGGATAAGGCTGGTTATACGGCATGATATAACCTTCCTCTTATGTTTTCTTCACCAATTTTAATGAGTTTAATAAGGTCATGACAATTAGGCTTATGACTCACCTCATGCATGGAATATTCATCATTGCATTTTACCATGGTAATGGTTAACCTAAGCTATGTTCCTTTTTCATTGGATGATCAAGGAGGTGGCTAAGATAACCTTTTCCATGGTTAGCCACATCACCTTAGGGAGGAAGATGATTCATGCTTTAAAATGATAAGGTTTTGCCACTTCATTTTTCATGCCATGATGTCTTTTAACCATAGTTAGAAATATTATATTATAAATTATTAATGGGTCAATTCATTTTTGATGGGTCATATGGGTTGTGTCTAACATATATGAGGTCATCCAAGATGTCATTAATGAGCCTATAATTTTGAAAAGCATTTATGATGTCATAAATGGTGTCATGGGTCAAAAATTTATTCATGGCTTTTTAAATATAATTTCATTCTTAATTAATTATATCATTAATTAAAAAATATTGGAAGTTATATTATTGGCCAATAAATTAATCAAAATAATTTTAAAATTAATTATTTGATTAATTTATATCATTTTAATTCAAACTTAAGCATGGTATTATTTTATGGCTTTTAATTATATTTCCCTTTTTAATTAATTATGTCATTAATTAAAAATATTAGAAATTGTACTTTAGCCAATAAATTAATCAAAATAATTTTAAAATAAATTATTTGATTAATTTTATCATTCTTGGTTGGGTATTTGACCAAATGTGATAAATATTGACTAGGGTTGGCTAATTTTAGGGTATAGGTTAATCCATTGGTCAATGTAGTGATTTTTGGATTAATTTTTTGTCATTTTGATCATTGTCAAAATGATCATGTCAATGTTTGTTCTTGAAGTCAATTTTGTGGTAAAGGAGGCATGGGTTAGCCATTTTGACCAAAATTGTCTTTTTGGTCAAAGGTGACCAACGAGGTGAATGTAATGGTATTTAGATATTGGGTTGATGATTTTGGTCAATTTTTGACTTCTTAGGTCAAAAGTTGACTACTTGGGTCAATGGAATGGTTATTGGGACAAAGATTGACTATTTTGACCAAAGTTAACTTTTTGGTCAAAAATTTACTTATTGGGTCAATGGGGTGGTCATTGGGTCAAAGATTGACCATTTTAACTAAAGTTGACTTTTTGGTCAAAATTTGATCTATTGGATCAATGATTAATTAAATCATGGTTTGTTATTACTGATTTATTCAATTTAAGTTAAAGAAGGATTTATAGGGTTTTACCCTAGTCATTAGGGTTTATTAACTATCAGTGAGATTTAAGAAGTTAATATTGGTATAATTCCTATCCCAAAATGACTTTGAAATGATCCTCACAAAAGTGAGGTCAACAAATGGGCCCCTAATATGTGTGGAATATTGTACAAGTATGCCGCACATATTGGCGTTGACCGAAGTGGTTTGGATATCATAATATCCAATGTCGTTTTACAGGTCATTTTAATGTCAAAGAGATTTTATTTGAAGAGGAGGTTGATGTCATATTCCATTGAAGGACGTCTTATACCATTTCTTGAAGATATCTAATGTTGATGTGTCAGTTTTAAGAAGGAATGCTATGCGACTTATATCTTTTTTAAAGGAACGCCATGTTTCTGTGTCAGGAAGGGACTTATATCTAATAACTAAAAGAGAGAAGATGTCATATCATCTCTCAGAAATGTCAAATGTCGATATGTTAATTTTGAGAAGGAAAGCTATACTACTTATACTCTTTCCCAAGGAAACGTTAAAGTAATGTCATGTTTCTGTGTAAGGGACTTATATCCAATAACTAGAAAGAGAAAATGGGTGTCATATCCCATCTCTCGAAAATGTCAAATGTCGATATCAAGTTAAAGGAATGTCATAACTTCCGTGTCAGGAAGAACTTATATCAAATAACTAGAAAGAAAAAATGGGTGTCATATCCCATTTCTCGGAAATATCAAATGTCAATATCAAGTTAAAGAAATGTCATAATTTCCGTGTCAGGAAAGGACTTATATCCAATAACTAGAAAGAGAAAATGGTTATCATATCCAATTTCTTAGAAATGTCAAATGTCGATATCAAGTTAAAGGAATGCCATAACTTCTATGTCAGGAAAGGACTTATATCCAATAACTAGAAAGAGAAAATGAATGTCATATCCTATTTTCTCATAAATGTCAAATGTCTATATCAAGTTAAAGGATTGTCATAACTTCTGTGTCAGGAAAGGACTTTTATCCATAACTAGAAAGAGAAAATGGATGTCATATCTCATTTCTCAGAAATGTCAAATGTCGATATCAAGTTAAAGGAATGCCATAACTTCCTTGTTAGGAAATAACTTATATCCAATAATAAGAAAGAGAAAATGGGTGTCATATCCTATTTCTCGGAAATGTCAAATGTCGATATCAAGTTAAAGGAATGTCATAACTTTCGTGTCAGGAAAGGACTTATATTCAATAACTAGAAAGAGAAAATGGGTGTCATATCCCATTTCTCAGAAATGTCAAATGTCGATATCAAGTTAAAGGAATGCCATAACTTTCGTATCAAGAAAGGACTTATATTCAATAACTAGAAAGAGAAAATGGGTGTCATATCCCATTTCTCAGAAATGTCAAATGTCGATATCAAAGTTAAAGGAACGCCATAACTTCCGTGTCAAGAAAAGACTTATATCCAATAACTAGAAAGAGTGGAAGACTCACTAGAAAAAAGTGTATTCACCGGGAATGTCCGCTGGGAATCTAACCTTTACAGTTCTCATATCAGTTATCATATTGTCATTTTATTTGAAGGATTCATTTTGGCACTTTTACGACCTGCTGACACATCATAGACAATAGAGAATATTTTCAACATTTCATTTTATTTTCAAAGATAATGTACAACAGTCTGTCAGCCATTAAAACGTTGTTGTTGTGAGGTTTGATATTTTTGAAAAAGGTTTAAAGTATAGTTTCATAAAAATAGAAATTTTATTTAATTTAATGTACATGTATATATGGATTTTTGAAAATAATATTTTAAATTTGATGAATATGAAATCAAACTGATTTCAAATAAAAGTTAGTTTAAATAATCAAGCACTTCATCACAAGACATGTATCTATCCCGAAGAATAGATATATGACTTGGAATGAGGCTTGATCAAATAAACTAAAGAATTCATGACATCTGTTTGGCCTGCTGATACACCTAAAAAATATATTATTTTTATGCACATTTTTATACCTATTTTTAATGAAATTGCACTTTAATGGAAGTTATTTCATGTTTTTCTTGTAGGTATGATGAAAATGGATGATCATGATGAAAGGAGCAAAATTGGATCAAATTTGGAAGAAAAAAAAAAGAAAAATGAAAATTTGGGCACTGGCGACTAAGTGCCGCTAGGCCGGCGCTTAGCCGCTACAGTTAAAAATAGAAATCTAAAGGAATTTGGTACTAATTTCAAAGGGATGGGATGCAACTCTTGGTGGTAACTTCCATAACTTCCTTTGGGCGGCAAGTTTAAATGAAGGGGTGCATTCTTTGGTGGATACATTGAATCTGGACACATTTTTAAGAGACACCAATGCACCTTTTGGTTTAATTTTTAAAGAGAGTCTTAGGAATGACTAAGTGCTCTTCCATTTGCATTTTATTTTTACAATATTTTACTTTTATTTTGTAAGAGTTTTTATTAAGAGTAGGAGTAGAGAGTAGAAAGAAGAAAAGATTTGGAGTGAAGTAAGGGTAAAGAACACATTTGCTTCTATCTATCACAACAAATTTAAATACTTCCACAACAATACTTTAATAATTATTACTACTTCATAAAAGGAAAGAAAAAGATATTCTAGTTAATAGTGTTTTACATACAGTGTTATTAGTTATTATAATTTTAATTTCTTGCTTAACATTTTATTAAGGAAATTTCAAAAGACAAATAAACTTTCAAAACTTTTCAAAATCAAGACATACATTCAAAAGCCATTAAAAAAAAAGTAAAAAGATAATTTTCTGATTCCTTTAAAGATTTTCATATTTTCCCTGTGGGTTCGATATCTCGGGGCTTAATCAGAAAGTCCTATATTACTTGATAAACGATACGTATACTTGCGTAATATCCCATATTATAAAATCATAATTTTCATATCTAAATCATCAGCACATATATATATATACGCACACATATTTATCGAGGATCAAGTTTTTGGCACAGTTGCTGGGGAAAAATAATTAAATTGCATTTTAAAGAGAATTAAGAAATTTTAAATTTTTTCTTTTCTTTGTTTTTGTTAGTGTGTTGTCTTTTATTTTGTTTTATTGTTGTATGCGTAGTTCACGTTCTGAGGGACTTGTGCCTTACGATTCTGAATTAGAAAGAACTATCAGAAATATCAAAAAAACTAAAAATACAGAAAAAGATAAAAATATTCAAGAAATGGCAAATCATCAAAATCAAAATGTAGGCATCCATTAAGAATTAAGACCTTTAAGATATTATGTTAACCCTACAGTAGATGAAAATCAAAACCCTGCTGTAGCTGCTAATTTTTTTGAGCTTAAACCTGCTATTATCCAAATGGTGTCTAATAATCAATTTGGGGGAGCAACAACTGAAGATCCTAATTTGCATCTTGCTAATTTTCTAGAGTTGTGTGGTACTTTTAAAAATGATGGTGTTTCGGATGATGCTATTAGACTTAGACTTTTTCCTTTCTCACTAAGGGATAAAGATAAAATATGGTTACATTCGTTACCACCTGGATCAATAGGAACTTGGGGTTAACTGTCACAAAAATTCCTTGCTAAATATTTTCCACCATCTAAGACTACTAAGTTGAGAAATGATATAACATCTTTTTGCCAGTTTGAAGGGGAATCAATATATGAAGCATAGGAAAGATTTAAAGATCTCCTCAGGAAATGTCCACATCATGTGATACCAGATTGGTTAATAATTCAAACTTTTTATGATGGATTAGTTGGATCTCTTAGATCAATCATCGATGATGCTGCTGGTGGATCATTAATGTCTAAATCATTTTCTGATGCTTATGATTTAATTAAAGAAATGACTACTAATAATTTTCAATGGCCTTCTGAAAGGTTAAATCCTAAAATAGTAACCAGTGTTTATGAAAATGATTCTTTTACAATGTTAGCAAATCAAGTTGCTGCTGTATCAAGGAAGATAGACCAATTTGGAATGAATTTTTCTTAGCCAAATCTCATGATTGAAGAAAATTCATTAGGCCAAATGGTTGATTCTTATTCTTCACCAGAAACTGTGAATGCTATAATCAAACCTAACAACCCATATTCCAATTATTAAAACCCAGGTTGGAAGAATCATCCAAATTTTAACAGGAATAACAATAATCGAGGTGGTGTTAATCAACAATGGGGGAACCACCAAGTAAACCCATTAGGGAATTGGAACAACCAAGGTAATAATAATAATAGATTAACTTATCCTTCTAATTATAACAATGCTTTACAATTAAAAGAGAAGAAGTTTGTCTATGGAAGAAGTAGTATCACATATTGGAAATCAATTACAAATTCAAGGAGCAACCATCAGAAATATTGAAAATCAATTGGGACAAATTGCAAATGCCTTAAGTAATAGATCCTAAGGAATGCTTCCAAGTAATACTAAAGTGAATTCAAGAGAAAAGAATAAAGAACAAGTAAAAGCAATTCAACTGAGAAGTGGAAAAGAATTGGAAGGTAGAGTTCAAAAAGAAACTGAAGTAGAGAAAGAAGAGATTGAAAGACCTAAAGGGGATGCTCCAAAAGGTTTTGAAAGACCTATTTCTCCACCTAAGGTTGATTTAGAAAAACCACCACCTCCATTTCCTCAGAGACTTCGTCAACAAAAGTTGGATAAGCAATTTCAAAATTCTTAGAGATATTAAAGAAGCTTACCATTAATATTCCATTTGCTGAAGCCCTAGAACGAATGCCAAGCTTTGTGAAATCTATGAAGGATATTCTTAATAAAAAGAGGAAGTTTGAAGAAAATGAGACTGTTGCACTTTGTGAAGAGTGCAGTGCGATAATTCAGAAAAAGCTTCCTGAAAAATTTAAAGATCCTGGTAGTTTCATAATTCCATGTGCAATCGGAGAAAGATTCTGTGGAAAAGCTTTATGTGATTTGGGTGCAAGCATTAACCTTATGCCTCTATCAATATTCAAAAGAGTAGGACTAGGAGAAATAACCCCAACTACTGTAACTTTGCAATTAGCAGATCGTTCGATCACATATCCTAAATGCGTTATAGATGTTTTGGTAAAAGTGGATCAATTTATTTTTCCTGTTAATTTCATGGTGTTAGATATGGAGGAAGATAAAGAGATACCCATAATTTTGGGGAGACCTTTTCTAGCTATAGGCAGAACCATGATAGATGTGCAAAAAGGGGAATTAACGAGGAGGGTTAATGATCACACTGCTACATTTAATATTTTAAAATCAATGAATTATCCTGCTAGAGGTAAAGAAGATGAGTGTTATAGGATGGATGTTATTGAATATTTAAGTGAATATCATTTCAAATCAACTTATGAAAAGAAAGCTGAAAGAGATTAATTGAAATATAAGCAAGAAGAGGAGTTATTTGATTCTGAAGATTTTCAAGAGGAAGATTTCAAGTATGTTATTGAAAGTTTTGAATTGTTGGATATGACTGAGAAAGATGAATCTTATGGTCCATCAATTGAAAAACCTCCTGAACTTAAGCTAAAAATGCTTCCTGATCATTTGAAGTATGTTTTTCTAGGTGAATCCTCAACCTTGCTCGTTATAATTTCCTCTCAATTAACTGAAAAAGAAGAAGAGAGTTTGCTTGAAATTTTGAAGAAGCACAAGAAAGCCTTTGGATGGACAATTGTCGATATTAAAGGAATCAGTCCTTCAATTTGTATGCACAGAATTCTTATGGATGATAATTGCAAACCGCGGTCTGATCCCCAAAGGAGATTAAATCCTATCATGAAAGAAGTTGTTAAGAAAGAAATTTTAAAATGGTTAGATGCTGGAATTATCTACCCTATTTCAGATAGTGCATGTGTTAGTCCTATTCACTATGTTCCTAAGAAAGGAGGAGTAACTGTGACTGTTAATGAAAAGAATGAAATGATACCAACAAGACAAGTTACAGGGTGGCAAATTTGCATTGATTATAGAAAATTAAACCTTGCGACAAGGAAAGATCATTTTCCACTCCCTTTTCTAGATCAAATGTTGGATAGACTGGCTGGGCATAAATACTTTTATTTTCTGGATGGATATACTAGTTACTACCAAATTCAAATTGCTCCTAAAGATCAAGAGAAAACTACGTTTACCAGTCCTTATGGTACGTTTGCTTTTAGAAGAATGCCCTTTGGTTTATGTAATGCCCCTGCTACATTTTAGAGATGTATGATGGCTATTTTTTGTGATTTGATTGAAAAAGTGATTGAAGTTTTTATGGATGACTTTTCAGTGTTTGGAATTTCGTTTGAATCATGTTTAGAACATCTATCTAAAGTTCTAAAACGCTGTGAAGAAACTAATTTGGTCCTTAATTGGGAAAAATGTCAATTTATGGTAGCAGGAGGAATTGTTTTGGGACATCGGATTTCATAAAAGGTTTGGAGGTAGATCCTGCAAAAATTCAAGTTATATCTAATTTACCTTGCCCAACCAATGTAAGGGGAATTAGAAGTTTTTAGGACATGCTGGATTCTACAGTGCATTACATCAAAGACTTTTTAAAGATTACAAAACCTTTATGTCTTGTTCATTGGAAAAGGATGCAATTTTTAATTTTGATGATGATCTACGTAAACCCTTTGAAACATTAAAAGAAAAATTAATCACTCGCACTCGTAATAATTTCACCAAATTGGGAAAAACCTTTTGAATTAATGTGTGATGCTAGTGATTATGCTATTGGTGTTGTTTTAGGTCAGAAATATGATAAAATTTTCAAAGTAATTTATTAAGCCAGTAAAACTCTTAATGAAGCTCAAATTAATTATACCACTACTGAGAAAGCGTAATTAGCTATAGTATTTGCCTTTGATAAATTTGGATCATATTTAATTGGAACTAAATGTGTGGTGCAAACTGATCATTCTGCTATTAAAAACTTAATGAAGAAAAATGATGCAAAATCGAGACTGATAAGATGGATTCTTCTTTTGCAAGAATTTGATTTTGAGATAGTAGATAGAAAGGGTTCTGATAATCAAATTGCCGATCATTTGTCCAGAGCTTGAAATTGAAAAATCTCTCTCGTGATATTGATGAAATTAATGAACATTTTCCCGATGAAAAATTGTTCACTCGTTAAAGAATGGCTTGTTCCGTGGTATGCAGACATAGTAAACTTTATTTTTAGTAATATTATACCCTATGGTTTGACATACCATAAAAAGAAGAAATTTCTGTCTGATGCTAAGACTTATTTTTGGGATGACCCATTTTTATATAAACAAGGAAAGGATCTTATAATTCGAAGATGTGTACCTTTGGAAGAGACTTATGAAATTATTCAAAAATGTCATGATTCCGATTATGGGGACATTTTGGAAGTGATAAAATTGCATATAGAATATTACAATCAGGATTTTATTGGCCTATAATTTTTAAGGATGTGAATTTTTATATTAAAAATTGTGATAGATGTCAGCGTGTAGGCAATATTTCTAGAAGAAATGAGATGCCCCTCAATTATATGTTGGAAGTTGAAATATTTGATATTTGGGGACTAGATTTTATGGGACCATTTACACCATCTTTCAAAAATGTTTATATTTTTCTAGCAGTACACTATGTTTCCAAATGGATTGAAGCTATTGCTTTACCTCAATGTGATGCTCAAAGTGTTGAAAAGTTTTTGGAAAAGAATATATTTTGCAGATTTGGAATACCAAGAGTAATCTTAACTGATGGGGGAAGTCATTTTAGAAATGTGATTATTGAGAATTTAGCAAAGAAATATCATATTAATCATCGCATTGCTATTGCTTATCATCCGCAGACAAGTGGTTTGGTTGAATTAGCCAACGTGAAATTAAAAGAATATTGGAAAAAACTGTTAATCCAAATAGAAAGAATTGGTCAATCAAACTGGATTATGCTTTGTGGGCCTATGGATCGACTTACAGAACACCTATAGGAATGTCCCCATATAGGGTGATTTTTGGAAAAACTTGTTATCTACCTTTTAAACTTGAGCATAAATCATATTGGGATATTTAATAGTTCATTTATAATTTGAAAGATGCTGCTAAAAAGAGATTATTGCAATTGAATGACCTTGATGAAATAAGGAATGAATCTTATGAAAATGCTAAGATTTATAAGAAAAAGATGAAGTTTTGGCATGATCGGAAGATTCTTACTAAAAATCTTATACTAAGATAAAAAGTTTTACTGTATAATGCTAGATTGAGAATATTTTTGGAAAACTTAAGTCCAGGTTGATGGGTCCATTTATTGTGATAAAAGTTTATTCTTATGGAGCTGTAGATATTCAAGATTCTAAGACTGGAAAAATATTTAAAGTTAACAGACATAGACTTAAACCATATTTTTCAGTCAATAAATCTAAATCTGATAATAATTTGATGTTGGGTCACTCAAAATGAGCTCTAGGTATGTCAGGCTGAAGACGTTAAAACAAGCACTTTGTAGGAGGTAACCCATAAATATCGGTTTGCTTTGCTTTATGTTTGTTATGTGTGCTTTATTTGCTTTGTTTGGTTTGTTTTTATGTTTTTAGTGGTAGTAATTTGGAGTTTTTAAACTATAGCAGAGTTTATTTAACCTTAATTGATGCTTTAGAGAAGTCAGAATGAAAATTTGGACACTTAGCAGACCTGTGCTAAATTGAGCACTAGCGGCTAAGCGCCGACTGGTTGGCGCTTAGGCGCCGCAATTATAAAAAATGTAAAAAATGAGGTTCTAGAATCCTAGATCATGGGGGAGTGTTTTTGGAAGTTATTTTGGAGTTTTAAAACGTCTTAGGCAAGTTTTAGCACTTCCCAAGTCTATAAAAAGGACCTGATTTAAGAGAAACACTTGCCCCAAGTCCTATTTTCATTTCTGAGTCTTAAGAAGAGAGTTTTGAGTGCATCATCTCTCCTAAGAGAATGAGATTTAGAAAAAGCAAGATTTTGACAAGAGTAAGTTCGTTAGTGATAGTGCTAAAGAGTTATTCAATGGATATCTCGCTGTTAGTATTCATGAGATTGCTGAAATAATTGCAAAAATTAAAGCCTGAGTGACTTCAATGGAAGCAAAAATCCATGAAAGTAACCTACATTTGGAGCACATGGGATGGCAACTCAAGATGCCATTAATTCATTCAAGGTACATGGAAGAAGCGGATAAGGCGATGTTTCTGAAGAATAAATGGATTAAAGAAGATGATTTAAGGATGAACAATTATCGCCCATTTTATCAGATTTATATTCCAGAAGGGTCAAATGAGAATCATAATGGTTCGGGATATAATCCGCCTAATGGAGAATGGAATTAAGAGTGCTTTGTTCTTATTTGTTTAGTGTTCTTATGTGTTATGTTTAGTGTTCATGTGTGTTATGTTTGGTGTGTTTAGTGTTTATATTTAAGTATTAACTAAGCCTGATGATGTGATGGTTACATCCTAGAGATGTATACTTATCAGTTTGAGATTAAAGTCTCCCGTATTTAGAGAATTGCATCCTTTATGTGTGGATAGAAATTCTAGAATTGTATTAAGTGTTATGTTTGTTTTAATATAAGTTTGTGTTTGTGTGAAATTTGTGTGGAATCAATGGTTATTAAATTTTGATTTGGAATATTGGAAAATTTTATGTGGGGAGAAATAATTATTCTAAAGTAATTAAGGGTGATTAACAAAGTGATTTAGTGCATATACCTTAATTGTAAAAATCTGGGTACTGGTGGCTAAGAGCCAGAGTGCCGGCGCTTAAGCACCAGATTTCATGGCTAAGCGCCGAGGGCTTCGCGCTTAGGCGCTAATTCATGAAAATTGGTTCACAACAGTTAAAAACCCAAAAATTGCCATTTTTAAACCACCCCATCGTATTTAACCTTCGGTTTATCGCGAAAGAGGAGCCTAGGGCATCATATTGTGGATCATTTAAGCGCCGATCTCTACAAAAATTATTAAATTTAGATTCCTTGAGGTAAGAGCATTATTCCTAAGTAAATGTTTTTTTTATTTTCACCATGTATTTTGAGTACATTTTGGAAAATCTTAAAATCACTATTCATAGTGAAAATTTGAGGAAAAACTTGAGAAATTGCTTGGATTTAGTGAAAATATCTTTTGGAAGATAATTTAGCAAGTTTAGTTTGATTTTGGAATTTATGGTGACTTTTTTGTGAATTTTTAGTGATGGCTCCAATGTCAAAGCGTGCGAGAGAAAAGGCCAGATTTGATTCTGACAAATTTGTTAGCACGAGGACTAAGGAACTATACGTTGACGCACTGCAGTCACGTAAGTTGATTCCTGAGCGTGTATTTAGTAAGCAGGAGAAGTAATTGAAGATATGATTGCTAGAAGGAACTGGGAGAATTATTGTTGCTTCTCCGTGGTTGCTATTGTTTTTGTGGTCATAGAATTTTATGCAAATTTTCCTGCTGCAGAAGAGAATCTAGTGATGGTTAGGAGGCATGAGGTCAACTTTTCTTCTGGGGAAATCAACACTTTTTATGGACTACCTCCTGACATGTTCTGTTTTTTTCTAACTATCATCCTACTAAAGGGGAATTAGATGAGATCATAGAATTTCTGACTGATGGAAGAGGATTATGGAAAATAACAAATGATAGAAGAGTGAACTTTCATGCTTCCAAATTGAATGCCACTTCTAAGGCGTGGCATTATTTTATCTCATCTAAATTGTTACCTTCGAGTCATACTAGTGAAGTAACGAGAGAAAGAGCTATGTTGAACCATTGCATTCAGTAAGGGAAGCCTATAGACATTGGAGGTATAATTTATGATTATGTTTTGAACTGTGCTAGATCAACCACTACTGCAGGTATGGGATTTCCTTCCTTGATTCATTCATTATGTGAACGATCTGGAGTGAAGTTTGAAACCTAGGAAGAGGTACTTCAGCCATTGAGACCAATTACCAGTGTCAACATTGGTGCTTACACTATTCATTTAGAGTTTGGTTGGAAAGGAGGATTTGGTAGGGCTTCTACTGCTTTTGCTTCTGCTACATCTACTTCTCGTGCTACTACTTCACGTGCTTCATCATCTACAGATTCAAGCACTAGTTTGTTAAGAAAGATTTTAAAGAAAGTGAGTTTTACTCGTGATCATGTTAGAGATATTGATTGTAAAGTGGAAAATGTGGAAAGATATATTGTGAAACATGATGAGTATGAGGAGAGTTATCAGCAATATTTGGATAGACTGATTAGAGGTGATCAGAGTGCTGAGATGCCCCCTCATTCATTCTACATACCTTATGTGCCATCTAGGGATTGGAACGAGCAGGATGATGATGATGATGAGGATGATGAGTAGATTTGTGTTATTTGTTTTCATTGTGATGTTGTTGTTGATGTACTGATGAGTGTTTTGTTTAGTATTTAGTTTGATCATTGTGTTGTAATGTGAACCTTGATAGTATGCAGACTGTAGTTTGTATTATTTTTCTGTTATGCATATTCAGATGTATTGTTGTTGTTGTATTGATGTTTTATATGTTGCTTTGTGGTAGTGATGTGTAATAGTAAATGTATTATGTGTATGTTATGTCAGAGTTTTTAGCAGTGTATACTTTAATTTAAAAACTGTTAGGAGATTATAAACCACTATTGGGAACTTCTACTTAGGAAACTACATGTTTAAAATTTTTCAAATTCCACTATCATTTGCTATCTAGTATCAGTGTGATTTCAGCTGGTGTGTATTTGCTTTGAAAACCTCCACTACTGTAGAAGTCTTTTTGAATTTTTTTACTTTTCTTTGTATAAAAATTGTTTTGAAAAACTAAATTTGATTTCATTTTACTCTTGTTATTTAAATTGTTATACTTGCATATTATGATATTAAAAATTCCTGCAAGCATGATATGTCAGTTTTTATTTCTCACCCATGTATCATTTCTTATGCATAAATGTTTTATCTTAACTAAAAATTAAAGTTTTGGACGGGGGGGGGGATTTTAAAAACAAAGATTTTCAAAAACCTAAAATTTTATTTGATTCTCAAGAATACTTAAAATAAATCTTATTTTTGATTGAGAACAATTATGTACATGAAGTTATATTAGGGGAACAAAAATTTTGATTATAGAAATGAATAAAATAATTTAGATAAAATTTATAGTAATCATGAAAAACTTAAAGTTAAAATTTTCTTAATGAAGAGGTGTTAAATAAAGTTAAACTATCTTTAGTAAGAAGTTTTGTATTTTTGGATAAATAGAAGATTTGACTTTTATTCTTCAAAGCTTAAATTTCTTTTATTGAAGAGTAATTTTCAAATATTATTTTTATGATTTTTAAGTAAAAGATGTATATCTGACCTTTATTTTAAATGGAATGGTGGAATTCAAAATCATTAAAAGCCTATCCAGATATAGTAATCCTTGTCTTATAAAAAAAAGAGAAAAAGAAAGAGAAAAGAAAAAGTAAAAAATAGTATATGAAAAGGGAGGAGAAGCTTTAGGATTTAAGGGCTTAATCAAAAATTGGTTTCATACCTAATGTTTAAGTTATAAGTTCAGAGAAAATCTAAAGCTTAAGGTTATAATATAGTAAGTAAAATTATTTTCAAATAAAGATTTTTAAGTGAGAAAAATAAGTGTTTGAGTCCTATATTTTGAAGAATCTACAAATATTTCTGAATTAGATAGAAACTTATATTTTTCATTTTCTTTTACTTAAGAACTTTCTAAACTTTAAGTTTGTTTTAATTACTAAATTTTTTTCTAAATTGGACTATTCCATTTCTAGAACAAAATTTCGTTATCTTTCTAAGAAAATCATTACATAATTTGCATGCTAAAATGTTCTATGAGATTAACTGACACTTGAGGACAAGTAACATTTTAAGTTTGGGGGATTTTGATACACCTAAAATATATAGTATTTTTATGCACATTTTTATAACTATTTTTAATGATATTACACTTTAATGGAAGGTATTTTGTGTTTTTCTTGCAAGTATGATGAAAATGGATGGTCATGATGAAAGGAGCAAAATTGGATCAAATTTGGAGCAAAAAAAATGAAAAATGAAAATTTGGGCACTGGTGACTAAGCGTCGCTGGGCCGGCGCTTAGTCGCCACAGTTAAAAATTGAAATCTAAAGGAATTTGGTGCCAATTTCAAAGGGAATGGGATGCAACTCTTGATGGTAACTTCCATAACTTCCTTTGGGCGGAAAGTTTGAATGAAGGGGTGCATTCTTTGGTGGATACATTGAATCTGGACACATTTTGAAGAGACACCAAGGCACCTTTTGGTTTAATTTTTAAAGAGAGTCTTAGGAATGACTAAGTGCTCTTCCACTTTCATTTTGAAGAGAGTTTTTACAGTATTTTACTTTTATTTTGTAAGAGTTTTTGTTAAGAGTACGAGTAGAGAGTAGAAAGGAGAAAAGGGTCGGAGTGAAGTCTTCTTCTTCCCACTTCTTTTCTTTCTTTACGTTTAGTTTCTATTGAAGTCTAAAGTTTATTCTGATTCATCAGAGTTGGGAAATCCGCTCTGAGGAGTAGTATAGTGAAGAGTTAAAGTTTCAGAGGAACTTTCTTGTGGAGAGAATTTTTACATAAGTGTTTACTTTTGTTCTTACATTTAGTTTTTTAATTAATACTTGTTTTTGTTTGTTGTTTTTCTTATGGTTTTTAATTTCAAATCAATGTTTTTTTGTATTTTCTCAATGCTGAGTAATTTACTTTATCTTTTTCTTTCTTAAATGGAGAAGTAATTAGTTTATAGAGAATTGCTTTGGAAAGTATAAGTGTTTAAAGTTGAAAGAAGTTGTGAAGATTGATTTTCAAAACTTTGTTTACTTCTTAATTTGGCCTGTTAAGTTGTAGAATTTCTTGAGATTATGTAAGATCCAATGCGATATTATCTCATAAAAGTTAGTAAGAATCACATGCAATTATATGGGTGAGAATTGTAGTCCATATAATTGAATGTAATATTAGAAGATATTTTTATGGAAGGGAGTAAAATTAGAGGATTTTAGAGTGACGGGCTAAAACCCCCTAATTTGGTTTGATGTTTTGATTTTTGTTATGAGAAGTTAGCCCCAGTTGGTGGAATCGAGGGAACTCTAGAGTGAGAAACTGGTATCTTCCCTGCCTAAACATGTTCAAAATGATAAAAATTTTAAATTAACCTATGTTCTTTATAGAACCAAGTAAGGGTAAAGAACACATTTGCTTCTATCTGTCACAACAAATTTAAATACTTCCACAACAATACTTTAATAATTATTACTACTTCATAAAAGGAAAGAAAAAGATATTCTAGTTAATAATGTTTTACATACAGTGTTATTAGTTATTATAATTTTAATTTCTTTCTTAACATTTTATTAAGGAAATTTCAAAAGACAAATCAACTTTCAAAACTTTTCAAAATCAAGACATACTTTCAAAAGCCATTAAAAAAAGTAAAAAGATAATTTTCTTATTCCTTTAAAGATTTTCATATTTTCCCTGTGGGTTTGATATCTCGAGGCTTAATCAGAAAGTCTTATATTACTTGATAAACGATATGTATACTTGCGTAGTATCCCATATTATAAAATCATAATTTTCATATCTAAATCATCAGCACATATATATATCGGTGCGGGACCAAGTTTTTTGGCGCACATATATTTATCGGGGATCATCTGCGAACCATTTTTGACCGACAATTTTCTCTATCAAATATGAAGGAATTAGATAGGGTTTATATTAATCTGGGGTCTTTAAGTTTCCTATAAGGGCAAGCCCCTATAGTTAATTACATCTTAGATAACCAAAGTTACTTAAGAAAACTCTTGATATAGATCAAGAAACATTTATATTCATGACTTCCAAGGGTAAGGTTTTCAAAGAAAATGTGATAGTCGGAAATTCAATAGGTGAATGGCTCAAGTTTTGGAACATTTTATTTTATCACAATCGAAAGGAGAGAAGACTAGGGGAAGAACATAGATTCAAGAAAAATCTTGATGTCTTCCCAAACTATCCTATAGTTTGGCTTTAAATTTTGGAGATGAGTTTATTTAAATTTCAATCCTATCAATTAATTATAGGGAATGCATTTGCATAATGTCTGATTATGCAGACAACCTAGAAGATGGGAGGATTAATGTCATACCTCACGACAACCTCAGAATCCTAAAGCGAATTAGGGCTTATATTGTACAGCAGGGTTGTGCAAAGGCCTAAAGAAAAGGTGAGGATTTATGCTGCACTAGGCAAGCTACCTCGAAGTCCTATAGCATGTTATTTAAACTAAGAAAAGGTTTTGCTGAAGAGGATGGCCGTGCTGCCCATTATGCATGCTCCAAGCTCCTCATCGTAGCAGGTTTAGTTTAAAGAAGTGTTAATTAAGGAGAAAAGAGAAGTGTTATGTTTTAGAAATATTTAAATTGAGATGTCTTAATACTTTATTAGGGGAACATTAAAGGTGATTATAGCAACACCGGTTAAGATCCCATGATTCCATCATCCCGGCACCGCTATTTTCATCGGATTCACTTAGTCCAAATGAATTTACTAAACTCAACTTAATGAGTTCCATACTTTCATTTAGACCATGGGAAAACCCTGTTAGAAATACGTAGGTTACCTCCTCCACAGAATTCCCAATCATCCAACGAGACGTTTTGATATAGTTGCAATTGTAGTTTTTACTTTGTTTGTGATTAAATTTTAAGTTATTTTATATTTTGAATATTGTGGCGGTTAATTTTATCTTGTCTTGATTTTTAATTTAGTTTTGATTTTATGGCTATCCTAAAGGTTTCAGTTTTCATGCAGGGTGACATTGTTGTTTATCATGCAAATTGAGAGAAAAGTAAAGTGCGGTAAAGAAAACAAGGGAAAAGAAAGCGTTGTAAACTTATAAAGGTGTACCTGGCTAGCCTTCTCGTTCCTCCACCTGAAACTTTAGTATTCTTGTAATAAACATTTATATTTTGCATAGAAGTAAAACCTTGTGGATATGTTCATTACAAGCCTACCAAGTCCTAGGTCATAACCTGTGAACTCCTATTCATTTGTGAGATTTCTTCATTTAATAAATATGATTGGTCCAGTAGTCCTGCAAGGTGTCCAGAAGACCTGTGAAATGGTCCGGAAGAAACTCAGATATTCCACAATACTTTTGAACTTCCTTGAGGTCCTTTTGGGCTTATTATAGTTATTAAAAGATTTTTCCCTTTCATACCCTTATGCTCAGTGAACCAATGTCTTAATCATCCCGAAAGGAATGGTAATTATCACTTAGTGCTTTAGTTAAGAATTATGTGGGTGGACCTTTAGAGGTAAACTTGACTTATGGAAGAATTTACTAAATTTTGATGGGCTTTTGATTTTTCAAAAGGTAGTTTTATGATTAAACATCTTTTCTTATTAGTTAATTCTTTTGATTAAGCCAAGCTCATCACTATGCCCTTAAGGTTTATTAGGTATTTTTATGTCTTTAGAAAAGGAAATTTTATGACCTTCACGATTACGATTCTTATCAAAATATTGATTTATTATTTGAACATCAAATAAAGGGGAATTAAATTAGTTGAATATTAACTTCCAAAATCAATCCCTAACTTTAAAGTTCTTTTAATTTGATTTTTCTTTCAAAATATAATAATTAAGAAAATTTTAATATTTAATTTTGATGTGAAAAAAATTGCAATGAGTTTCTACCATTTGTCCCTTAATGTTTTAATCATTCAACATAATAATTAAGATCATTTATTGCCCTTTTCCCATTTTTGATTAAGCCTAAATATTAATTAAAGCTAAATTTTCCCAAATTATAATTTTACCCCTAAAGGCCTTTATCACTTCATAATTCATTAAATTTAGCTAAAGTGACTTTGAAATTTTTATGTGACCTCACTTATGGGTTAATTAAAACATGAGAGGAGGAAACGTGATTTTTCAAATTTTAAGTTAATTTATATAATTATTTTAATGCAAAAATATGATTTTCAATGAAAAATCAATAACTTGACCAAGATAACTTCTAATCCCTTAAAATTTTTATTGGAGGTAGCTCTAGATCAGAGAATCACTTGGACCAATTTTAATGATTTATTGAGTATTAATTTAATTACTAGAATTATTTTAAATTCTGGATTTTAAATTAATTATAAAATATTATAGAAGTTAAAATTTTTTTTTATATTTTTCAAAAATCTCTCTAAGGTTAGGGAACATAGAGAAATAAATTTCTATTTTTTTAATTTGTCTTTGTTTTATTAGAATTATTTTAGTGAAAAAGTTAAGAAAATCCATTTTTACCCTTTAAAAATTAATTTAAACCTTTAAAAATTAACACCTCGATTTAAATAGAAAAGAAAAATATCCTAATAGCTCCTAAGTGTTTAGGAAGAAATTTGGAACATTTCCATGATTTTTGTTATTTTTGTGATTTTTTATATTTTTTATTATTTAAATATTAAAATAGGTTTGAAAATAAAATTTTTATACAAATTGTGACTTTATTTTTAGAAAATCCCTCTAATCACAGAGGACTCCCAAAACCATTCTTATAATTTTTTGACATGTATTTTGATTTTTAAAATTCATTTAAGTGCCAAAAGGCCATTAGATTTAGAAAAATTATTTAACTTATTAAATTAATTTCAAATGACTTCAAAAATTTTAAGGGAGTTCCACTATCCCTGAAGCACAATGGAGAGTAATTTTTATATTATTTTGATTTTTATTTTGTCCTAATTAATTAAGAGTTTATTTTAGGTTAAGTAGATAATTAGGCTTATTTTTATCATTTTAACTCATGAAAAATTTTTCCTAGGGCTCCCTAACCATAAAGAACCTTCCATAATGTTTTGGGATTTTTCTAAGAAATATGCTAATTATCACATTTAATTGATCAAATAATAGACATAAACTTGAAAAATATGATTCTCTCTCTAGGGATCTTCTCTGACTTTGGAAAAATCAGGAAAGATCCTGCATGACAGAGGGAATAACATACCAAAATTTCATGCTATGGTGAAACCTCTAAATGCATGGAGAATTAAAGGATTGAAAAAAGTATTTAAATTATTAAAAATAAAATATGCATAAAAAATATTCAAACCATTTCCACATTGTTCTCTTCTGTTCATTGAGCAAGATGGTATTTTTCTTTTATTTTTAGGATTTTTCTAGGCCAAGATATGAATTTTCTAAGCTCAGGTGATTTAAATAAATAAGAAAAATCAGATTTTCCTACTTAAGTGACTCGGCGCCACCTCAACCTACGGCGGATCGAAGCCCCACGCGGCGCTCTCTCATTCAACGCCTCCAGCTGACTGGGATGCCACATGGCCCGCTGTTTCGTTCCATCCTCCCATCCGACGCTATATGGATCGTCCAATGAAAACATGCGTGATCCAACGGCTGCCCGTCTTCATCCCCAACTGGTGTGATTTTGTGACCATCTGCACTAAAACCCTAATTTCTCAGCCTAGATTCAACCAAATTACTTCGGGTTTGATCCTATAAACTCGTCTAGGCATGGCGAACATATCCATATGGTTAAGCATGGTTTAGATTAACCCTAATTACATGGAGAATTCAGAGAAGCTTGGAAATAAGAAGAGTTCAATACCTTGGCTCTGAGAAGTGTAGCTTCGATAAGAGATGCTCTACACCTTCGTTGGAGTCCCAGGAGCTCAGGGATGAAGCCTCTTGCTCTGGTGAATTGCCTAGGTATGAAAGTGATCAGGCCCGATTTCGAGCTTTGATGGAAGTTTGGTGCAGAGGTCTTCTGTGAAGGGGCTTTGATGGGGAATCCTCTTCTTTCATTGCTGGGAATGGGCACAGTTAATTGCAATTTGGTGCACTGTGGAGCTATGGAGAAATATGTCCTGGTTTCCAGCCAAATTTGAGCTCTAAAATTGAGGTTTGGCAGTGGGAATCAGAGGGGGAAAGTGGCTGGAATGATCTTAGGAAGTTCTGGAGGAGCTCTGGTGAGATTTTGATAGAGTTTTGTTAAGAAATTTCTAGCCCTCTCTTTTGGCTGTATATGGTGGTGGCTTAAATAGCCATAGCTGGGGTGGCTGCCAGGGCTTCAATCCAGGTGTAAAGAGCTGCCTAGGTGGAGTGTAGACGAGCTCTAATGGAAATTTAGAGCTGACTTGGCCAGAAGGTGGAGTTTGGGTTTGGCCAAGTGTGAGGTGGCTCTCGGTTTGGGCTCCTCCGTCGACTAGGTCGGCCAGCCAGGCCAAGGGAGGTGGCCAGTGGGTCAGGTGAGCCAGTGGGCAAGTCATGAGTGCAATGGGTTTTAATGGTTAAGGCATTATGGCAAACATCCCTTAGTTTTAACCCTTTAAGGGAGGAGATCCCCTAATTTGGGGGACCTTTGGTCCATAGCTCCACTAGGGTGGGCTAGGTGGGTTTAGTCCAGTCCCTAAGGTCAACTTTGTGGCTGTGGAGGAGTTGGTTTGGTCACATTTGGTTCAAGTTGGTTAAGTTAGGTCATGGTTTCATTTTTGCGTCACATGGGTCAATGTTGGGCTAGGTTAGGTTTGAGCTTGAGTTAGACCCAAATGATTGAGCAACTTGGTGTAGATGATTGTAATGAAGATTTTTCATGAAGACTTGGAGTGGTTTTGAGTTCAATTGAGGGGTCGATTTGGTGGAATTTGGGATTTTGGTCAATTTGAGGCAATTTGGGTTAACTTGGGTTTAGGTTGGGCTAGGTTTGGATCCAAGTCCAATTGAAGGTTCCAAATGGTCTATGGTGATGTCATGAAGAGTTTGCAACATAAATTGGGTGCAAATTTAGGGTTTAGGGCAATCAATTTGGGGGATTTTGGTCATGTATTCAATTTGGGGTTAACTTGGGTAAGCTTGGTTAAAGTTGATTTAGGTGGAGCTTAGGCTCACGTTGGGGGCAATTTATGGTTTAATTCAGTTTAGGGGAATGTCATGAAGGGTTTAGAATTCTAATTGGGGAGAAATTGATTGAGGTTAAACCAATTTGGGGGATTTGGGTTACTTAGGCAAAATTGGGGATTTTGGGTTTTAAGTGAAATTGAACTCAAATGTGGGTCAAATTACTCTTGGATTTGGTTTATATTGGTATTGGGGATGTTCAATTAAAGTTTGGAATTGAAATTGGGCAAGCTTAGAGTCAACTGGGTAGACATTGGGTTCAATTTGGGCACTTTTGGGTTAAATGGGTCAAATTGGGGCTTTTAGTAAAACTTGGCTAAATTTGCCAAATTGGGTCATGTGGTAGTTGAGAGAAATGAAATTGAGAATATTTGGGAGGTTTTGGGAATTTATGAGAGTTTTTGGAATTTTTGGAATTTTGGGCTAAGAGGGGCATTTTGGTCATTTTGGGGATTTTTGAAAAAATTGGCAATTTTGGGTAATTTTAGTCAATTTGAGTGGTAGGGAGTATTTTGGAATGGTTTTTGAAGAATTATGGGTAATTTGGGTGATTTTGGAAATTTGGGGGATTTTAGGGTTTTTGGGGGCATTTTAGGTATTTTGGGTATTTTTTGGTATTTCTGGGCAAAGGGGCTAGAAATTTGGAATGTTTGGGAAAATTGGAATTGGTTGAAAGTGAGTAATATGGCATTGTTTAGATTGAGCCATAGACCATGGGTCACCCTCATTTAGTCCTCTATGTGTTGGTACTAGCCAAATCCCTAGCCTAAGGCTAAGAGCTTGGGAAAACCACTTACATGAGTTTCCAAATAGTTAGGGGATCAAAGTGGTGTGCCTTGTTTAGGGTTGTGAGTGTGTAGTGTGAGTGTGGTGTAAGCTCCAGACCTCCCAGGGTAGATCCTATGGTCTGACCACCTATATGAAAACTCCCAGTGAAGTGAGAAAAGTCTAAATTTCTATGGGGAAGGCTTCCATAACTAGTCTTCTAAGAAATTCACCAGGAAAGTCCAATGGCTAGACCCTAGGCTATTCTAAAGAAAAACTAGACCTCAACCAAAAGTGAGGTTAACACAGTCACTAATACATATCATTGCAAACAAAAGTCAACAGTACATATATCATATAGCACACATGCTACAAACTACCGATATATCATATGTCTGAAGTTTTCATGTCATTTTCTTTATCATAACATAGTCTTGGATACTACTAGACCAACCAAGTCTTGGATACTACTAGACCAACCATAAATATCTAACACTGCAAGACATCATATGTCAAACATGTCTCACGTGTTTGGACATTCACGGGGTCATGGTAGCTCCAATGGCTTCAACCCTTCAAGTTCTGGAATAGACTGATATTTGATGGGTCTTTTCTCTAGTTGCTTTAGACGAAGAGTGATCGAAATGTGAGGTCTACTGACACTACCTATACAATGTTTCACGACGTCGGCACCGTTTCCTTGTAGTAGAAGAACTAATCCTCGTGGCAAAAGGACCTGGTATGTTCCTACGAATTCTCCTGGTTCAAAGATCTGTATTTCCCTTCCGAAAAGGATAGACAGTGATTCATCAAGGACACCATGCAAAATGGTCTCTCAATTTCATGGTTGTCGATGTGAGGCGGGATACAATCCCTCTCATCGTAGATGTTGATAATACAACTATCTGGAATACAGCTTGATGCATGATTCCCCAGGTAACAAGTCATTTAATAATTTGAATGATTATTGTAGGCAGTGGATCCACCTGTTCGTGCCTTAGGATTCCCTGAGAATTTTCTTCAATGTCTCTAGAATAATTGTAGCAACATCCATATTGGATTTTCAGCCTTCCCTTACCACGTATCCATTTGTTAGGCTCAGAGTAGGTTCTCCTTCTAAAACGTCCAGCACACCTAGGTCTCGGGCTTTCATCACTTGCTCAATAATGGATGCTTGTTCATATACATCAAATATTTTGGTGAACAACTCAACACCTTCAAGGATATTGATTGTTCGTCTGTTGATATGCTTGAATTGTTCAAAGGATTACCGTTTAATAACTTGAATTTGTTGTATTTCTACTTCATAGATGTTTCTCCTAGGGATTTCTTTCTCTGGCATTGTCGTGATAGGATAAATTTCATCAAATGAAGTCTCAAGGTCAAGATATTCAAACTGGTTGATGTCATCTTTCTTAAGTTTTCTATCTTGTAGTTGTTTTTCTTCTTGTTGCTTCGATCGTTTGTTTTGATTTCGCTTTTGTGAATAGGTAAGTCCTGATGTCGTCTTGTTAAACTCTACAACCTCTTGAGCCGCAGTCATCATTACCGGTTTCAAATTCCTAATATTAGGATTCGGTTCATGACTATCAGTTTCTGATTCATCCTAGAAATCATATCTTTCCCAAAGTTTAAATTCTATCAGAGGCGTTTGTTCCTTAATTTCATTTTGATCGACTAGGTACAGTAATGACCCATGGTATATCGATTCAATCTATAGCAGATCAATGTTGAAATGAATTCTTGAACTCTTGTCAAAGTTTCTTCGGTCTAGTGCAAAAGTTGTATCATTTTGAAAAGTGAAAAGTAGCCTATTGTCAAACATTTTCCTGCAAATGATAGAGTTATGATATGTCAGACTAAATTTCATTTTCAAAGTTTTGTTATTATTATTATTATATATTTTTTTTCATTTTGAGGAATTGTGCTTACAAGTGTATACTCAGTAAAAAAGAATAAAATGTCAAGAGACAAACTCAAATTTGTACAAACGAGACGAAAGAAATTTATTATTATTTTTCAAGTTCAAAAACAATTCATTGTCTTATGTCGCATAATATTTTTTCAAGAAACGTCCATTAATTGGGGGCAAAACTCTATCCCCTTGATAGTCAACTAACTGATAAGATCCTCTTGAATAAGTCTTTTCAATTACATATGGGCCCTCCCACATTAGCTCAAATTTCCCAGCTATTTTCATGTGAGCAAGGATAGGTCTTTGAAGTACTAAGACCAAATCTCTAATTTTCTAGGATGAACCAATTTATCATGGACCGTATCATTTTGGCTTGGTACAATTCTAGATTATGTTGAGCTTGAAGTCAATTGCCCTCTAGATTTTCTAGTTCTTCAAGATGTAATTTTGTGTTTTCTTCTTCAGTTATTTTGTTTGTAACCGTAATCCTAAGAGAAGGAATTTGAATTTCTAATAGAAGTATGGCTTCAGAACCATATACCAAAGAAAACAGTGTTGACCGTGTTGGTGTTTGGTATGTAGTTCTATAAGCCCATAATGATTCAATTAATTTTTTATGCCATTGTCTTGGATTGCTAGTCAATATTTTTTCAAAATTTGAACTAATATTTTATTGAAAGCTTCAGCTAAACCGTTAGCCTTTGGGTAATAAATTGTTGAATATCACCGATTTATTCCATGTCTTCGAATAAAATTGTTTATTTTCGTGTTTTCAAAGGCTAATTTGTTATCTGAGATAATCCTATGAGGAACTCCGAATCTATAAACAATTTGTGTCTTGAGGAAATGAAGAACTTGTTCTGTTTTACTTCCCTAAGTGGTAAAGCTTCTGCCCATTTTGAGAAGTAATCAGTGGCTGCCAATATAAATCTATGTCCTTTGGTTGACGGAGGATCTATAGGGCCTACAATATCTGTGCCCCAACATTCAAACGGCAAAGATGCAATTTTTGGATGTAATACATTTGGCGGTTGATGTAAGACCACTCCATGAACTTAGCATTGATGACATTTTCTTACTACTTCAAGATAGTCGGTCATCATTGAAGGCCAATAATACCCCATTCTTTTTATTTTCATTTTGATCTTGGGCCCAGACAGATGTGCACCACATAAGCCTGAATGAACTTCTTTGACGAGTTCTTGAGATTCAGATTGACTTAAACATCTTAACCACATTTGATGAAAACATCGACGATAAAGAACATCATCTATTAAGACATAATATAATTCTCTCTGTTTAATTTGAAGTGCAGTGGAACTGTTGTCAGGTAATGTCCCAGCTCGTAAGTATTTAATAATCGGTTGTCGCCAATCATCGTTCTTTTCTTCATTGACAACCATTATTGTTATATTTTCTTCCTTTTTTCCAAACTATCAAAATCAATTTGAGATAAAACTCGCCATTCTTTTATGGATATTAAAATGTTATTCCCTCAGGACAAGTAAATTCTTTTAAGAGTTTTTCCAAAGCATCTGCTAGAAAATTATCTTGCCTTGGAACTAGAAAAAATGTCACATTAGGAATATCTTGCAATAATTCTACAACGTAAGCCGTGATTTCAAAATTTTGTATTTTCCTGTTATCTGATTAATAATTAGTTGAGAATCACCGTAAATGTTGAGACTTTTGATGTTCATTTTGATTGCCAGTTCTAAGCCAACTATGAGTGCTTCGTACTCAGCTTCATTATTTGTACATGACTCAGTTAGATGATAGGAAAATGGTATCATTCCTTTGTCCGGAGTAATAAAAATTATTCCTACCCCTGCTTTGCCAGGTATAGTGGTTTGTTCATCTTTATTTTTTCTAGCGGAGGAAGCTCCATTAATATATAACTCTCATTGGTTTGATTCATAATCATTTATTTTGAATACTTGTTCATCAGGAAAATCATCATTAAGTAGAGATTCATTTGGTACGGGGTTTGCTGCTAGAAAGTCTGCCAAGATTTGTTCTTTGACAGCGCGCAACGGCACAAATGTTATATCAAATTGAAGTAACAACATTGCCTATCTTGCCAATCTTCTAGAAAGAGTTGGTCGAGTCAATTCTATATTGCAATGTGTTAATCTTTGAAATAAGGGTCACTTTATGGGATAGCATGTAATTTCTTAGCTTTTGGGTTGCAAAGATCGAAGCTAAACAATGTTTTTCAATCGCAAGATATCTTATCTCGGTTGGATTTAAACAACGACTTAGGCAATATAGAGCATTTTCTTTACCTTCATCATTATTTTGGCCCAACAATGCTCCTAAAGAATTTTTTAGAGTTGCAGTATAAAGGATAAGAGGTATTCCTAAAACAGGAGCTGCTATAATAGGAGTCATTAGGTATTGTTTGATGTTTTCAAAATCATATTGACATTTTTCATCCCATACAAATTTGGTGTCTTTTCTAGTCAGGGTAGTGAAAGGTTGACATCTTCCTGACATATTGGAGATGAAACGATTAATGTATGCTAATTTTCCTTGGAAAGATCATAACTGTGTTAGATTTTTGGAAGAAGGCATATTCAGGATAGCTTCAATTTCGAGCGGGTCAATTTCGATCCCACGATGTCGAACAACAAATCCTAAATATTTTCCTGAGGTAACACCAAATGCACACTTAAGAGGATTCATTTTAAGATTAAATTGTGTAATCGCTCAAAGATGATTCTTAAATCATATGTATGTTCGTTTTTGTATTTACTATTAACAACCAAGTCATCTACGTAACATTCAACTTGCTTGTGAATAAGCTCATCCAAAATACTTATCATGGCCCTCTGGCAAATAGCACCGGTGTTCATTAGTCCAAATGGAATTAATTTATAACAGTATATCCTAATGGGTGTTATGAAAGCTGTATTTGGTTCATCTTCATGAGACATTTTAATTTGGTTATATTCTGACATTCCATCCCTAAAGGAAAATATTACATGTGTCGATGCAATACCTACCATTAATTCGGGAATTGGTAATGGAAATTCGTCTTTTGGAAGGGCTTTATTTAGATCTCCAAAGTCTACACAAACTCGAATTTGGCCATTTTCCTTCTTTACTAGTACTATATTGGCCAGCCATATCGGATATTTCTCTTCTCGAATAAAATTGGCCACAATTAGTTTCTTGACTTCTGTGATGACATATTTTTTTATGTCAATAAGCATTCTTCTTGGACCTTGTTTTATAGGTACGGCTTTTTTATCTATCCCTAGCTTGTGAACTACCACTTCTGGAGCAAGTCCGGGCATTTCACCGTAATTCCAAGCAAAGCAATCCTTGTATTCTCTTAATACTTGAACTATTTCTTTTGCTTCTACATTATTAAGAGAACTGCTAATAAAAGTTGGTTTTGGGTTTTCATTAGTTCCTAAGTTTATTTCTTTTAATTCATCCATTATTGATTTGATTCTTCTTCAAATTCTGGTTGGGCAACCTCTATCATAGGATCGAGTATTTTGTTCAAAATTTAGATCATCTGTGACAACCAGACAAAATTTTGTATCTTCTAAAGGTCCTAGGATACCAAATCCTACTCCCTCTTTGGAATTATAATTCGTTTATTATTATTCCATAAATGCTCAAAATCATAAGGTTGGTTTAATGAATTTTTGTTTAGACATTAAACTATTTTTCAAAAGTTTTTGAACACATGGAGAATAAAGCTCAAAAGGAATTTTTATTGATTCCAAAAATTTTTCATCTTCTGATTTTACATCAACATCTGAGCTAGTAGAACCAAGTCAAAATTTTATTGGTTTCTTGTCTTCACTATGTATCTCTTTGACCACTAAATCTTCAACTTTTGTGGAAGAAAGAGGAGTTAGAGTCATAGTATTTACATAGTGATTTATTTGTTCATACATAGATTTAAATTATTTTCCTTTATCTTCCTCTTCAAGAAATATCTTAAATTGGGGACCTTTGGAATTGTTTTCTTCCGTTCTTCTTCTTCATAATCCAAAGGAATTTCAAACTTCAGTGTTTTCTTCACGTTAGTAGCAGGGATCCCTTTTTGTTGTGCTTATCGTTGGCCTCGGCTCTGATCACCAGCATCAACTTGTTTTTGTTTATTTTGATTTTTATCTTTTTTCTTCACATTTGACACCGCATCTCTAAAGAATATTAATTTCTCTACTGGGACATAATATGCAGCGTCCTCATGTACACAAATTTCTTGGATTGAAAATGGTTGGACATCCCCTATTATGCAACATTCTTTTCCTTTTTGTAGATATTTGATACATTGGTGTAACGATGACAGTACCATTTTATTTTAGTGCAGCCAAGGTCGGCCATGTAGAGAATTAAAAGATGTATGTGAATCAATGACGTGAAATTTTGTCGTTGTCAACAGATTATCTGTCTTTAAAAGCAATGTTATTGATCCTACATCTCATTCTCCTTGTTGATTAAATCCCCGTCACATGATCGTATCAGTTAACAATCCGTTGGCATCTATGTCCAAATGTGCGAGAGTTTTCAAATTCATAATATTAATTGAAACTCCAGGGTCAATGAGTGCTCTCAGAAGCATAGTATCATTGAAGTTCAATGTAATAGAGAGTGGATGATTATGTTCAAGTGTGTTGAGTAGCAAATCATCGTCAGAAAAGGTTATTCTGGTTCATTCTTTGAATGAATGTTTCATTCACAGAAGTACTAGTAAGTTGAGCTAAACAGATTTTGGGATCTAAGAGAGCCTTTATCAAAGATTATCTCATTAATTTATATAGGACAAGAGCGTCATATATGCTCAATTTTGCTGGTAGCCTCCTTAAATGAGCCAATACATTATAATCCACTTTTCCATGGATACCGTCTCAATTCTCTTCCAATGATCATTCTTGTATTGGAGGGATGTTTTCCTTGGATGCAACTATTTGTTTTTCTTTTCCTACAGGGGTCATCCTTGAAGGTAAGATTTTTCCACTTCTCAAGTTGACTTCAGTTATTTCTTATGGTATAACGTTCAATTCTTGAGTTTCTGAATTAGAAAATTCCAATTCTATGGAGATTGGTACTTTTCCTAATTCGAGCGTAAAGGTTTCATCTTCACTATTATTATTGTTTTAGTTGTCATCAATCTCGTTAGATTTACATATAATCGAAATATCGTCTACAGGATCAAAATTGACTCGCTCATTTTCATGAATATCATGAGAAATAGTCAAGATATAACCAGAATGGGAAACATTTTTATTTATGAACAAGTCATACAAAGTTAATGGTCCAAGGGATTTTCTCCCTTTGTCCGAAACAACTATCATAGAAGGATATGACAAAGTAAGAGTAAAAGATACAAAAGAAGGAGCAGCACCTATGTTTACAAGACTCTTATTTCCTTTCTGCTTTATAGAAGATTTATTATTAACATTCTTAGGATTGATGAGCATTTTTTTATAAGATTTTCCTGGAACAATATTGTTGTCATCAAAGCGATCTTCGTGAGTATTTACTGAGATCATAATTATTGAACCTTTTTCAGTCTGCTTCAGATATTCTTTTGGGATAGTAATATTTCCTTCTTTAAAGTTTTTCTCCAACCATTCTTTGAAGATGAAGCAATCTTCAATTTTATGTCCCAACTACCTATGTATGGACAGTAGTTAGGATGGTCTTTCAAATCGACCTTTGCCGACCTTTTAGCCTCAGGTATTTTTAGCAAACTATGAAAGATTTTAGTAACCTCCTCTATTTTAAATGGATATTCCTTATTCATTCTATTGGTTATCGATCTTTTATCTGTTTGTGGTAAGGTTGGTTTTTGAAATTGTAATTGGGAAGGCGACTGTTGTTGTTGGTTTTGTTGTTGCTTCTTTTGTTCAGGTTGTATTTGCATCACCTGTTTCCCTTTTTCTATTGTGGTCATTTTCTTTTCTATTAGCTTGACTGGTTTTTTTTTCTTAGTCTTTCTATCTGCTTAGCTTCATCTTGGAGATTAGCAGTTTTGCTGAGTAATTTTTCAAACGTTTTTATGGTAAATCCCTTAAGCATAAATGCTATTGGGCCATGGATATTTTTAAGAATTATTTCCACTGCATGTTGTTCTTGAAGTTGTGACTCACATTTCATACTAAGATTTCTCCAACGTAAAATGTAATCCACAAGTGTTTCTCCTGGCTTTTACTTTTCTACGACCAGGTCTCCAAATGTCACATGATGTTGTGCTCCAGCGAAGCGTTGGATAAAAATATTATCTAATTCTTCAAAAGTTTTTACAAAACCATTAGAAAGTTCAACATAACAGTTGAAAGTGACTCCTATTAAACTATTGACAAATTGTCGGAATAAAAAGGGATCACTTCCTCCCCAATTGCAACAGCTTGATCTGAAGTGTGCAAGATGTTGTCTTGGATTTCCTGTTCCGTCAAACATTTTAAAAAGTGGTGGAACAAAACCTTTAGGATATTAAATTGAATCAAATTCCTCTAGTTAGGGTCTACCCTTTGAAATTAATGATCCAATCTATTCTTGTGCCATGGATTCTATTATTTTTTGTTCCACTAATTGTGAAAGTTCTTTTTCGGGAATCCCACTTTGAATGGGTTCTTTTTTTCTTTTGTTAGCTTTATTCAACTTCAGTTTTATCTTCATGGATATGAATTGTTTCAGGTCGAACGATTTTAAAGGCCGGTGACGGAGTTTTTGGTGAGTTTTGTAAGGTCGTTGCCAATTCTTCCATTCTTTGTTCAAGATGATTGATTTGTTCGCCTTGTTATTGAATGACAGATTGTAATTCTTTAGTAACATTTTCTTCATTTTGAGGAGATATTTCCCGAGCAGCACTGGATCATGTTTCTACGACATGTATTTCTATAACTTCTTGACTGTGCTGGTTAGAAGAATTTTCTTTTCTTTGTGAAGCTAATCGCTTAATGTTATCTCTTACTTTCTCCAATCTTTTCTCAATTGTTTTACCAGAACTCTTTTCAGGGGTATTGTCTTGAGAAATATTCATAGGAGTATCCACGATACTAGAAGCTCCATCTAAAACTTTTTGTTTCCTTGCATTCCATTTTAAATTTAGAGTTATGCTTTTTTGATTGTGAATCGTCTCCATCTCATAGCTTGTGCACAAGAGCCTTCATCTTTTTTGATGTTTCTTCAGCTTCCAAAAGCAACTTAATGTGTTTTATATTGTTTTTCAAAGCAATTTAATGTGTTTTATACTGTTTTTCAAAGTAACTATCTCATTCATTTTTTATTTTAAATGGAGCTTAGTTAGTACTTGAGTATTTTGACAATAAATGGACTTATCATATACAAGGATTTTCTTTTTCATGGTAGTGGTAACTGCACATCCCATTTTATCCAATAACTTCGCAATTGAGCATCTATCTTTTTGTGCCAATCGTTTGAATACAGTGTGTATTGTTTGGATAGGTGGAAAATTTTCTTCTTTTAAAGACTGATACATACCCTCATTATATTCAACAAGCACGGGATAGAATTCAGTTTCTTCTCAAGGGTATGTAATTTCTTTATATCCAACGAGGGTAAAGTTTTCAATTTCATTTTCATTTACATTCTTATTCTTTCTTTGAGTATGAGTTAAAGGAACGATTTTGTAGCTGGATCGAAACTCATACATTGATCTTGGAATATTGTCTTCTTATTCCTCAGAAAGTCCTTTCCCTTTATTATTAACTTCCTCAAAGCTACATTGTTTCATAGGAAGTTGTTGAGATAAAAGAAAAGGTTCTTCATAAGGGTTCTCATAAATATTTCGAAAATATGGAAAAGGTTCTATTATCATGGGAGGATTATTCCAAAAATATTCAGCTTCATCATCAAATATTCTAAATCCGTTTTGTGGAAAGTAAGCGGCTTCACTAAATGGTAAATTCAGATCTCGAAAATAAGAAAAGTCTAAATTAGGAGAATCCATAGCAGTTTTCTGTCAATGTCCAGAGAAATCTTATATCAAAATTTTATGATAGAGTTGTCTATGAACTGGAATTCATTATTTTTTTATCAAAAATAGCTCTTTTAAAAGATCTTGAAGAGATGGTATTGTTTGTTGAACGATATTTTGGAAAACGAGTATTTTAACAAAAGATGAAGAGAAAGAATCTATAAAGATCAATGCCCCGACGAAGTCGCCACTCTCTTGTCGACGATGGAAACTCGTCAGGATTTCGATCGTCGTCGATTCTTGGGCGTCGTGTCAAATGTCAAGGAGTCGCCAGTATATTTATATTGCCTCAATCTTTATTCCTTTTTTGAAAAGGGTAAAAGAAATGAAAAGGAGCAAAATAGACAACCAAAGGAAAGGTAATGTGATATCTTTATAGAGGGAACTCTGGAGTGTTCTTATCCTATTAGGAAAATTACAAGTGTGATAACCAGAGATTTTTAGGTATCTAACCTATTCTGAGTTTTTTTTAATTCTCCTATAGAAGCAAGCTTCTAAAGTTAGTTACATCCTAAGCAATTCTAGTTTTGCCTAAGAAAACTCTTGATTAATGTTAAAAACTCATTTTCTGAATGCTTTTTAGGAAAATAAACATATAAATGTTTTATTCCTAATGTTTATCTCGTTTGGTCATGAGATATCATGTCAATTATTTATGTCATGAGGTATCTTCTATAATGTTAAGAAGATATTTGTTATTTTGTTTATGATTGTTTTGTTACATTAAAATTGTTTGTCACTTGTCATATTTTTGTTTATTTTGTTTTTTCATATCTTTTTGTTTTACTTAATATTATTTTGATTTCATTTTGTTTTTTTTTGTTTAATTTTGGGTCTTTTATTATTATTTTATCGTCGACGTCCTGCAAAATAGAGTTAGCACACCCTATAATATGCAAATAAAATCTAAGCGAAGTTTTTGGGTTAAATTGTTTTTGTTTGTTTTATGTTATATCATTTTGTTTATGTTGTTATCTCGTCATCATCGTTCTGCAAAATAAAGTTAGTACACCCTATAACATGCAAAGAAAATCTAAACAAAGTTTTGTTTTCAACCCTGCAAAGCAAATAGTGTCAAAAAATAATAGTCGGTCGATAGATGTCCAATTTTTGTTAAGTATCATTTATATTTTGATTTTAAATGTCAGTCTGTATTTGATTATTTATTTTGAGATTCGTTGTTAAAAATTTTTATTTTATTGTTGTTTATATCAATTCGAGTTTGGGTTCAAAAATTTATGTCGAATTGGATTTTATTAAGATTTGTGTTGTGTTGATTGAATTTTTATGTTACGTTAAGTTTGATTTAGGTCGAACTTTATGTCGATTTAGCTTGTTTGAATATGAGTTGATTTTATGTTAAGTTAAGTTTGATCTAACTTTAGTTCAATTAAATTCAATTTGGTATGAACTTAAAATTTTTTTGTCGCTTTATGTAAGATTTGTATTAACTTAGATGTAAACTTAGGTTGAATCTAAGTTAAACTTATATTATGTCTAAGTTGGAGTTAGGTTTAGTTTTAGGTCAACTTTGGGTTCAAGTTAGGTTAAACCTTTTAGAGTTAATTAAACCTACTTTAGGTAAGGTTTAATTGATTAATTAAACTTAATTAGGGTTAAGTTTAATTTTTTTAGAGTTTGTTTAGTTTAATTAAGACTTAATTGTTTAAATAGGTCTAATAAGTTAGACCTAATTAGGATTTAGGTTTTTTTAACATGTCCTTAAACATAATTAAAGTTTAATTTTTAAATTAAGGTTTTAATTAATTAAGTTTAATATGTCCTTAAACTTAATTAAAGTTTAATTTTTATATTAATGTTTAATTAATTAAGTTTAATATGTCTTTAAACTTAATTAAAGTTTGATTTAAGCTTTAGTTAATTAAGTTTAATATGTCTTTAAACTTAATTAAAATTTGATTTTTATATTAAAATTTAATTAATTAAGTTTAATATATCTTTAAACTTAATTAAAATTTGATTTAAAGTTTAGTTAATTAAGTTTAATATGTCTTTAAACTTAATTAGTTTGATTTTTATATTAAAATTTAATTAATTAAGTTTAATATGTCTTTAAACTTAATTAAATTTTGATTTAAGGTCTAGTTAATATAGTTTAATATGTCTTTAAACTTAATTAAAATTTGATTTAAGGTTTAATTAATTAAGTTTAATATGTCTTTAAACTTAATTAAAATTTGATTTCTATATTGAGATTTAATTTATAAAGTTTAATATGTCTTTAAACTGAATTAAAATTTAATTTTTATATTAAAGTTTAATTAAGCTTAATATGTCTTTAAACTTAATTTAAAAATTGATTTAAGTTTTAATTAATTAAGTTTAATATGTCTTTAAACTTAATTAAAATTTGATTTTTATATTAAACCTAATGTAATTAATGTTTAATTAAATAATTAAGTCCACTTTGATGTCTTAGACTTAATTAAGGTTTAATTTTATCCTAAGCCTAATGTAATGAAGGCTAAAGGATAATTAATTAGGTTTAATATATGCTTAAGCTTAATTAGGTTTTAACTTTGTTTTACCCTAATTTAATTAAGGATTAATAGGGTTAACTAGGGTTAATGTTAAATTAATCCTAATTACATTCTCATTTGAGTTCATTTGATGTTGGAACTCAAATTTGACCTAACTCATGGTGGATGAGTTAAGTGAAGTTGATATTTAATTTTAAAGTTATTTTTAGGGTTTTAAATTTAGGAATTTTTAACCTTAACAAAAGAAATGTCATTTCAAATTTTTGAAAGGTTAGAATCTGTCATTTTAGGGTTTAAATTTATCTCCCTAAATTCCTAGTCAATTTCCAATTTTATCTTTCTATTTTCTGATATTTTAGAATTATTATTGAAAATAATCACTAAATCTATTGAAAATTAAGAAATGTTATCCTAGAGATTTTTTTTGTCTTTGGAAAAGTCAGAGATTGTTCCTAAGGTGCTAGGAATTATTCCCTCAAATTTTCATATTTATCTAACTTGTAAACAATTTTTAATAATTAAAATACTTCAGAGAGAATTTAATTAATTAAAAATTAAATATAAATCAAATTTTTAAAATTTCAATTCCACATTGTAGTGCTCACTGTCCTGAAACCATTGGTATTTTTATTTTATTTTTGTAATTTTTATATGCAAAGTTATGAATTTTTTATTAGGTTAAGGATAATCTGTATTTATTAATTCTTAAGCAAAACATAAATTATAAAATGGCGCCTTAAGTCCTCGTATGGATTGAAAACACGCTCGATCCACTGCGGGGAGCTGAACAGCGGAGCGGGTATGTTTTAATCAGAGTTGTTCGTCATTTATATAGAAGATCAGACGGCTCTCCATCATCTTCCTCCTCTCGTCTCAACCCAAACACCGCCGTCCGTGTTCTAGACTTAATATCTCGGCTAAATCTTAACAAAATTTCATGAAATTTGTTTCAGAAGCTTCGTCATGAGGAACTGAACACATACATACGGATATATATAGGTTTTGAATTACTTCGTTTCACAATGTGTCAAACCCGAACGAGATTAGGGTTGAGTAATCCATACCTTGGCCACAGTGGGTCTAGCTTCAAATTGATTAGTCTGGAAGCATCGTGTGGTCTAGAGAAGACTTTCTCGCAGTCCAATTTGAGCTCAAATCAAATCTTTATATGACTTTGATCAAAGGGAGGCTCAGCATAAGGGAGTTGATTAAAGGCTAAATTAGAGGCTATAGGGAGGTCGGATTTTTATTTGGCTCCTTTTCTTTCAGTCCCTAAATGGATTTGGGATGGTTAATTTGAAGGTTTGTGGAGTTTAATTTCAAACTTCCAAAATGTCCTAATTTTAAGCATTTTGGATGCTCTCGGGCTAGCTCTATTAAAGGGAATGAGTGGATTTCATGGCTTGATTTGGGGTGGGATCAATTACTAAGGTCCTAGAGAAGAACTTTGATGTTCAAAGTTTTAGAGTATGAGCATTGTATATGGTTTTTGGATTTCTTCCCCTATCTCCCTCATGTGTTCATATTTGGCTCTATTTATAGCCATGACAAAGCCATAGCTGAGCTTTGGATGGCTTAGGTTCATCTATGGAAGTTCTTAACCATGCTATTAATGTCCAAAGATAAGTTTTTAGGCTATGGATAATGGGATTTTATTTTTTAAAGCTTAACTCATGTAAGGCTTACCTAGAGTTTAGGTTTGGTCCCATGAATTGGATTTCCCCTATTTGCTCTTTAGGGAGGTGGATAAGGCTGACTATATTGCATGATATAACCTTCCTCATATGTTTTCTTCACCCATTTTAATGAGTTTAATAAGGTCATGACAAATAGGCTTATGATTCACCTCATGCATGGAATATTCATCATTGCATTTTACCATGGTAATGGCTTAACCTAAGCTATGTTCCTTTTTCATTGGATGATCAAGGAGGTGGCTAAGATCACCTTTGTCATGGCTAGCCACAGCACCTTGGGGAGGAAGATGATTCATGCTTTGAAATGATAAGGTTTTTCCACTTCATTTTTCTTGTCATGATGTCATCTAACCATAGTTAGAAATATTATATTATAAATTATAAATGGGTCAATTCATTTTTGATGGGTCATATGGGTTGTGTCTAACATATATGAGGTCATCCATGATGTCATTAATGAGCTTAGAATTTTGAAAACCATTTATGATGTCATAAATGGTGTCATGGGTCAAAATTTCTTTTCATAGCTTTTTAAATATAATTTCATTCTTAATTAATTATGCCATTAATTAAAAATATTAAAAATTATATTATTGGCCAATAAATTAATCAAAATAATTTTAAAATTAATTATTTGATTAATTTATATCATCTTAATTCAAACTTAAGCATGGTCTTATTTTATGGCTTTTAATTATATTTCCCTTTTTAATTATTTATGTCATTAATTGAAAATATTGAAAATTGTATTTTAGCTAATAAATTAATCAAAATAATTTTAAAATTAATTATTTGATTAACTTTATCATTCTTGGTTGGGTATTTGACTAAATTTGATAAATATTGACTAGGGTTGGCCAATTTTAGAGTTTAGGTCAATCCAATGGTCAATGTAGTGATTTTTGGATTAATTTTTGGGCATTTTGATCATTGTCAAAATGATCATGTCAATGTTTGTTCTTGAAGTCAATTTTGTGGTCAAGGGGGCATGGGTTAGCCATTTTGACAAAAATTGTCTTTTTGGTCAAAGGTGATCAATAAGATGAATGTAATGGTCTTTAGATATTGGGTTGATGATTTTGATCAATTTTTAACTTTTAGGTCGAAAGTTGACTGCTTGGGTCAATGGAATGGTTATTGGGTCAAAAGTTGACTATTTTGACCAAAGTTGACTTTTTAGTTAAAATTGACCTATTGGGTCAATAGGGTGGTAATTGGGTCAAAGATTGACCATTTTAACCAAAGTTAGCTTTTGGTCAAAAGTTGATCTATTGGATCAATGATTGATTAAATCAGAGTTTGTTATTTCTGATTTAATCAATTTAGGTCAAAGAAGGATTTATAGGGTTTTACCCTAGTCATTAGGGTTTAGTGAATATCAGTGAGATTTAGGAAGTTAATATTGGTATAATTCCTATCCCAAACTGACTTTGAAATGATCCTCACAAAAGTGAGGTCAATAGTCATTCTCCTACCACTTGATAGAGCCTTGCACAAACAATGAAGCTGAATACTAGGTGCTCATAACCGGATTAGAACTTACAATCTTAAGGAAAACTAAGGACATCGAAATCTAAAGAGACCCAACTTACTATCAACTAGAATTTTGAAATGTACAAGACTCCAAAACCAAAACTTGAACATTACTTCCACTATATGATGAAATTGGTGAAAGAAATCCAAAATGTTCTACTTTTCTGAGTTCCAAGGCAAGACAACTCATTAACAGATGCTTGGTAAAGCTCGCAAAGGAGTTTGCTTGTTCGAAAGAGGACCACGTTCCAATTTCAATACAAGGGCGGAAGGTCCTCTCTCAAATATGAATGGACCGGCTTCACAATATCATTGTTAATACGACAGCAATAGCTACCAAGAAGGAAGAAGAAGATTGGCAATGACCAATGATTGAATATTTGCAGTCTAGGAGATTACTAGAAGACAGTTCTGTTACAAATCAAACTAAGCTATGAACGATGTCTACGCTTTAGGGAAAAGCGTCCTGTACCGTAGACCTTTTGACCATATGTGGTTTTGATGTTCGAGCAAATATGAAGCCCAAGACATCATTAAAGAGGTTCATTCAGGCCTTCACGGAGCACACCGATTGGAGCAAAAGGTGAAAATGAAAATAAAAAGACTTGGATACTATTAGTCTGTAATAATGATAGATTGCTTGGAAGTTGTTAAGAGGAGTCACCAATGTCAGTGCATGGAGTGGTCATATACCAACCTTCAAACGTGTAACACCCAAATTTATGTCATAGTCCTTGAGTGTTGGGGCATATACATAGTGAACCCTATATACCCACCATCCTCCAATGGTCCTCGGTTCATTCTGGCTATCACAGACTACTTCTCTAAGTTGGCCAAAGCAATTTTGCTTAGAGAGGTGAAAGCAAAATAGATCCTCTAATTCTTCAAGACAAAATTGTTGACAGATTCAGAATCCCTCGAAAGATAATCTCAGATAATGAGACAACCTTCATGAACACAAAAATAAAAAGTTCATCCGAAGACATGGTATAGATTGAAAATATTTGACAATCGATTACCCTAAAGCTAATGGTTTCGTTGGAGCCTTTAACAAGACTTTGATTCAAATCTTAAAAAAGACATTAATAGGCAACATAAGACAATGTCATGAGCAGTTGTCAGAAGCTTTGTGGGCCTACCATACTACATACTGAACACCAAAATGGTCAACATCATTTGCTCTGGTGTACGAGTTGAATTTGTACTTTCGCTCGAGGTAAAACTCCCCTCTCTCCGAGTAGCAGTTACCAACAAGATAAGTGAAGGAGAAAATGCAAAGGTGTGACTCAAAGAACTTCACAGTTTGGAGGGAAAATGCTTGCAGGCTTAAAAAAAACTTGGAATTATATCAAGCAAAAAATGATATGGGCCCACGACAATTGTTTCATCCAAGTACATTTAAATTGGTGATTTAGTGTTGGTACTCCGAAAACCTATTCTTGCTCATCGCAAGGTAGGCAGGAAATTTGAACTGACATGGGAGGGCTAGTATGTTGTCCAAAGACATACTTTAAATAATCATATCGGTTGGTCAATTATCAAGGAAAAAGATTCATACCCCCAATCAATGGGCAGTATTTGAAAAAATTTTATGCAACATAAAAATGACATGTTCTGTAAATTGGCAAAAACTGAAATTAATTAATGAAACATGAAATGAGTTCTATCTCTTTCGATGTCTTGTAATTTATGTTTTGATTGCATGCATGATTCTTTACTTTCTAAGACTTTCTTTAGCTCGCTAGGCCAGTCCCCATAAGCTCTTACTTAAACTAAATAAAGACAATTATAGACTAAAAATATTAATGAAACCAAATACACAAACACATAAATAAATACAATAAATAAGAAAAACTAAAATTTGACACACTAATATTCTTCATGTTTTCCGCAAGAGGATGTCAGACCCAAGACTCATTTTTACCTTTCGCAACGATGTTTGCTTAGCCCTAGACCACAGATGCATCGAAAAAGGATTGAGAATCTACTTTGATTTTGACATGAAGCAAGTAGAGTTGGTTTACAATGGTACTATCAATTGTGGGTCAAGAAGAAGCAAAGGGAAAGCAAAATATCTTAGTTTCGTTATAATCCCCAAAAGCCATTAAAAGGAAGATGGAGCTGACATGATAAAGACTAACTACTAATGGCAGAAGACTGAAATCACTAATAGTCACTACCACACTAGGAATTGTGGATGCCTCCATAGCAGTGCTGACCAAAATAAAACTAGGCTAGTGGGCCATACTCAACGAAGAAATATAAACAAATGACCAAAGAGAACCAAAGGACAGAAGGAACAGAAGCTTTGACCTCAACCCATCGATAAAGATTTGTCAGAATTTGAGTTTCAAATGCTGGAATATACCCCTAGTGAGGTCATTGGGATAGAGAAATTTGATCTCGAGGAAGATGAGTTAGAGGGATATCTCATAGCATCGAGTCCTTACAACATAAAGATCATTGATCCCCTAGCACTAGAAGAACCTATAGTGAGACATATCATTTTAGAAGAAGAGCTTGAGCATATTCATGCCATCAAATAATAGTCTTCTGGTATTCACAAAAGGTCAATGGCGAGAAAATTAAAATAACGGAGGGCCTACAATTATTCACCCGTCTTCAACAAATAAAAATAAGAAATTATCATTAAGTATCTACTCAAAGCTCATGACGAGGGATAGAGTTGGATATTTAGAAAGGAAAACGTATTCATAACCCAACCATTAGATTAAGAAAAGTGCAGGATCACCATCCAGTATGACTATTGTTATAACGTCACTAAAGACAGGAATGGAAATCCCCTGGTTATTTGACATTGAAACCAGGTAGACCCATTATCACCCATAATTATTTAAATAATGAAGAGACTAGTGGTATGGCATATTTTACCCCCAAGATGCATTCCTGATAGTTGTATAATCAACATTAACGAAGAGGGAGATTGCATACCACCTTATATTGATCACCATGACTTCGAAGACCTTTTTGCACGATCTCACTCTTAAGTGAATGTGTCATAATGTTCGGAACTGGATTACAAATTAAAGGACCTGGAGAATTTAAAGGTCTAATTTGAATTTTCCTTCTAGTGGGATATGTCCTTATTTTGGAAGGAAGTGGGGCTAATGTGGCAATGCATTATAACCCCGGGTTGCAAACAATGAATCTCCATTACACTCAAGAAAATGTGTCCTAACAAGCGTAAAGTTCATTACAGACCCAAACTAGAGCTTCAGGGATTGTGACCCCTAGATCTGTCGTGACCCCATTTTTCAACCGAACACCTAAGGTATGCTTGAAAAGGCATACCTTGAAATATGAGGTGTCTACGATTGACTCTGTAGTGAAACATATCACTACATGATAGAGGACTTAAGAGGTCTTTAAGATATGTTTTGAATGTACACTTCATATGCAGTTTGTTTTGACTTGATATGCTATATGAAATGATCAGAAATCATTGATGTTGTGGCTTTAACATTAATCTAATATCAAACATCTTTAATATTAGGGCATTATCACTGATGTACTGCAGATATCTCTAGTGTGTAAAGAATGGAATTGAGAATTGAATCCTTTTTGCTACAATTGATTTTTTGTCACTAGTAACTCTTGTGCAGTTCCAGAAAGACCAAAGCAGAAACTAGTGAAAAAAACAAATTCTAGCATTAACTAAAAAGTGAAATAAAATCCTGCAAAAAGACATAAAATCCACTCTCGACCACTACACCAAATAAAAGAAAATAATGGCTAAAGTGTAACTTCATTCGGGTGGCTTAAACCCAGCAATCAACTTAAGTACTTTGAATCGACTCCTAATGACATCATTAACTAAAAGGATTTATGGACAAGGTGTAATTTCTTTCGGGTGTCCTATACCTAGCAAATTTTATAATAATTATTGTCTTGTGCAGATATTCCTGCTACTAGGATCTACAACCCTCCTAACATGGAATCACTGCTTTCCTCTAGCTTACCTCTTCTCCCCTTAGTTGGGATGTAGGTCCATTGACACTCCTCTCTAATGAGACATGAACTTGACATGCGATATCTACGAGAATTGGTTTAAAGCCTCATTCAGTGGAATACATCTGTTTTCTCCGTTGCTAATAGGATAGAAGGCCTTCTTTACATGGAATCATGGATTTTCTCTAGCATACATATCTTCCTCTTAATTAGGATATAAGTCCATCGGCATTCGCTCCTAACGATACAGGAACTTGACATTCAACATCATTGAAAATTGACATGAGATCTCTTTCACTGGAATATGACATTCATTATCCTCCTACTAGTGGGATCTACAACTCTCCTAACATGGAATCATCGCTTTCCTCTAGATTATATGTTCTCTTCTTGGTTAGGATGTAAATCCATCAGCATTACTTTCTAATGAGACAGACACGACAATTGAAAATTTGAGGCTGTTAAAACCCTTTGTTGGATCCCGACACCTCTTTCCTCAAAGAATTCTGAAAGCAGACATAAGACCCTCTTGACACTGAATAATGGCATTCCCTTTTTTAGCTCGCGAATCCTCTTAAGAAAATTTTTGCACTGGAACCCAGAGAAAAAAATTTTAATTGCTTCCCCAGAACATTTCTGACATATCAAAGTGCTTCGGGACTAGACTGACTAGTACGATCAATGCTAATATGTGTGGCATACATATATGGTACACCACACATATTGGGGTTCGTTTGTTGACCTCACTTTTGTGAGGACTCACTCCACTCACCTATACATCACACTAAACTATGGTTGCACATTTCTTTGGCCCCACAAGAGTAAAACTAAGCCCTCAACCCTTGGTTGAGTGGGTCTTAGGATTTGACCAAGTGTGGTACCATATGTGACCCCATGGGTAAAGACATGTCGCAGGTCACCCAAATCAACCCAAATCCCTAGGAACCATGACCCACTTAAAATATGTTAAGATTTTCATGTCTATTTTATATTGATTTTGATGATATTGCACTTTAAAGAAGGGTATTTTTATGATTGTTTGCAGATATGATGATTTATGGACATTGGAGCAAAAATCTGCAAAAAGGAGCGAATTTGGAGCAAAAAGGACCAGAATTATGAAATTTTATCTAAGGCGCCGACGGCGAGCTCAACGGCGCCGACGACAGATTTTTCCTAAGAGTTCAGAAAATATTACAAGGAAGCCTGCCGACGGCAAGATCGAACCCGCCGACAGTGGGCCTGATGCAAAAGAGTTTAAGGCTAAGTATTCTAGAGGCCGCCGACGGCAAACTCGAGGCCGTCGACGGAGGGAAAGTCGGTTCTCTCACAAGGTGCATTGAATGTGGATGATTTTTGAAGAGATTCTTGGAAAACTCTTGGAAACTCTTTAACTACTTTAAATGAAACAATTTGGGGCCGAAAAAAGGGTCCACTAGCGTCCATTTGTGTCCACCACGTGTCCATCTAGTCCACTAGAGAGTCAAGTGTGTGTGTCTAGTGAGTCCAAAGAGTGTTAGTTAGTGTTTTGTTTTCCTTAAAGTTTTAGATAGTTAGTTCAGATAGTGATATTTGTGAGGGATTCTTCAAGAGATTGTAAGAGTGGAAGGGAAGTGAGAGATTTCTTCCTCATTATCGTTTCGAAGGAGAATTCTGCATACTGTAAAGAAAGGAAGAGATTCAGAGGAACTTCAAGGAGTTTTGCTTGGGGAGAAATTTAAGATAAGTTGTATTTACTTATTTTAGTTTGTATAACTTTACTTTTACATATGAAATCCAAGTTTTATCATATCCTCTCCATGAAATCTGAGTAGTTTTTATGTCTTTCTCCTTGTTTTAATATTTTTGTTAAATGGTGAATTGAATTAGTGTGCCAAGAAAATTTTAAAGAAGTTGTGATAATCTTTTCACTTCAATCTTAATTTACTTTCAATCCGGCCAATTGACTAGTTAAAATAGGTTGAGTTTAACAATTAAAGTGAAGATTACATCCGAGATTCAGGGATGTCAAAGTCCTTGAAAGTAGGGTGCAAATAAATAGGGAAATAATATTCATTGGGCGTAGAATTGGAGATTTTAGAGTGATAGACTAAAATCTTCAATTCGGTCCTATTGTTTGGGTGTTGAAGTGTAGATATTAGCCCTCAGGAGAGGGGAACGTGGGAGCTCCGAAGTGAGAGCCGATATCCTCCCAATCTAGCCGTAGATTCAGTAACTAAGCATAGGATTAGTAAATGTTCTTTATGCCTGGACCAAAGGGTAAAGAATAGGTATGTTCCTGTTTAGCACAACACAGTTTTAAACTAATTATAATTTTCCATTCACTTAAATTTCTTAACAAAGGAGAAAGATTCTTTCTTATATATTTGAACTTCACTTTATTAGTAGAATTAGTTATCTGTTAGTAGAACTAGTTTATTAAAATTTAATCTTATTTTTTATTGCATTTTAGTGACAGATAGGCAATTTTGATCTTCAAGTTGTGATTCTGAATTGGTTTCTATAATCCTAGTTCGTAGCCTCTAAAATATTCCCTGTGGGATCGATATCCAGGACTCCACTAGAGTCATGTATTACTTGAGAGATACGTATATTTGCGTTGAAGAGTAACTCTGCGATTATAGAATATATTATATACTTGTTACAATATTAAGATTATGATAAGTGCGTGGAGGCTAGTTCAAGTTTTTGGTGCCGTTGCCGGGGAATATAACATAATTAGAGTAACAGATAATTTGGGACTGTGAGAAAACTTTTTAATAGAATAGCAACTTATTTAGTTAATTGTTTTCAGTGTTTTGATTTCGATTGTATGTGTAAATTTGGTTCTGAAAATCTTATACCCTACGATTCGGAATTAGAACGCACTGTTAGGAGAATTAGAAAACTGAGAAAAGAACTTAGAAAACTTGAGACGATGGAAAACAACGTAACAACCAAAGAATAGAAAATGAACATCAATCAGACCACTATGAGATTACACAAATCCTACATTAGATGACATTCACTTAACTATCCAAAATCCTGATGTAGCTGCTAATTCATTTGAGCTTAAACCTGCAATTATGCAAATGGTATAAAACAATTAATTCGGTGGAACTTCAAATGAAAATCCTAATTTACATTTTGCGAGTTTTCTAGAACTTTATGCTACTTTTAAATACGACAGAGTGTCTGATGATGCTGTCAGATTCGGACTTTTTCCTTTTTCACTAAGGGATAAGGCTAAGGCTTGGTTAAATTCATTAGCACATGGATCTATTAGAACTTGGGGGGAACTTTCACAAAACATCGAAATATTTTCTACCATCTAAGACTGCTAAGCCTAGAAACGATATCACATCTTTTAGTCAGTATGAGGGAGAATCGATATATGAATCTTGGGAAAGATTTAAAGAACTTCTTAGAAGATGCCCACATCATGCTCTACCAGATTGGTTAATTATTCAAACTTTTTATTATGGATTAGTAGAATCTCTTAGATCCATTATTGACGTTGCTGCTGGTGGATCACTAATTTCTAAACCTTTTAAATAAGCTTATGCTTTAATTGAAGAAATGGCTATTAATAATTTTCAATAACCTGCTGAAAGAGTAAATCCTAAGAGAGTAGCCAGTATTCATGATTCAGATGCTTTAACTATGATAATTTCTCAAATTGTTGTTCTTTCAAAGAAAATAGATTAATACGCAATGAATCGTTCTAAAACACTCCATTGTTAGAAGAAAATTCATTGGGACAAATTGTATATGCTCAATCTTCACATGAAACAATAAATTTAATAAATAATAGACAAAATAACCCTTATTCAAACTATTATAATCCAGGTTCGAAGAATCATCCCAACTTTAATTGGAATAAATAATGTAATGTTAATCCTATTAATCCTCAGTGGGGGAACAATCCTGTAAACCCATTAGGAAATATAAACAATCAAGGTAATTCCAATTATAGACCTTCTAATCCACCAAGTTTTTATAATAATTCACAATTTAAGGAGAAGAAACTATTTATGGAAGAACTAGTTTTGAATATGGGTAATCAATTAAAAAATCAAGGAGCTGCTATTATAAACATAGAAAAACAATTGAGGCAAATTGCTACTGCACTGAGCAAAAGACCTGTTGGAACTTTACCTAGCAATGTTGAAGTAAATCCAAAAGATTAAGGAAAAGAACAGATTAAGGCTATTCAATTAAGAAGTGGAAAAGAGTAGGAAACAAGGGTTCAAAAAGAACCTGTAGTTGAAAAGGAAAGAGTGGAAATTGAAAGAGAAAATGAAAGTTTATATCCTGATTTTCCTCTGAAACCTATGAAAATTACTGTTGAAAGACCACCACCACCATTTCCTCAAAGACTAAAGCAACAAGACAAGGGAAAAGGATTTGCTAAATTCTCAGACATCTTAAAAAAATTATCAATAAATATTCCTTTTGTTGAAGCTTTGGAAAAAAAGCTTGATTATTTTAAATTTATGAAGGATATACTCAACAAAAAAGAGAAAGTTACTAGATCATGAGACTATTACACTCAGTGAAGAGTGTAGTGCTATAATTCAGAGAAAGCTTCCTGAAAAACTTAAAAAACCTGGTAGTTTTACTATCACGTGTGCTATTGGTGAAAAATTTTATGGGCGAATATTATGCAATTTGGGAGCTAGCATAAATTTGATGCCTTTATCAACTTTTAAAATGTTAGGAATAGGAGAGATTGCACCAACTTGTGTAACTCTACAGCTAGCTGATCGATCTATTACACATCCTGAATGAGTTGTAGAAAATGTGTTGGTCAAGGTTGATAAATTTATCTTTCATGTGGACTTTATCATTTTAGATATGGAAGAAGACATGGAAATACCTATCATTTTAGGAAGACCATTCCTAGCTACAGGAAGAGCGATGATAGATGTTCAAAAAGGAGAGTTGACTATGAGAGTAAATGATCAAGAAGTAATCTTTAACATCTCAAAGTCAATGAAATATCCTTCAATAGAAAAAGATGATGAATGTTTCAGAATGGATATATGTGCTTATTTGAGAAAAGAATTTTTCAAAGAAAAATTTGAAGAAAAAGAAGATATGGAGAAAGATAAATATGATGAAATTAATAGCGAAGAAGCTGATTATATTCAGGAAAAATTTGAAACGCTCGATTCAACAACACCAAAAAATGAAATATTAATTCCATCTGTTGTAAAACCCCTAAAATTGAAATAAAAAATCTTCTAAATAATTTGAAATATGTATTTTTAGGAGAGTTTTCAACATTACCAGTAATTGTATCTTCAGACTTAAATGAAATTTAAGAAAAAAAATTAATGGATACATTAAAAAAATATGAAAGAGCTTTTAGATGGACTCTAGTTGATATTAAAGGAATTAGTCCTTTTAATTGTATGCATAGAATATTATTAAATGATGAACATAAACCAAGAATTGATCTATAAAGGAGACCGAACCCTATTATGAAAGAAGTAGTTAAAAAAGAGATTTTAAAATGGTTAAATGCTGGAATTATATATCATATTTTGGATAGTACTTTGGTAAGCCCAATTCAATGTGTTCCTAAGAAAGGAGGAGTAATTGTTGAAGCAAATGAAAATAATGAATTAATACCTATCAGACAAGTTACTGGATGATGTATTTATATTGATTATAGAAAATTAAATGCCGCCACCCAAAAAGATCACTTTCCTCTTCCTTTTCTAGATCAAATGTTGCATAGACTTGCGGACACAAATACTACTGCTTTCTGGATGGATATACTGGTTACCACCAAATTCCTATTACTCCTGAGGATCAAGAGAAAACAACATTTACTAGTCCTTATGAAACTTTTACTTTTCAAAGAATGTCTTTCGGATTATGTAACACACCTGCGACATTCCAGAGATGTATGATGTCTATATTTAGTAAGTTAATTGATAATGTAATAGAAGTATTTATGGATGATTTCTGTGTTTGGAACATCATTTGACGCATGCTTAAATCATCTTGAAAAAGTTTTGGAGCTATGTGAAAGAACTAATTTAGTTCTAAATTGGGAGAAATGTTAATTTATGGTTGCAGGAGGAATTGTATTAGGGCATAAAATTTTGAAAAATGGCATGGAAGTAGACCCTACAAAAATTCAAGTTATAGCTAAATTATCACCTCCTACTACAGTGAGAGTGGTAAGAAGTTTTCTTGGACATGCTGTTTTTTACAGGCGTTATATTAAAGATTTTTCAAAAATTATCAAACCTCTATGCCAAATTTTAGAAAAGGACAAGAAATTTGAATTTACTGAAGACTACTTGAATGCCTTTGAGTTATTAAAGGAAAAATTAATCACAGCACCTGTAATAGTTTCACCTAATTGGGAGAAACCATTTGAACTAATGTGCGATGCTAGTGATTATGCTACTGGAGATGTTCTTGGTCAAAGATATGATAAAATTTTTAAAGTTATATACTATGCTAGTAGAACTCTTAATGATATTCAAATTAACTATACAGTTACTGAAAAAGAGTTACTAGCTAATGTGTATGCTTTTGATAAATTCAGATCTTATTTAATTGGGACAAAATGTATTGTGCATACTGATTATTTTGCTATTAAATATCTGATGTAAATGAAGGATACTAAACCAATATTAATCAGATGGGTACTTTTAATGCAAGAATTCGATTTAGTGGTAATTGATAGAAAGAGAACTGATAATCAAGTTGTTGATCATTTGTTGAGACTAGAATATCATGAATTAGCTGACACCAACAATGAAATAACAGACAGTTTCCCTGATGAACAACTTTATAATATTAATGAGTGGAAATAACTTGGTATGCTGATATAGTTAACTATATAGTAAGTGATATTTTGCCACCTATGCTAACACTGCAACAACAGAAAAAATTTATTCATGTTGCAAAATCATATTTTTGGGATGAACCATATTTATATAAGCAATGTAACGATCTTATTATTAGAAGATGTGTGCCTTATAAAAAAACTGAACTGATTATTCAAAAATTTCATGATTCTAAATTTGGAAGACATTTTAGGATTGATAAAACTGCGCATAAAATTTTGCAAGTTGGATTTTATGGCCTACTCTCTTTAGAGATGTTTACATATATATAAAAACTTGTGATAGATGCCAACGAGTAGGTAATATATCTAGAAGAAATGAAATGCCTCTGAATTTCATGTTAGAAGTTGAGATTTTTGATGTTTGGGGATTAGATTTCATGGGATCATTTATTCCTTCATTTGGGAACTTATATACTTTGATTGTTGTTGATTATGTATCAAAGTGGATTGAAGCACAAGCTTTACCTTATTGTGATGCTAAACGTGTTTCAAGATTCTTAATGAAAAATAATTTCACAAGATACGGTATGCCGATAGTGATTATCACTGACGGAGAATCCCATTTTAGGAATAAATATATTCAGAGATTGGTAGAAAAGTTTAATATTATTCATAGATTCTCTACTGCTTATCATCCTCAAACTAGTGATTTAGCTGAATTTTCTAATCGTGAGATTAAACAAATTTTAGAAAAGATTGTAAACCCTAGTAGAGTAGATTAGTCTGCAAGACTGGATACTGCATTATGGGCATACAGGACTGCTTAAAAAACTCCTATTGTTATGACTCCTTACAGACTTATTTTTGGAAAGACTTGGCACTTACCAGTAGAATTGAAGCATAAAGAATATTGGGCGATTAAAGAATTCAATTATAATTTGAAGAATGCTAGTGAGAAGAGATTATTACAATTGAATGAATTAGAAGAATTAAGAAATGAATCTTATGATAACGATAGAATTTATAAGGAAAAATTGAAGTTAAGGCATAATCGGAAGATTAATCAGAAGAACTTTGAACCAGGACAAGAAGATTTACTTTACAATACAAGGTTGAAATTATTTCCTGGGAAATTGAAGTCTCGTTGGTTAGGACCCTTTACTGTGACTCAAGTTTATACTTATGGAGCCGCTGAAATCGAAGATCCAAAGATCGGGAATAGATTTAAAGTAAATGGACATAGATTAAAACCATTTTTTTGGGTAAAAGACCGAACTTTAAAGAGGTTTTAATGCTCAGATCAACTCGAATAACACCCGAATAGTCGAGCCGACGACGTTAAACCAAGCGCTTTATGGGAGGCAACCCATAGTTATCTTTATTTGTTTGAGTGTTTATTTGAATTTATCGTTAGTTTGTAGTAATATTGAATTATACTACTTGTATTTGCCTTTTGATTATCAAGAATTTGGATTCATTGAGAAAATTTGGAACTTATTTGACCATGGTATTTTTGTGCAAAACTTTGCTTAGGGCGCCAATGGTGGGTTTTTCCTGAGATCCCTGGAATTCAATTGCATAAGGCTCGCCGACGGCGCCATCTAGCCCGCCGACAGTGAGATCAGCGAGTGGACAGTTTATGGAGTTCAAAATGACAGTTTTTTGCGGTTTTAGGCGAATTTATCCCCTATAAACTTCTACGGACGGTTCCTAAACATTCTAATTCCCAAAAATGAATGGAAAAACTCTTGAATTCTTCTCTAATGGCTTTCAATTCAATAGATCACCCTAGATTTCGAGTGTTTAACCGAAGAAAGTTCATGAGTACCGAGGCACAATGACTTTTCAACAAGGTGATGTCAAAGAGGTGGCTAATTAAAGAAATAGGTTTTGTGAATCGAGGATTAAGCAATCCTTCGATAGCAATTGAAGAAATGATTGTACGATGAAGATGGGAAGTATTTTGCTATACTACTGCAGCAATAGTCGTTCCTGTGGTAAAGTAGTTCTACTCCAATTTGCATGGAATCAACCAAGGAAGCATCTATGTGTGAGGTAGGTGGATAACATTTAATTCTGGATGAATTAATGAATTGTACATGCTTGAGAATGTTCCTGTCTGCCATTATTCTAATTTTGTGCCAACGAGTGATAATATGAATGAAATTTACCATTATTTGATGGACGAAACTGAAGACTGGGAAGTTAGAGAAAACGAGTACGTCAGTTTTTCTGCAACACTTTTAAATCCTGTTTCAAAACATTGACACTTTTTCATATCTGCGAAGTTAATACCGACGATGAAAATCGGTAAAGTTACCAAAGAGAGTGCTATATTGAACTATTGCATTCAAATGGGATGGCCAATTGATATTGGATCAATTATTGTGAAGTCTGTTTTTGGCAGGATCATCTCAAGGGCTCAGACATCCTTCAACAATTTCTCAATATGCAGTCTGTTTCAAGTATCATACGAGATTTGGGAAAAGGTACTACTACCCTGGAAACCTTTAGACCCAACCGTAATGTTCCTGACCAATGATGAAGAGAATGATATGGGCGTGATTATGGATCAAGCATCACAAAACTCTATTACTATTCAACCTCTAGTAGCAGACAAGACACCAATGATCTTACACAGAATCAAGAATCTGGAGAAGTAGGTACAAAATTTAACGAGTAAAATTAACAAAATGTCTGATTTTTTTGAACATATCAATTGGAGGATGAAAGAACATTTTGATCAAACTAGGCATTTTGAAGCAAGTTTGATACTCTTAATGAGAAGGATGGGATGGATTGAAGAAGATTAAACTGAAGAATTTCCATTCTGACCTTTCTATAAATGTTCAAGTGATGGGTGATATCAAAGGAGAAACCAGCACTGATTCAGAAGAGTAATGGAATTGCTTTACTATATTTGTTTCTTTATGTTGAACTTGATTTGAACTATGTTTGTGTGATTGCTTTCTTTGTTTATTTTTTGATCTAAGTATAGTTGAGATTATGTTTGAAATGTTTGTTTTCAGCGTTTTGAGTGTTGTGGCTTAGATTGCGACATTGATTAGATGAATTTATGTTGAGAAAATACCTACTTATGTGTGTTATGTAATGAGTATTGTAACGCTTGGATTTAATATATAATTGTGAAGTTTTGTTGTGTATATTTATTTGTGTTAATACATCACTTAATCACTTAATAAATATGATTATAACGATCGAACGGATGACAACGAGGCTTAAAATTGATCTAAATCGTAAAAATTTGAAAAATGATTAATATTTAAGAATCTCGTCGATGGCGTGATTTTTTTAGGCTATTGAAATTAAATTCATTGGAGCCCTCCGACAGCGCGAATGACCCCGCCGAAGGAGAGATCCCAAAATTTACCTTTTAACCACGATTTTGACCAGTCAACCGCCACTATTCATCGTCTTCTTCCCTTATTTACCAAAAATTTTGACCTAGGGCTTAAGAGATCTTGAATTTGGAGCGATTTCAATGCATTTTAACAACGGATTTCATCATCCCTTGGTAAGAGCTTCCCTCCTATGTAAATTTTTTTTATTTTCACCATGAATTTCTTCCACATTGAGGAATTTTGGAAAAATTGAACATGCGGAGAAAATACTTGGAAGAAATTCATGGAACTTGATTTAGATTACTTTAAGTCACCTTTGGAAGCCATTATATTATTATTTTGGAGTTTAGTTTGAATTTTTGTAATTTTGATAGATCAAAAAATGGCTCCACGTCAAAAGAAGAGACTTGAATTTGACGAGGCTAGATTTATAAATGTAAAGGCTCAATCAAGATACACTTCAATCTTCCAAGGAAAGAAGTGTATTCAAGATCGAGTTTTTGATAATCCTGGAGGAGAGGTAGAATGAGTTATTAGAGAAAGGAGATGGGAGAACTTCTATTACACTACAAATGAAGCTGTTGTTGAAATTGTGAAAGAGTTCTATTCTAATCTGATACAACTTGAGGACGAGTCTGTCCAAGTAAGAGGATTTTCTATCGATTTTAATGCTGCCCACATTAATTCTTTTTACGAGCTTCACGATTATTATTCTAGCGAGTATGAAACATTTTGAACTATGGAAGGTCCGTTAGACGATGTTATTGACTTTCTCACTGATGGGAAAGGTACTTAGAAAATTAAGCATCGTGAACAAATTAACTTTCCTCTTTCTATGATGAATGCCACAGCTAAGGCATGACATTATTTCATTTGTTCTACTTTGCTATCAACATATCACCATAGTAAAGTATCGTGAGACAGAGCTGTTCTGAATTTATGTATTCAAAATAATAGAAGTATAAATGTGGGGCAAATAATTTATAAGAAATTTTGGCCACGGCAAAGAGTGAATCAAGTGGATATTTAGGACATCCTGACCTCATTTATGCACTTTGCCAACTATCTGGAGTGGAAGCTAGAGATACTGAAGAATGGATGTACCCTATGAAACCCATTAGTAGAGCTAATTTGAAGACTTATGAATCCCATGAGGAATGGAGATCTGGGAATATGAGTAAGACACCTACTACTAGTAGAGACATCCCTTCTACTAGTTATGACCCTCCTACATCTAGCTCCCCTACTCTTTATGATTTGATGATTGTGATGACCCTGCAGCGGAAAAGTTCTGAAAAGTTAGATGAAAGAATAGAAAGAATAGATCAAAGGATTAAAGGATTAGAGTGGAGACATTATCATGATAGTGAGTATCTTCAGCGGCACTCTGATTTTGAGATTGCTTATTATTATGCTCAGGCTAGACACTACAGAGGTGAGCCTGATGTCACTTTTCTTGAATTCCCCCGTTATACTCATTATCAACCCAATCCACTTGCTGACTAGGGAGATGAAGACTTAGCATGGGATTTTGATTTCTGAACTTGAAATTTGTGATTTGATGTATGTGTTTCTTTTATTGTAGTACTTTCATTTTATTGTTTGTATTCTATGCACTGTGTTATTTTCTGAAATATGTGTTTTTTTTGTAGTTTGTATTTTCATTTCTCGATGATTGTGATGGATTGCAATTGTAAATGAAATGTTGAACTTTAAGTTAAAAATAGTAGACTGTTTGTTCTGTGTTGAGAAATGCAATGTCCTTTGTAGTTAATTGTTGTTATTAAATGTTTTATTTTATATACTTGTTTTAAAATTTCATTACCCCAGCAAATTCTCTAAACAATTATATGTGTAGAAAATTTTCTATTATTACAAGTCAGTTGAAGTTAAAATTTTTGAGAAGCACATGCAAAATTTCAGAGAAAAGAAAATGCCTAAAGTGCAATGGTATGATTTATGTTCAGAATTTTTCTTTCCACCCTGTATTATTTCTATTTATTGAAAACTTTAAGTTTGGGGGGAGACAAATATTAACTATTATGTGTTCTCAATTAAAATATTTTCAAAATTTATAAATATGATTTTTATGATAAAATTTAATTCAGTTAACTATATTTAGATTTTATCTAAATATCGTAGAAGATTCAAAGAAATATTTTTGGTAATGAAAATTAATTTTTTATGTTAAGATATTTAGTATAAGAGGATAAGAATATAGTTAACTATTTAAAGTTAAGAAAACTATATTTTGAAATATTAAGAATCTTAGGAATTTAGTTGAGAAAGAAAAGATTAGGACTCAATGATGTAAAAACTATGAATTACATATAAGGTAAAGATTATTTTAAGTTTCAAATTTAGGAAAAAAAAGAGTGAAGTTCAAAATTATTAACAGGCTATCCAGATATAGTAATCCTCACTTAAAAAAGAAATAGAAAAAGAAAGGATTGAAAGACAATCCCTAAAAAGATAAGAAAAGTATATAGGATTGAAAAACAATCCAAAAGAAAAAAAAAAGAGAAAAGAAAAGTAAGTGAGAAGAAGCTTGAGAAGATGTCTTATCAAAAATTGGCTTCACTTAGATTAACCTAAATGAAAAACTAAATACATTTCTGAACTTATATTTATGGAGTAGTATCTTTACTAGTAGTGTCCTCATAAATTTCCTATCATCTGAATATTCTAAGTGAATTGATATTGCAAAATATAGTCATTCTTGAAATGAATAGAAAACTAGAACTCTTAGACTTGATGACTAGATAGCCTTAATTCTACAGAGTTAATCTAATTACTTAAAAATCTTTCTAAGAATTCTTACTATGATACCACAATGAATCATAACTTTTATGTATTACTAAAGATTACTTGAGGACAAGTAATAGTTAAGTTTGGGGAATTTTGACCTACTGAAAATATGTTAAGATTTTCATGCTTATTTTATATTGATTTTGATGATATTGCACTTTAAAGAAGGGTATTTTTTATGATTTTTTTGCAGATATGATGATTTATGGATATTAGAGCGAAAATATGCAAGAAGAAGCGAATTTGGAGCAAAAAAGACCAAAATTATGAAAATTTGATCTAGGGCGCCGACGGTGAGCTTGACGGCGCCGACGGTATATTTTTCCTGAGAGTTCAAAAAATATTACAAGGAAGCCCGCCAACGTCGAGATCGAGGCCGCTGACAGCGGGCCTTATGCAAGAGAGTTCAATGCTAAGTATTCTAAAAGGCCGCCGACGGCGAGCTCGAGGCCGCCGACGGCGAGAAAGTCAGTTCTCTCACAAGGTGCATTGAATGTGGATGATTTTTGAAAGGATGCTTGGAAAAATCTTGGAAACTCTTCAATTACTTTAAAAGAAACAATTTGGGGCCGAAAAAAGGTTCCACTAGCATTCATTTGTGTCCACCACGTGTCCATGTAGTCCACTAGAGAGTCAAGTGTGTGTGTCTAGTGAGTCCAAAGAGTGTTAGTTAGTGTTTTGTTTTCCTTAAAGTTTTAGATGTGAGTTCAGATAGTGATATTTGCGAGGGATTCTTCGAGAGATTGTAAGAGTGGAAGGGAAGTGAGAGATTTCTTCCTCATTGTTGTTTCGAAGGAGAATTATGCATACTGTAAAGAAAGGAAGAGATTCAGATGAACTTTAAGGAGTTTGATTGGGGAGGAATTTAAGATATGTTGTATTTACTTATTTTAGTTTGTAGAACTTTGCTTTTATTTATGAAATCCAAGTTTTATCGTATCCTCTCCATGAAATCTGAGTAGTTTTTCTGTCTTTCTCCTTGTTTTGATATTTTTGTGAAATGGTGATTTGAATTAATGTGCCAAGAAAATTTTAAAGAAGTTGTGATAATCTTTTCACTTCAATCTTAATTTACTTTCAATCTGGCCAATTGATTAGTTAAAATATGTTGAGTTTAACAACTAAAGTGAAGATTACATCCGAGATTCAGGGAGGTCAAAGTCCTTGAAAGTAGGGTGCAAATAAATAGAGAAATAATATTCATCAGGCGTAGAATTGGAGATTTTAGAGAGATAGACTAAAATCCTCAATTCGGTCCTATCGTTTGGGTACTGAAGTGTAGATGTTAGCCCTCAGGCGAGGGGAACGTGGGAGCTCCGAAGTGAGAGCTGGTATCCTACCAGCCTAGCTACAGATTCAGTAACCAAGCATAGGATTAGTCAATGTTCTTTATGCCTGAACCAAGGGTAAAGAATAGGTATGTTAATATTCGACACAGCACAAATTTAAACTAATTCTAATTATCCATTCACTTAAATTTCTTAACAAAGGAGAAAGATTCTTTCTTTATATTTGAACTTCACTTTATTAGTAGAATTAGTTATCTATTAGTAGAACTAGTTTATTAAAATTTAATCTTATTTTTGATTGCATATTAGTGATAGATAGGCAATTTCAATCTTTAAGTTGTGATTCTGAATTGGTTTCTATAATCCTAGTTCGTAGCCTCTAATATATTCACTATGGGATCGATATCCAGGACTCCACTAGAGCCCTGTATTACTTGAGCGATATGTAAACTTGCGTTGAAGAGTAACTCTGTGATTATAGAATATATTATATACTTGTTACAATATTAAGATTACGCTAAGTGCGCGGAGGCTGGTTCAAACTACATTAACCATGAAATTCACCTTGGGAGATGTTCTGCCTAAATTGATCCCTAACCTCACCAAAAGCCTCTATAAACCCACCAAACCCTAAAAATCACCTTAAACCTTAATGTGCCCTTTTGACCCAAAACTTTGATGGCACTTGGGATGATCCAAACCATTTGGGCCTACCCAATTTTGACCAAATTTGGACCAATTTACCACATCCCCATTCAATTGAGTTCCACCCATCATGGTCATGAAACCACACCATGTAAAGGACCCAATTTCCACCATGGGGTCAAAACCCCATAATTTACTTAATTAATTAATTAATTAATTAATTAGGTAAGTTTGTAAATTCTCTTAGGTACTAGGTCAAGAGGAAACCTGACCCATTTGGGCCAAATCCAAAACCCTATGAGAAACTTAACCCAAACCCACGACCCATGACTTATTCCTAATGACATAATACCTATCTACCATGTACATGGATGACACAACAAGCCAAACCAGGGTAAATTAAACCCTTGATTGGAGAGCTTGGCATCATCCATCATGACTCACCCATGGGAGGGAAACATGTCACCTAGCCAAGCCTCTTTGAATCAATCATTGAGGGGTCAAGCCATATCAAGTTGGATATATATTATTTACCCAAAGAACTTCCAATCAGCTCAGAACTTCCGCCCATGCCTCCCTAAACCTCATGCTTACCACTATGGTCAAGCCGTCGTGGAAACTTGCAATGTTTCTCCCCAATACCCAAAACCCTCTAAAATATCTATGTGAACTCTCTAAGGAGCCGTCCTAGCTCTGTCAATCATCTCAGAGCTCTCCCATTGCCTCCTACGGCTACTTAAGGAAGTAACCTGAGAGACTTTGAACACCCTCAATCAAACTCTCTATCTAGCCTCCCAACCCTTTATCTCTTAACAAAGAGAATGTACTTATTGACCTAGGCAATTAGTCCCTCATGTTCAAAGGCCACCAACCCCACTAGAAAACCCTAATTTCTCAGCCCTAATCTAGGAAAAATTTTTTCCTTAACATAAACCCTTTCAAAACTCAAATTTAAACCCCCCAAAAGCTTCCATGAGCCTCAAGGAAATCTTCCTAATCAAATTAGGAATTCCTGAGCTCTCCAACCCATCCTAACACCAACCTGAGCCACCATTTGGTTTAGCTTATAGCTAGGTCCAATTTCATTTCAAATTGAAGCATGGAGTAGGTTCACGACATCAAGGTGAAACTCTCTGTCAAGCCCAATCAATGCCACACCTCTTGAGAAGAGGTATGGATCAAAATCCATAAAATTAGCCTCAGGTTAGTCTTTTGTGAAAGAAATGAACACTCCATGCCCATTTAACTGTATAGATATGTTCATCTAGCTTAAATGAAGCTATAGGAACAAACCCCGAGTGATATGGTTGAGAATTGAGTGAGATCTTAGGTTTTAATTGAGAATGAGTTACGATTCTCTGTTCCATGGGGATGATGTACGGATGTCATCTATTTCCATATATTAGAAACGGATGACATAGATTAAATTGGACCACGAAACCATAAAGGAAGAACGCTTCATATCGATGCTACCTCTGCTTCCCACATGGAAAGCGCACCCAACCTGAAGACACCACGTAGGAGTTCAGAGATTTTGAGGGATGACGCGGTGCTACGTAGATAACTAGGAAATTCAAATTTTTTTAAATTAAACAAATCTAAAAAATTAAATAAAACTTCAAAAATTCTTAACTTGGTGTAGAAATATCATAAAAATAAAATAAAAATATCCCTGAACTAAGTTAAATACTTCAAAAAGTATATTAATTATTAAAATTTATTTATAAGAAGAAAAAGTCTAAAATTTAGAGGGGAACTTCCCTCTGATGTTGGGAATATCCTCTAATTTTTCCAAGGACAATGGGGATCTATAACTTGAAAATATCAATTTTTTTATCAAACGTGTAATTATCTTGAGAAATAATTACAATAAATTGAAATAAAAATCAGAAATATCAAAATAAAAATGAAAATTAATAATGAAGCTTAGGGTTATCAAATTGATCACTAAAATAATGATTTCCACTTCTGAAAACCCTAAAATGAAAAATTAGAAAAGTAGAGGTAAAATTATTAAATCTTAAATGGAGAAGTAATTAATTTAAGGAGAATTGTTGTGGAAAGTATAAGTGTTTAAAAGTTCGAAGAAGTTGTGAAGATTGATTCTAAAAACTTTATTTACTTCTTAATTTGGCCTGTTAAGTTGTAAAATTTATTGAGATTATGTAAGATCCAATGCGGTATTGTCTCATAAGAGTTAGTAAGAATCACATGAAATTATATGGGTGAGAACTCGTAGTCCATATAATCGAATGTAATATTAGAAGATAATTTTATAAAGGGAGTAAAATTAGAGGATTTTAGAGTGACGAGCTAAAACCCCCTAATTTGGTTCAAGTTTTGAGTTTTGTTATGAGAAGTTAGCCCCTAGTGTGATGGGAATCGAGGGAACTCTAGAGTGAGAGACTGGTATCTTCCATGCCTAACCATGTTCAAAATAATATAAATTTCAAATTAACCTATGTTCTTTATAGAACCAAGTAAGGGCAAATAACACATTTGCTTCTATCTGACACAACAAAAATTTGAATACTTCCACAACAATACTTTAAGAATTATTACTACTTCATGAAAGGAAAGAAAAAGATATTCTAGCTAATAGTATTTTACATCTAGTGTTATTAGTTATTGTAATTTTAATTTCTTGCTTTGCATTTTATTAAGAAAATTTCAAAAGACATATCAACCTTCAAAACTTTTCAAAATCAAGACATACTTTTTCGAAAATAATTATAGAAAGTAAAAAGATAATTTCTCTGATTCCTTTAAAGATTTCACATTTTCCCTGTGGGTTAGATTTCTGGGCTTAATCAGAAAGTCCGATATTACTTGATAAACGATACGTATATTTGTGTAGTATCTCATATTATAAAATCATTATTTTCATATCTTAAATCATCAGCACACTTATATCTGACGGTACCAAGTTTTTGGCGCCGTTGCACTTATATCTTTCGGGAATCAAGTTTTTGGCGCCGTTGACAGGGAAAATTAATTTAAATTGCATTTTAAAGATAATTAAGAAATTATAAATTTTTACTTTTCTTTTTTTTTGTTAGTCTGTTCTATTTTGTTTTGTTTTATTATTGTATGCGTAGTTCAGGTTCTGAAGGACTTGTCCTTACGATTCTGAATTAGAAAGAACTATCAGAAAAATCAAAAAAATTAAAAACACAGAAAAAGAAAAAAATATTCAAGAAATGGCAAATCATCAAAATCAAAATCTTGGCATCCATCAAGAATTAAGACCTTTAAGATATTATGTTAACCCTACAGTAGATGAACTTTATGGTAGTATTCAAAACCTTGTTAGAATTGCTAATTCTTTCGAGCTTAAACCTACTATTATCCAAATGGTGTCAAATAATCGATTAGGCGAGCAACAATCGAAGATCCTAATTTGCATCTTGCTAATTTTCTAGAGTTGTGTGCTACTTTTAAATATGATGGTGTTTCGGATGATGTTATTAGACTTAGACTTTTTCCTTTCTCACTAAGGGATAAAGATAAAATGTGGTTACATCCGTTAGCACCTGGATCAATTAGAACTTTGGGTGAACTGTCACAAAAATTCCTTGGTAAATATTTTCTACCATCTAAGACTGCTAAGTTGAGAAATGATATAACATCTTTTGTCGACTTGAAGGGGAATCAATATATGAAGCATGAGAAAGATTTAAAGATCTCCTCAGGAAATGTCCACATCATGCGATACCAGATTGGTTAATAATTCAAATTTTTTATAATGGATTAGTTGGATCTCTTAGATCAATCATCGATACTGCTACTGGGGAATAATTAATGTCTAAACCATTTTCTGATGCTTATGTTTTAATTGAAGAAATGGTTACTAATAATTTTCAATGGCCTTATGAAATGTTAAATCCTAAAAAGGTAGCCAGTGTTTATGAAAATGATGCTTTTACAATGTTAGCAAATCAAGTTGTTGCTGTATCAAGGAAGATAGAACAATTTGGAATGAATTTTTCTTAGCCAAATCTCATGAATGAAGAAAATTCATTAGGCCAAATGGTTAATTCTTACTCTTCACCAGAAACTGTGAATGCTATAATCAAACCTAACAACCCTGTCGGCACTATTTTTAGGTTGTGTGTTTTATTTTGAAAAGGGGGTCGCCTAACAGAAATTGTCGGTGAATTTTTAATTTAATTTAAATAAATAATTTGAAAAGTAGTATTTGATTTTGAAAATAATTTTAAATTTGAAAATTTTAAGATATGAAATCAAACTCGATCTCACATCCCGAATAGTTTACATAAACGAGCACCGCACCACGAACCGTGTATCTATCCCTAAGGATAGTACACACCGTCGATGTGTGGCTCGATTAAATAAACTAGAAGATTTGTGACATCCGTTTGGTCCGCGAACCAATTTTATAAGCCTACAAATTCCCCCGCTTAATATGAAAGTATTAAACAGTGGTTTATATTACCTCGGGTTCTTTAAAATTCCCTATAAGGGCAAGCCCCTATAGTTAATTACATCTTAAATGACGGGAGTCACCTAAGAAAACTCTCGATAATAATCAATAATTCTGCTCTTAAGAATTTCAAAGTTTAAGTTTTCAAAGGATTGAATTTTGGAATTTTAATAGGGAATGGATCAAATTTGGAACATTTTGTTTTGGGAATTCAAAGGAAGAAAGGTAGGAGAAATTACGGATTCGAAGTGAACTTCGGTAATCTCCCGACTATCCTATTGTTTGGCTTGAATTTAGGAAAGTCCTAATGTTTATTTAATGTTTTGATTTTGTCAATTTTAATTAATTATGGCTTATATTTATATGATAGAATCATATAAACGTATCTCGAAGATGTGAGGGTTTATGTCGTATCGGACGACTACCTCTGAATCCTAAGACTCGGTTAGTGGCTTAATTTGCAATGTAAATGCCCAACGAAGAATTAAGGATTTATGTCGCACTAGACAAACTACCTCGAAGTCCTATGGGCTTTGTTATTTAATTCTAGGAAAGTTTCTGTTGAAGTAGACTCGTGTTTTACGATGACGATGGCCGTCGTCGCCCACCATGCTCCGAACTCCTTGTTGTTGCAGAGGTTTAGTTTTAGAAGTCATAAATCGGAGATGAGAAAAGTGTTTTGGTTTAAGAGAATCTTAATTTCCAAGTGTTTTTTGTGTTTTAATTAAAACAAATCTTAAAGTTGATTATAACGACACCTGGTTAAGATCCCATTGGTTCCATCCTTCCGCATCATTATTTTTATCTGGATTCACTTAGTTCAGATGAATTTGCTAAACTCAACTAAATGAGTTCCACACTTTCATTTAGATCATAGGAAATCCCGTTAGCAACACGTAGGTTACATCATCCGAGGTATTCATGATCATCCAACAGGACGTTTTAATTTAGTTGTAATTGTAGTTTTGTGTTCTGTTTGTGATTAAATTTTGAGTTGTTTTATATTTTGAAATGTTGTGGCGATGATTTTTATCTTGCGATGACTTTTAGTTTAGTTTTGGTTTCAGTTTTAGGGACTATCCCAAAGGTGTGGGTTTTCATGCAACAGTTGTTTATCATGCAAGAAAAGTAAGTGCAATGCGGTTAAATAAATTGCAATAATGTAAATCACAAGAAAGTAAATTGCAATAAAATAAAAGCATACCTGAAGGGTCTTCCCGTCATCCCAAGCTGCACTTAAGGCACAATTAGAATATTTAAGCAAATTCCTAGGTAAAGCTAAGGGAGAGGTTATGGTTTTACTACAAGTTCCTAATCCTATAATTAGTCATTTCTCATGACGTCTAGGTTCTCGTATTTTGGTTTGAAGACGATTTTCTTCATCAAAGAACAATTAAGTTCAATTGTTCTTATGAACATCCTATCATATCGAGGAAGTGCTTAAGGAGAATCTTAAACATCTTTTCAATATTTCTAGGATTGTTTTAAGTCCAAATGAATTCAATTACACAAATGGATTAATCGTCCGAGGTTTAGTTAAGTTTTGTTATTATCTTTCTCAGTGAACTAGGATGTTTGAATGTCCTATAAGTGAAGTAGCATTTCATTTAATATTCTGTTTAGGAGTTATGACAACTAAAGCTTTCGAGGGTAAATTGGTATTCAAATGGTTTGTGATTTAGTTTAAATTCAATTAATGGGTTTAAATTTGGAATAGTGTTCAAGTTGCTTTATATTTAATTTCTTTATTTTAGGTGATGTTATTTAATTCAATTTAATTTTAAATTTAATTTAATTTAATTTAATTTTAATTTTAATTTAATTCAATTTAGTTTGACTTTGTGTTAAATTAATTTAGTTTAATTTGAGTTAATTTCCTTTAATTTAATTTAATTTGATTTAATTTTGATTTAATTTGATTTAATTTAATTTAATTTAATTTAATTCAATATGTTTTTATTTAATTTAATTTAATTTAATTTGTTTTAATTTAATTAAGTCTAATTTAATTTAATTTAATTTATTCATTTAATTTAATTTAATTTAATTTATTCATTTAATTTAATTTAATTTAATTTATTCTTTTAATTTAATTTAATTTGTTTATTTAATTTAATTTGATTTAATTTAATTTAATTTAATTATTTAATTTAATTATTTAATTTAATTTTTTAATTTTTAATTTAATTTAATTAATTTATTTAATTTTAATTGAAATTTTAAAAGAGTTTAATAATTTAACTTTAGTTTAATGATTATGTCTTTTGATATTTTAAATTTGAGTTATCATTTTAATTAAGAATTAAATATTAATGAGATGATTAATTTAGGGATTTTTAAATTAAAGAATAAATCTCTTCCTAACAATATCCCTATTTTAATAATTCTAATTTTATTATTCTTCCCAAATTTAATCAATTATTTAATTAAGGTTTATTTCAATTATTTTAAATTGTTTAATGGGTTTCTACCCTTTAATTATTTAAATTTCAATCATCCAAATCAGATTAAGATTAGATATTTCATTTGTTATTTTTATTAAACCTAAAGTTTTAATTAAGGATTAAAATTTTAATTACCATTTTGCCCTTTAAGCTTAATAATTTCATAACTCACTAAATTGAGCTTAAATGAACTTGAAATTTTTATGTGACTTTACTCATATGTCAATGCAGACATGAGAGGAGAAAATGTGATTTTTCTGTATTTAATTTATTTATATAATTATTTTTGGTAGAAAATAGAGATTTCCAAGGAAAATTTAATAACATGATCAAGGGAAAGTTTATATCCTTAAGAAAATTAGGGGACATTCCTAATGACCAGAGGACCACTTGGACCAATTTTGGTGATTTTTGAATTATATTATTTTTATTATAATTATTCTAAGTTTTGGAGTGTTAATTAATTTAAAAATAAAATAAAGCTTGAAAAATGAATTTTATATTTTTCAAAAATCTCTCTGATATCAAGGAAACTAAAGAATCAATTTTTGCAATTTTTTTATTTTTCTTTGATTTATTATAATTATTTTAGTGAAAATGCTAGAAAATACATTTTTTTTAATTTTAAAATTACCCTGAGGCTTTAAAATTTAATATCTCACTAAATAGACCCAAGAAAAATATGGGTTTGTTCCTAAGTAATTAAAATTCAAAATGTGACATTTTGGTGAATTTTATTATTTTTGTGATTTTTATTATTTTTTAATTATTAAAAATATTAAAATAATATTAAAAATCAACTTTTTTAGAAAATTGAAATTTTAATTTTCTTAAATTCCCCTAATATCAGAGAGGCTCCAAAACCAATTTGGTGAATTTTTGAAAGGTATTTTGAAAGTTATGAATTTTTTAAAGTTCAAATTGACTAAATGGCTTAATCAACCCATTTAGTAGGGCCAACCAAGTCCAATTGACTTCAAATTTTTATGGTGGGTTCCTCTGATCCTAAAGGTCAGTTGAGAATTGATTTCAAGTCAATTTGATGTATGGTTAGCTCTAATTAATTAGGGATCTATTTTGGGTGTTTAAGCCAATTAGTGGTTATTTTAAATGAACTAACTCAAAACCTATTTTTCCTAGGGTCTTCGGTCATAAGGGACATCACCAAATTTTCCTAGAATTTATTTCACAACATGCTAATTATTAGAATTAAAATACTCAAAACAAGTAACATGAGTTTGAAAAATCAATAACTTCTCATAGGATGGCCTCGACTTTGGAAAATTCGAGGAATGTTCCCAAATTCAGTAGGCTTCAAAAGCCCTATGGTCTCATACCATGGTGAATTTCCTACATGCATGGAGAATTAAAATAGTGCAGACAGTAGAATAAATTATTAAAAATAAAATACTGATGAAATTAAATGATTTCTTTTCCACATTATTCTCCTCCGTTCACCGAGCAAGAGGGTATTTTTATTTTATTTTTATGATTTTCCTACACAGAGTTATGAATTTTCGAAGTTTAGGAATTAAATAAATAGAAATATCCCTAATTTTCTATTTATCCGAGTCGGCGCCGCGTCATCCTCGCATCTCCGAACGGCCACGCGGCGGGCTCTCATTCGACGCCGCCGCTCGAGTCGCCAGCCCGGCCCCGCGGTTCACGTACCATCTCCCGGTCCGACGCCATCCGAGCCGTCCGTCCGCGCGTGTATTGAATGAACGGCATCCGTTCATCGTCCCCAAGCCTCCTAACCCGAGAACCGTCCATCTTCTGTGCCTAAGATCTCACTCGATACTTCGACCAAATTTAACGTTCTTATGCTCTATCGATTCGTCTCGAAAAGACGAACACATCCATACGGTTTGTGCGGGATGAAATTTACTCAATAAAAATGGAGAATATTCGAAGCTCGGGAAGAAGAATGAGGCCATACCTTGCTTCGCAGAAGTGCGGCTTCGATCCGAGGGTCGTTTCACCTTCGATCGGATCCCAGCAAGCTCCGCGATGAAGTCTCCTCGTCCGTGAATCGCCTAGTAGGATTTCGACCACGACCGATCACAAAGCTTGGAGGCCGGAGCAACCGGGTGGCCCGGAGATGGGGCTTTTGCCGGTGGACACCTCCTCTTGGTCCGGTGAAGGTGTAGGACCAATCAATTTGGGATTGGCTCACTCGTGGAGAAGTGTCCCGGTTTGCGGCTTGGATTTCAACTCTGAAATTGAGCTCACAGAGAGGAAATGGCAGGGGGATTTCAGTAGGGATCAAGTGTTTTATGTATGGGGAGTAGTCTGGAACAATTTTGGCAGAGTTTCCTTAAGGTTTGTTTCAGCACCTCTCATGGCATAGAAGAGGTGGTGTTTAAATAGGAGAGGGTGAAGGGCCTCCTGCGGAGAGTTGGGAGCTTGGGATCAGCTGCTCTCGGGTAAGAGAAGAACAGCCTACAATGGCCACCTGGGGATGGGGCACTCAAAGAAGGGAGAATTCTAAAGTCGGCTCACATGCGAGCTCTCGGCCATGGTGTTTTCCGGCGACCCGATGGTCGGCCGACCATGCATGGGTCACCCTCAAGGTCAGGTGGGTCGTGGCTGGACTTGGTGCAAGCAATCGGGCAATTGCCATGTGTAAAGGCTTTGATCCAAAGTAGCATGGGGCATGGCTAGTTTGAGTCTCAAATGGGTCAATCCACCCATTTGGGCTTGGTGCACCCTTCAAGGTGGCTTTGGATGCCGTGGGGGATCAAAGGGATCAACTGGCTTGGCATTGAGGAGTCTCCATCCAAATATATTTGGATTAAATTTAAGTTTAGTGTGAAACATGATTAAGGCTAATGAGCTTTAGGGATTAAGGAAAGCCCCCTCTTCTTACCCAATATGGCATGGTGGAGTGTCCAAGGCTCTCATGGCTCACATGTGGCTCATGCATGGCCTCAATGGCTCACATTTGGCTTCGGCAAAAGTTCGATCAATTTCATGAAAATGGATTTTAGGAATTTTTGGTAATTTGATGGAAATTTGTATGAAACTTGATTTGGAATGATTTGATGATGAATTTAGGACTTAGGTATCGAGTTTAATTGAAAGTATGATGAGGGGAAATGTCATATGGGCTTTGAGACCAATTTTGGGCCTTTGGATGTGGTAAAAGATGGGCTTTTAAAATGGTTTAAGGAATGAGCCTTTAAGTTTAAAAAATGAGTTTATGGATGGGAATTTTGTAAAGAGGTTGGGCCAAATAATTGTCGGGTTTAGCTCATGGATGTGTCATGAGTGACTTAAGCAAATCGGGGGTGATTTGGGTTCGAATCGGGCTCAATTCGGGCTCTTTTGGTGAATGGGCCAATATAGGTCAAAGTGGGCCAAGTTGGGCCAATGTTGGGCTAGGGTTGAAATCGATGTAAAATTAATGTTGAAAAATGTTTATGGGAGTGTTTCAAAGAGGTTTCGACTTTGGTCGGGCTTTGATTTTGGGATTTGGGCTCATTTGGGTTAGGTTCGGGTTTAGGTCAAAATTGGGCCTTTTAGCTTGGGGTTGAATTTGAGTGGGGTTTGGGTCTAAATTTTGGGCAAATCATGTTAGTATTTTGCTTGTGGGGATGCTAAGGAAGATTTAGAAAAGATTTGTGGTTAATCGGAGTCGAATCGGAGTGAGTTCGGGTTAGGCTCGGGTCATGGGTCCAAATTGGGCTTTAAGGCCAAAAGTGAAATTGGATCCAAATGTCAATCAAATTGGAATTGGATTTGGTCTAGATTGGTGTCGGGAATGTTGAATTGAAGTTTAGAATTAAATCGGACCGAACTCGGGTCAATCGGTAGTTTGGTTTCGACATCGGGTTCACTTAGGGTTAAAATGGGTCAAATTGGGGTTTTGACAAAAGTAGGGTAAATTGATAAAATCGGCCCATGGTGTAGTTGAACAAAATGAAATCGGGAATATTTCGGGATTTTCTGGAATTTTCCGAATTTTCGATTTTCGGGTCAAGAGGGGTATTTTGGGTATCGGGAGGTATTTTTGGAATTTTTGATATTTTTGGGTATGGATGGTCAATTTGAGTGATGTGGAAATGTTTGGGATTGATTTTGGGGGATTTTGGGTGATTTGGAAATTTTAAAAAATTTGGGTAATTTCAAGGGCTTTGGGTAAGTTAAGCAAGTGTGTGGTCCCGGGGTCAAAAATTAAAAATTTGGAAAATCAAGATCGGGTAACTTGAGTGGAATGAAATCATTTTGGTTGAGCTCATGAAGCCATACCAAGCCCACATGAGCCATGAATGGACTCATTTGAGGCATTCACTATGTTGTTCCTAACCCTCTTAGCCAAGGGCTTGTGGGTTAAGGACCATCCATGCGAATCACCTACACGAGTCGTGAGGTCGAGTTAGGTATGGGTGTAGTTTTAGGAGGTGTGTGAAAGTGTAGTGTATGAGTGTAGTGTGTGTGTAAGTCAGCCCCTTCACCGGACCAGTGCCACCTGTGCAGGCGCTCTAAGGCCAAAGAGACCTATAGGAATTCATCCTTTAAACTTCCACATTTGATTTCAACCCTCTAGGCGATTAGGGGTCTACAGACCAAGTTTCGTGGGGTTTGCAGGGAGTTAAGAAGTGGTTTGAAATTCTAGATGGTGGATCCCAATTCTAGTCCTTTAAGATAGTCAAAGGAAAATCCTAAGGCTAGATCCTAAGTACTAAAAAGAAGAAGAGAAGACCTCATCAAAAATGAGGTCAACAAACCCATATTCCAATTATTATAACCCAGGTTGGAAGAATCATCCCAATTTTAACTGGAATAACAATAATCAGGGTGGTGTTAATCAATAATGGGGAACACCCAAGTAAACCCATTGGGGAATCGGAACAACCAAGGTAATAATAATAATAGATTAACTTATCCTTCAGGTTATAACAATGATTTACAATTTAAGGAGAAGAAGTTGTCTATGGAAGAAGTAGTATCACATATGGGAAATCAATTACAAATTCAATGAGCAACCATCAGAAATATGGAAAATCAATTGGGACAAATTGCAAATGCCTTAAGTAATAGATCTCAAGGAATGCTTCCAAGTAATACTGAAGTGAATCCAAGAGAAAAGAATAAAGAACAAGTGAAAGCAATTCAACTGAGAAGTTGAAAAGAATTGGAAGGTAGAGTTCAAAAAGAGACTGAAGTGGAGAAAGAAGAAATTGAAAGACCTAAAGAGGACATTCCAAAAGGTTTTGAAAGACCTATTTCTCCACCTAAGGTTGATTTAGAAAAACCACCACCTCCATTTCCTCAGAGACTTTATCAACAAAAGTTGGATAATCAATTTTTAAAATTCTTGAAGATATTAAAGAAGCTTACCATTAATATTCCATTTGCTGAAGCCCTAGAACAAAGGTCACGCTATGCAAAATTTACGAAGGATATTCTTAATAAAAAGAGGAATTTTGAAGAAAATGAGACTGTTGCACTTAGTGAGGAGTGCAGTGTGATAATTCAGAAAAAGCTTCCTGAAAAAGTTAAAGATCCTGGTAGTTTCACAATTCCATGTGCAATCGGAGAAAAATTCTATGGAAAAGCTTTATGTGATTTGGGTGCAAGCATTAACCTTATGCCTCTATCAATATTCAAAAAACTGAGACTAGGAGAAATAACCACGACTACTGTAACTCTGCAATTAGCAGATCGTTCGATCACATATCCTAAAGGAGTTATAGAAGATGTTTTGGTAAAAGTGGATCAATTTATTTTTCCTGTGAATTTCATTGTGTTAGATATGAAGGAAGATAAAGAGATACCCATAATTTTGGGGAGACCTTTTCTAGTTACAGGCAGAGCCATAATAGATGTGCAAAAAGGGGAATTAGCGATGATGGTTAATGATCAGACTGTTACATTTAATATTTCAAAATTGATGAAATATCCTGCAATAGGTAAAGAAGATCAGTGTTTTTGGATGGATGTTATCGAATATTTAAGTGAATGTCATTTCAAATCAACTTATGAAGAGAAAGCTGAAAGAGAAGAATTTGAATATAAGCAAGAAGAGGAGTTATTTGATTCTGAAGATTTTTAAGAAGAATATTTAATGTATGTTCATGAAAGTTTTGAATTGTTGGATATGACTGAAAAAGATAAATCTTAAGGTCCATCAATTGAAAAACCTCCTGAACTTGAGTTAAAAATGCTTCCCGATCATTCGAAGTATGTTTTTCAGGTGAATCCTCAACCTTCTCTGTTATAATTTCCTCTCAATTAACTGAAAAAGAAGAATAGAGTTTGCTTGAAATTCTGAAGAAGCACAAGAAAGCCTTTGGATGGGTATGTTTTTCTAGGTGAATCCTCAACCTTGTCAGTTATAATTTCCTTACAATTAACTGAAAAAGAAGAAGAGAGTTTGCTTGAAATTTTAAAGAAGCACAAGAAAGCCTTTGGATGGATAATTGTTGATATTAAAGGAATCAGTCCTTCAATTTGTATGCACAGAATTCTTATGGAAGATAATAGCAAACCACGGGCTAATCCCCAAAGGAGATTAAATCTTATCATGAAAGAAGTTGTTAAGAAAGAAATTTTAAAGTTGTTGGATACTGGAATTATCTACCCTATTTCAGATAAGTGCATGGGTTAGTCCTATTCATTGTGTTCCTAAGAAAGGAGGAGTAACCTGGATCGTTAATGAAAAGAATGAAATAATACCAACAAGACAAGTTACAAGGTGGTGAATATGCATCGATTACAGAAAATTAAACCTTGCCACAAGGAAAGATCATTTTCCACTCCCTTTCTAGATCAAATGTTGGATGGATGACTCGGGCATAAATACTTTTGTTTTCCGGATGGATATACCGGTTACCACCAAATTTAAATTGCTCTCGAGGATCAAGATAAAACTACATTTACCGAGTCTTATGGTACGATTGCTTTTAGAAGAATGTCCTTTGGTTTATGTAATGCCCCTGCTACAGTTCATAGATGTATGATGGCTATTTTTTGTGATTTAATTGAAAAAGGGATTGAAGTTTTTATGGATGACTTTTCAGTGTTTGTAATTTCTTTTGAATCATGTTTAAAACATCTATCTAATGTTCTAAAACGCTGTGAAGAAACTAATTTGGTCCTTAATTAGGAAAAATGCCAATTTATGGTAGCAGGAGGAATTATTTTGGGACATCGGATTTCAGAAAAAGGTTTGGAGGTAGATCCTGCAAAAATTCATGTTATATCTAATTTACCTTGCCCAACCAATGTAAGGGGAATTAGCAGTTTTTTAGGACATGGTGTATTCTACAGGCCTTACATCAAAGATTTTTCAAAGATTACAAAGCCTTTATGTCGTTTACTGGAAAAGGATGCAATTTTTAATTTTGATGATGACTGCCATAAAGCCTTTGAAACATTAAAAGAAAAATTAATCACTGCACCTGAAATAATTTCACCAAATTGGAAAAAACCTTTTGAATTAATGTGTGATGCTAGTGATTATGCTATTGGTGTTGTTTTGGGTCAGAAATATGATAAAATTTTCAAAGTAATTTATTATGCTAGTAAAACTCTTAATGAAGCTTAAATTAATTATACCACTACCGAGAAAGAGTTATTAGCGTATAGTATTTGCCTTTGATAAATTTCAATCATATTTAATTGGAACTAAATGTGTTGTGCATACTCGATCATTCTACTTATCAAATACTTAATGAAGAAAAATAATACAAAACCGAGACTTATAAGATGGATTCTTCTTTTGCAAGAATTTGATTTTGAGATAGTAGATAGGAAGGGTTCTGATAATCAAATTGCTGATCATTTGTCCAGGCTAGAAATTGAAAAATCTCTATGTGATATTGAAGAAATTAATGAATATTTTTTTGATGAAAAATTGTTCACTGTTAAAGAATGGAGTGTTTCGTTGTATGCAGACATAGTAAACTTTATTGTTGGTAATATTATACCCTATGGTTTGACATATCATGAAAAGAAGAAATTTATGTCTGATGCTAAGACTTATTTTTGGGATGACCCATTTTTATATAAACAAGGAAATGATCATATAATTCAAAGATGTGTACCTTTAGAAGAGACTTATGAAATTATTCAAAAATTTCATGATTCTGATTATGGGGGACATTTTGGAAGTGATAAAACTGCATATAAAATATTACAATCAGGATTTTATTGGCCTACAAATTTTAAGGATGTGAATGTATTAAAAATTATGATAGATGTCAGCGTGTAGGCAATATTTCTAGAAGAAATGAGATGCCCCTCAATTATATATTGGAAGTTGAAATATTTGATGTTTGGGGATTAGATTTTATGGGACCATTTACACCATCTTTCAGAAATTTTTATATTTTGATAGCAGAAGACTATGTTTCCAAATGGATTGAAGCAATTGCTTTACCTCGATGTGATGCTAAAAGTGTTGCAAAGTTTTTAGAAAAGAATATATTTTGCAGATTTGGAATACCAAGAGTAATCATAACTGATGGAGGAAGTCATTTTAGAAATGCGATTATTTGGAAGTTAGCTAAGAAATATCATATTAATCATCGCATTGCTACTGCTTATCATCCCCAAACAAGCGGTTTGGTTGAATTATCCAATCGTGAAATTAAAAGAATATTGGAAAAAACTGTTAATCCAACTATAAAGGATTGGTCAATTAAACTGGATTATGCTTTGTGGGCTCATAGGACTGCTTTCAGAACATCTATAGGAATGTCCCCATATAGGCTGATTTTTGGAAAAGCTTGTCATTTACCTTTTAAACTTGAGCATAAGGCTTATTGGGCTATTAAAGAGTTCAATTATAATTTGAAAGATCTTCGCTGAAAAAGATTATTGCAATTGAATGAGCTTGAAGAAATACGGAATGAATTTTATGACAATGCTAAGATTTATAAGGAAAAGATGAAGTTATGGCATGATCGGAAGATTCTTACCAAAAATCTTGTACCAAGACAACAAGTTTTGTTGTATAATGCTAGATTAAGAATATTTTCTGGAAAACTTAAGTCTAGGTGGATGGGTCCATTCATTGTGATAAAAGTTTATTCTTATGGAGCTGTAGATATTCAAGATCCTAAGACTGAAAAAATATTTAAAGTTAACGGACATAAACTTAAACCATATTTTCAGTCAATAAATCTAAATCTGATGAGAATTTAATGTTGGGTCACTCATAATGAGTTCTGGGTATGTCAGGCTGAAGACGTTAAAACAAGCGCTTTGTGGGAGGCAACCCATATTTATCGGTGTGCTTTGCTTTATGTTTGTTTTGTGTGTTTTGTTTGTTTTGTTTGGTTTGTTTTTATGTTTTTAGTGGTAGTAATTTGGAGTTTTAAAACTTAAGTGGAGTTTATTTGACCTTAATTGATGATTTGGAGAAGTCAGAATGAGAATTTGGACACTTAGTAGACCTCTGCTAAATTGTGCACTGGCGGCTAAGCACCGACTAGTTGGTGCTTAGGCGCCACAGTTATAAAAAAACGTGAAAAATGTGAATTTAGAGCATAGATCATGGGGGAGAAGTTGTGGGAGTTATTTAGGAGATTCTAAATGTGTTGGAGAATATTCTAGCATCTCCCAAGTCTATAAAAAGGTCCTGACTTAAGGAAAACACTTACCCCAAGTCCTATTTTCATTTCTGAAGTCTAAGAAGAGAATTTTGAACACCATGTCTTCCTGGGAGAATAAGAAGAAGAAGAAGCAAGATTCTGATAAAAGTAAGTTCATTAGTGATAGTGTTAAGGAGTTATTTAATGGATATCTGGCTATTAATATTCAGGGTATTGCAAAAATAATTGCAAAAATTGAAGCCCGAGTGACTTCAATGGAAGCAAAGATCAATGATATTACTTTATATCTGGATCACATGGGATGGCAACTCAAGATGCAATTCAATCATTCAAGTTATGTGGAAGAAATAGATAAGGCGATGTTTGTGAAGAACAAATGGATTGAAGAAGATGATATAAGAATGAACAATGATCACCCGTTCTATCAAATTTATATTCCTGAAGGGTCAAATGAGAATAATAGTGGTCCTGGTTATATTATGCCTAATGGATAGTGGAATTAAAAGTGTTTTGTTTCTATTTTTTTAGTGTCTTATATGTTATGTTAGTGTTCTTGTGAGTTCATGTTTGGGGTGTTTAATGTTTTTATATATGTCTGATGATGTGATGGGTACATCTTAGAGATGTACATTTATCAGTTTAAGATTATAGTGTCTTGTATTTTGAGAATTTTATCCTTTATGTTTGGATAATAATTATAGTATTGTATTAAGTATTATGTTTTTTTAATATAAGTTGTGTTTTTGTGAAATTTGTGTGGAATCAATGGTTATTAAATTTTGATTTGGAGTATTAGAAGATTTGTGGGGAAAAATAATTATTCTGGAGTAATTAAGGTTAATTAACTAAGTGATTTAGTGCATATACCTTAATTATAAAAATTTGGGTATTGGCGGCTAAGCGCCAAAATGCCGACGCTTACGCGCCAGATTTCGCGGCTAAGCGCCGAGAGTTCGCGCTTAGGCGCCAGTTCACGAAAATGGATTCCCGAAAGTTAAGAACCCAAAAATTGCCATTTTCAACCGCCCATCGTCTTCAACCTTTGATTTTCCACGAAAGAGGAGCCTAGGGTATCATATTGTGGATCATTTAAGAGTCGATCTCAACAAAAATTGTTAGATTTTGATTCCTTGAGGTAAGAGCACTACTCCTAAGTAAAAAATTTTTTATTTTCACAATGTATTTTGAGTACATTTTGGAAGATCTTAAAATCACCATTCATGGTGAAAATTTGAGAAAAAAGCTTGATAAATTGCTTGGATTTAGTGAAAATATCTTTTGGAAGATAATTTAGCAAGTTTAGTTTGATTTTGGAATTTATGGTGAATTTTTCGTGAATTTTTAGAGATGGCTCCAAAGTCAAAACGTGCACGAGAAAAGAGGAAGTTTGATTCTGACAAATTTGTTAGTTTGAGGGTTGAGGAACGATACGTCCATGTATTGCAGTCACGAAGTTGATTCCTGAGCGTGTGTTTAGTAAGCTAGGAGAGGCGATTAAAGATAGATTGCAAGAAGAAACTGGCAGAATTACTGTTGCTGCTCCGCTGTTGCTGTTGTTTCTGTGGTAAGAGAATTTTATGCAAATTTACCTGTTACAGAGGAAAATTAGGTGATGGTTAGGAGGCATGAAGTAAACTTTTCTTCAGGTGCAATCAATACCTTTTATGGACTACCTCCTGACATGTTCTGTTTTTATTCTAACTATCATCCTTCGAAAGGAGAATTAGATGAGATTATGGAATATCTGACTTATGGAAGAAGGTTATCGAAAATTACAAATAATAGAAGAGTGAACTTTCCTGCTTCCAAATTGAATGTCATTTCTAAGGCATGACATTATTTTATCTCATCTATGTTGTTACCTTCAAGTCATATCAATGAAGTGACGAGAGAAAGAGTGGTGTTGAACCATTGTATTCAGCATGGGAAGCCTATTGATATTGGAAGCATAATTTTTTATTATTTTTTTAAACGTGCTCGTATCGACCACGTTCGCGGGTATGGGATTTCCTTCCTTGATTCATTCACTTTGTGAAAGATGCGGAGTGAAATTTGAAACACGGGAAGAGGTACTTCGAGTCATTGAGACCAATTATCGGTGTAAATGTTGGTGCTTACATCGTACATTCGAGTTTGGTTGGAGAGGAGGATTTGGTAGGGCTTCTACCGCTTACTACTTGCCGCTTCTACTTCGTCATGCGCTCTCGTGCTACTACTTCACGTGCTTCGTCGTCTACTTGATTCTACGTACTGGTTTATTAAGAAAGATTTTGAAAAAAGTGAGTCTTACTCGAGAGCATGTGAGAGATATGGATGGTAAGTTTGGATAATGTTGAGAGATATATTGTAAAACATGATGAATATGAGGAGAATTATCGGTAATATTTGGATAGACTGATTAGAGGAGATCAGAGTGCTGAGATGCAACCTCATCCATTCTATATACCTTATGTGCCATCCAGAGATTGGAACGAGCAAGATGATGATGATGATGAGGATGAAGAGTAGATGTATGTTATTTGTTTCAATTGTTGTATTGATGTGTTGTGTCACTGTGTACTTTATCTAGTATTTTGTTTGATGATTGTGTTGTGATGTGAACCTTGATAGTATGCAGATTGTAGTTGTACTTGTTTATCTGTTATGCATATTCAGGTATTGTTGTTATTTTATTGTTGATTTATATGTTGTTGTGTGGTAGTGTGTAATAGTAAATGTTTTTTTGTTTATGTTATGTCAGAGTTTTTAGTAGTATGTATTTTTAATTCCAAAAACTATTAGGAAATTATAAACCATTATTAGGAACTTCTACTTAGGAAAACTACATGTTTAAAATTCTTCAAATTCCACTACCATCTGTTATCTGTATCAGTGTGTTATTTTAGTTGGTGTGTATTTGCTTTGAAAACCTCCACTATCTTGTAGAAGTCGTCTGAAATTTTTACTTTTCTTGCCTTAATATATATATATATATATATATATATATATAGTATATGAAAAGGGAGGAGAAGCTTGAGGATTTAAGGGCCTAATCAAAAATTGGTTTCATACCTAAAGTTTAAGATATAAGTTCAGAGAAAATCTAAACCTTAAAGTTGTAATATAGTAAGTAAAATTATTTTTCAAATAAAGATTTTTAAGTGAGAAAAATAAATGTTTGAATCCTATATTCTTAAAAATCTATAAATATTTCTGAAATAGATAGAGAATTATATTTATCATTTTCTTTTACTTAAGAACTTTCTAAACTTTAAGTTGGTTTTAATTACTGAAATTTTTTCTAAATTGACTTATTCCATTTCTATAACAAAATTTTGTTATCTTCCTAAGAAACTCATTACATAATTTGCATGCTAAAATGTTCTATGAGATTAACTGTCACTTGAGGACAAGTAACATTTTAAGTTTAGGGGATTTTGATACACCTAAAATATATAGTATTTTTATATACATTTTTATACCAATTTTTAATGATATTGCACTTTAATGGAAGGTATTTTGTATTTTTCTTGCAGATATGATGAAAATGGTTGGTCATAATGAAAGGAGCAAAATTAGATCAAATTTGGAGCAAAAAAATGAAAAATCAAAAAAATTTGGCGAGCGGCTAAGCGCTGCTGGGCCGGCGCTTAGTCGCCACAGTTAAAAATCGAGATTCAAATGGATTTGTCACCAATTTTAAAAGGGATGGGATGCAACACTTGGTGGTAACGTCCATAACTTCCTTTGGGCGGCAAGTTTGAATGAAGGGGTGCGTTCCTTGGTAGATACATCGAATCTGGACACATTTTGAAGAGACACGAAGGCACCTTTTGGTTTACTATTTAAAGAGAGTCTTAGGAAAGATTAGGGGAGGCAATTTGAGGAGACTCTTCCACTTCATTTTGAAGAGTACTTCCATTATTCTTCCACTGCATTTTAAAAGTTTTTATTTAGAGTAGGAGTAGAGAGTAGAAAGGAGAAAAGGGTCGGAGTGAAGTATTCTTCTTCCTACTTCTTTTCTTTCTTTTAGATTAGTTTTTATTGAATTTTGAAGTCTATATTCTGAGTCAACGGAGTTGTGATACTTGCTCTGAGAAGTAGTTTAGCGAAGAGTCAAAGTTTCAGAGGAATTTCCTTAGTCTTGTGGAGAGGATTTTCGGATAAGTGTTTACTTTTATTTAGTTTATTAATACTTGTTTTCGTTTATTATTTTTCTTATCGTTGTTTTTAATTTCAAATCAATGTGTTTTTATATTTTCTCAATGCATTCTGAGTAGTTTACTTTATCTTTTTCTTTCTTAACTAGAGCAGTAATAAATTTAAAGAGAATTTTTGTGGAAAGTATAAGTGTTTAAAAGTTGGAAGAAGTTGTGAAGATTGATTCTAAAAACTTTGTTTACTTCTTAATTTGGCCTGTTAAGTTGTAAAATTTCTTGAGATTATGTAAGATTCAATGTGGTATTGTCTCATAAGAGTTAGTAAGAATCACATGAAATTATATGGGTGAGAATCGTAGTCCATATAATTGAATGTAATATTAGAAGATATTTTTATAAAAGATAGTAAAATTAGAGGATTTTAGAGTGACAGAGCTAAAACCCCCTAATTTGGTTTGAAGTTTTGAGTTTTGTTATGAGAAGTTAGCCCCATGTGGTGGTGAATCGAGGGAACTCTAGAGTGAGAGACTCGGTATCTTCCCTCGCCTAACCATGTTCAAAATAATATAAATTTCGAATTAACCTATGTTCTTTATAGAACCAAGTAAGGGTAAATAACACATTTGCTTCTATCCGACACAACAAAAATTTGAATACTTCCACAACAATACTTTAAGAATTATTACTTACTTCATGAAAGGAAAGAAAAGATATTCTAGTTAATAGTATTTTACATCTAGTGTTATTAGTTATTGTAATTTTAATTTCTTGCTTTGCATTTTATTAAGAAAATTTCAAAAGACATATCAACCTTCAAAACTTTTCAAAATCAAGACATACTTTTTCGAAAACAATTAAAGAAAGTAAAAAGATAATTTCTCTGATTCCTTTAAAGATTTCACATTTTCCCTGTGGGTTCTATATCTCGGGGCTTAATCAGAAAGTCCTATATTACCTGATAAATGATACGTATACTTGTGTAGTATCCCATATTATAAAATCATTATTTTCATATCTTAAATCTTCATCACACTTATATCTGACGGTACCAAGTTTTTGGCGTCGTTGCACTTATATCTATCAGGGATCCGACTTAAGTTCTCTTGAGTCTAACTTAAATTAGACTTAATTCAATTGAGCTTATGGATCAACCTAACCTAACTAGAGTTAACCCAAATCAACTCAAATCTTTTGGTCAACCCTTCCTAACTCAGATTTACCCAATTTAATCGAACCTCCTAGTCAACTCGACCTAACTTCAGTTAACCCGATTCAATTGAATTTATGGGTCAAACTGACCTAACTTGGGTAACCCAAATCAACTCAAATCTCTCGGTCAACCCAACCTAACTCAAGTTAACTCAATTCAACTGAAAATATGGGTCAACCCGACCTAACTTGGGTGAACCCAATTTAACTAAACCTCTTAGTCATCCCTATCTAACTCAGGTTAACCCAAATCAACTGAATCCAAGCCAATCAGACCTAACTTGGGGTAACCCAAATCAACTGAATCACCGAGTTAACCCAACCTAACTAGGATTAACCCAAATCAACTAAATCACCGGGTTAACCTGACTTAACTAAGGTTAACTTGACTTAACTCAGGTTAACCCAAATCAACTGAATCACTAGGTCAACCTGACCCAACTCGAGTTAACCCAAATCAACTCAATCATCTGAATTACCAGGTAAGCCGTACCTAACTCAGGCTAATCCAAAATGAACTTAACCATTTGAGACAACTGACCTAATTCAGGTTAACTCAAGACGACTTGTCATCAGATCAATCAGACTTAACTCTAATCAACCCGACTTGAGGATCTCAAACTAAGTTTAATCAAGGATTAATTTAAGTCTAACCCAACTTAGACATAAGAAGGTAACTCAATTCTAAAGTAATTTAGACTCCAAGTGTGAATTAACTTAAACTTGATTTAGCTTAGAAGGTTTAACTTGGATCTACCTAGCTCAATCTAGTTTGCTCTCAAATTAACAAAACTTAGTTTAACTTGGCTTATCATAGGTCGATCTAAGCTAAGTAGGACTAGTTTGACCTCAATTAGACTAGTTCAACTTGGGTCAATCTTTTTAAACTTTGGTTGACCTAACAAGATCGAAGATAATCTGAGGGAAAAATAATCTAACTCAGCTTAACTTGGATTACCTAAGACTTATTTTAGATCAGTTCAACTGAACTTTAGCTACTCTAAAATCAACCTAAACTAGGTGATTAAAGGTTAAGAAGGGTTTGACTTCTCGTCTGAGAACAAAAGAATATTTAGCTTCAGTTGGGAACAATTTTGGCTAAGGTATTAAACCAACCTAAATGAAATAAAATTTACCCTAAAAGACATTAAAACTTAAATTAAACCCGTGCAACTTGGTTTGAGAAGATATTTTGGAGGATGCAACCCATGAATGCCAACAAAATATCTTCTAGTCATCCGTGACTAATCAAACCACAAACCATAATGACCCGGTACGACGGAACCATGGTATCTTGACCGGGTCATTCCCCAAATGACATAAATAAAAAAAATCATTGGCTAATAAGTTTTAAGCATCCTAAAACTTTTAACCCCTAAAATCCGAAAAGACATTAAAACTTAAATGAAATCCTAATGAACAATGATCACTGAATGCAACTTGAACATTTTTACACTGGTCTACAAAGATCTCTTGGATGATGCAATCTGTGGTTGTTGAAAAGAATCTTCCTGTTAAAGTAGGCTTAACCACCTCTCATACTAAGTTGATTAGGGTACTCGACGACCTCGAGACGACGGAGCCATGGATATTTTGACCGGATTATCTAAGAACTAAAAAAAATTAATAAACAACTAAATATATGAACTGAAACATATTGTCTACTAACTTCATTTTACAGGGCCGTTGAAGACAAAATGTGGATGTCACCCTTGATTTACTTTGCAAGTTATTAGAGTGTGTTAACTCTGTTTTTCAGGAATGATCATTCGAGTTACCTAAAACCTAAAGCAAAAAATGAACCTTAACTAAACTATTAATAACAAAACAAAACTCTAGGATAGTTTGGAATCTTTAGGAGTCTACCATCCTTAAGATAGGATTTGGAAATTCCTTTCCCTAACAATGATATTTAAACTTTTTTAAAACAAATTTTAACCTCAATCGGGAGTTTCTTTAAGTTGTCTCGACTACTTACGATGTAATTAACTATAGGGACTTATCCTTATAGGAAGATGCGAACCCTAGAACAAGTACATCAACATGAACTCTCTTGTAATTAATTTTAGTAAGATCTTCTTCACAATTATGTTTTTACAGCATACTAAGTTGATCTTGCTTTGAACTTATGCATTGGAACTATCAATGCAAAAATTCATTTTATGAAGGCAACCCGTACACTTCTTTTGTTTGTTCCCATTAGTGCTTGCATCGGTTCTCCGATTTCCTATCTCATATTTCACCTACATGATCTGAGATGAAGAACTATTTGGAGAAAATGGTAACATAATGAAAAACAAACTGGCGACTCATTAACAATGAAAAACGACAAAATTAAGGTAACGACACCCAAAAGAAAATGAGCGGCAACAGGTAGTGGCAGCAGTTATGTGTAGTTGTGGTGATGTGGTGTGTAGGGGAAGAGGTGATGCTATTATGGGATTCTTTCTTCTCTCTGAGTTGTGTTAAATATTTTTTAATGGGAAATGTTTATGTTGATTTGTTTTTTTATGATAATATACATAATGCTTAAGACCAAAGAGGCTGGTTCATCCACAAGTACAATAAGAATAACAAAATGATATTTTGTGACTTATGCCTCAAGGAGATCAAGAAAGGAAATAAGCTAACAACCTATTTCAACATGAAGGGATGGCAAAATATGATAAAAATTTTAAAGAAAGTACAGGTAGAGAGTATGATAGGTTGCAGTTGAAAAACAAGTAGGATCAACTGAAAAAGAATTAAAAATCTGGAAGGAATTGAAGCAAGTAGCCATGAGCTTGGGTTGGGATCTGATAAAGCGAATAATTGATGTTTCTGATTAGTGGTGGGCTGAGAGACTAACAATGAGCATTTTTTAAATTTTCACTTTTTTTGTTCATATTTAAAATTGTTATCAAACCATCAACATGACAATTGAATTTATAGGTGGTGCCAACCGCTAAAAAATTTAAATGCAGTGGCATCGATCCTGAGATGGAAGAGAAGTTAAATTGAATGTTTGGTTATGTCATGGCCACAGGCAACAATGCATGTGCCCCAATGAGGCGGGTTTTGGTGGCAACCCTGCAAATTTGGAAGCTGACCAAACAGGTAATTCTAACAATGACCTCATCCCAAACCACAATGAGGTCAATCCAATAGCCCATAAAAAGTGGCTCAAGGTTGATAAGAAGAAAAAAGAAGGATCTAATTTAGTTAGAAGTCAGAAATCGAAGTTGGTGGCTTCATGCACCAATGACCCCAGTCCACCATAAGCAATATTTGTCCAGCAGATTATGCGAATTGTAGACAAAACTACAGAAGTTTACGAAGACATGCCATTTTATTTGTTTTTAAGAAGTTGCTTAAAGATCAAGACTGGAGAGAGTTTTTCATGACAATGGCCACAGAATGTAGGATGATTACCTAAGTTATTTTTATGGGAACAGTGACACTTAAGAGACACTTTTTTCATTAGATTCTTTTGGGGCATTTCATTTTTGTTATTTGTTTATTTACTTTAAACATGTTGCTTTAGACATTTTTCATTAGCTGCTTAGGGTTTTTCAAGCTGCTTTGGAAATATCAATTTACCTGAAGGTTTTTCATTCTTTGTTGTCTTTTATTTAGTTCAGTAATGTTATTTTGATGTTGGTTTTTTTCATAACATTATATAATTGTAGCTAAATTGTTGATGCTTATGTGTTAGCTACTTCGATGTTGAAATACATGGATGTTAATAAAGAAAGGCATATAAGGAGAGTTGTAGTTGCAGTGTGTTTGATGTACATATACTAAAACTCGTATATAGAGCACTCCCCTTGCTTGACATCCTCTTATGTTGATGAAAAATTGGCTGTGGAGCTGCTTTGGGCCACCAAACGTGGTTTAGCAATATGTTCTGCATGACACATGAGGTATTCACTGATATGTTGGAAGAACTTCACATAAATCAAGGACTTTATGGCTCCACTATTGCATCTTCGCGAGAGGTGTTAGCAATAACCCTCCACATATTGCATAATGAATCATTGCGAGCAGCTAATGAATTCAACACTCTTTTGATAAAATTTGTAAATGCTTCTCAGTAGGGTTATATACACTTGTTAGTTTTTCATCACAAGTCATAAAGCCAACAAAGACGAAAATGATGTTTCTTAGACCTGCACTCAAGATGGAGAATGTGTAAGCGAGATGGCAGAGTTAAGGGAATGAATTGCGAATGCGATAGTTTGAGGGTGATTGTGGGGAATATTACTTTTTATTGTTGTTAATTGTAATGATTGTTGAAGACATTCACTATTTATTGTATCGGTGTTTTACATAGTTCATGTAAAATTGTATTCCTTATGCATTTAATATTTACTATGGTCATTTTGTGAGGTGATTCTGCACTGAATATTTGCTCTAAAGCATTTAAATATACCTAGTATTTAATAATTCGCTGCAAACAACATTATTATATGAAAGCAAATTGGTCATTCATCCGTAAACAATCGCATTATACTTCGTATTCAAACCGCAAAAAACAAACGTATATCCAAATTTTATCTCAGCAGCAACTTTCACGAGACAGTTTACTACGCAACAGCTTATTATTAAGCTGCAAGTGGCCCCAAACAGACCTTTAATCAAAACATATTCTAATCACTATCGTTCATGATCAATTAATATTTGAATCACCTTTATGCAATTATTAAACAATGATCAACCATAATCAAATCATGATTGAATCAACTCTTAAACTATCATCAATTAAAATCAAATATTTTGAACCACGTACAGATAATGGTCAAACATCTATTGAATCATGATCAAAACATCATCAAACATGATCAAATATAATTGAAGATGATTTCATCATAGTTAAAGTATTATTCAAATATGATTCAAATGTGAGTAGAAGATCATTTTATTAGAATCAATAGTGTTCTAAGTGTTGGTTAAATCATTGTAAGATCATTGCTCAATGTGTTTGACCATTGTTCAAATATTAATTGATTATGATTTAAAAATGAAGATAATTAAAAGGGGTTTTAAAAGGTTTGTAACAGTTTATCTAATGTATCGATGTATTTTATTTTTTGATTTGACTGTAAATATTAAAGTATCATTTTAGATATGTAAATAGGTAAGAATTGTGTCGTATGTAAATGTGCCTTCGTATATTTATGTTTCATTTGAACCCGAATTGGTAACCGACTCGTAAACTCAGATGACGCCGCTGTTAACGAATTGACGAGGAATTGTGGATTCCCTGCGGAACTTGAGCTCCAGCTCCCATTAATGGATAAAGGATAGCTCGGCCCTGTATGTTTGCTTCGATTTCTACTTTGATTCTGCATCTCTCGCCTTTGCCCTGTTTGTGTAGTCTAAAATTTTGGCCACCGTGGTTGGCGGAGATTATATGGTTGGTGTTTCAGCTGAATTGTCTTAATTAAGGAAAAGATTCTCCCTCTGGGATAAGGTTTGTGGATCTTTTTCCCATTGCGGTGTTACCTACTCTCTCTGTTTGTTCCCTGCTCGTTTCGGCTTATAGGCGAGTTCCTTGCTTGAAAATCTATATCTTTGAGAGAGAGCGAATGAGGGGGGAGTGAGGGAGGGAGGGAGATTTCCCGAGATGGAACAACAAACTAGTTGTATCCTATAAATTTCCTCCGATAAATTTAATTAACTAAACATGGTTTATTAAGTTTTGTAGGATCAAGTTTTTCCCTGAAGAACCCTCATGGTTTAATAACATCCTTGGATGCGATGCTTGGGATTCTCTATTTAAAAATTATGCTTGTGTTCTTGGTACAATGAGTGTGCAAATTATACAGGAATTAGGTTAATGTGTCATACTATCAAATTATGGGAGGGAATAATTGAACACAAGTTAAGACGTAATACAAAGATTTCTCATTATCAGTTTGGATTATGTTAGACAAGTCTACTATGGAAGTTATACATTTATTGAGAGGTTTCATGAAGAAGTACAGAGAGAGCAAGGAGGATCTACATACGATTTTTATTTATATAGAAAAAAAAACTTGCAATAAAGTTTCAAGTTCTTTGGAAAGCTTTAGAAAAGAAAAGACACTGATGTGACTTATACTTAAGTCATTAAAGATATATATATATATACTTGAGTTGCTATTTATGTTCGAACAGAAGGTGGATTGACAGAGTATTTTCCTATTTCAATTGGATTACATCAGAGATCGACTTTAAGCTCATATCTTTTTGCTTTAGTTATGGATGCACTTTTTGTACATTTATAGGAGGATGTACCTTGTTGTATGTATTTCGCTGTTGATATCCTTCTTGTGGATAAGAGTAGAGAAAGAGTTTAGAATATAATTGAATTATGGAGGTCTACATTAGAGTATAAAGGCCTTTGTTTGAGTAGATCTAAAACTGAATACTTGAAATGTAATTTTAGTAATAATAGATCTAGTAGCAGAGTTGTAACAATTGGTGATCAAATCATTAAAATGAGTGATCGTTTTAGGTATCTTGGGTCTATTGTTCAAAGTGATGATGATATAGATGGAGATGTTAGTAGAATTCAAGTTGGATGGCTGAAGTGGAGGAATGCATCGGGCTTATTGTATGATAGAAAAGTACCGCTTAGATTTAAAGGAAAATTTCATAAGATGGGAATGCTTTATGATGCGGAATGTTGGCCAATAAAAGAAAAGCATAAAACTAAGTTTAGTGTTGTTGAGATGAGAATGCTTAGGTGGATGAGTGGCTTGACTTTTAGAGACAAAATGTGAAACTAAATGTATCCGTGGAAGGGTTGGTGTAGCTTCAGTGGCAAAGAAGATTCTAGAGAATCATTTTAGATGGTTTGGTGACATTGAACGGCGACCATCTGATGATCCAATTAGGAGAGTAGATTTTTTAGATTCGACTTATGATAAGAAATGTAGAGGTAGACCAAAAAAAAAAAAAACTTGGGTGTGTTATATAAAAAATGATCTTAATTTTGTTAGAACTAAATGAAAATATGGCACACAATAGGACACAATAGAGAAAAAAGATTTCACTTAGTAGGATAATGGTTTGTTGTTCTTCTTCTTCGTGTACAAAGAAGGGAGTATAATTAATTAATGGATAGGGTATATATATGTTTGTCCAAAGCATTAAACAACATCTAAGCGGTACTTTTCTATTAAGGGAGTACAAAAGTTCTAGTCCAAAGCAAAGTAGGTCAAAGGAATGATTTTGACATCATACAAAAGTGTGTATAAGCTCTGGTTTTGAACGGATGTTGGTTTCAAGGGTGTCTAGTGGAGTTTGGCTATCCCTTGAGATTACAAACACAATAGGCATGCATCATGGGTTAAGTAGGGATTTGATCGCTTATATGTCTCAAGAGACATGCTATGGAGGATTCCATCTAAAGAACCATCATAACATAGATGAGTTTTGAAAGAGGAGAGAGAAAGAAATCTTTGAATCATGGATTTACTAAAAATGCACTTGATTATGTTTCTGATCATGTGCCTTGTCTTTTAATTATTAGAGTTTTACACCAACACTGAGAGGCTTTTGGTGGTGGAGGAGAGTTGGGGGGCGGGGGCCACGGATTTGAATTGGACTATAAGTTTTTTAAAAATTAAAGCTTTTCTATAAAAAAACTTTTTAACATTGATTTTTAGATAAAAATTAAAGTTGAGAATAAATTTTAATTATATTATATAACCTTATTTTAAAAATTTACTGATTCATTTGTGGAATATGAGAAGTTTGTCATTAACATATAATTTAAATTATATAACGAGAGCAATCAAACATATAATAATCTATAAACGGTTCAGCCAAAGCTTACGTTTACTCTTAGATATCCACTACACTTAAGATTCCTATACAACCACTAAATCAAAAATCATTCCTCCAAGCAAAGAAAGCCACAACTCATGAAGAAAAGGAAGGAGATCGAGGGAAGAAGAGAATCACAACATTGTTCTGGGTTGAGCGGCGATCGAAAGAAGAAGTGGAAGAAGCTCTCGTTCCGTGCGTAAGAGGAGCTTCGAGCTTGCGGATAGAGCTGTCGGCCAGGTAAGATGTGTGTAATAAAGTTTTAATTGAAATTTTATTAAGTAAATTAATATATATATATATATATATATATATATATATATATATATATATATGATTGTTTAATGCAATGTTAAATTGAATCACGACCCTAATATAGAGATTTTCGACTTTGAAGGAGATTTCATTGATGTGTGCAATCTGAGAGAGATTAATCCGATTAATAACTAAGTTTTATATATATAAGTTTTATGTGTTAATTATATAAATTAGTTTAAATAAAAGATGAAAATTCATATCAACAATTTTCATGAATTTATTTTATTAATTTACATTATTAGATAAGTGAGTTAAAGTACGATAGAGAGGTGAATATGTTAGGGGAAGTACAGTGAAGAGACAAATATTTTAGAAGTCTTTTAAGACAAAAGTGAGTGATTATTTTCTTATGCATTAAATTAATATTATTTTAAATGAATAATTGTTTGGTTTAAAACAAGTATTTCATTCATTTTTTTCAATCTTAAAAGTCTGAAATGGTATCACAAATGGGAGGAATATAACAGACATATCAAGATACATTAAATGATTTCAAATTTATATGAATTCAAAATTAAAAATTTAAGTCATACAAGATTACCCCCAAATGATACTGATAGGGGATGCGATGTACTCATGCACGTTAAAGAAACTTGTAAAGTTATACCTTCGGGTGCAATTTTGAAGGTACATTCGATTATAATTTTTTAAGGTACTTACGAGTATAATTTTTAGGGTAATTTTAGGCACATTTTTTACGTATGACAGTAATCCTATTATGATTCTTAAAGAGGTGAAAATGATAAATACTTAAGGTGAAACGGGAAATGATAAATTTAAAATATAAGTTTAAAGTCTTGTTAATAAATGAACTGCATTTTCATTTGATCATTCATGCATAGCATTAACATAGCAATTTAATGCATGATAAAATCATAATTGCTCGCTAAGTCAAACTTACTGTTGCAATTTTCTTTCAGGAAAAGAAAAGTTTTTTGTTGATATGTCTAGCAGGAGAGACTTGGTTTACAAGAGGAGGACTGTTGTTGATAGGTACTAGTTTATGATGTGTTTATAGTGTCTTTTTGTACTGTTTTCTTTTGGATAATGATATGTTGTGTGGATTAAGATTTTACTTGCTGATTATTTTTGTTATTGTTATATGATTTAAATTTTTTTATATGAAAGTATGGAATTTTTAGTGGCTCTTTTATAAGTTGGAAGATTATATAATTCAGTGGATAGTTGTTTAAATGATAATACCATCCCATCGCTGTTTCTGACTTGGTTAATTCCAAGCTATTACGTCTAGTCGTGACGAAAGTGGTATCAGAGCAATTAGGTTGGGTCATGATAAAAAAAAGCCATTAGAAGGATTAAATAATTTATAAGTAGTATTAATAAAAGGCTAAATTGTGTCTAATTATAATCTTTCTTATGTTATTCCAGAAATACGGAAAACCAGTTGAAGAAACTAGATATGATATATTGTAAATTGATATAATCCACAGATTACTGTGAATACAGATGTATTTATTAAGATGGTGATTGCAGTAATGCAATTGATTAGAAACTCTCAGGCTCAGACCAATTTCAATGGAGGAGGTGAGATGGATAAGTACTTCAAATTATTTCAGGATATGAAACCACCTCCTTTCTTAGAGGAGGAGGAGGAGGTTCGGTGGATGCTAAAAATTGGCTGCTGAGGGTAGAAAAGATCTTAGATGGGTTATCTTCTTCTCCTAAGAAGATGGTTACATTAGTCATATTTGTGTTAGAGGGAGAAGCAGAGAGATAGTGGTGTGGACAGTTATGGGAGAAATATGGGATCGAGTTAGCCACATAATTTAGTGGGACAAGTTTGTGGACACTTTTAGAGACTATTTCGTACTACTGTTCGCCAAGAGGCAGATGTAGAACAAATTTATTCGGCTGGTACAAGGTGATCGCTTAATTTTGCAGTACGAGACATAATTCATTATGCTCTCAAGGTATGCACCCTAGAGGATTCAATATGATGAGAGGTGTCACCAATTTTTATTTGGGCTGGGAGCTGTGATTATACAACTATTGATTCTTCCTAGAATCGATAATTATTCTATGTTGGTGGAGAGAGCCAGGAGATTGAGTTAGACCTAGAGTCATTCAGAGGAGGATGAACATTCATAAGAGAAGAAATATAGAGGGATTCAGATTTCCGCAGGGCTCTCAGAGTAGGCAGTCCTTCAAGTCAGGTAATACAGGTGCTAAGAAGGCCAAATCTAGCGGCTTACTAGCATTCAATCGATCTACCTAAAAAAATACCCATTTTTACGCCTTATTTACGATTCAATTTTAAGCGTATATTAGCGTTTTAATGTAGCTGTATTTTCATGTTTTTGGATGTGTATGATTAAAAATCTAAGAAAGAAAAATGAGCAAAATGAGCAAAAATGAGCAAAATGGAGTTTATCGAGCAACCTTGGAATTATCGGGTCCGGCGCCAGCACTGCTCCCGCGCCACAGCCGCTCGATACGTACGTTAAGTTTTTCGATGACTTCAGTGCTTATTTTGATGCTGTTAAGCGGTTATTGGAGCTTCTGTAAGATCGAAAGCTACTCCTAATATGGCGAACATGTGATACAATGTATTTGGACATAAGGAATGGTCCGGATCGCGAAGAGGCGACCCAAAGCGAAGAGGTGCGAAAGACCTGGTCACGGAGTCAGCGCCTAGGCGCGACGGCTACCTCGTGGCCAACATCGACTCGGACGACCCCGTTGCGTGCCTTAAGCAACCCCCGAGTTAAATTCAGAGCTCTATAAATGTGAGCCCATTCATGCAGAAAACGACACCAAACCCCTTCTTAAGACACATACCCATTTTAGCATATTCTCTCTCATCTCTAGCTTTATTTAATCTCGTATACTTGAAAAAAGGCTACTTATTTTCGTATCTAGCGAGTTTATTTTAAGTGTTTAATGTCATTTTAGCCTTTCATCATCGTCAGAAATGCTATAAGTCACTTGGATTCGGGGGCGAACACTCGTATAAAGATTCGTACTTTGCCCAAAGCTTTATAACATGCTTACGCGTTATTTTAACGATTTAGCTATTATCTTTCTTCTTTCAATGGTAAAAGCTATAAAATTAAATAAATTTTGTAGAGAATTAAATATAAATATTTTAAAATATCAGAACGATATTAATATCCGATCTTAGCTTTTACTTTTAAATCGCCATTTAATTCGTTAAACCTATCACACTTTGTACCTATCCAGAGATAAATTTAATCAAGAGATATCATACGAATTTAATCGTGCGCTATAAATGGATTGCTTGGCGCGCGCAACAACAGAAAATATTATTTGACGGCGTAAAATTAATTAGTTTTTAGAGCGATGTATCAAATTCAATAATCTTCATGATGTAGTGCCGTAACGGACACTATAGGGTTTCATCATAGCCAATTGACATCTAAGAGCTGGAAATTTTGTGATTAACCCATTCTACTAATAAAACATCCCGAGCCTACTAAGGACAATAACGTTCTTCATGACTCAGACTCAAAGTAAAGAATATGAATGCTCATTCGGCACAATACCATAATCTTAATTCCCTACAAAAATAATTAATCTATAATTTCTACTACTGGAAGAGAGCCGTTTTTATACTCGCATAGAATTTTAATTACCGTTTATTATAATTTACTGCTTAATGCTTCTTTTATTTTAGTAAAAATTATTATTTAAATATATATATATATATAAAAGAGAATATATATAATTTGCATAAGAAAATTTCAAAATATTACTTATATCTCTTACTTTTTATTTCACTATCCCCTTGCGTATCGATACCAAGATCTACTCAGAAATTTCGTATTACTCGAACGATACGTATAAATTGCATTCTTTACAAATAAAATCTAAACGTAAAATAAGAAAAGTAAACTTCGCACATCAAGTTTTTAAAGTCATTTGCTCGAAATTAAATATTTTAAATGCATCAAATTCGTATTTTAAAGATATATAAACAGACGATCAAGCTTTTGACGTCACATGTGATAATAAAATAAAAAGTAAAAAAGAAGTATAGAATAAAATAAAAAGAAACATAAGATAAAATAAAATGTAAAAGCAAAATTTAAAAACAAAACAAACATAAAACAAAAATATTTTCTTTAAATTTTTATGCGTAGTTCTGGATCTGAAGGATTACTACCTTTTGATTTCCGAATTAGAAAGAACAATTAAAAGAATTAAAAACGAAAACAAATTTCAAAACATCAAAAATGGCTAACTTACATAATAATCAAAATTCAATCGAAATTAACGAACAAAATGCTTATAAACCATTATGACAAGAAAACCCTACAAACCTAATGAATCACGTTAAGATTCAAATCACTGTAGGATGCCAATTCTTTCGAGCTTAAACCTTCTATTATTCAAAACGGGTTCAAAACAACACCTGTGAGGAACACCCACTCCAGGATCCAAATTTACACCTCGCGCTTTTTAATCCTCAAGTACCTTTAAATATAATAACGTTTCGACGACGTTTATTGTGCCAGACTTTTTTCCAAAAGATAAAGCGAAAGATGTGGTTTAATTCATTAAGAATTGCTCTATTAAAACACGGCAGATACGACACAAAAATTCCTTGCTAAATATTTTCCTCCTTCTAAAACTCGCTAAATCGGTAAATAATATTACTTCATTTACTAATTACTTTGGTAAACAATTTACAAAATGAAACATTTAAAGAATTATTAAGTTAAAATGTCTTCATCATGCTTTTACTAGATTTATTAATTATTCAAACATTTTATACCTAACTTATCGATCACTTTTATCAATTATTTGGATGCTTGCTACGGTATTTTAATGACTAAGACATTCGCTCTCATACCTTAATCAAGAATGATTACTACCAATTAAATCGGCTTCTTCTAAAGCGCCAAGTTAACTTAAAAGAATGGCCAAACATTCATAATAATGACGCTTTTCTACTTTATTTCACAAGCCATTTATATCTAAGAAATTAGATAATTTTCTCTTGCCAATATATTTAATGCAGTTAATGATAATTGCGAATTCTCACGACTTCAAACAATGGAAACTTTCGCGTTTGGTCATAAGTAAAACTAATAATCCTTATTCTAATTATTATAATCCTTGGCTGAAAATCATCCTAATTTTAATTGAGTAATTTTATTATTAAAACTAATCCAACAACAATCAAGGAAATTCAAACTATATACCAACTTATCCTCCTGGTTATAACACCAAGAAAAAGTCAAGCTATTAAGCACTTGATCTTTTCAACAATCGCCTACAAAGTATCGCTTATTCGCATTATCGAGAATCAATACAACACCATAATTTTATTAATTGTTGTGATTTCTGCTGAATATCGCTTAAGAATGCTTAAATTAATCTAAAGCGATCCGAAAAAGAATATAAACAAGCAAAAGTTCGCATAACTCGTGGTTGAAGAATTAAAAGAGAAAACACGGAATGAGACTTAAAAAAGAAAGAAGTCAAAGAGATTGAAAAACCTAAAGATACCCTTTCTCCAAGTAAAGATCATACTGTCATATCATCGTCATGAGTTTCTAAAGACCACCACCACCTTTTCCTCAAAAGATTTAAACAACAGTAGTTTCTCAATTCATCAATTTTCTAAGTTCTTTGAAATTTTAAAAAACTTACCATCAACACCTTTTGCCGTTTTGAGCAAAAATGCCAAGTTATGCAAAATTTATGAAGGTTGATATTTTAAGCAAGAAGAGAAAATTTGAAGTCATCAAATCACAGACAATAAGAATTAGCCGTTAATAATTCAAGAAATTACCTCGTAAACTTAAAGATTCCGAATTTCACTATACCACGGTTATCGAGAAAAATTGAAAAGCCTTATGTGATTTCTGTAGAGCTAGTATTAATCTCATGCCATTTTCAATATTTTGAAAGCGTATTTAAGCAGAATTTCTCCTACCACCGTAACTCTTCGGCAAAGAAATGGACGATCGATCACTTATCCTAAAGGAGTTATATGATGTTCTTACAAGGTGCATAACTTATCTTCCACGTGGATTTCATTGCTCTGTATACGGGCACATGTTAAATACCTATCATTTGTGGAGACATTTTCAGCTTCAATGGCTGAAGCATGATTGATGCTAAGAAAGTTAATTAACGATGAGGTTAATGATCAAGAGATAACATTCAATGTTCTGAAATCAATGAGCAGATCCCGAAAAAGAAAAACGCTAATGACAGATATTTTCGATTATAAAGTGATCAAAAAACATCACCAAGAAAATGTAAGGTCATTTTTTATGATAAGGATAAAAAGTTAACTACGTTATACGACGAGTCATTAAACGAAAAATTTATCCGAAGAAACTCATTATATACATTAAAACTCTTAAATTTTTAATAACTAAAAACGATATACTTTTACTCCTCAATCGGGTGCCTCATTAACCGGAATTAAAGATGTTACTCGCACATTTATACATAATTTTTACATTCATTAACTTTACCGTAATTATATCTTCGACTCAAGAAAGATCAAGAAGAAAAACAATAGGAGTTCAAGAATTATAAAGAAGTTTTCACGCACTATCACAATATTAAAATAATGCTCTTCAATTGTATGCATAGGATTTTAACTAAGAAAAATCGTAAACCCACTATCAACCCCAAAGAAGATTAAATCCAATTATGAAAGAGGTCATAAGAAAGAGATTTCTAAATTGCCAGATTTAAATTATTTATCCTATTTCATCAAAATTACCCAAGAAACCATTCATCGTGTTCCGAAAAGCGTATGAAAGAATCGTCATTATTAATGAAAAAAATGAATTAATTCAACAAGACAAGTTATCGGATGGCGACTTGCATTGACTATCGAAAATTAAACAACGCCACTAGAAAGGATCATTTTCCCTTTACCTTCGATCAAACGCTTCTGACAAACTAAATTCGACACTCATATTGCTCGATGGATATTCGTTATCAATTACCTGCTGCTTCCTGAAAGTGATTAAGAAGTTATTAACATTTATTGGCTCTATTAACGCTGTTTTAGAAGAATGCCTTTGCTTATGCAATGACCACCTTTTCAGCACGTATACGCCAATATTCTATGATTGATCGATAAAGGAATCAAGCATTTACACCATTTTTCAGCTTTTAACTTCTTTTCAATTCGCTTTAAAAATATAACTTAAGTTTTCAAGAGATGTGAAGAAACAAATTGGCCTAAACTTAAAACGCTGACTTATTGCTGTACAAGATCAGAAATTTATTACAAAGCTTCAATAAATAGTACTTCTAAAGTTGATCAAGAAAAGTTAAAATTATTAATGGACCGCAACTATCACTATCATATCGATGTAGCGTTTTCGGTCATGCTGCATTTTTATACATATATAAAGGATTTTTCAAAATCGCTAAAACCTCTTTCATGACACTAAAAAAGCGTTTGAATTAATTTAACAAGATTGGTTCAACGCCATTATCTCCAGCAAGTTAATCACTCGTGACTATTATTATTGCGACTCGATTAATAAACCTTCAATTAATGCTATGACGCAAAGTTACTATAACGAGTCGCAGCCAGACAAAATACGAGAAAATTTTCAAAGTTATATAATATTGAAACTCTTAACGAAACCCGTTGAATTACACAACTATCAAAAGAAACAAGCAATAACAAGATACGCCGATAAATTTAGATCATATCTTCTTTGAATGATTGCGTATACTGAATTATTCTCGCTATTAAGATTTAATATCTAAAAAGGATGTTGCACTAGACGACTTCAACGCTTACTGCAACACTGATTTCGAAATCACAACGTAAGAATCGACAAATCCAAATTGATCATTTATCAAGACCGTACACAACGAAAAATTTATGAAGAAATATAAATGAGAAATTCTTGGATGAGCAATTATACGTCATTCAAGGATTACAAACGCTTTGTGATGCAGACATAGCTAACTATTCGCATGTACATTATTTTACTATGGGATGAATAGTAAGTATATTAAGAAATTCAAGAAAACGATCAGAACATTTGAAAGATCCTCATTTATTTAAATTATAAGAAATTTAAGATTCGAATACGTACAGACGATGTAAGAATTCTTTGCAATTATTCAAAATGTCACGATTCGAATTTAGATGACACTTTGAGTAGATAAAACTACATTTAAAATTTTAAATTGATTTTATCGTCTACTTTATTTAAAGACACACATTAGCGTTAAAACTTGCGATCAATGCCAAAGAATTCGTAGCTATATCCAGAAGATGAAATGCTCTGGGCTTTATATTAGAAATAAATTTTCAAGGGCTGGTTTAGACTTTATGGGACATTTCGTACCATCATCTCAGAAAGATTATATTTTATTGGGCATTGACATGTTTCAATGTGGATCGAAGTCAGAATACCGAACTGCGATTCCAAAAGTTCGTTTCAAATTTAAAACGATTTGTACAAGACTTGAATGCCCAGGATAATTATCGAGATTGGGGGTAAATACTTCGTAAATATAAGACCAATTATTTGCCGAGAAATCTGCATCTACATAGAATTGGTAAATCGCTTATCATCCTCAAACAAGTTGAACGACCCAAATATCAAACGTAGAAATTAAAAGAATATTGAAAAGATCGTTAATCCTAAATAACCGACCGGGTCGTACGACTTGATTCCGCATTATGTTTATACCTTATAAGACACCTATCGAATGTCACCTTATCGGTTAATTTACAGAACATTGTCACTTACCCGTTAAACCTGAGACAAAGCCTTTATTTGGCGATAGCCGAGCTCAATTATAATTAATATCACAGTGAGAAAACGATTATTACAACAGAAACGAAATGAAGAGACAAGCAAATTACCTTTACGAAACGCAATAATTTATAAAGAAATAATGAAGAAATTGCATGACAAAATGATTTCTGCGATCATTCAAGTTCGGACAAGAAGATATTATTTATCAGCTCGTTGCAAATTTTTCCTGAAAAAATAAAATCTAAAACCTGACAGACCATTTATAATCGGTGAAAGATAATTCCTTATAGAGTCAAGGTAGATATTAAAGATCCCAAAACCGAAAAGATTAAAGCACCCGATTAAGACTGCCTTATATGGAAGAAATGAAACAAATTACAAAGAGGCTTATGAGCTGAGTCTACCCGATTAATTCAATTAATTGAAGTCGGTCGACGACGTTAAACCAAACATTGTGGCGTAACCTACATTTATTAGTTCGAGTTTTATCGTCAGCGTTGGGCGCCATTTCGACTCGAATTTCGATAACTTCTGTGAAATAGAAGGCTAACGAGTCCGTATCAAGTTTTCTAAGCTAAACATTTTCGCATATATACTGGATTTGAAGACTCCATGTTAAATGAGTAAAAAGGAGATCAAGTTAATCTTCGTTTGCATTTGAATTTTTCGTAAATTGTGTTTGTGTGTTGATCATACTGCTTTGTTAGACGATTTTACGATCGAAACTTTGCAAAATTTGGACGATAGCGAATCGAGTCGATCGAGGTTCCGGTGCCTAGGGCGCCAAAAGTTGGCGCCTAAGCGCCGAATAACTGCCGTATCGACGATCCGCCGCCTGTGAGCCGCATTCCGCGCCTGGAGCGCCGCGATTACGCATCATGGAAAAACCGAATTTCTTCAGTTTTTCACACAAAATCTCTTTATATATAGCATATTTTTCGTCTCCAATCCCATAAAAACACTAATTTCAACCAGAGCAATTCATTTTGGAGGAGTTAGGAAGGATTTGGAGGCCATTGATGAGAAACTGCTGAAATGAGATAAGAGACAAATCTCCTAAAACATCCTCACCTCTATTTTAATAGTTTTATTGCCGTTAGTCCTGGAGAAGATGTTTAGTCGTATGGATAAGATTGAAGCGGAACTTCAAAATATCAATCGTCTTACGACGTACGACCAATACGAACACCCGGAATGACAAACTAAACTTCAACTGATCATACGCACACTCATCAAGACGCCGCAGTAACGTACGCCGCAACAATTGATCGATGAAAAGACAACTTCAGAATTTCCAAGGGCGTTGGTGTTTTATCCTTCACCCTAGCTAACTTCATTGCGATATGCATAAAATCGAAGATCGGTGTTGTTCGTATCTTATATGTGTTTTAGGTGCGATCGAGTCTTGTGATAGTGTGTCGAATATCTAATGTGTGTATTTCGTTTAATTTGTTCAACGCGTGTCATTTGATTTCGAATGTTTACTTCTGTTTGTGTTATTTATAAAACGACGAACTCGATACAAGTCTCGTACTAAAAGTTATTGAATTTGGAATGGATATTAGGATTTAGAATCGAAGAATTTGGATACATTTATGGATCCGTACTATCATTTTAAATTGATCAAGTGAAAATATTTTGGAGGTTATAAATCGATTAATACTCTCATAAGAGTAATTAGAGTCAAATATGATAAGATTTTGTGGAATATATTTAATTTAAATCGAATTTTCGAGTATGAAACCGGCGCCTAGCGCGAATTCGGCGACTAAGTCACTTCGAACCCGAAAACTCATCTTCTTAAACCCCTACGCCATTTCACGCCAAGCTTCATTCTCCAGCGCATTTCGCGAAATACTACTTAGACATCCCATTTAGAGCCGGATCAAGTTTTCGTGTCAAATCACCCGATTTTTCATCTCGATACGTATCTACATTCTATACCTATTATTTTTATATTTTCACCATGGATTTTGCTCTCGGAGAAACCTGCCCCGGAGGAAAATTTTGATTTTTATACAAATCCATAAAATTTTTAAGCTCTTCAAGTTTGAAAGTTTTAAATTAGTTTATTTTCCCGTATCCGTCAATTTATTTCGCGTTTTTTCTTCACGTTTAGATGACAACCAAATCTAAACGAGGAAGGAACGAGAAAATTTGATCGTAGCAAGTTCGTTATCGGCCGCACACTTCCGATACAACGATTTTGCTACGACTCTGTTTTATCTCGGAAATGTTTTTATAATCCTGAAGGAAGAATCGAGAAACAATCGTCGCACTCAACTAACCATTCGTTATTTCACCTGCTGTTGTCACATTCCTAAGTGGTTAGAGAATTTTATGCTAATTTTGCGGATGGGAAGGATACGAGATTTTCGTTCGAGGAGTCGGAGTAGATTCACTCCTTCGAACACATCAACATTTTCTACACAACAATAAACATGTAGTGTTATTACTCGCAGTTATATCCTTTTCGAATAAGATTCTGACATGATCATTGCCTACCCGATCGATAGTACCTGGAGTCTTCACATCTAGACCAAATGTAAATTTTTCATCTTCTAAGCTTAATGGTATCACATAACACTACTTTTTATTTCCTTCGTCTCCTTCCATCCAATCATCTAAGTGAAGTCACTGCAGATGTAGCTATTCTAAACTACCGCATTCAAGAGAGGAAGTCTATCGTACGAGGAGCATTATTTATGATTTTCAGGAGGCCATCGCTTGCTCTAAAGACATCTATCGGACTTGGTTTCTATCATCATCTATTCTCTATGTCAAAGTGCCGGAGAAATGGCCGAGCTTTCGAGGAAAAACCAAGTCGACGAAGCCTATAGGAAGAGAAAGCGCGCATTTATGATCGACCGGCGAGTTAAGAGTTCTACCGCACTGTTCATTACCTACTTCGTAGAGCTTCACTTCGAGACCATCTATCACGAGCCATCATTCACATTTCGGGAACCATGCATGATCACCATGAGCAACAACATGAGTTATTCTTAACTCACCGCAAAGAGAGCAACAAGGATAGCAATATCGATCATCTTTCCGAGTATACACAAAAGAGTGACATACGCCGAGATTCGTAATTTTAATGAGATTCCGAAGGGTGAGCAATGATGTTCGCCCCTACTGTCCCGCATTTCACCCTCATGTTGATCCTAAGGACATATTTTGGTGATGATGATGATGAAGCTACAGACAGTGATTAGTAGCTTGATTTATCTCTAGAGATTGTTGATTCTGTTTTTAGAGTGTTTTCTTATTTCTTGTTTTTTTATGTTATTTGTGATGTTATTTGTGAACTTTTTATGTTAAAACTGTTTTAGCTTATCTGATGAGTGTTTAAGACTGAGATGTGAATGACTTTGATGGGTGTTTTTATTTCGTTTCACTTTTACATTTGCTCATTAATAATAAGAATTCCGTACGTTCTAAAATAAAAATAATAAAATAATAATAAAATAAAATAAAATAAATTTTTAGAATTAACTTCTGCTTCCTCGCAAAATTTTTCTATATATGCTTAATCATTTCTGCTATATTCATATCAAGCATGTGTAGAATTGGGTTAGTTTTTCCTTACTACATCATTATCAGACGATTAATTCCCGTTTATTTCTTTCTTTCATGCTTTTAAAATTTCATAATTCATATTTATACTAAAAGTCAAGTTTTGGGGAAGAAAAATATCTATCAAATTTAAATATTATTTGGTTCTTAAAGAATCAATATTTTCTTTTTAAAAATATATTAACATAACATAAAGGAATTTAAAATCTATTTAAGAATACCTAAATTTTTGAATTTATAAATAACTTAGTAAGCTTAACTAAAAATTTCAAAATTTCGGTTGATTTTAAAAATAGAATTATTTAGCTTAAAGAATAATAAGATGAAAATTTTTCTATTTATAGTAAAGAGAATTTTATTTTTAAAATACTAAGGAATCAAAATTATTGCTTAAAAAAGAAAAGATTGAAATAAATTTTGAAAAATAATAAATTATTAATGTCATATTTATTAAGCAAGAATGCATGTTTTTGAAAAGGTTAATCTACAATGTTTCAAAATCATTAATAAAAATATTCAAAAATAAATAACTTCACTATAAAAATAAGAATACTTATATTAAATAAAACTCGATTTACTTCTTAACTTAATTTCTATTGCCGTATTTTTACTAGAAAATATTTCACGAAATCTTCGTAAATATTCTATGCGATCTATTACGATAAATCATAATTATTTCGAAATAACGAAAATCGGGAAGCATTATGATTTGGTAGTTAAATATTTTTTAATTTTTAAAATTAAACTTAATTAGTGAAATTTTATTAACGTACTACAAAGATTTATAAAACTAAAAATTATAAGGAATCTTAAATATTTTAACTTCATTCCAAATATTATCTATTTTATGTAATTAAAATGGTTACTTCGAGGACAAGCATCTTAAGCTTGCGACTCGATCTACCAAAAATACCACTTACGCCTTATTTACGATTCAATTTTTAAGATATTAAGGTTAATTGTACGTACTTTTTATTTGTTGGACAGTAGGGATGACAAAAAGAGTTCAAGAGCAAAAAGAAAGAAAAGAAAGAAAAAAGAGTAAATACTTAAGGAAGAATTTCGAATTATCGTCGCCGTAGTCCGGAGGCCAGCCGTCTGACATGTGCGCTCTCAAGTTTTTTTACGCATTTTGCCAGCTTATTTCGACGGTGTTAAGGCGGTTATCGGGAGCTTCTCGTAAGACCGGAAGTTACTCCTAATATATGGGTGACATGGATACAACGTATTCGACAAGTGAACGGTCTGAATCGCGAAGATGTGCGACCCAAAGAGGTGCGGAAGACTGGGGTCACGGAGTCCGCGCTCAGCGCATCCCGGCGCCAGCGCTACGCTACCTTCTTAACATATCAATTTAATAAATTTTCAATATTACTAAGCAACCCCTCGTCAAAATTCAGGAGCTCTATAACAGAGCCCATTTTACAGAAATGACACCAAACCCCCCTCTTAGTACACATACCCATTTTAGCATATTCTCTCATCTCTAATTTTATTTGGGCCTCTTTCATACTTAGGTGCCACTTTATTTTCGTATCTAATAATATTTCAGTGTTTATCATTACTGGAGTCTTTATCATTGCTTGAGCGTATATTGATTCTCATGAACACTTCGTATAAAAAGATTGCATTCTTTGTTTAGCGATAATGTTATTGTGTTATTTTATTCAATTCGAGTATTTAGTTATTTTTCTCCTTTCAACTACGAAAAGATTATAAATTAAATAAATTTTATAGAGAATCGAATATAAAATATTTTAAAATATCGTTACGATATTAATACCGATCTTAGTTTTCCTTTAAATCGTCATTTAATTTGTTGGAACCTATCACACTTTGCATCTATCCGAGATAAAATTCAATCACAGAGACGCATGAATTTTTAATTTGTGCTATAAATGATTGTTTGGCGCGAAGGCAAATAAATGTTAACATATTATTTATCGGCGTAAATTACCTGAAGGAAATGGACAGAATAACTTAATACCTTGGCGTATGAAATGAATTGTCACTCAGAAAATAATTATACCACCTCGTGACATCTAGTAAAGTGTGAGCTCAGACAACTCCATCTCTACTAATAAACATCCTCGAGCTCATCCATTAGTCAACGTTTCAGATTCGACCAGCGGCAGAAAGACATGAATGCCTTTCTATTCTATATAATACCATAATCTTAATTCCCTAAAAAAGATAATTAATCGTAATTCTTGGATTAGTTGAAAAGGAGAGCCGTTTTTATACTCGCATAGAATTTTAATTACCGTTTATTATAATTTGTCAAGCATCGCTTCTTTTTATTTTAGTAAAATTGCTATTTAATTTTATATATATATATATATATATATATATATATATATATAAAGTGTATATATAATTTAAATAATAAAATTTCAAAATATTACTTATATCTCTTGCTTTTTATTTCACTATCCCCGTGGGATCGATAACCAAGACCACTGTATACCGCATTACTCGAACGACACGTATACTCGCGTTTAAAATCGCGACTTTTACAACAAAATCTAACGTAAATAATAAAGAATCAAGATTATCTAAGTTTTGGGTTTATTTGACGCAATCAAATATTCTAAAGTATCAAATTTCGTATTTCAAAGATATATAAAGTCGCATCGCATCAACCACTTCCCACCTATAGAATTTGTTAAAAAGACCAAGAGATCTTTGAGTGTGCTCTTTTTAACTCTGTAACTTGCATAGTGTAATTTGTTGTGTTTCACAAACACACTTTGCAGTAAGCTCATTAAATTACCGGATAAAAAAATATTACGCCTAATCATTAATCCTAGCCTTAATCTTATGCACAACATCATCCATCTGAATTTGCTTAGTTCTCCCTTTAATGAGATTAATCCCTAAGTATTTAAGAGGCAGATTTGCAGCTTTAAAGCCAGAAAAATCAGAAGCCCAAGTAATATTACTATGGGGAATAGATTTATTAAAATAGAAAAAACATTTATGCTTATTGAAGGTTAAGCCGTAATATTTTGAAAATCTTCTAAGTGTTTGCATGAGGATCTTGATGGAAAGCTTACTAGCATTAGAAAAAATAATAACATCATCAGCATAAGCAAGATGAGACAAAAAATTTAGATTAATGGAGTAGTGGAAGAGTGTGGGGTGCAAAAGATGTGATCTATCAAGAGCCCTAGAGAGGATAATCAAATGCCAAATAAAGATGGTAGGAGACAAAGGGTCTCCCTGCTTAATAATTTGGTAGCAGAGAAAACCATAGCTATTCCCATTAACAAGAACACTATAATGATTGCGTAGAGCTAACGTTTAATAAGCATACAGAAATCGATTTAAAACCACTAAGCGTGAAGAAATCGTAGAGGATAAAACTTCAAGATAGTATCAAAGTTTTCTTAGATCAAGTTTAACAACCATATTGCTCCCCTTTGCATTTTTTATCAAGGTCTTCCCACAATTCTCTGCTAGTAAAATGTTATCAAGGATATCTCGGCTCTTAACAACGGCGTACCGATGAGAAGAGATAAGTTTATTAAGGTGTGGTTGAAGACGAGCCGCAACAATCTTACTCAACACTTTAGACATGACAAGAGGGTGAGATCAAATCATCCCGTGTTATCAAAGGTTTTGTGCATAAGAACAATCAATGATGATGTAAAGTATTTACCCAAGTTCTCCCCAAGGAAAAGGATTGAACAACATTAATCATCCATCATTATAATATCCTGCCAATTTATATAGAAAGAGGAGGTGAAACCACCAGGCTTAACCCTTGTTCGGGTTGATAGCTTTGAAGGCACTACAAATTTCCTGCTCGTTAGGCACTTCAAATTCGAGGATAAAGAACTCGACATAGGTAACATCTTCCCCCGAAAGAGGGAATGATCAACATAAGGGTAGCTCACGCATGATAGAGAAGAAAAGTACCGTATCGCACTATTGCCAATGACAAGAAAGATTCGTTTGAAAATTCTCAGGTATCTTTAATTTTTCGCATTCGTTTCTTCTATGTTTGATGGTGGCATGGAAATAATTTCGTATTACGATCTCCAACAAGTAAAAATGTATAACATTAGCTTTTTGCTTGCTGTTTTCAGTTGATTGCCGTAAAAGAGCCGATGAGTAAAAGGTTAACATTTTCCATCCGCCAGAGTGAGTTTAAAACAGTATTGCCTCCAATTGATCAACTGTACCGTTGAGCCTCCTTCACCTTATTATGAATATTACCAAAAACATTGTAATTCCCAAACCTTTAAATGAAAAGTGCTAACCTTCTTTGCAATCATAAAGATTGTACTGTGTGAGTACTCGAGTACCGTAAAGTCCAAGCTTGCTTGGGTCGTTGTTATGAAAAGATTCATGAGCAGTGCATATGTTAAGAAATTTAAAATGAGACGTAAAAAGGCTTATCATGAAATGCTAAAGTAAGCAAAATAAGAGAGTGACTGGATGATGCAAAAGATTAAGATGTTTTACCCGAACAATAGGATAATTATTAATGAAGCAACCATTGGCAAGATAACGGTCAAGTATTTGAAAGAGTAAACCCCTACGCTATGCTCGTAAGCAAATCCCGTAGTAACCCAAATCAAATGTACCGTACTCATCAATTGCATTACAAAATCTATTAATAAAATGCAAATCACATCTCACATCGCCAATCTTTTCAATGTGGCTCATTATCATAAGCCGAAATCACTCACCAATGAACCAATTATCGTTGATAGCATTACCCATGAGGGTAAACTTATCTTGAAGATGAGAGCCGGCATAAACAAAAGTGGCAAAACTATGGAATAGATCCATCTTGAAATGCAGTCATGAGAAATCGTCATCACCAAATTATAGATGTATAATGTTGGTTTTCCAAACAACCAAATTTTGTTATTTTTATTAGCATAGAATTGATATCTTTTAAATGGTTCAAACCCGTTGTGTATAAAAAAATGTAAACTTTGTCAATTCTACATAGATGCTAAAGTTTATTAAGGGAGGAAGGGCCTGCCCACTTCCCTAATGTTCCAAATTAAGATGTTAAACATGCATAAGCGTGAGCTAGTCCTTCTAGCAGAAGGATTAACCCCATACTCATCATCGAGTTATAAACCCTTCATGAATGATATTTTGTACATTTAATCGAGCTAATTCCCTTTTGGTTTTTTTCTTTGAAAGTGCTCTCAATCTACCATTCCGCATCAACAACATTGTGACTGTGGTGTTGGAATTTGGAAGTAAGAAGAACTGTTCGAAGGTAGAAAGCTGCGTGGATCATCCAATAAAAGTGGAGTAGTATTTGGACGGGTAAGAGTAGAGGATTACAAATGAAAAGCTGAAGAGGTAGCATCTAGATTATCACCTACAACAACAGAGTAAGTGAAAAAGGTAGTGGACTGTGGGGAGGATCAGTATGAGGTGAAGGATCTCGATGTAATAGGTGAGGGAGGATTGTTTAAATCCACCTCAACATTGGGGAAGATGGATGACAAGTAGGAGACTGGGGAAGGTTAGCAGGCAGGAAAATGATCGGATCTATCCGTGGGGGTGCGAGACCGGGGGAGGGGTTGTAAAGGAAGAGCAGGTGGTGGTGGAACAAAGGATATCCCTGGTAAGTTCTATAGGGGGATGAAGCAGTTGTTGTAGTGGTGTCGAGCAGGATATCCCAGCATCGCGGGTGATAGGGGGCGAGTAGGTTCGAGACAGGGTGAAGCCGATAACAGATCGAAGAGGAGTGACCAAACATGGAACAAAGGTGTGCGCAGGAGGTGGGGACCCAGGGATGCCTTTCCTCGCCGCAGGCCACAGTGTGAAGAACCAACCCGCAGCTCGTCCTGATAAAGTTTCGTGTAATGTCATATTCAACCAAAAGACATACTAAAAGGTTTATTCCCTTTAAGAGTAGTGTATCAATACGAAATGGTTTACCAAAAGCTCGAGCAAGATTATATAGAATTTACAGTTGAAAAGATGTCATTTTAACTCCGGTGAGTCAATCTAACCGGATAACCGGGTTCGTATCAACAAAATCGACACTCCATTTTAAGATTTTCATGAATCTATTGTCGATTTTGACCACTTTCTTAGAAAAAACCAAGGTATAACTGCTTCGTTGCTCACCGTATTAAAATGTGTCTACCATTAAGTAATTCAATCCTTCCATCGACTAGTTAATTTTAGGAGTCGAAGATTGACGAACGATTTCCCGCTTAGGATGTCCATGCGTAAATTTCCCAACCGCAGTAAAACGACAAGCCAAAGCTAAGAGATCGCTCGGCATCGTAGAGGAAGAGAGTGTGTTTACCGTTTTTTCTTACGTAGTTTTCGTATGAAGGTGAACTCACCACTGCCGCAGGCTGAGACATCGCTGAAAGCTTGATAAAAAGCACGAGTGACGAGTGGAGCCTCATGACTCAGCAACCGAGCCGCGTAACTTCTAGCCATCACAGCAAGAGAAGGGGAAGCAACACACGAAACGCAAACAAAAGGAAAAAATAAAAACAAAAAATCATCTGATCCACAAGACAAAGAGGAGGCAAGGGAAAACAAACAAATGAAAAGAAGAAGAAATGAAAGAAACAGGCAGAAACAAAAGAAAAACTATACAAAAAAAAGATCGATCCACAAGACGAAAAGGATGCAAAAAACAAAAAATAAAAAATAAAAAAAATAAAAATAAAAAATAAAAAAAGATAAAAAACGGAAAGAAGATGAAAATGAAGAGAAACGACAGCATGAAACCAAAGAAAACAAAAATCCCCAAACTAGAACAGCAGATCAGCGTAAAAACGGGAAAGAAAAAAAAAAGCAAAAAAAGAACTAGAACTGTAGATCAGCGCAAGGAAGAAGGAAAAAATGCGATTAGAGAGGAATATGGAGAGATTATACCAAGGATTAGATGCGAAAATCTGGAAATCCATGAATGACGCAACACTCCGCCTTCCTTACCCCCAACGGCTCCATCGGGATAATACAATATGATATATATATATATATATATATATATATATATATATATATATATATATATATATATATATATATATATATATTTACGTATATACATTGTTTAATGCACAGCAATTATGGAATTTTTTGCTCTTTATAAGTCACATTCTATAATTCCCCGCGATAAATATTGAACGATAATACCATCCGACCGTCGTTTCTCGACTTGGTTAATTCCAAGCTATTAGGTTCTACGTGACGAAAGCGTATCGTAGCAATTGGGTTGAATCATGATAAAAAGACATTAAAATGATTAAATAATTTATAAGTAGTATTAATAAAGGCTAAATTGTGTCTAATTATAATCTTTCTTATGTTATTTCAAAAATATGGAAAACCAGTAGAAGAAACTAGATATGATATATTATAATTTGATACAATCCGTATCACACAGGAATATAAATGTTTTTATTACATTTACGCACCGCAACACTAGCCGATTTAAACTCTCAAAGCCAGACCAATTTCAATGGAGGAGGTGAGATGGATAAGTACTTTATTTCAGGATATGAAACCACCACCTTTCTTAGAGGATGACGAGTTTCGGTGGATGCTGAAAACTGGCTGCGGAGGGTAGAAAAGATCTTTGATGGGTTATCTTCTTCTCCTACATACTAAGCATTACCACATTTGTGTTGGGGAGGGAGAAGCAGAGAGACAAAGGGTGTGGACAAGCAGGAGAAAATGATGTAGTTAGCCACATAATTTAGTGGGACAAGTTTGTGGACATTTTTAGAGACTATTTTGCATCGTTGTCCGCCAGAGACTTACGTAGAATTATTCCGGTTGGTACAAGGTGACTGCCTTAGTACGAGACAAAATTCCACATGCTTCCTCACAGATGCACCCTAGAGGATTCAAAAAGATAAGAGGTGTCACCACCATTGGCTGGAGCCTGATTACAACTATTGATTCTTCCTAGAATCGATAATTATTCCATGTTGGTGGAGAGCCAGAGATTGAGCTAGACCTAAGTTATTCATTCATAAGAGAAAATATGAGTGATCTGCATTTCCGCAAGTGCCCTTTATAGGCAGTCTTTCAAGTCAAAACAAAATAAGAAGGCCAAATCTAGCAAAGACGTTGAAGCAAAAAAAATGTGATAGGTGTGGAAGGTCTCACAAAGGTGAGTGTCTGTCCGGATCCAATACCTGCTTTTGGTTTCACTAGCCAGGACACATGCAAGGAATTGCCCTAATTTGGGTTAGAGGGCTCCAGCAAATTTCAGGGGCAGTGTTGCATCACCTTAGTGGAGCTATGTAGGTCGAGGGCAGTTGAATCTGCATAATCAACGACAAATGCGGGCCAGACTTGGCAGAATGTCCAGCCTAAAGAATATGCACTTTGGCGGCAAGAATCTAAGGACTCTCCCCTAACGTTATCATCGGTATGTTTTACTTTTAAGAATGTTAATCTGGTGGCCTTTAAGCATAATAAAATGTCATGTTAATCATAGTGACCCATAAGAACTTAATTATATTAATAAGTTAGCTCTAAATGTTCAATGTAATGATTTTAATAGTATATGTCATATATCTCAAAGTAGGGTGATAAGAGTATTGTTTGATTCGGAAGCATCACACTCTTTTTTAGCCGGTGAGCTGCTTAAAGTGATGCGAATGAATATCATTTCTTTACCTGTGATATTATCAAAGAATGTCAAATGATACTTTTCTGAAAATGAATCAATCGTGTAAGATAAAGCTTATGATTGACAGAAAAGATTTTGAGGCACAACTTATTGTGTTACCCTTGATGGAATTTGATGTGATTGTAGGCATGGATTGAATGTTTAAAAACTGTCACTATTGATTGCAATAAAAAGACCTTCAAAATAAATATACTTGGAAGACTGAAGTCAAATTTTCCGGTAACAGAGGATTGGCATCCATGATAATTACATGTTTGAAGGCTTTTAAATTGTTCAATCGTGGAAGTCATGGTTTCTTTCTCAGGTCCATTAGTAAGAGAATATTTAGAAGTCTTTCTTGATGATTTATCATGGCTACCACTAATGCAAGAGATTGATTTCACTATTGAGCTCTTATCAAATTCTGAGCTTGTATCCAAGGCACTCTATAGAATGACGTTAAGGAGTTGCAGGAGTTGAAGAGCCAACTGCAGGAGTTATTAGATAAGGGGTTCATCGGACCTAGCACCTCATTTTAGGGAGCTCTAGTATTATTTGTTAAGAATAATGATGGGAGCTTTAGAATGTGCATTGACTATAAGGAGTTGAATAAGCTCAAAGTTAAGAAAAATATCCACTGCTGAGGATTGATGACTTATTTGATCAATTGGAATGGACCTTTGTATTTTTAAAGATTGATTTGAGGTCATGTCATCTCTTGTTGAGGATTAAAGAAGAAGACAAGTGAAGACCGTTTGCAGGACCAAATATGGACATTATGAATTCGCAGTGATGTCGTTTGGACTTACAAATGCTTTGATAAGATTTGATGAACATGGTCTTCAAATAGCTTTTAGATACTTAATGATCGTCTTTAAAGATGATATTACGGTGTATTCGAGAGATGAAGTCAGTCATATAGATCATTTACATGTCATGCTACAAGTTTTGAAGAATAGTATACTGTAAAATTTTCTAAATATGAATTTTGGCTTAAAAATAGCTTTTATTGGACACATTATTAGTGGATAGGGCATATCTATGGATCATAATAAGGTCAAGGCAATTGCAAATTGGCCAATATCTACTACTGTCACTGAGTTCAGAAGTTTTCCAGGCATGGCTAGGTGTTACAAAAGAATTCTTGAGGGTTTCTCACTGATTATTATGCTACTATCAAGATTGACTTGCAATGAAATTTAAATGATCAGATTGTTATCAAGAGGCTTTTCAGAAGCTAAAGACTTGCTTAATGTCTTTTCCAGTTTTGGCCATTTTATCAGGTTCTGATGGGTTTCAAATTTTCAGCGATGCATCTTTAAAGAGTTTGGGCTATATATATATATACATGGAAGGGTTATTGCATATGTATCTCAACAATTGAAGAATCATGAAATGAATTATCCTTAAATGATTTAAAATTAATATGAAATGAAAAGTAAAAGTTGAAGTCATATAGAATTATTCTCAGATAATACTAGCAGTGATGCGATTAACCCGTGCACGTTAAAGGAAATGGTAAACCTTCGGATGTAATTCTGAGACTACATTCGGGTACATATTTTGATGGTACCTACGGGTACTAATTTTTATGGTACTTTCGGGTACGTTTTTTAGGATATCTTCGGGTATGATGATAATCTTGTTATGATTTTTAAAGATATGAAAAATAATAAATACTTAAAGTGAAACGGAAAATGGATAAATTTAAAATGGAAGTTTAATGTTTTATTAAGAAATAAATTACGTTTTCTTTTGGTCTTTCATGTGTAGCATTGACATAATAATTTAATGCGTATTAAGATTATAATTACTCACTAAGTTAAACTTAATGTTGCGAATTTCAGGAAAATAAAAACTTTATATTGATATGTTTGGTAGAAGAGACTTGATTTACAGGACCGCTGCTAATAAGTACTAGTTTATATTGTTTTTGTAGTTTTTTTTTGCACTGTTCATTTGGATAGTTATATGTTATTTGGATTGAGATTTGCAAATTATTTCTATTGTTGTTGGAAAATTTAAATTTTTTTATATAAAATTGTGAAACTTTTAGTGGCACTTTTATAAATCGAAATATTCTATAATTTGATAGATAGTTGTTTAAATGTCAAATGTCGTCCGACCGTTTTTTCTGACTTGGTTAATTCCATGCCATCAGGCATAGCTGTGACACTCTCAATTTAGTGTTTCAAATTTACTTAAAAAATTTTTAGTTGAAGTGCTTTGGTGGCTGCAAAAGTAGAGGAGAGAAGACCGATTTTCAAAAGGATACAACATTTAGTGCTCGTCACATAAGCCTTTCAAGAATATATACTATTATGTGGCTAAGATTGTTTATTTTATTTCCAAATAATGAAAAAATTAGTTAAACTTATTCCACATTTTTCATTGTAAGATTTTCTCCAGTATCTCTGAATTTTTCAGGCTTAATTGAAATTAAACAAGTATAAATTGTCATTACAAATTTTCATTTTTTGGCACACAAGCTTACAAAGGACTGCAATACTTTCTAGAGTTCAAGGATATGAAGTCTTTGAATTTTTACAAAGTGACATCTTATAAAATTAATTTCAGGTTGGTTGGTTGAAGTGGATGAATGCGTCCGACCTATTGTGTGATAGAAAAGTACCGCTTAGACTGAAAGGAACATTTTATAAGATGGTGGTGAGACCTGCTATGCTCTATGGTGCTGAATGTTGGCCTTTAAAAGAGAAGCATAATGCTAAGTTAAGTATTGTCGAGATGAGAATGATTAGGTGGATGAGCGGCTTTACACTTAAAGACAAAATGCGAAATGAATATATTTGTAATAGGATTGGTGTTGCACTAGTGAGGGACAAAATTAGAGAGAGTCGCCTTAGATGGTTTTGTCACATTAAACGTCAACCACTTGATGATCCGATTAGGAGAGTAGATGTTTTAGATTCAACTTATGCTTAGAAAGCAGAGGTCGACCTAGGAAGACTTGAGCTTATTGCATAAAAAATGATCTTAGTTTATTAGAATTAAATGAAAAGTTGACACTAAATAGATCATAATGGAGAAAAAGAATTCATGTAGCCGACCCCACTTAGTGGGATTAAGGCTTTGTTGTTGTTGTTTGTTATTGAATTTTTACAAAGTGACGTGAGCTTTTACCAAAACCCACAAGAAATTTATTAATGCCTGCAAACCTTTGCGGAGCCCCATAAATTTTATTTTATTTTTATTTTTAATTTTATGAATATAAAGTTTATATACATCAATTTTTTTAATTTTGTAAATTAATTTTTTTATTATGGATAATTTAAAGAAAGTGTTTTAACTCAATATGAAAATATGTGAATTATTTAATTTTGGGATATTCATAATTTTTTCTTCCTAAATATTAATTTGCATTCCTCAGTTGTTCATAAGATCAATGATATTTTATTATCTTTTACACAAACGATACATTGTTCTTCTATATTATTTCATAGGTCTTCATGTGAACTTTCATGACAATGTACCTATTATTTGCAATTGCTTAGCACATGAAATCATCATTACTTCATTCCTTAGCGTAATTTGTAATCATAAGAATCGCTCATGGCCTATGTGGTTAACACAAGCTTCTCTGGAATGGCCTGTGAATGGATTGTCTATAATTAATTCGGCTGCATAAAAAGAACATTTTGAAGAGGAAGAATCCCTTAGTTGTTGAAGGCTCTTTAATTGAGGATAAGCCAATGTTGAGGATGGTAAGATATGGGGGTAGGCTGTATTTGTTTAAAGCATAGAGTAACCCCCAAATTGCCCCTCTGAAGGTAAGAACGAACCTCCGTTGGAAGTTATAGTGGCTGCATCATCCACATTGGAGCCTTCCTCTCCACCTTTAACTGAGGATTCAAGTGGATTCATAACCTTTTTAACATCATTGATGAAGAATTATTTTGCGTTATGCATTCAATTCATTAGAAACTTGAAGTGAAAGGCATTTGTCTTAAAACTAATCTTGTAGGTCTCTATGAGGTTGTCTGGCAACAGATCCATCTCGGGATTTAAGCCGGATGTAAGCTAAATTCTGCCATATGGTTATTTTGGACAAACTAATGCCGTAGATTTGTTAAATCTAGATTTCACTGATTTCGGTGGTAAATTCAGGATTTACTAAATCCTGCGAATCGGTGGATTTACGTTCGTGGGCTGAGGATTTAAATTTGCGGACATCCTCGAATGAGTTATAGAAGTGAAGGCTTGTTTTGGAATGTAGAAAATGCTTTGGTGATAGGATTTACTCAGTGAGTAGAAAAATATGGAGGTGGTAGTTGAGGAGTTCGAGGGAAGCACATGAAGATAATTTTGAACATTTGAGTCAAATAATCTTCCATCTTCTATAATTGATTTGAATAAATGCAGTCATCATGCCTGTCACTATGAGAAGTTTGCTAATGTTTTTCGCTATGGCTCATTTGCCTGTTTCCTGGTCTGAACCATTTCCTTGTTGCTTATCGAACTTGACAATGTTTGTCACTATGGCTCATTTGCCTGTTTACTGGTCTGAACCATCTCCTTGTCACTTATCGAACTTGACAGGTTGAATCTGGTTAAATCTTGCTTGATACTCCAATCATAATGGGGACATAAGTTGGATGAACTTATGTCTGATCTCTTAGATTTCTCATAAGAACTACGATGTAGAAGATTAGGGATACTTGGTCGAAGTATGTGAGTTTTGAGAGAAAGAGAGAGTGCTTAAGTATGGATTACCGAGGAGCATGTCTGATTTGCTTAATCTTGTGTGCAAAACAAGGCCCTCACATTTAACTGACTATTTATAAACCAAGTGCGATAGTAGACTTATGTTAGACAACATAAGTCGGCTAGTACAAGATGACTTATTGATTGTGCAGAATTCAACCTTGGATGAAGCATATGATTGATAGAAAGTAAAGTTAGTTGAGATTAGAAGATGGACAGATGAGTTATTTATTTATTTATTTTTTTTTTGCTGGGATGAGTTTGGCAGTCGGGCTTTAAAGTTCTTGTTCACATTTAGTGGAACAAATACCAAGCAACTTACCTGGTGTTTAGCAGAGTCTTTATTAAACTAAAAAAATCGACATTGAGTGGCCAACTTGAGCAATGTTGGTTCAGCACCAGACAAGTTGTTGGAGTTGGCTCAGGGTCGTCATATGACTTAATTAACCTGACTATAACGTGTATGGATATACTATTATATTGTTAGAAGTTAAAGCTGACTCAACATAAGGTTGGTGATGATGAAAATAATTTTACCAACAATTAAATATCTGACGTGCCATTTTTTTGCTTTGAAAATAAAAGTGATATTATTTCTCTCATATTTTGTTCTACATTGCTGTAATGTTACAAGAAATTGAAGAATAATTGAAAGCACTCTTTAGGGGTGAAAATAAGCGTTGTCTTTTCTTTTCACTTGACTGAAAAACATTTGTGTCATACAACTTTACATGTGACATGGCAGTGCACTCTAATGTAGAAAAAATCTTAATTTGGATTTCTTGATTTGGTTCCCCATCCATTGCAATAACTAGGGCATGAACTTTCACTTTTCATTATAGCTTCACATATTCGTTGACCTGTTGCTTTTTGTTTATTAGTGCTTTTCTACTGGAGCTAATTTCTTTTTGTTGGTTCTTCTATTCATGCATTTGTCTGCTAGTTTTCTTATTTGCTTTTCGCTGATTCTGGTTTGGCACTAGAAACTTTTCACTTACTACTTTTATGAATTCTTCTCAATTTATCTTATACACACCTCTTGGTGCATCCTCTACACATTTCTAGATGCCTCATCTCCTCTCTCTCGTCTCTCTCCTGATTCATGTTGTCTCGGCCTCTTGGTCTCTAGTTGGTCTTTCGATCTTACAAGTATTCTGGACTTCTAAGTATTTTTTATCACTTTATTCTTTCTTCTTTTTTTTTTTTGGGCTTTCAGATAACTGAAATATATTTTTTTAATATAAAATTATCTAGCAGTGTTTAATTTATATGTTTTGAGTTTAGTTCATTAAAAAATTATTTTATGCATATAATATATGTATATATGATAAACGTCATGAGCACTATAATTGGTTAGATTGTTGTCTGGCTTTGCGTATTAATGTAAAAGAAACATTTATGCATCATATTGAGTGTTGTGTTTTGCAAACATTGTAAATATTAGCACTATGTGTACCAGTGATCTCTTATGTCGCTTTTAGTTTTCTGCTGTTTGACTATGTTTCCATTCGGAGCTATAATTGTAATTCACTTGCATATGTAAAGTCTTTACATGGTTTTGTCCGTTTTCTTGTTACTAAGTTAATGTTTTAACTTTCCAGATTGGATCTAATTTTAAATGTCTTCTTGTTGTTAGAAAGCAGATGTGTTTTTTTGTTTATGGTGTTTTGCTTGAAAGTTATTTATTTATGTTTTACATTGCTTTATTGATTTTCCATGAATTTTTGTTTTGTTTTGCATTGTTTGTTTTGTTTTGTTTCCATTGTGGTGTTTAAATAGAAGATATTCATATATGTGTATCCTTCTGGACGGTGCTACTTTGAAACTCCAACATATTGCAACCTTGGTGAACTTTGAAGGCTGTTTTCTTGCATTAGAAGCAATCAGATTAAAAACCTGTTTTGATGGAGCATTCAGTTGATTATAATGGTCATGATTATATCATAAATATTACTAGAGGTGATTCTTCTGCCACTTTCATCTCTGATGGTTTAACCTATAATGGCTCGAATGAAATACATAGTGAAGTCGGTGCGTCAACAATCGTTGAAGGTTCTGCCGCCCGATCACCTTCTTCACCAATCACTGCCTCTAGTTTTAGAAATGCTTCTCTTACTAGAAGACGAGACAATCGTGACCGTCATCACAGAAGTCTGCTCAACTCTGGTTTGTGGATCTCAATTGAGCTGATTGTCAACGTGAGCCAAATTTTAGCAGCTATCATTGTTATATCCTTGTCACGGAATGAGCATCCACGAGTACCATTATTTGCTTGGGCTATTGGTTATGCATTTGGTTGTGCTGCTACACTTCCACATCTTTATTGGCGTTATAGCAACTGCAATAGTCAGGGATTCGACCAATCATCATCACAATCACAGCCGTTTTCATTCCAGAATATAAATTCTGAAGCTGCTTCATACACTGCAGTTTCTTTTACAGAGAATACGGAAGGAAGAGGAACCCCTGGTACTGCTGCAGTCTCAAGGTTGGATCAAAATTTTATAGGTTCTACTTCATGATATTTTCAGCAGCTAAAATTGATGATATTTTGGTTCTGCTTAGCATAGCATAGTATGATGCTGTTGGACTTGCCACTTGGGCTTAATTAAGCTGATTGGGTCTGGTCTAGGACTTCAATACAAACACGCTATTATATAAATAGCAATTTTTGGTACTTCAAGCCAATTGCATGAAACTATTTTGAAGTACCGGATCTAGGAAAGATGAAAAATTAAGTCAGTTCAATTAAGTATGAAAAGTCCTAATCAAGCATTTTGGGTATTGTATGTAATAGAAACTTCTCTTATTTTATATCTAACTATAATTTATTTGTCATTTGCTAAGTTTTAGATTTTAGAATTCTTGCGCCTTTCTTTAGTATCATAAAATTCATGTATTTGCTAACCGAGAATGATCCAACTTATGCCTTCTTAACTATTAGTTTAATACCTAGTGATGGAGTGTCAATTTGTTTGCTAAATGGTCCCGATGCTTTCAGTTTTTTTTTTTTTTTTTTACTTTTTTGGATGAATTTTGTGCATTCTTTCTAACTGCAATTTACATGCACAATATCCATGGACTTTTTTTAATTTTCTTATAGATGTGCATATTGCATGAAGCTCCCGTCAATGTTAGATCTAAGTGGTTGATGTATGTAGACTAGAAGCTGTGTTTAAGTTGGGCTATTTCTTATTCTGTTAATGCAGATCATTCAGTTTAAAAATCTAATTCATGTGGTTCTTAATGCACAGTTTTCAACAAGAGAAATGTTATTATTCATTCTTTATTTATAGAGTAGAAATTTACAGAAAACTTTATTGTGTGAAAAGGAGAAAGCATATGTCATAACTCGATTATCTGCATCATATTATAATGTTTTTTTAGGTTTGTAGTGAATTTGGCCTTATCACTGTTAGGTATCTACCTCTAGCCGGGGACAATTGTGATTAGAGTTACCGTTACAATACCTTACAACATAATGCATAGATCATGACCTTAGATAGCCTGGTTATTTTTTTAATCCCCTTAATTGACACAATCTCTTTTATCTTTGAAAATGTTTTACATGAAAGAAAAGGTATAAACCCCGTCTCACATTCTGATCCATGGCTTGATTTTTTTGCCATCTTGGTTATATTTAATTTGAAAGCTCCGCATAAAATATTGAAATAACCTTTTGTTCATGATATTATATTCCTGACAGGCTGAATGCTTTGGTTGATCGGTTTAAAATGGCATTGGATTGTTTCTTTGCCATTTGGTTTGTTGTCGGTATTGTATTGATTTTTGGTGGACGCTCCTCTGCCGCAGGTGCTCCAAACTTGTACAGGTATATTTATTCTGAAAGTTTACCATGTCTACTAAAATTTACTTTTTGCTACACTAGCATTATTAAATCCTCTTGATCATTATTAAATCCTCTTGATTTCCAGGTTATGTATAGCTTTTCTGGCATTCAGTTGCATTGGGTATGCCATGCCATTTATCCTGTGCGCAACAATTTGCTGCTGTTTCCCTTGTATAATTTCTTTCTTGGCCTTTAGAGGGGACCTAACACATACCAGAGGAGCAACACTAGCATCGATTAAGGCATTTCGTTCTTACAAATTCATTTCAAAAAGAAATCTTAATCAAGAATTAAGTCAAATCATCTCTAAAACCCATGATGGTGGGGTATTGGCTGCTGGTACAGACAAGGAACGGTTAATTTCTTCTGATAATGCTGTGAGTTTTTTAATTATTGGCTCAAATATCATATTGCATCCTTCACCTCAATGTTAATATAAGTAAGTTGTTTATTACATGTGCATGCTTATATTTCACAAATACTGAAATGCTTGCGCCTATTATATAAGATTATCTTGTGGGGCAGTATGTGCTGAAAATTTTATCATCCCAAAATGTTGCATGCTGCGATAGTTTTCATGCTTAAACTTTTTTAATATTTACATCAATAATATTGTGGGCCAAAAATCCAACCCCTTCCCAATGCAAGATCAGCTTAATATATGATAGCTATATGACATGGTCTCAAATGAAGGTTGACTTCATCTTACTGAACAGAATGACTCAATTGCATCATCGCTCTTAGGCATAATCTTTTGATTCCACTAGATAAACCTTGCACAATCTAATGGATTAGCCATATTTAAGTCCTCATGATCATATATTTGTGAGGCACATTAACCTCATCAGCATTTGCTTCACATGGCATCTTGATGATCGTTTGAATGCAAATTATATCCATTTGATTATTATTTGAAGATTCGAGTGATGCTACCTGTGTAGATGCAGTTAACCTGCTAAAAGTGATCTATTAATTACTTTGAGAATAATTTAACTAACTATAATTTTTATTTAGAAAAAAAATATTAATTAAATCACATTAATTTTAGAGAATCCTAATTTGTTTCTCTTTAATAAAATAATATTTTCTCTGATTAAATATAATTTCTACAATTAGAACAATAGTGTTATTATATGTTAAGTAATTGTGGAAATGGATGATACCAGTGAGAAAAATTTTGGTAATGAAGACTTAATTTGGAGAAAAATTGTAGAGCCATTAGGAAAAGTTAATTGAAGGTAGGATGTATTAATTAGTAGGTTACCAAATAATAGAAGCTTCATTCACAAAGAGGGTTTGTTCATCTTAATTTCGATCTATTTTTCTTATTATTCAAGAAAAAGACAATGTGGTTGACTCACAAATAGAAGAAAATTTCGAAGATAAATTCTACTAGATGAAAAAATAGATTTTGTGAATAATAGAAGGAATAATGACTAATGAATTTTGTTTAACTTGCTTTATGAAATTCTAGATTTTATGAATTCAGGATTAACTTTTGCTATGAATTAATTATATTTTATGTAACTTGAACTTAAGATTTACATGAAACTTTTAATTTTTTATTATTTTTTACGTAATACAAAATTTTGTCAAAAATTTTAATTTGCAACTTCAATTTTTAATTTTTCCTTCAAACAAATATTGATATCACAATTTTTTTCATTTTTATATCAAAATTTAAGTCATTCATTACATAAATTATGTTTTATATGTGCTACTAAATGTATCATTATGTTTATTAAAATTTTTTATTTGACGAGATTTTATTGATGATATAAAAGTTATTAGCATTCTAGTTCATAAAAGCAATCCTCATGCATTATATTACATTTTGCTCCTCGAAAATATTGTCCCTCTCCAACTTATGATAACAAGCATAAGCAAAACTCTTTAATTAAATTTTTTTCCTTAATTGTCATACGCAATGCATAAATAACAATAGGAATTTGCTCATTTAGAAAATCACAATCTTTAGAATCAAAATAAATCAAGTTTGAATTTTTATTTCTTACATAAGAATTCTCTGAGGTACGTTTATCCAGTCTGCCTTCAAGGATTCTCCAATCGAAGGGATAATGTCTTATCTTTCGAGGTTGTATTTTTCCTTTCACCCATCATGGTGAGACTTTCTAAGCCCTTGCTTATTTTATTTGTATTAGTAGGAATATCAAGCCACTTTGAGCCGACCTTACCTTAGAATCATACACTCTATTTTTTAATGATTTAGTTATGTCTTAATAAAAGGGATTCAATCTTCTTTTATTATTATACTTTACAAATTATTATGGCATCGATAGCAATAGGGTTTACCTAGAAAAAAACTAAGCATGCAATAGCTTAGGTGGCATATAGAAGAAATACTAGGAATAAGAAATTAACTCGTTAACTACATAAAACTAAATGATTATTTTTCCTTCGAGCAAGTTGAAACTCGTACTGTGGAAAATTCACTTGGATTACCCTAAATACTTCTACTTTTGTCTGAGTTTAAGATCCAAATAATTTTTGGTCTCAATAGTATTTATGCTTTAGATTATTGTGGTTTCAAATTTTAATTAATGCTGCAAAGGTTTACTAAATGTTAGCCAAATGATTTGTAGAATTTGGATTGAATTTAGAGATTGAGCAGCCAATTGACACTAGAAGATTTCTAAAATTGTTGAGCTAATCACCCAACTCCAGTAATGTATATTTGTAAGTGGAGTTGAAAGCTTTGTCTAACGAAGTTAAACATGTGATTAAATGACATTTGGGCTCCAACTCGTACTGTGGAAAATTCACTTGGATTACCCTAAATTCTTCTACTTTTGTCTGAGTTTAAGTTCCAAATAATTTTTGGTCTCAATGGTATTTATGCTTTAGATTATTGTGGTTTCAAATTTTAATTAATGCTGCAAAGGTTTACTAAATGTTAGCCAAATGATTTGTAGAATTTGGATTGACTTTAGAGATTGAGCAGCCAATTGACACTAGAAGATTTCTAAAATTGTGAGCTAATCACCCAACTCCAGTAATGTATATTTGTAAGTGGAGTTGAAAGCTTTGTCTAACGAAGTTAAACATGTGATTAAATGACATTTGGGCTCCAACTCTTCCGAGCATACGAGTCTAACTGAAATATATTTACTTTCCTACAAATTTGTAAATGCCACTCTTTAAGTAGATTCTATTGTGTAAACAAATACTTTGTTTAAATTGGAGGAAAATATATCAAATTAGCATTAGTTCAAACTCTTACAAATTTTTCGAAAGTTAAAGAAAGAAGGAATTTACTTATCATGGCCAAGTACGTGATTTAAAAAAAAAAAAGAATGAAGAAAAACCAAAAGAGAAAAAAGCGACCCGGTTATTCGTCAACCTCATCATATGAGACATGATGTCGTTTTGACTTAGCAACCTTGATGAAGTTCAAAATTTGTTAGAAGCACTTCTGAAGAGGGTCAGAAAGAGAGGTAATGATTTTCTTAAGGTTAAATTATATGTGCAGTTAAGGAAATGATGAATAGGCTAGAAATCAATCAAACCTGAGAGCCATTAGGTTCACTTTAAAAGGTTGGAGTGGGAGAATGAGACAATTCTAGTTCTTGGGATAACTTGGAAATATTAGGGTAATAAGTCCGGAAATATTAGGGTAATAAGTCCAGATATATTCTGGAAATTTTCGTGATTTTGAAGAATTTTCAATTATTTTATATTTTTTTAATTTTATTAAAGATTATATCTTGTGAAGTCTAAATCTGACCAACAGTGGTAGACTTATATTTAGAGCATTGGCAAAATATTTTGGGTGAGGAAAAATGGCTAAAAACACTTATAGATTGTGGAGTAGTTTTTATAGTTTGAATCAAGTGTTGTTCACAAATTTTCAAAGGGTTAAGTGTTGCATATGGATCTTGCTAACAAATTTTCAAGGGTTCTGTGTTCAGAATGTCTCATAAAATAAAAGTAGGTCTTGTTAAAGGAATCCCTTAGCCAATAGCTTGAGCACTGTTTTCTTATTATCTAGCTTTGTTTGTACTACGAGGTCTCTTTTGGTTGAATTATTTATTAATACCTGACCTCAATGAATCATGCAGCGTTTATATACAATGACTAAATGATGACAAAAAATTGGGAATATTTGAATTAAGGATCGCACTTAGTAGCTTCTAATTAGGTCTCACTTGTATGAACACTTTGACATTCAATGAAGTGGCACTCGAAGCCGTCAATAAAAATGAGACATCATTGGTTGTTCAAATAGTAGCCTCCACCATATTATCACCATTTACATTATGCAGTGCTGGATGGGATGGGAAGTCTTAGCTAACACGTTTAATTCTAATTAAGATGCAGAAGAGAGACAAAACAAATGAGCTTCTATTAACCATTTTAATCATAATTTAAGAGCATTAAATATTCCTTTTCAAACTCTATATGAAAAACAAAAGAGTATGTATTTCATTTGACATCATTCTAAGGCTCGTAGAAGGTGTTTAGGAAACATATTTAGCGGGGTGATAATTGTGGAATAGCAAGGGAATGATAGTAAATGACATTTGGAGAGGGATAGGCGACGTTCAACGACTGTCCTGATTAAAAGCAATGAGTAGAAGTACATAATGACGTGGTACGAATGTCGATGAGCTTCACCACCTATTCTTAAACAACTTATAGACACACCACCTATAAAAAGAAGATGATACAACACTTTTTATGACATAATTTAGAGAGAAATCTCTATAATACAAAAAATAAAGCAAAATTCTATCCAACCAGTCTTGAACAAACCCACTGTATAGTCCCAAAACAAATTAACCCTAATAATACTTGAAATAATATTAAAAGGGGCTCACAACTTTGCAACAACTTGATAAGTGGGAAAAAACTTGTTATGCAGAGAAATATGGGGTCCATCCCATTTGGATTTCGCGGTCGCTTCATCACGTGTTGCAGGACGCAGTAGCTCCCACATCATTCCACCTGAGTAGGATAGGCTTTTTCTTCTTCTCTAGAAGCTTATGTACTCGATCTACCACGAACACTATAATAAAGTCATTATCTTGCTATGTCTGAGATAACTTCACTATAAAATATATAGTCACGTCAATCTTAGACAACTTTAAAACACGTACGTTATTCCAAAGTTTGTTCTGATAAATAAATAGTCATCATTTTTTAGTATAATTAGAGCTCAGATTGCTCTTAAGTATTTTCATGAACCAAGTCTTGAGCCACTAAGTTTGTAACAGCTTCTCTCCCTGATCACATCTGACTGGGTGGATCCGATAAACAAGTATTTTTGGAAGAATCAATCTCTGAAAAAAATCTATGGCATACTTGATCTCTCTTTGTGACAACGAAGGAGATAAATTTACAATTATGACATCTAATAACTCTCTCATCATGGGTTGTCTTATATCTGGTCTCAACTCTTTGGACTCTTTATCATCTAGAACAAACAATGCTAGATTATTGGTGCTTCTCTTATAGGCTCAATCAGAAGAACTTGTCAAATCATTATGATCACTTTTATCGTCGGCTGAAGTTTTGTACTCATCTCTCACACCCTCATTCTCTCCTATGTCACTATCCATTTATTTAGTTGTTCCCTCCTAAGTGAAAGAGTTCACATTCCTGTTTGGGCAATCAGAAGCAATGTGCTCAAACTAGTGACACTTGAAGCACTTCCTGGTTAAGATATATTTTGGAATACTGGTAGCATTTTTATTTTCTCCACTCTAGGTTAGTGTTTCTTTGGGCTAGTCGGTTGGATTCTCCATAAGGTGTGTAGTACCAAGGTAAGGGCATCTTGTAATGTTTAATAGGACTATAAGTGCATCGTGTTGTTAATGGACGGTCTCAATCCCAATAAATATCAGGTGATGGTGCTCTCCCCGGGCTCCACTAATTCACACTTCAACATAAGTTATTCAAATTCAACAGTGTACTTCTCTACAAAGTGATCTTTCTACCGTAAGTGTTGAATTCTCAAGTACATATCCTATATGTAATATGCTGATTAATATTTGTACTACATCTCTCTTTTCATCTTAGATTAGGTAGTGAATTTATTTTTTTCCTCGTGCTGGCATAAAACTTTAAATTTTTCTGTCATAGAGTTGCACTCTTTTTTAACTTAATGGGGCTAGCTTTACCCTTCTGTCAAATGGAATGTTATTGTACTCATTGGCCTGTTTTAATATCTAGAACTACTCAATGAACTCATCCAGATTCATGCGACTGTTAAAATACATTAAATCTACCTTTGCTCTAAAATTATTCTCTCTACTATACTCAATGTCGAATCAAAGCAATATCAACTCGTCGTCACTACAAATCTTTTTTTAGAAAGGAGATTTTTAATCTTTTTTATCTAGGCGGTCATCGTTATTCTGGGCAAATTCTCATGTTGCCTTCTTTCAAAATCAACGTGCCTCCACTGCGATTGAAGGACTTTTCAGTGCATTTCCTCCATGGTGAGCTGTTGAATACTTAGTTGAGGTTTCTCATTAGCGGCATAACATCTTATTCTTCCAACCGAATTTTCGGTTAGAAAGATAGTGATTTGGGGTTAGAGCTAGGTGAATGTTGTGGGAATAATAAGTTGGGATATTTGGAATTTTGATTTAGGACAGAAGATAAATCCCTAAAAGTTTTGGATTTGTCGGTCTTTGATATTATATGACATTATCCAAGAATTTCTAGAAGTTGCTTAAGAAGCATATTTAGCGTGAGGTGGTTCTGGAATAGCAGAGCAATAATAGTATACTACATTGGTAACAATTGGAGGGGGATAGATGACATTCGGTGGCTGTGCCAATTGAAAACATCGAGGCGAATGATGAAACGATGTGGTATGGACTAAAGGAAGTTCACCACCTATTTTTGAATAAGTTACAAACACACTTGTAAAAGAAAAATGATACATCACTACTTAAGGCAGAAATTTGAGAAAGAAATCTATTGAATATACAAAATCAAACAAAACTCTATCCAACCTACCTAAAACAAACCCAATATATAGTCTCAATGCAAATTAACCTTAATATTACTTAAATACTACTAAAAGAAACCCATTGCCTGACAACAGCCTAATATTCGGAAAAAATTACGTTGTGGAAGAAATACGGGGTGGAGTCGGTTCTACTTTGATCCTGTTGTCTCAAGATGACTGTCGCCGGATGTGGGAGTTACTGTGTCACTCTCCCGAGCAAAATAGGTTTTTTTTCTTCTTTAAAAGCTTTTAGACTCGATTTACTACCACCATAACAAAGTTATTATCTTGTTGTGACCATGACAACTTAACTACAAAATCTATACTCACATTAATTCCAAGAAACTCTGAAATACATACATTATTTCAAAGTCTGTTTTGATAGAATAAACAACCATCTTTCTTTGGCACAATCAGAACTAATATTTTACATAAAAGAGTATTTTTTTGAACCAAGACTCTAGCCATTAAGTTTATAACTTGCTTCTCTCGCTTATACCCATATAAGCACAGCAGATAAATAAGTCTGTTTGAAAAAATCTACAATGGAATGAATTTTATTCAATAATAGTCCTCTCCCAATGTTGACAACCATGGAGATAAACCTTCAATCAGGACATCCAACAATTCTCTCAGCACGAGTTTTCTTATGTTTGGTATCAACTCCTTGGACTCTTAGTTTTGTAGAACAACAAATGCTAGTCCTACTGGGTTTCTCACTTGGGTTCAATTTGAAGAACTCATTGAATTAATAGCATCTCTCACTCGTCTGCGCGAAGTTATTACTTCTTTCTGACATCTCATTTTCTCTTATGTCACTCTCTATTTTTTTAATTGCTCTCGACCAATGAAAGTGATGCCTCTTATGTTTGGACAATCAAACACAATATGCCCAAACTCATGGCACTTGAACATATCTTGGTTGGGCTATATTTGGGAATACGGGTGGCCTCACTCTTCTCTCCACTCTGGATTGGTTTTTCCTTGGGTGCTCCAAGGGGTGTACTCTTGCTGTGTGATTTGATGGTTGAATCTTTTTGAAGGGTGGTATTGATCTGATATTGTTGTAATGTATGTCCACCTTCAAGGCCAAAGTTTAGACATCCTGTAATGTCCAATAATGCTATAGCGATACCATGTTGCCAATGGAAAATCTCAATCCCCTGAGATATCAAACTATGGTGTTCTCATCGATCTTCACTGATTCACACTTTAGTATAAATTGCTCAATGTACTTCTTTACTGAATGATCTTTTTGTTGTAATACTCGAGTCTCGAGAATATATCTTGTTTATAATTTGTTGATAAGTACTTGCATTACATCTTCCTTTTCATCTTAGACTAGGCAATTATTTATGTTTTTCCTCACGCTGTTAAGTGCTTCAAATTTTCCAACCATAGAGACGTACTCTTTAAATTAACCGTAACTAGCTTTAACCTTAAATCAGTTGGAACATCTTTGTAATCAAAGGCTTGTTTCATTTTCTGGAGCTGCTCAATAAACTCAACCTGATCTATGTGCCCGTCAAAATTTAGTCAATTCACTTTTACTCTAAAAGCACCCTCCTATACTCAATGTCTAATCAACGTTGCCTCTGCTGTTTGTCATTAAAAGCTTCTTGCTGAAAATAATTTTCATCTCCTTCATTTAGATGATCACAGTTGTTGTGGGTGACTTCCCCATCTTCCTTTCTTTCAAAATTATTGAACCTCTGTAATAATTGGAGGATTTCTCGCTTTTTGTATTTCATAGTGACTTCGTGAACACCTCGTTGAGGGTTTCTTCTTAGCATCATGACATCTTGTTATTCCATCTGAAATTCCAACTAAAAGAAAAGGTTGGTTTATAGTTATTGTTAGATAGATGATGTAGGAATAATAAATTAGTTTATATGGAATTTTGATTTGGGATTAGGAAGATAAATTTCTAGAAATTTAGGTTGACTTAAGGAAGTGAATTTTTTTAAGAAAGTGGTTGTAAAATAGTAAGGGAATGATAATACGTGAGGTTGACGACACTTGGAGAGTGATAAATAATGCTCGATTGTTGTTCGGGCTAAAAACAATGAGGCGAATGACAAAACGACATAGTACGAATGGTAAGGAGGTTCACCACTAGTTAGTGAACAAGTTACAATCAAATCCCTTATAAAATAAAGCAACACTCCATAGGGCATAAATCATAAAATATAAATCCACAAAATACATACAATAAGCTAAGGTATATACAACCAGTTATAAAGAAGCCTAATATACAGTCCTAAAGTAAATTATGTAAAATAATATTAAATATGGGACCACAACACGATAGCATTCATTTGGGAGAGAAAAATCCTACTATGCGGGAGGAATATGGCATGGGTCAATCCCGCTTCGATCCACAGTTGAGTGGTCACATGTCATGGGATGGGTGATGTGAGAGCTCTACATCAATTTCCCCAAGCATGAGAGGCTTTTTCTTCTCTCCGAAAGCTTCTATACTCGATCTACCACCGCCATAACAAATTCATTATTCTGTTGTTTCTGAGGCAACTTAATAATAAAATCTATGCTCATGTTCATCTCAGACAATTATGAAACACACATCATTCTAAAGTTTGTTCTAATAGAATAAATAGTTATCATTATTTGGCATAGCCAAAGCTGAAACTACGCATGAATGAGTATTTTCACGAAAAGAGCCTTGAGCTAATAAGTCTGTAACTTGCTTCTCTCGTACCCGATTGAGGGCATTCGAAAAAATAAGTTTGTTTGGGGAACCTAGTCCTAGAATGAAATTTAGGGCATACTAGACCTCTCTTATTTGTGACAATAAGGAGGTAAAAATTCAGTCATGACATCCGATCTCTCTCTTGGTTTGAATTGTCTACACCAACTCTTTGGACTTACTGTTGTCTAGAACAACTGATACTAGTTTTGTTGGTGTTTCTTTCCTTGGGTCAGTCTAAGGCCTCGTTTGAGAGGGTTTTATTGTTTGATGAGGCTCGTTCTAATGCTAAACCCCATAAAGCTCTATCATAAAAAACTCATGCCAGCATTTGAATAGAAATTTCTTTTCCTTTTTAACTCTATTAAAAAAGACTATTATATCCTTCCAATAGAAACCTTTCTCGCTGTTCTTAGCATTTTATACTTTTCTTACCCTAATAACGGAAAGAAAATGAATAAGCACCCATGGAAGCCACCTTCCTCATCTCCCTCAAACTTTGGCTCATCCTTTCCCTCCTCTCCCTCTCCTACCTCTCCTCTCTCCCGCCACCGACTTCGACATCGCTAGCGACCACCGATTTTCGACATTGTCGATGAAAGAGAATGGGCTAATTCCTTCTCCAAAAATATTGATTTCTACAATAAATGGGCCTCCGGTAATAGCTCGTCGGAGTCAAGGACGTTGAAGATTGACCAGACTGTAGTTGATAAATGTTATTTTGAATATTTCAAATGTTACCAACATTGGAATGTTGGGCGGCAGGCGAGAAGCTGTGGAGATCCATCTAAAATGGCGAAGAAATGCCATTGAGTTCGTCACAACTTGAGCCAACGCTGACGTACCAAAAAAACGTGAGTGTTATGCCTCCATTCTCTGCGACGGAACGGCGCTCCACCTTACTCTCAAACGAAGCCTAAAGTGTCTGTCAAATCGCTAGCATATTTCTCTCTTCAGCTAGAAGTTGGTACTCTCTGAAATCCTCATTCTCTTATGTGTCACTACTCATTTTTTCAACTATTCCCTGCTTGGTGAATAAGATCATTCTCCTATTTGGCCTATTAGATACAAAATGCCCAAACCCGTGTCACTTGAAGCGCTTCCTAGTTGGGCTGGATTTTGGAATGTTGGTGTCCTCCCCCTTTTCTCCATTCTGGATTGGTTTCTCCTTGGGCAGGGTCGGCTTTGGGTGCTCCAAGGGGTGTAATCTTGTTGCATAATTCAATGGTTGAGCCCTATTTGATATGTGGTGTGGACCTTATACAGTTGTTTTATCACTTCACCTTCTAGATTAATATATGGACGTTCTGCAATGTCTAATAGAGTTGTAATTGTATCATTTTGTCAATGCATGGTCTTAATCCCCCCATATATCAAGCTATAGTAATCTCCTCTGACTCTACTAATTCACACTTTAACATAAACTGCTTCAACTCAGCGGTGTACTGTTGACCTCATTTTTGGTGAGGTCTCTTTCCTCTTAGTGCTTAGGATCTAGCCATAGGACTTCTCCTTGACTATCCTAGAGGACTAGAATTGGGACCCACCCTTTAGCAATTTAGCCACCCCTTGACTCCTCTTGAGACCCCACTTGGATGGTTGTGAACCTCTAAATCATCTTGGAAGGTTAAAACCCCATATGGGCAACCAGTAGTGAATTCCATAGGATGTTTAAGCGCTTAGGACTCACCTAGGTGACTTGAGTTTCTCTTGCACACACACACACCTTTAACCCATTTCATCCTTTAACCTTGAACCTTGAATTTTGCTCTTTCTACCCTTTAAGAAACTCACATGATTGAACCAAAGCTATCGGTCTTTGATTAAGATGGCTAAGGTCAATATGTGAAGGATCATAAAGTGGTTACCATTTGCTAAGCTTGGCCCACAAGTGGTTAGACTTGGTTAAGGTCCATAAGCCTACCCCAAGACTCTCAAAAATTCCCAAAAATTACCCAAAATTCCCAAAAATCATAAAAATCATTTTGAAACAATCCCCACCTTTTAAATCCACCAAGATACCCCAATACCCTCCAAATAACCTCTTAATACCCTAAATACCCCTCTTGGCCCAAAAAATCCAAAAATTTCAAAAATTTCCAGAAAATTCCAGAAAATCTCAAATATTCTCAATTTCATTTTGTTCAACTACATCATGACCTAATTTTGTCAATTTGACCCACTTTTACCAAAATGCCCAATTTGACTTATTCTTAACCCTAATGGGCCCAATGTCCAACCAATTCACTCCAATTGATCCTAATTTTCATCAAACTCAATTCTAAACTTCAAATCAACATCCCCAATACCAATTTCAACCAAAACCAAGCTCAATTTGGTCTACATTTGAATCCAACTTCAACTTAAACGCAAAACCCCAATTTTTGCCCTAAATTACCCATGAACCCAAACATACCCAAATTTGAGCCCACATGTCATAATTCCCTTCTATTAGCATTCCATGGCATTTTATTTATCATTTCATGGCATTTAAACCAACTCTTCATGGCATCATACCAACCTTCCATGCATGTACATGGCTCTTTATCCAAATATGGAATGTTGACATTATTTTTCAAAATTCATGAAAATTTAAAATGCCATTTGCATGAAACTTTGTCATGATCCCATACATACCATGCCATGACATATGGAACCATCTCATGGGCATACAAAGTCAAATTTGCCAAAATGGGCAAGGGGAGGTGACATCTCCTTCCCCCCTCATATCAATTTTCCTTCACTCCTAAACACTCAAATCCAATCCCAAACTTCCATGGCAGCCTCCCAAACCCACCTAAACTCTTCCTTGGACTTTAAACCTTGCTCCAAACACTTTGGGCAAAGGTTTAGCCAAGTGACCAAGGGTTTAACCCAAGCCTAGCCAACTTACCCCAACCTCCAATTCACATTGGATTTTCACCTCCCTCTCCCCACTCACCAACTCCACTATATATATCTTAAAAAAAAAAAGAAAAAGGTTGTTGCCTCACCCCTTCACAAGCCACACATACCCCCACCAACGAAAGCTCTTCTTCCTTCTTCTTCTCCCTAGGCCGAGGTCCTATCCCGTTCCGGCGAGCTTCTCCCCGGCGAGTCTCTCCCTCTCCAACGAAGGTAAACCTCTTCTCTTCTTGACTTTGTTATTATTATTACATGCACACTACCTAATTCTTAAGTATTTACATACCAATTTAAAAAAAAAGGAATATTTACATGCATACCACTCATTTCTATATTTACATTTCTAACACCTAAACTTAAAAAAAAATGGAATTTACATGTATTTCCATGCATGCTACAAGACTCTCGTGGATTTATCAATTCACCACTTAATATCATATGTTTACATATCTAGCACCTAAAATTTTCTTCTTTTTTTTTTAAAAAAAAGGACAAAAAAATTGTGATTTACAAGCTTTTAAATGCCACATCACCGTATGGATGTAAACTCCTAGGTTAGATGAACATTTAAAAAAAAAAACTGCATTCAATTTAGTTGAGAATCGAGCAAGATATTAACGTTTGAAGATGGACGGCTGAGGGGGAGTCGGAAGGAGCACTAATCCATACACGAGCGACCGAACTGAAATGCGGCTGACAATCGAACGCCAGACACGTGGCTCAGCAATCATTTGAACGGGAAAATGGGTGATTTTTGAATTATTTTTGACACCAAACTTTAAAAAATCATAACTTTGCATAGAAAAATCCAAAAAATAAAAGAAAAATACCCTCTTGCTCAATGAACAGAGGAGAATAATGTGGAAAAAGAGAATTAGGTCAATTTGTTGAGTCTATGATTTTTAATGATTTTAATACTCTCTGTGGTATTTTAATTCTCTATTTGCATATACAATTCACTATGGCATGAGACCATAGGACTTTTGTAGCCCCTGTTCTTGGGAGCATTCCCTGAATTTTTCAGACGAGAAGCTGACTCATGTGCAAGTTATTGATTTTTCAAGTTTATATGCTATTTTTGGTATTTTAATTCTAATAATTAGCATGTTGATTAATAAAATCTAGGAAAATTAGGGGAGGTATCTTATGACCGGAGGACCTACAGAAAATTAGGACTTGGTATAGATCATTCAAATGAACCTTAATTTGGCCAAAACCCTAAAACCAAAATGGAATTAATTTAAAATAACCACCCACTAAAATAACTTGAAACCAATTCTCCACTGATCTTTAGGGTCAGAGGAACCTCACATAAAAATTTGGAGTCAATTGGAAATGGTTTAACCCATCAAATGGATTTTCTAAGTTACATAGCCAAAATTAAACTTTAAAAATTCATAAAACCCAAAATACATTTCAAAAATTCACCAAATTAATTTTGGGACCTCTCTGATATCAGAGGAGTCTAAAAAAATTAAAATTGTATTTTTCTAAAAAAATTCATTTTTTACCTATTTTTAATATTTTAATAATTAAAAAATAATAAAAATCACAAAAATATTAAAAATCACAAAAATGTCATATTTTGCCTCCTAATCACTCAGGAACCAACCAAATAATTTAAAAGCTTGATGTAATTTTTAATATCAAAAATAAATTTTTAACCATTTCTCACCAAATTAATTCTAATAAATCAAGAAAAAATCAGAAAATTATAAAATTTATTTCTCCGAGCTCCTTGAGGTTAGAGAGATTTAAGAAAAATATAAAAATTAATTTTCAACTTTAATTTTATTTTATAATTAATTAATACTCCAAAATTAAAATAATTATAATAAATAAAATATAATTCAAAAAATCACCAAAATTTTTCGAAGTGGTCCTCTGGTCATTAGGAACATCTCATAATTTTTCTAAGGACGAAACTTTACATTGGTCATGTTGTTGAATTTTCATTAAAACCCTTATTTTTCATTAAAATAATTATATAAATTAAATTAAATTCGGAAAAATCACATTTTTTTCATCTGATATTTTAATTAACCTATGAGTAAGGTGACATAAAAATTTCAAAGTCATTTGAGTTATACTTAATGAATTATGAAGTGAATAAGCTGAGGTGCAAAATGGTAATTATTGAAATTTAGCCTTAATTAATATTTAGGCTTAATTATGGGTAATGGGTAATAAATGATCCTAATTAATCTCCTTAGATGATTGAAACATAGGGGATTAAAGGGTAGGAACCCATTTTATCACTTTTTCAACGTAAACAAAATGATTATAATTCCTTAAATTATTGAAAATTTGAAGTTAATTAAAAGAGAATGTATTAAGTGAAGGGGTTTAATCTTGGAAGATATTAACTTATTAATCTTAACCCTCAATTAATGATAGAAATCAAATACCACTTAATATTAATTTAATAACTCATTAATAAAAACTAATATAAATTAAATAATCAAATTAAAATAATTTCTAAGATAAATTAAATAACCAAATTAAAACAATTTCTAAGATAATTTAATAAAAAAAAAATTTTTAAATAATATGATTAACTAAATTAAAGATAATTTTAAAATGACATAATTAATTAAAAATAATTCAAATTAAATATAATTAAATTAAAGCAATTTAAAAATAATTTAATCAACTTTAAATCACAATTAATACAACTGAATTAAAATCAACATCAAATCAATGCAATTAAATTAAATATAATTAAAATTAAAGTTAAAACAATTTAAAAAAAAAACAACTAAATCAACTTTTGAAATTACACAATCAAATTGAAATAACATAAGACAATTATAATTAAACTAAAATATTATAATTAATTTGAATCATTCTTAAAAAAAACTAACTCAACTTCAAACAAGGTGGTTAAGTTTCTTAATAACCTAATGATCCATGAAAAAAAAGTACATATTTTTAGTATGCATTTCATGCAGCATATTTTTAATGATATTACACTTTAAAGGAAGGTATTTTGCATAATTTTGCATATTTTTGTTTTCAAGTATAAAAATATGATTTTATAGAAAATGAAGAAAAGCTATGCGATTTTGAGCCAAAATGAGCAAGAAAAACAAATTCTAACTTAGCACATATCGATATGTCTTTCTATCGTTCGATATCTTTTACATTTCTCACATGTTTTGGATGAAATTATACTTTTGAAAAAGGTTGTTTTTATGTCTATCTTGTAGGTAAAGATGTTAGGAACGCAACGCAACAGAAAAGTGTCGAAACGGAGCCAAACGGAGCAAAATGGTGGAGCTGCGCACAGGGTGGCGCCTAGGCGCCAGTGACGACGAGAAAACGGCGCCTAGGCTCCAGAATCAAGGCCTAGGCGCCAGAATCATCCAGAAACGGTTATGTGACGGATTTTTTACGACTTTGGGAGTTATTTTGACGGTGTTAAGTAGTTTCTAGGCGCTCTAGAAGCACTGGAAGTTATTCCTAATATATAGGACATGTGATACGATGTATCCTGGACACATGGAACGGTTTTAATCGCGAAGAGGTGCGACCCAAGTGAAGGGGTGCGAAGACTTGGTCAACGGAGTCCGGCGCTGGCGCCGGATTTGGCGCCTAGGCGCCGAACAAACCTTCAGAAGATTCGATCGAACATTGGACACATTTGAAGAGGTGCGCTCAAGGCGACTCTTGAGCTTATAAATAGGAGGCCGCACCTTCGAGAAAACGCCCAGAGAGCCTCTCTCTTTCTCTCTCTCTCTCTCTCTCCCTCTCTATCTCTCTCTCTCTTTCCCTTAATCATTTAGAGTTATGAAGATGTAGATTTATACATCTTATGAAGAGATTGGTGAGGGATTTTGAGATATTTATGTAAGAGATGTACGTGCGTCGCATGGATCGGTGGGAAACTTTGGTTGAGAGATCTTCTTTCCTTCAGAGGAAAAAGCTAAGTATTGTGTTCTTCATTCTCTTGTATTTGTTATAAACATTTTCTAGTGGATTTTCTTTGTTTTAAACCAAGTTTTCTATCGTTAATTATCCATGTTTCGTAAGTGATTTCCTTTACTCTTTCTTTTAATATGAAGTAGTGGCATGCGTAAGAAAATCATTTTTATGATAGAATTATCTATTAGATGCTTCTAGGTGACAGATAGTTGCATAAATATAATAGAATACTAATGAAATAAGTTTCTTGTTGGCACTTAATTTATTATATAGTTCTATCAATTCTTTTACTTCTTATGTCATTATATTCATTTACTTTTATTTTGTAATGAAATAGATGCATGTTTAGGGATTAAGATTTGCTTAGATATTCTTTTATTAAATTATGGTGATGATATTCATACCGGATCTTCATTTACTTTACAAATTGATCACTTGTATTGTTAAAACCTATTGAAGAATTCTGAGACGTAGAAAGAGATGAATTCTTAACTAGTAGATATCACATGAATCCTTGGGTAGTCGAAGACCTTGTGCGGGTTATTCATAGTGAAGTCGCGAATAAATAGGGAGATATTGTTTATTGGGCGCAAAATTGATTAGTTTTTAGAGTGACGACTAAATTTAATAATTTGATCTATAGAAAGGGAACGGGTCATCTGGTAGGGCCGACCATAGCCGCCTTGGACATCTAGTAGTGTGAGCCTAGATTAACCCATTCTACTAATAAAACATCCTGAACCAATCTATAGATTAGTCAATCTTCTTTATGTCTGGACCAAAGAGTAAAAAATAGGAATGCTTCTATTTGGCACTACTACATTAAATCTAAGCATATCTTTCTTACACATTATCTATGTAATTGTAAGAGAAAGGTAATTTTTAATATCTCGAATTTCTCCGAACCAATTTATCCATAAGTTATCTTTTTATTTAAGAATTTAATTTAGGATTAGTTATTAGAAAACTCATTTTAATCGACATTCCAAATTTAGACGCTTATAGAAATAGATCGGAATTAGCTTAAATGATTTCTTACCTCGCATCTACCAGGGGATCGATACGGGGTTATAAAAGAAAACCCTATATTACTTGAAACGATACGTATACTTGTGTAGTACCCCTAGTGTGTAAAATATTTTCTAAAATTTTACAACATTTTGATTTTATATACTAGCCGCTATTTATAAAATGGGTCAAGTTTTTTGTCATCTTTTGGAAGCGAATATTACTGCGTTATTGCGGGTCGGGTCACCTAACCTGCCCCTAAAGGCTTTCACCCACATAACTCTTAAGTGAAACGCCAAGTGAATGCCACTTCTCTCATAAGATAGTTAAAACATCTAAATTCACTGAGCAAGAGTCAAGACTCAACTAAATTATTGGATGATTAATTCACCTGTACAACGAAATTCATTTGGACTCAAAATAATCCCATAAGCATTAAAAAGATGTTCAGGACTCGTCCTAAGCACTTTCTCAATATGATGGGGTGTTTTAGAAGAACAATTGAACTTAATTGTTCTTTGATGAAGAAAATCATCCATAAAAACACAAGAACCTAGACGTCATAGGAATTGATTACGATAGGATTAGGATTTTGGTAGACAACCAGAACATTCCCTTAGCTTTACCTAGGTATTTATTGCAAATACTTGAATGCTCTAACATGTGTTTTAAGTATAGCTTGGAATGACGGGAAGATCTTCCAGGTACGTTTTTACTTTATTGTGATTACTTACATGTACTGCACTTTACTTTTCTTGCATGTTAAACAAGAATGTCACCCTGCATGAAAACTGAAACTTTTAGGATAACCACCAGTCGAAACCCAGAACTAAATTAAAAGTCACAACAAAATAAAATTACGCATAGCAACATTTAAAATATAAAACAACTCAAAATTTAATCACAAACGAACAACAAAACTACAACTCCAACTAAATTAAAACGTCTTGTTGGATGATCGGGAATACTCTCGGATGATGTAACCGCGTGTTGCTTAACGGGATTTCCCACGGTCTAAATGAAAGTGTGGAACTCATTCGATTGAGTTTAAGTAAATTCAATGCGGACTAAGTGAATCCAGATGAAAATAGCAGTCTTGGGATGATGAACAAGTGGGATCTTAATCGGTCTCGCTTAATCAACTTTAAGATTTATTTTAATTAAAGTATTAATGAATTTGAACTTTAAGACTCTTCTAAACCAAAACACTTCTCATCTCACGATTTTCACGCCTCTAAAGCTAACCTCTGCAACAACAAGGAGACTTGGAGCACGATGAGCAACACGACCAATCTTCGTCAAGCAAACTCGTGTCTTCTTCGACTAAACCCCTTTCTTAGAATTAAATAACGAAGTCATAGAATTTTGAGGTAGTTCTGTTCAGTGCTGACATAAATCTCAACTTTTTGTTAGGCATTTGTATAATCACGTTATGCAAATTAGCCTCTAACGTGCTTAGGACTCAGAGGTAGATCGTTTGGTACGACGTAAACTCTTACATCTTCGAGTCTATTTGTATGATCATGTCATACAAATATAAGTCCTAATTAATTAAAATTGGCGGGATTGAAACATTAAATAAATGCTCCCAAATTGAAGCCAAACAATAGGATAGTTTGGGAAGTTGTCGAGATCTTACTTGGATCCTCGACTTACCTATTTCTCTTCGATTGGACTCCTAAAATAAACTATTTCAAATTTGAGCTATTCCCTATTGAAATTCCAAAATTCAATTTGTTTGAAACCTTAAACTTTGAAATTCTCGAGAAGCAAAACCATCGATCATTATCGATAGTTTTTTAAATGATTCCCGTCATTTAAGATGTAATTAACTATAGAGGATTGCCTTATAGGAAGCTTTAAGAACCAGGTAATATAAACGCAGCTTAATTACTTCATATTAAGCGAGGAAGCTTATCGAGCTTATAAAATTGGTTCGCAAACCAAACGGATGTCACAAATCTTCTAGTTTATTTAATCGAGCCCCATTATCAAGCAATATGTCTATTCTTCGGGATAGATACATGTTTTGTGATGCGATGCTCGTTTATATAAACTATTTGGGATGTGAGATCGGTTTGATTTTATATCTTAAAACTTTCAAACTTAAAGTTATTTTTAAAATCAAATGCTTCTTTCTAAAATTATATATATATATATATATATATATATATATATATATAAATTAAATTTAAAATTTAAAATTTGTCGATAATTTCTATTTGGCGACCATTTTTCAAAATACAACACAATCTAAAAATATATCGACATGTACTCCTCTACTAAAAGAGCTTTTTATTGTAGGTGTTAAAGTTTTAAGTTCATATTTTGTTAGTAATGTGTTGATAGATACTTATGCTGCATCTTTTTTTTTATCTTTGGCCAAATAGTGATTTTATTTTTTAACCCTCACGCTGGCATAAGCCCTTCAAAATTTTCCACCTTAGAAATGCACTCTTCTATAACTTAATGGGGACTTTCTTTACTCTTCGGCTCTGTGGAGTGTCCTTGTACTCAAAGATCCATTTTATTGTGTGGAGCTTCTCAGTGAAGTTGTCCACATCTATGTGATTGTCAAAATCAGATAAATTCACTTTTGCTCCAATATCACTTTCTCCTCCTTTACTCAATGTCGAATTAAGATATTTCTAAAGAGATATCATTGCTTCTGTTTGTAAGTAAGCAAGCGAAACCGGGAATCGTTACTAGATTGAACGTGAGCATCTGTAGTTTTCCTCCACACCTTCAATAAATATAGTGATTAACGGTATGAATAATTTAGACAATATTGATATGGTGTGTCTGAATATTATGATGTATATGAGCCGTGTAACTAAATATTATTGCTTCTACCATTTGTCGTCATTATTTGTTTCATTTTGCTTTTCAGTTTGTTTCCTTAACAATTCATAAACCAAGAATTAGGAAGAATGTGAAATTGCATCAATAGTTCCATAAATTTGTTAATGAGACGATTATTTTTAGAGTTTGGTCAAATATAAAAGTCTAGATTTTATGCATTAATATTTAAACTATTTTGCTTACTTTTTTTTAAGGGGACAGTTCGTCCAAATTGGCATTATCTGTGTGGCTTGTTTTCGATTTTATTTATTTCTCATCATATAGTACTAAGTTATAAATCATTAGTTGTTTCCCTTATGATGTATGTTGACATTGTAGTTTTTCATTGTAATTTATCATTGGCATGGTTTACCTTATTTATCTTGTTTACATGAAGAGATTCACAGAAAATCGAACATTAATTTTGACAACTGTAAGTCTGCTACAGTTCTGAACATGAAACCAATGAAATTACACCAAATGATACAATAATTGTATGTCTGTCCCAAAATTAATTGCAAGGAAGGTGATGCCATATGAGATCATACAACTAATTGAGATAAATACTAGTGAATTCAAAGTTTAATGGAGTTGTACTATTCTGAAATTTAGTGCACGTAATTCTTCTATTCTTTTCCTCTATCAACCTGATATCATTTTGTTGAATTTCTCTTTTTTTCCTTTCTTTCTTGTGGATTCACTCTTGATACCCGCATTTAGATCTAATCATTTTTTTCTAGATGTTAACTTGTATGGTTGTTTGTGTACACTACTTGAAGTTTTCTTATTTCTTAGGATGACAAATTGCTTTGTGATGATTTATAGATTCTTGAAAGAGGTGAAACAGCTTTGGTGAGGTTTGCATGAAAAATATCACATTCAATTTGTCCGAGCTGAATTTTTCAAGTAAGGTAAAATGTTGCAAATCAAGTTTTCGACCCATGCCAACAGTAGCCTCATTGTTAGTTTCCTTGTATTTTATTGCCTCTCTGAATTTAGGCATCTTCCTTTCTTTGGTCCTATTCTCTTGAAACGGTAGCAATTAATTATTTCTAATGCTATAGTAATCAACTATTTGCTGAACTATATCAATCATTTCAGTAAGCCTTTTTTCTGCTGATTGTATTACCCTTTTAAGACACTGCTCTCACTTTACTGATCGAGAGGGAAGGATGTTGAGCTTTGCAGACCTTCAAATTACAGGAGATCTTGATGCAGTCAACCTTTTTCATGTTTAATTATGTAGCTAGATATTCCTTCTATGAATTTTATTTTTTGAGGCTATATTTATGAGAATTGAAGCTTCGTAAATAATAACGAACAAGACAGTGATAAAACATGACTTCTGAAACGGAAATACATTTGTGAAGGATTCTGAGTACGTACTAAAATACTTAATTAACGTTAAAGAAGAACATTAGCTTAACTATAAGGATTTATTGGATGCCAAAAAAATGGGTTAGGCTGTTTCATTTTTATTAGGTATTAAATAAATTGTTGGATTAAGAGGTTCACAAATATCATGTTATGTTGTATCACTGTCGGCGTTCTTTTGGGTGTGGAGTGCCCGTAAGAAGCTGTCGGTCGCCAGAATCGAAATCCCATCGCCCGCTTCGGAATGACGCTTTAATTTACATATATATATAATTTTTAGAAAAATATGAAATCAAACTGATCCCATATTTTTCATAGTTTAAATGAAAGAGCGCTACACCTCAAGACTCGTATTTATCCCGAAAAATAAACACAAGACTTGAGGGTGAGGCTCAATCAAATAAACTAGGAAATATATGACGTCTGTTTGGTCTGCGAAACCATTTTATTTGCCGACTAGTTCACCTATTTAATATAAAGAATTAAATAGGGTTTATTTTAAGTTGAGTTTGGAAATGTTTCGTATAAGGGCAAGACCCTATAGTTAATTACATCTTAAATGACCGAAATCACTTAAGAAAACTCTCGATAAAAATCAAGAAATATTATTTTCAAGGAGGTCAAAAGGATAGGACTTTTCAACGAAATCGGACAAAGAGGTGTGAAAGGGGATTGGCTCAAATTTGAAACATTTTATTGTAGAATCCAAAGGAAGAAGAACTATGGGATGTCGGAGATCCGGAGGCGAACCTCGGTGACTTCCCAAGCTATCATATGGTTTGGCTTGAATTTAGGGGAGAAATTATTTAAATGTTTCGTCCTGCCAATTTTATTTAATTAGAGCTTACATTTGTGTGAAACGATCACACAAATAGCCTAGAAGATGTGAGGATTTTAGTTCGTAACGAACGACAACCTCGGAGTCCTAAAACGAGTTGGGACTTATATTGTACAGCAGAGCTATACAAAGGCCCAAAAAGGTTGAGGATTTATGTCGCACTAGGCGAACAACCTCGAAATCTTATGGATTGTTGTTTAATCACTAAGGAATGGTTTAGCTGATGAAGACATGTTTTGCTGTTGAAGATGGCCGTGCTGCCCACCACGCTAGCTCCAAGCTCCTTGCTATGACGAGGTTAAGTTTTCTAAGGTGACAAGTCATAATGTCAAATCAGGTGGCCCTATGGTTGAGTTCCTTTAAATCCTATGCAAGTATGTTTAAGGTTGTACAGTATATAACAGGATATATAGCACAGGAAAAAAGTAAAGCATGCAGTAGAGAGTATGGTACAACATGTTAAAAAGAACAGTAACAGGTACGAAAAAATAACACGTTGTAAATATAAACAAAACTGTATACCTGGGAGGTCCGTTATTTTCTTAAATGTAGCAGGCTGAAGTGCGTCACACAAATGAAAGCCGAGCAGAAAAAAGAAATATCGTCCAGAAAACTCGAAAAAGGACGGCGAATGACTCACGATAGAAAACTCGGGGAAAACAAATAACAAAACAAAATAAAATCATCAAAACCTCGGGAAAGTCCCGGAAAAAGGACCACGAGTGCTTCATCCGAAAATCATACGAAAAATCCGAAGAAAACCGCAAGCACTCGGGTTGGGGCTGGCTCAGAAACTGTGTAGTTATTCTCGAGGGTCATCGAAGGCTACTCGGTCACCCGAGTGTATAGAGCCCGCTACTCAACTAGAATGGTGTCCTACTAAACCTAACTCAGGAGGGTATTCCTTAACCCGATACTGATAATCGACAAGTGGACAACCAAGTTTATATTTTATTTTTAAAATTTATGTTTTTAGCATGCATGTGGATTTCAGACATACAAAAGAGATTTTGTATCAATATTTGGTTGTAGTGAAAATATATATTTTTTTATTGTGAATATAGTATCCGTTGTTATCAGATGTTGAAAATTAGTGTTGTCCACGAGTCGATCACTTCGTCGGGTGTAGGATTATTAACAATCCTAAGAAGTTACTGGTGCCCCGCTCGCCTTATAGCCGTGAATGATACCGTCATCCTACGGTTCACCGGGCCCCTGGGGGGGTCCTGGTGTCGTAGGATGGGATATCATTCCACTCTACCATTGGTGTGTCTTTATCATCAACACCCTATGCCCCAAAACAAAACGAAAACCAAAGCGAAGAAAAAAAACAACGCGAGAACACAAGTCAAAGAGTAAAAGGGGAAAGAAAGGAGACTAACCCACCCCAAATCCGATTTAAAAGAGACGGGGCCCAAACGGTAGGTGGGCTAGTCTAAAACGCCTCAAAATAAGGTTTGAAAAGTTTTCCAAACCTCACACAGTAAGTCAAATAGTAGTAAGCTAAGAAAATCTGCACTGGTATTTCCAACCCCCTAAATGTTGAAATTTCCAAACCCCTATGTAATCCACAACTCAATCTGCCTCACAAATGTAAAATCCTCCAATAAAGCCAAGTAGAAGCCCATGGCCAGGACAGGACAAGGCCAAAGAGGCTCACGACCAAGGCAATAGAGGCCAAGCAAGCTCACGGCCATAGCAAAGAAAATAGGAAAAATCATCTCGAAATAAAACTTTTAATACATAAGAAAGTGAGTGGACAAACTCAGAAATCCTCCAAACTAACTCCAACCCTCTCAAGCAAGACATAGGAAAGTTTCCTCCAAAACATACTCTCAAAACATATCTCCCCACAAGCAAGCTAAAGGGGATATCCAACCCATCACAAAGTGCATAAAAATATTCATCAAATAGCCATAGGACTGAATTCACATAAGGCTTAAATCGAGCCAACACAAGGTGTAAACCCGAGCCACCATGAGGCTAGAACCGAGCCAACACCAAGCTGCAACCAGCCTAACACAAAGCCAAGGCAGGGAACAACATCACAAGAGCAAAACCGAGCCCACACAGGGCCAAAACCCGAGCAACAACAAGGTTGGAAACAAGCCAACATCATGCTGCAACAGTCCCAACACAAAGCCAAAGCAAGAGGTACCACAGGAGCAAAACCGAGCCCACACAGGACCAAAACCCGAGCCAAAGAAAGGCTAAAATATAGGTCCAGCTCTAAGCTAAAACAGGGATACAACAGGGGGGTAAAAACCAAGCCAACATAAGGCTAAAACCAAGCCCCATACTAAGTTATAGCAGAGAACGCAGCAGGGCCAACAAAAACCGAGCCATTGCATGGCTAAAAAAAAAAACAAACAAACAAACCCAGCACTAAGTTACAACATAGAACACAGCAGGGCTCAACAAAAACCGAGTCATCACATGGCTAAAAGAAACCCAGCACAAAACTGAAGAAAGGGTGACAGCAGGACTCAAAACCCGAGCCACATCCAAGCTAAAAAACGAGCCTAGCATTAAGCCAAAACAAAGAACACAGTAGGGCTAACAAAACCGAGCCATATTCAAGCTAAAACCAAGCCCAGCCATGATTGAAACCAAGCCCAACATCAAGCTAAAACAAGCTTTCCAAAAGCTTAATAAATGAAATATATATAGATTTTGAAACATAGCCTTGGTTTGAAATTGAGAAAGAGGCTAAACTTAGACCACAATAACATCTTCATGCCTTTTATATATCAAATTATGAAACTATCACATGCTTGCAAGCAAGAATAAGCATAGAAACTTTCCAAATCCATTTGACATGCTTTTTTATAAAGGGCTAAGATACAAGGAGCCCAAGAACTAAACTTCCATATATTCAAAACATAGAACCACCATATGCTTCACACAAGAACATGTATAGAATTTCCCAAATTAAGTTAAACATCTTCCTAGCATGCAATTTTGGTAAGGAAAAGCTATAAGGAGCAAGAACCGAACCCCACATGCATATAAAAGAAACAAAAGGCTTCTCTATAATTCATAACAACAAGAGTGAGTGAAGAGCCCCCATTCAAAACACTTGCAAGAGGAGCTAATGGCCTGCCATAATAACCAAACCTATCACATGCTTGCAAGGCTCAAGTGAACCCTCTCAATATCTCATACTAGATAAGACCAAGTGTAAAACCACATTTTATCATCTTAAGTAAGTAGAGAAAATAAAGGAGCCAACGCCATGCCATATTTCCACCACTGTAAGCAAATAGCCAAACTTATGCTTTAGAATATGCTCACATTTTCATTCTTAACATGCTTCAAATAATAAACATTCCCAAATGAGGCTATAACAGCAAGCTAACATGTTAAAAGAAAAGAAGAGAAGGAGCAACCATTTAAGTTAGCAAGCAAATCATCCCATGGAATATAAGTGTCTAGCCGAAAGGCTACAGGAAGAAACGAACCAAAGCCACAAGCCACAAACCACACTAGTCCAAACCGAGAAGAGTAGAGGAGAGAAAAGAGGTTACCGGCCAGTGTGGAACACACAAGAGAAGCAAAAGTCCAAGCCTCAAACTAGCAGCACTTCCCCCTCCTTCAGAAATTCGGCCAACCAACCTAGGGAAGACCCAAATAGGTCACATTTATAGAATGGAAGGGGGAGAGTGCTGAGAAAGACTCACAAGAGATAAGCCCCAAGTGGAGCGACCTGCGGCGACAGCCGACGGAAAAGGGTCGCAGATAGCCGCAGGCTCGCACAGGAAGGCAGAGGAGAGCCGGTGCAGCCAGAGATAAGGGATGGGGGGAAATTCGTGTGGGACACGCTCGAGCATGGGGAAGACAGAGGTGGTCTGGGTGACGTGCTCGAGCGCGGGAGAGAGGAAACGAGAGCTCCTCATCGTGCGAATGAGAGCAGAGGTGAGCCGATCGAACGGGGTAGAGATTTAGGGCTTAGGAAATGTGTTAAAAGGGGGGTAAATATTAATACATATATTAATAATAATAATATAAATATTATTATTATTAATAGGATAGTTATAATTGTCTCGTAAGTTTCGTCCCCGGCGGGCTATCGTCGCAAATTAAATGTCTATTTTAGGTGAAATCGATGTTCCGGACGCATCGACGCAGTAAGTTTCGTTATCCGAGATCGTTCAGACAACCTCGTCAACGGTCGTGTCGAAAGTGCGTCAAACCCGGCCTTTTCTGAAATTCTGACTTTGATGTCGATCGTCCCGGTGTTCTGACTCTGGCTCCAGTCCACTGCGAAGGAATTGAAGGCGTCGAGGCCGCAAACTGAGAATTTGTGTATCCATATATGTAAGGCGTGCACAAGGTTGTCCTAATGTCCAAGGGTCCTATAGGACTCAATTTGAACTCCTGACGTCAATTTCGACCGACTACAAACTAGCGGTACGAAATCTCGTACAGGGTTTCAAAGAGTAATGAAGTGGCTCCAGACTCTCTAAAACGAGGTGGGTCTCATCGCTAGGAAACTAGGATCGTCGGGGAAGCTCCTGAGGCTAGAATCCTAAGTCTAGGAGAAAAACTAAACCTCGACAAAAATGAGATCAACAATCACATAAGGATATGCTCGATAATTATCTTTGATGCTATACTTTGAGCGAACGTAATGCTATACAACAACAAGAATAAGCCTTTTATCCCGCTAAGAGGGGTTGGCTACATGACTCCCTTTTCTCCCTTGTGTCCTATTGAGTGTTATATTTTCATTTAATTCTAGTAAATTAAGATTATTTTTTACACAACTTGCCCAAGTCTTTTTAGATCTACCTCCTACCTTTCTTAGCAGAAGTCAAATCTAAAGCATCTACTCTCCCAACGGGGTCATCATACAGTCGAAGTTTAATGTGACCAAACCATCTAAGGTAACTAACCGATCCTTTTGCCACTGGAGCTACTCCAACCCTTTCATGTATATTTTCATTTCGCATTTTGTCTCTAATTTTAAAGCCACTTATCCACCAGAGCTTTCTCCTCTCAGCAACACTTAATTTAATTTTATGTTTCTCTTTTAGGAGCCAACATTTTTCTTCATAAAGCATTAGAGGTTTCACCACCATCTTATAAAATTTTCCTTGGTAAAGTCTAAATGGTACATTTTTACCACACAATATGCCTGATGCATTTCTTCATTTAAACCATCCAACTTGAATTCTATTAGTAACATTCCCATTTATATCATCATTACTTTGAATAATAGACTCGAGATATCTAAACCATTCACGACTTTTAATAACTTGATTATCCGTTGTTACAACCCTGCCACTAGATCTACTTGTCATGACTCGACTTGACTCGGTGCTTAGAATTAACTAAGACGGGTTCAGCGGTCAGACGATATTAAAATCTAATTATCCACATTTTGAAAACTTCCAATACATAAAAAAAGCGCCACTAATCCACAAAATACATAATTTCCGACTCGAGATTGCGGTAACTTTTATGTTGAGCTTAATAACCTATAAAACATAATGTTAAACTTTAAGATTCAAGTAATTTCGATAAATAGAATTATTTTTTTAAAATTAGCATAGGTTTCTTTACCGAATTTTATGGAGCTGTACTATGACGATCCTCCACACGCTTGCCTCGAATTTTTCGACGCAGGTAAGCAACCTGGAATCTATAAAGATCTTATCGTTTTATACATTTTTTGCTCATGAAGTAATTAAACCCAAAAAGTAATATTCTTACCTCAAAATAGGCTTCTCGACACAAATTCGTCTTTCCGATGCTGCCAAATTTATTTTCTATCACCTCCAACCAAACATCTCCTATGTTGATATTGTGCTAGAACTCTTATGGAAGCTCACAAAAGACTTTCAACGCTTCCGGCACACAATCGGCACCTCTGACGGCTATCACAAACGAATAATGCACGAAACGTAAGGCAAAAGTCAAAATCAAAGGGTGATGAAGGAAATGAAAGCTTCAAATATCATGAAGAGGGATTTATACTTAACTAAATTGCCATGGAGCCCTAAATTGTGAGTTGCGGCCTTCCCAGGTGCCACTCAGCTCATGCCTGATCGCAGCCCTTCCACTATAGCAAGGGTTGCAGCCTTGCTCTACCGTGCAAACCAAACAGGGAGAGGGATCGAGAGAGAGAGGAGGGAACAGGAGTTAGGAGAAGAAATCGGGAGAGCAAATCGAAGCTCTGGACTCCATCGACAGAACAAATGAAAATAAAAGTGGCGTAAATCAGTGGAGAATAGTGACAGAGTGAGTAGGGAAATGATTAAGAAATAATTAAGGTTAATTAAGTTAATTAAACTTCAAATTTTTATATCTCTCAATCTATTATAATTAATATATAATACTATATATCAAATTGCTCGATTTAACACGTAGAATTTTATAAAATTGCTTCGATCAAATTTCAGGGAGATGAAAATTTTGAGGCACTTTGTTTGTCACCAAAAATTTTATCTGATTTGTCAAAAATTAATTATTACAAGGACATCGCGGGAGGAGGCTTTGTCGAGCGGAGGTGTGACGCTAGGATTGTTACCTAGTCAGCAACGATGACTAACAATGTCAACATTGAGCAAAATAGGTTAGACAAAGCCAACAACTGGTGTGAATGTCGAATTAGGCGATGTGAGGAAGGGAATGCGTGCGGGAGAGCCGAAGCTTCGGCCGTGTGTGTTGGCATTCGATCGAGGAAGGTAAGGTAAGTTTTATAATTTTAATTAAGTGATAAAAAAATTATTTATATATCTATATATATATATATGCTAAATAGAAAAAAAAAGATTGTATAAGGTAAAATAATATAAATTATTAAATTTGTATATATGTAAAAACATAATAAATAAAATTAAATTTTAATATGAATGTATTGTTTATTTTAAGCTTTCAATTTTAGAAGAGTGGTCAAGGTAAATCAAATAAAAAATTAAACTTCGCGGTGAATACTCATGTTCTTATACTATGGTGATATTTTGTTTATTCTTGATCGAATGCATTTACTAGTACTAATGAAATTACTGCGAACTTCAGAGTTTTGAATTCTAGTGAATTTTTATTTATATTATAAAAATGATGCTTGCACAATATTATTTAACTTAATGTTTGAATGATTTATAAGTATATTATCTGATACACAAATGAAAATAAAATATATTCCTAGTAAATAATAATTTTGATAGAATGTTTGTATGTGCATGACTGACTATGATAGGATCATTCTTTTATGGTACTAGTGAGGGAACGCTAAGGTACTTGTGCACGTATATGAAAAAGGATATTGATATTAAAGTACCTTAAGTGGTATAATTTTTATATGGTGCTCATGTGACGGTTGTACAGATATAGAATAATATTAATATGTTATTTATATAGTAAGATTCATTGAATAGTAACTCATGTTTATATTGATTTATTAAAAGTTTAACTAACATTCATATTATTTTTTGTTTCCTTATATTATTATAGTTTATGAGTATGAGTATTCACTGGTTTATTTAGTTCATTATTATTTTAAAATAATTTTTCAGGTTAATTAAGTGATTAAAAGACCAGTGATAAAAGAGATAATATTTATAAAAGACTGACAATCAGCAAAGAGGTAAATTTAAATATATTATTTTAATTTAATATAATTAGTGATTTTTTCGTTTGTTAAATGTAAATGAATATAGAAAACTTAGTTCCCACCGTCTGGCCTTTTGTTCTCGTCTTAGTTAATTTTAAGCCCTTGGCCGAGTTTTTGATAAAAGAGCCAATATGGTAATTATAAGAAAATTTAATAATACAAAAATTAAAAATTTGAAGTTAAATTAATAATTATATTCATTCAACCATATAGTTAAGCGTTGCCGAGATGAGAATGATTAGGTGGATGAGTGGCTTTACACTTAGTGACAAATTGCGAAATGAATATATCCGTGATAGGGTTGGTGTAGCTCCAGTGATGGACAAATTAGAGGGAGTCGTCTTAGATGGTTTGGTCACACTAAATGTCGACCATCTGATGATCCAATTAGGAGAGTAGATGTTTTAGATTCGACTTATGTTAAGAAAGGCAGGGTAGACCTAGGAAGACTAGGGCTTATAGTATAAAAAATGATATTAATTTATTAGAATTAAATGAAAATATGACACTAAATAGGACGCAATGGAGAAAAAGGATTCATGTAGCCGACCCCACTTTAGTGGGTTAAGTCTTTGTTTTTGTTGTTATATTCAGCCCTATAGTGAAACACCCGGAATTATAAAAGAAGGGAGTCTGATAGAAAATTTTTGGATTGCTAATGTTTACTTTCTTTATGAGAAATGACTTGAGGTCAGTTTATAAATTTCGAAGATGAAATTTTTGTAAGTGAGAAGATTGTAACATCCTGTTTCCATTTACCTGGGAGATTAATTGAAAGGTTGAACATATGAGAGAAAGGAAACGATGAGTCGGGAAGCCAAAGAAGGGGGACATGAAACGAGGGGATCGGAAGCTAAGGAGATGAGTTTGTCTATAAAACGACGCCGCTGAGAAAATTTAATTGTAGAATCAAGAGAAGTGACACAACTGTTTGTCGCAGGAGGGGTGTCATCAAGCTAAGGAGAGGTGGGAGCCCTCTTCGTCAAGGAAAGCGAAGGAAGAAAATGAAGGAAGAAGAAACTTATAGAGAGGTGGAAGAGGTCACGGGAGGAGGCTTTGTCGAGCAGAGGTGTGACGCTAGGGTTTTTAACTAGCTGGCAACGGCGACTTACAGTGTTGACGTTGAGCAAAAGAGGCGAGATGAAGCCAACGTATGGCGTGAATGTCGAACGAGGCGACGTGAGGAAGGGGACGCCTGTGGGAGAGCCGAAACTTCAGTCGGGTGTTGGCTTTCGATCGAGGAAGGTAAGGTGAGTTTTATAATGATGTATATAAATAATTATATATATATATATATATATATATATATATATAGTAAATAGAATAAAAAAAGATTATATAAGGTAAAATAATGAAAATCTTATACTAAAATAATAAAAAGTTAATACTTAATTAAAGTAATATAAATTATTAAATTTGTATATACGTAATAGCATAATCAATAAAATTAAATTTTAATATAACTATCATGTTTATTTTAGACTTTCAATTTTATAAAAAAATAAGTTAAGACAAATTAAATAACAAATAAAAGATCGAGGTGAGTACTCGTGTTCTTATACTATGGTGATATTTTATTTCTTCTATACCAAATTCAGTTACCACTAATACTGCAAACTCGTGAGTGTTGAATTCTTGTAATTTTTTGTTCATGTTATAGGAATGATATGTGCACAACATTATTTTAAGTGTCATTAAAATGCTATATAAGTATATTGTTTGATACATAAATGGGAATTAAATATATTTCTAGTAAATAGTGATTTTGATAGAATGTTTGTATGTGCATAACTGACTATGATGGAGTCACTCCTTTATGGTACTAAGGTACTTGTGCACGTATATGGGAAAAAATATTGATATTAAAGTATTTTAAATGGTACAATTTTTAGACGGTTGTTCTATGATGTTTGTACTAATACATGATGATATTAATATGTTATTGGTATAATAAGTTTCATTGAATAACCTATATTGTTTTATTTTCCCTTATATTAATGTAGTTTATGAGTATGAGTATTCATTGATTTGTTTAGCTCATTGTTATTTTAAAGTAAATTTTTAAGTTAATTGAGTAAAAGATGAATAATAGAAAGGATAATGTTTATAGAAGACGCGGCAACCAGTAAAGAGGTAAATTTAAATATATTATTTTAATTTAATTTAATTTAATTAGTGAATCTTTCATTTGTTAAATGGTACATGAATATGAAAAATTTAGTTCACATTGTTTGACCGTCTGTTTCCGTTTTGGTTAATTAAAAGTCTCGGGTCGGGTCGTGATATAAAGTGTAACTTAAATGCTTCTTACTTACAATTGTGCACATACAACGATGAAAGAACCTTATTTTTGGTTTGTTGGGAACTGGGAACTTGTTGTCAATTGAAACTATTAATTTTGCAGTCACATACAGCTTTGAAAATGAATTATTCAGGTTTACCTGTTGAAAATTTATATTTAGAAGATTTACCTGCATACCACTTAATTCTGATGTATTTATACATCTGACACTTAAACTTCAATTTTTACATATATGACACCTTACCTATGCATGAAAATATGTATTTCACTTTCTAAAATTTAAAAAATGGTATTTTTTATGTGATTTGAAAGATTTGGATGGTATAGATGTAAAAAAGCAATATTTAGGTGTTAGAGATGTAGATACATAAGAATTGAATGGTATGTGTGTAAATGCCCCTTCATATTTTATTCTTATCAATTATTTTTCCGCATCCTAAATTGCAAGAATTTGTACCGTTCTACTTTACATTTTCCTTATTAATTTTCTTAAGTATTTGCACTGAGGAGCATTTTTAAGAAGCATTACAAAGATAGTTGACCCTTTTGCGATACCAAAGATGGTCCTGTTGCATATTATTGTAGGTCTGCTGCATCTGCTTGGCTAGATATGTGGATAATGATGATCTCCGTGAGCTTCCATGCCAGCATTTCTTCCACACCATGTGCGTAGATAAGTGGCTCAAGATCAACGCATTGTGCCCACTCTGCAAGTATGTTGTTGGTGATGCAGCTGGTCTTCGATCAATTTTAGGCTCCATCTATCAAAACAGTAATCGGATGGTTGGCGGCAGTGCAGATATTGAACAAAATGCATTTTAGAGTTTCATTTGACTGTCAATCTGCTCACACCTCACACCTCACACCTCACACCTCACACTAATGAAATAAAATAAGAAAAGGATAACTAGTGTTTGCTAATGGATCATCATGTGAGATGAATGCATGTGCATGTTGTCTCTGGATATTGATTACTGCTTCTCTATGTACATTGGACATGAATGCATGCATTAGTAGATCAATATTGATGTATTGATCCAATGGTATGCATGACCCTTTATAGAATTCTGGGTGCCCATTCGTTTAATTTAATTTGCGTTGAAAGCACAAGTTGTGATTGAAGTTCTTCTTAAAGATTGTTTTTGGTTTTACTTAACCAAACATACTTTGGGTAAGATCAATAAAGAAGTTACTGCAACTGAAATATTAATACATATAAAGCTATAAATTTTTGGCATCACGTTGCATCTCTGCATGTATTTGCTTTATGATGGTTTGTGTTGAAAGTTGATTTACTTTGTCGTTTAACTACTTGAGTTGAGATTGTTCGTTCTCTTAGTATATTATTATTCTTTAGGAAGATGTACATACATGCCACTCAATTCCTATGTATTTACATATCCGATATCAAAACTTCAATTCTTATGTGCATGCCACATTATCCATGCATAAAAATTTTTATTTCATTTTTTTAAAGTTAAAATAATCATATTTTTTATCTGATATGAAAGATTTCAGTGGTATAAATGTAAAAGTTTTTTTTAAAATTTTTGTGTGCATATCTTATATATAAGTTCTTGAGCTCAAGATCTTTTGGTGCAAGATGGTTTGTCTTGTAAAAAATTGAAGTTTAGGGGTCGGATATCTAAATAGATAGAAATTGAGTGGTATGTACGTAAATGGTCCTATTATCAATCTACCAAAGCATTCACAAAGAAAATCCCCAAGTGATCTTGATTTATCTATTTCTCCTTGAGGGTTTGCCATTAATCATATGCTTTTTTTTTATTTTATAATTTATTAATTTTTTTTTTTTTTTTTAAGGATTGAAAGGTACGATCTCACAAAGCTCAATCCTATGCATGCAACACTAGCACAAACCAGTGACTTGACACTAATAATATCAATGCAAGTGTAATTTACAATGAAAGATAGTAATTATAGGATAACTTAAATAAAAATGTATAATAACAAATATTGAATTTGAGCATGTCAGACTGGAACTATAAAACTATGGTGTTATTGTAATGACAATGCGGCATTGCAGCGCTCGCTGCATAATATAAGTTTTAGATAAATGAAAATTGTAGATTGACACTACTACTCACAAGTTTCGCAATGCATGATACGGTAGCTTAATAGTCAATCATAATTAACTATAAAACACTATAAAATTTGGATTAAAACTTTTAAAGCCTTTTAATTAATATTAGTCTAATTGAAGAAATTAATGTTGCTCCCCAATAATGGTTTCAAAAATTTAATCTGTAGTGTAAACATACCACAGATTTACATAATTATACATGTCGATCAAGAAGTTTTAGAATTAGAGTCCGAGTTGGATTGGAAATATTTTTAACTCTTAAATTAAGTCAAATGCTAAATTAAAAAAACTTATCATTTTATTTGAACTTATGATTATTTTTAGAAATTAAAGCAAGTAATGCAGTAAAAAAATATTTTTCTTGTCAGGTTTTCAAATTTTGGACTCAAGATTTTCATGAATTAGTATTTTTCTTTAGGCCTAAAGTTATCTAAAAGTTCAAAAATAATATTGACAATTAAGGATAAATCACTACATATATAATATCTTCCGAGTTATTAAGAAGTATGGAAGTTTCTTATCACAGTTTAATGGAATAAACCATGGAAAAACTCAAAAGAATCTAAAACCCTAAAAAACTTAACTTCCTGTGCAGCAATATTTCTATTATATCGTAAGAATTTTTAATAGCAACTAACCAATCATTCTTCTAGTTGAGTTAACCTAATCATTCTTTTAGTTTTCTTTTAAAATCACTAGATCATGATAAATTTTAATAGCAACTAACCAATTTAATTATAAAAGAAGTAAAGAAGGTAACCCGTCAATTTATCTAAAGACAATTAAAAACACCATATAACATAACTTGAAAACTTAATTCAAATACTATTCCAAATGAATAAAAACTTAGTTACAAACCATTTATACAAGCACCATATTTTTTCTTACAACTTTAATAAAGTGTAAGAAAAAATAAAGAAGAAAAAAGAACTCCCGGACTATCGCTTACAAAAATTTTGGCTCTCCTAAAATTCTCCTTTGAATGTTGTTCTTAGTCCTCTTCCTCACACTCTCACACTCAACACATGCACTCGGCCCGCTTTACTTACTCTATCACTCCCTTACACTCACTATGAAAACTTACACGTCCACATCATTCCACCGCTCTTCCCCTAAGGAATTCAAATTTGCACTTTAATAGATATTCATGGTGAGTTTTTCGTGTTTTGGCTCTATGGTTAGGTGCTATAGCGTTGGGCCTAACACTGTGGCGCTCAAATCAGGTGTTTAGCCTCCAAGCTCTCTCTCTCTCTCTCTCTCTCTCTCTCTCTCTCTCTCTCTCTCTCTCTCTCTCTCTTCTGATCATTTATTATGGATCGATGGCACTGTAAAACTGGAAGATGGCTTTCAAGTATTGGATGAAGGCCCTGAAGCTCTAAAAATTCAGTGTTAAAGCCCTATGCCTCTTTTTATATGTGCAATGGCACTAGGTCATATGGCATTGAAGCATTGTGTTCAGATGTGTAGGGGTTGGATGGACGACATTTAAAGTTAGATCTCTCAAGAATAAATTCTCTTTGGGGCACTCAATACGACATCAAGGTACTATGTTGGGCATTACGACGCCCTAATAAAATTTACCAGCTCCTATTTTCATCTTTAGGAGCCTTTCATGCATAAAAACATATAACTTATGCAATTTATAAAGTCAAGTATGAAAGAATGATAGGTATTCATACAAGTATTTTTTTGTGGTTTTCATACTCAACACTAAATCAGCTTTTTCTACCCTATGTAGTGCTTCCATTTTTAAATAAATTACTAATCAATTTATTTTACAAGTATAACCATCTCTCTTGTTATAACATGTTGTCTTTAATTTTGGATTTTATGCAACTTTTTCAAATAGTTTTCCCAAAATTTTAAATTTATGTGCCTACTCTCAAATGAAAAGTATTCATCAAATATTGTTAACTCTCAATGTTGTCTTATCAATTTGCTGATGATTTCATATTTTTTTTTCTTTTTTTGAAAGAAAATTATACATACTTTAGGCATCTATTTTCTTAAAATCTATTATTTTTCACATGTGTATAATATATATATATATATATATATATATATATATATATATATATATATATATATATATATATATATATATATTGTCATTTTGTTATCATTTTGTTATCCTAAAAAAACACCTGTCTTTTTATGACATTTTATTCCCTATTATGTATTTAAAAATCCAAGCTTGTGAATGATGATTGGTGGTAATCTTGCAACTAGCAAAGTTTACTATTTAATAAGGAATGATAATTTTGCTCTCTCTTCCACAATCAATTAGGTGATCTTTCTTCTAACAAACTTGAAGACTGTCTTACATGTTAGTTGGGTAAACACTATTATGTACTTTTTCCGTTTTTAATAAATATTATTTGATAATTTTTTATGCTAATCCAATTTTACACTTAGTACCTTAGCTCCATTTATACTAATGATTTTCATATTTTTTTCATATTTATTGATGATTACATTAAGACTAGTTAGGTATTCTTTCTTAAATGGCAATCAAAGGTCCTCAATATATTAGAATTTTATTATAAAAAGTATAATTTTAAATTTTTTGTTCCCATTAAAAAACTCACTATTAATGCTTTAGAATTTTAACAATTATAGTTTTACTTTTTGTATTTTGGCAATAGTTATGTTCATCTAACTTTTTTTGTCTCAATGAATCTCAATAGAATATTAATGCTAAACTAAAAAATTTGTTCATGTTTGTAGTTGCTTAGAATAATAATTTATAAGAATGTTATCGATCTATTTGAATCATTTTGATGAAAAAAAAATAAAGTCGAAAGTCTAAATACAACGCTAAAGCCAAAGATTAAAAAAAAAAATCAAAAGAATGGGGCTAATTATACAAGTTTAATAAATAGCACATAATTTAGAATATTTTAATTTTTTATGTTTTACTATTTTAATATTATTTGGTACTTCTATGGATAACCACAATATGAACAAATTTTTAATAATTAATGGTTGGAATTTCTCCTTAATTAATGATTATCTTCTCTTATCTTTCTTTTTTTCCTCTATAAAGTTCTGGTCTAAGAGTTTTGTAATGCTTATAAAAATGGGTTAAAAGTTTTGTAACTTTAACTTTTGGAATAAACTATTTTGGTGGAAATGTATTCTATATTTTTTTGGTATTTGGTGGTTTTAACTATGTGCTTTTTCTTTGTTAAGAATAGGGTTTTTTTTAATATTTTTAAAGTAATCCACTACTCTCTAATATCTGTTTTGAACTCTTCTCTCATTTTCCCCAACTTCATAAGAAATAAATAAAACTTCAAATCATTCTAGTCGTCTTCATATAACTAGTAGTCAAAATATGGAATATTATGACATTATGCTATTGTTTACTCCTTGATACCATTATGAGCTCTACTAAACCAGACCATTTACTCTAAGTCAAAAGTTCATGTCCTAACATAAATCTTCTAAAAAAGTTCATATGCACAGAGCCCAACATCTACAAGCATTTCTAGTCTTTAACCTTACCTAAATCTATAACAACTCTTCAAATTAACCCAAAATAGCCCAATTTGAACTTGTCCTAGTATTCTTATTACTAATCATATTAAAATACTCACCATTTTAGTAATAACTCCAAAATCCATCCTTACACAATTATATAAATATTCATAATTGTTTTTTTCTTACAACCTTTAATATCATAAAAAGGCTGATCATTTCCATTATCTTCAATATCAAACACAATTTATGGAGCAAAAAATCTTGCCAAAACTCATTGATAACTATGTGATATGTTTTCTTTTTTATTTTGTGGACTTGTTTCCAAGTATTTGGGAGTCACCCAGATAAATTTGAAATTAGTAAATATTTTTTATGGTAGATTTATTTATATTACTAAATTAATTTTTTGTTACATTTGTTATAAGTTTATGGTGCAGTTATAAATCTAGTTTATTGAGCACCATCTTTAAGCAAAAACATTGTGAACCCATCATTAAACTTTTATCATAGGTAAAATTGTTGTTAAGGGAGTGCTCCATTGTATAAATGAATATGCTGCCCATTTTATTTTCATGGTAACTATTCATGGTAAAACTAACTGTTTATTTCTCAAACTTTAAATAAACTTATTATTTTATGAAATTGTGGCTTGTAGATCAAGAATTTTTAATGCATTTAAAATTTCATGCATAAGAATGTATATGAAATTTGACATATTTTAGGCTAAAAAATATTTTATCAAAAAGACCTATTATTGTCTAAAGGGAGCTTGGGATACAAAAGGCCTCAAGTCACCCCTCTTAACCCAAAATAACAATTTAGTACACTTCCAGGAAAAACTACTGGAAATACTTGCACAGAATTTTAATGGGATGATTTGCAAACTCGTCTATGCCATACAAACAACAATTTTCGTTTCATCGCTACCACAAAGTCTTCAAATGTTGAGGATTTGGTTATGATACACCTTCACAAAGAATGATCCCAATCGGCACCTTCTCCGAGCTAAAACCTCTGAAGTTTGAAAAAATATTACATTTGAACTTCGGACGTAATTTACGTCCAGAGTTCAATGTTAGGGCGTCACGTGTCAAGTGGGCCCTATCGCAATACGCTGACATTGGTAAGTGTTAAAACGGTGGAGCTCACTTGAACACGTGATGCCCTACCATTGAACTCAAAATGCATTCGAACTCCGGATATATTTTTCCTGAAGCTCAGACAATTCACCGCAACAAAATCAAACTTTAACGCCTACATAAATGACCTCTCTTTAGGCATCTCCTCCGCATTCAACATCTCCAGCAATTTCTAGAACAAATGTTTTTTGTTTTCTAGGAAGATGGAACTGATGCAGCATACAACATCTATATATATTTTTCATTATGTTTACATCTTAAGAAAACCTTTTTTGATTGTAAAAGAGTGGTAATAGCTTTTGTACAAAATGGAATTATTAATTAAAAAATATGCTTCCTATGCAACAATTCTGATGCAACGATCAAATAATCTAACTGAATTGATGAAAATTTAAAAGTGAAAAAGAAGAGCAACTAGATGGGTGCCACACCAAACAAAAAAAAAATCCCTTTATTACTTTAAAAACCAGAATTTAAAACATTTCCATTATAATAATTTTACCCAAAATTTGAGAGCAGAAAAAAAATTTTAACTTCAATTCTGGACAATATATTAAAGTTAACAATGATTTTAATCGTATAACCTACAACTATAAATTTGGAGGAACACATAGTTATCACCAAAAACACATAAAAAATGGACTAGAAATTGAAAGCTAATCACATCACATCTTAATGGTGGAACCATCAAAGCTAAATGAGGAAGGTTTAGCTAGAGCAATATTTACAAAGTTTACAGAAACATGGTGCTCTCTCCAAAATCAAGCAGAACAGACTCAACTCCTATGGCACATAAATATCAAAAAAATTCCCTAAAAAACTAATCTCTGCAACATATTTAGATGGAAGATCATAATCCGAAGGAAATACTCCACACGCAACATTTACTGAGCAAGACCTCTATGATTCTGCCACATCCAAGTTAACTTCAGCTTCAGCTTGGGCGACATCTTTCAACTTCTTATGCCTACTCCTGGCTGTTGTCCGTTGAGAAACATGGTTGGCTGCAGCAACATCATATGATGAGCGTGGCTCCACATCTGCAGAGGTTTCATCAACTGTAGTAGGCATCTCCCTCACATGAGTCAGAAGCTTACTCATGTGCCACTGCACATAATCGAACCGATCCTTTGTTAATGATGATTCCTGAATCACGATCGAAGCAAGAGAGCGCAATGCTTGTGAGCGGAACTTGTAGCCTGAGCTTTTTGGAAACAATGAGCTTTCTCGGCGCCATCGAATTAAAAGGTATTTATCGGGAAGCATGAAATAATTCTTCAATGATAGAACGCGAAGGATGTGCCTGCAAAGAATTCCGGATGACTCGAACTCTTGGCAGCTGCACTGAATCTCATCATCTGGTTGGACACACCTTACAAGGTGTCCTCCCTCGATCGTCAACCGATGGCGAACAAGATAACTTTCTCTTACCGTTTCATATACTGCAAATTGCATCGATTCCACAACTTCTCTCTGAAACATGTCGAAGGCATAAGGTGTGAGGATGTGCAATGCTTGTTCCTCGAGAGGCATGCACGTTCTGGTCTTGATATTTTGGTAGTTTTGTCGCAGTGTGGCTTCCTCTCCAGCTTGGTTTAGGAAATCGATGGCAGTACCAACCTATACAATTAGTTGATGCGCAATTTTACTTATTTTGCAGTGCAGCTTCTTCTCCATATTTGTTTTAAGTATATTATTATGATACTACAAACCAAGTGCAAAAAATTAAAAGTTAATCTACTAATTTAACTTCGTGGATTAATGCGACGTGGTATTGACATGTGTGATACAAACACTAGCATGAAGCAACATAGAGAGCCTTTAAGCATAAAACTGGTAATGTATGGTATGGTATAAGTGAGTTACCCGCTCAAAAAAATCCCTGAGGCGTGTCTGAGAATTCAAGGGTCCTTTGAAGAATGATTTGACTGAAGTAGGACAACCACTTCTCATTAATCCACCTAAGAAACAGCCTCGCAAATATGGCAAAGCCCAATACTCTCTATGAAACGAGAGAATAGCTATATGTCTATCAGAGTCAAGTCCAAAATCTAAAACCATCTGATTCCACTGATGATCAAATTCTACCATACTATCCAAATTGCACACTCTCAGCATGTCTGATACAAAATTCTCAAACTGTGAACCAAGAAATGTTGAAAACCAGCTCGATAACTTCGACGTAAGATGCCATATGGCAAACACATGCTTTGTACTTGGTAGCTCACTCATCATAGCATCTTTAAGCCCCATGTCCAGATCTGTCAGCACCGTTCGTGGGAATTTCCCATCCATCAATCTAACAAATGACTAAAGAGAAGTAAGATTAACATCTCTGACCCCTCAATGGAAACCAAAGGAAAAAAAAAAGGTAGAAATTTTCCAAAAAGCAAACAAACCTGCAAGGCCCATCTATGTGAATGGGGTTTAGCATCTTGCAGCAGAACACAGCCAAAAAATATGGCATTACCATAGTTGTCCAATCCAAACCAAACTCCAAATAACCGATCATATGCATACAAATTATAACTTGTGTCAAAAATCACAATATCCCCAAACAATCTGTAAGCTTGAATTGATTCTGGATATGACCAAGCAATGTGCTCTACACAGTCACTGTCATCCAATGTAAACTCAAAACGAAAATCTAGATGCTTGTCCTTCATAGCCTTGCAAGCCTTGAGAAGCTCAGTTCCCTCATTTTCTTTATTAATGTTCTTAGAAGCCTGAAGAAAATTGCGAAGATCCCTCTCTGTGAAAGTTAACTGACCAGGTTTTACTCCTTTCTCTGTCTCAAGTGCCTTCATTATATGATTCACAGTAAAACCTCGCTTTGCAAGGGATAATATATTTTCACGATCCACTGAAGATATGTTTCGATAAGCAGGAAGATGGCGTACTTCCTCGCTGTCCAGCAGTTCATGATTATGCGCATTACTGAATTGTATAACCACCCATCGAGAAACACCTTTAGAGACATTCTTCTTTATAATCATTTGGGCCTCACACTTACAACGTGATGATTTCTTATTACGTTGGCGTTTGAGCTCAGCTGTCTTCCTTGGGAGCGATTGGCCAGCACGATGGCAGACAAGCTCACGCTTGTAAACTCCTAAAGGGTGAGCTGGGTTGCCTTTCGACCGCTCTCTACGAATAGCGAAACCATTTTTTCTAGCAAAATTGGTGTAGTAATTCTGAGCCTCAACATCAGTTCGGAAGGACTGGCCTACATAAGGTGAGCTATCAACTGAGCTTATTTCCAAAGAGATTTTGAATGGTCCAGGTGGAAGTCTAGGTTCTATTAAAGACTCAGGTGACAGATCTTCTTCGTCCCCTTCAATCCTAACAAAACATGTCTCAACCCCACATGGGCATTGTCTTCTTTGATTAAGACAACCATTTCTTGACGAAGATTTTGTCATGCTTGTTTGAGCACCAACTAGCACGTCCTAAATAAAAGACGAGAAGCAACAGAAAAACATAAATGCTAGCAGAAATAAGGCTTAAAGCATGAAATAGTTATTGAAGTTTTTGAAATAAAAATGAAGCACCAAACAATAAAACACCACTGTGCACAAACATCATATGACATCACTTGCGTGGTATTTACTAGTGATTATTGAAATTTATGAGAATGCCCAAAGAGAACTACTTTAAAAGAGATAATTAGTCCAAACGAGAACTTGACAAATACAGAAAAGAAACTTAGTAAACGAAAGGGAATGCCAGTTAAAAGAAATTAAAGAAGGTGGAGTAAATTTGTCATGCTTCACTAATTCACAATACACAACTATCCAAAATAAAACTACCACAAAAATAGTATAAACAATTGAAGTACTTTTATACAAAAGAAATCAAAGAATTGGTCAAAAGAGCACAATTTAAAATGAATAATCCAAAGGAAAATAGGATGAGAGGTTATGAATTTAAATCTTAAAAATATAAGTATAACAATCTTTGCGTTAGAATAAAATAATGTGAACTTAAAGGGTCAAAAGGTTATTAATCTTTCAAAATAGATTGCTCAGATTGTAAAATTATAATTTTTATTACAGCAATATTGAATGCGAGAAAAATTGGCTAATTTCATATAAGAGCAACCCCACAAATGTTGAAATATACTATATTATATTAAGAGTGACTCCAAGAGTAGACTTCCATTTTACAAAGGTTAGAATAGCTCTATATCTCCATCTCTTTTTAGTAGCTTCCATCTCTTGTTGCATCTGTTCATTTTTCTTCAGTTCTTCTTTAACCTTAGGAGTGATATTTGTGTTGAAAGCTTTTTCTACCTTAAAAACTTTCAATTTAATAGTAGATATGGAAGCTTGACCCCTTTTTTTTGCCTTAACCATCAAGATATCATTATTCTTATTTTTTAACTAATCATAATCATATCTAAAATCATCACAAACTAATATGATTGATTATTTAATTTGCTCTTTTAGTTAATTTTTCTTCATATACTCTTTGGTTGTGGATAAGAATTTATAGCCATATATATGCCCCTAAAAAGAAGATGCATATGTTTTATTTAATTCTCTTCTAGCCAAAATGATATCTTTTGATAGAATTCTTCTTCTCGTCAAAAAGAAAAGCATACTTCCATGCTTGGTTTTACTAAATTGAAAACCAAGGACTGCCTTTATAAATTTTTTATCTATCGCACAAATTAATAATAAAGCATAAAATAGTTGCCAAACTACTGATAAATCATTACTTAATTCAAAAGCAAATTAAAAACATTATTATGAAAGAATGCATACTTCAAAATGAGGGTTGAAGACTACTCTCACGGACAAGCTTTGTCTCCAATGGGACAGCGCTAAAAAAGGCAGATGTGATTCCATACATATTAAATAATTGGGCTTGTTGATGGTCACAAAAAGATCATGTGTTTGGGCCAACAAATCACAAAGGTACGAGAAAATGGTGCTAATAGAGGATCAAGAAAATCATAAGAGATTGAGAATGAGAAATTGATGGGGTGCACATCACAATTGACAAATTTTCAAGTGATTGATTGAGTTGGGGCTCTATTGCATATGAAGCATAATGGTTTGTGATGCGTGTCGGAAGGTCCGCAACAGTAGAGTAATAAATTATCGTCTTAGCATTCCAAAAAACTAAACACACACTTAGGTAATTAAAAAGTACGAGACGGCTCAAATTTTACGTGAAAAACACTGAAAATTGGAAAAGCCATGGGGCCTAACCTAACTCAAATAATCCACTATGAATGGTGAGTACACAAGTTCACTATTCTCCTGAATTTGGGAAAATGAAATCACAAAGTTGATTATTGTAAATATACAACAGTAATTCATCAATAATAGACATAGTTGACTGTAATGAATGTAGCTCTCAGTGATTGCAAGCTGCAAGGGCCAAAGCCGATTGCTATGGAGGTAGTAGCCTGCCGTGAATATTATAGATGGGTGTAATGGTAGCTTGTCGTATAAGTCATAGTTAAAAGCCATAGTAGTTGGCCGTGTAGGCCGCAGATGGTTGCTTCAAGAGAATCAGTTGGTCACAAGGTCATAGTAGGAAGCTGCAAGAGCCATGAGTCATATAGGATGTAGTTGGTCAGATAGATCGTAGTTGTAAGCTATGATGATATTTGTAGGCCGCAGTGGTCGGAGTCGAGAGCTAATGAGTTGAGAGACACGTATGCTTTAGTGGTGAGCTGCGATGACATCCGTAGGCTGCAAGGGTCGGAATCAAAAGTCGCACAAGCTACGAGCCACATTGGTCTTAGTTGACCACATAGACAGTAGTGGTGAATTGAAATGACGTTCGTAGCCTGCAGGGGCTAGGGTTATCAAAATGGTTCGTTGTTCACGAACAGCTCGTTAAGAAGCTCATTTTTGGCTCGTTCGCTAAGTTAACGAGCCAAACACGAACAAAGATTTGTTTGTTCGTGTTCGACTCGTTTTGGCTCGAAATACTACTCATCAATTATATATATATATATATATATATATATATATATATATATATATATATATATATATATATATATAAGTAGCATTAAAAAAAAATTAATTGACTATAGGGCCACAAAGATTTATAATCAATTAAAGGTATTAATTAATAAAATAGAATAAAAATTATTAAATTACATTCAAATTATGTTTTAATATAAACAATAATTTTTAAAGCTTGCCCCAACCTTAACATCTTATGGCTACGTGATTAGAGTTATCAAAACGACTCTTTGTTCGTGAACAGCTCGTGTTCGGCTCTCTAAGCAAACGAGCCGAACACGAACACATTTTTTTAGCTCGAAATATAAACGTGTTTACACCCCTAGCAGGGGATGGAGTCGAGAGCTGCACGGACTGTAAGTCACGTAGACCGTAGTTGGTCACATAGATTGTAGTAGACTAGTGGTGGGCTACAAGAAAAGAGCTTTAGGAGCCTGAAGAAAGACACTATCTTTAAGGTGCATTATTACACTGCCTTTGAGAGATATCGTTGCATCGTATGTAGGTGCATTATTATACCATTATCGAGGTGTGCTGTTATAACGTATTCGGGGCACATTGTTATACTCTTTGCGCCATATGCGGAGTGCGTTGTTCTGCAGGATGCCTCGTTACTTTGCAATGTACGTCGGGATTCCATAGCGCACGTACTGATTTCAAAATGAGTTTCATTGCAATGAGTCAAGGGTTTCCTATGGTTGTCGACGATGGCCAGCGGGTGGTGTTCAATAGAGATCGACGGCTAAAGAAGTGGAAGGTATTCATTGAATCTGCAATTGAAAAGCGATAATGGACTTCAGCTCCAAACTTTAGTCTTCATATGGCTCAAGGTCTCATCCATGTCAAGAGGGGAGAGAGCTCTATTTATAGTCTAAGAGAGGCTCATCTGCGAAAAAGAAGAAAATTCAAACCATTCTATCAGACAACCGGGAGAGATTCCCTCGATTAGATGGCATTCAGTGAACATTTGAGTGCCTAAATGATCTCAGAATTGAACGATCTTCGGCTCATTGGATACATCTCGCCAAGACTCCCGATTTGATTATAGGATTGTTTTAACTTTCCAATTATGCACTTGAAGCTTCCAAAAGCAGTTTAACAGCTTGATCCATGCTTAATTTGACTCAGATTGGACAAATTTTGGTATCGTTGGGTTCGTCTCGTTGAGCCAGCCAGTTTTACTATATGTTCATTGAGCCAGCCAGTTTTACAAATTTAGTGTCTATTTGGGGCAGCTGTAGTTTATTGAATAATCTGCTGATAAGCTAATTAAAAATAATTTGTTGATAAGCTTAGGTGTGGTGACTTATTACAAAATTTTATTTTTTAGAAAAGTCGAGACTACTAGAAAGCAGCCACCGCACTACAGATAGGTGCGGTGTGAAAAAGCTGTTTTACGCGTTTTGAAAACGCATAGTTCGCCAAAATGCGGTTTACCAAACGGATCAGAGTGCGTTTTCAAAACGCCACCGCACCAAATAAGCTGCCTCAAACGAACCCTAAATTGAACTTCTTGATAACTTTTGATCGAAGTTTGAATGTTTCTTATTTAAAAACTATCTCAAGATTCGTGTCGAATGAAAAAAATTTGTTGATGACGTATCAAAGTTTATATGCTCAAAATGACATGATGGAGTAGGGTTTATTTGAGTAATTAGATTTAGCCATATTTTATATCATTATAGTTAGACGTTTGTATATAATGGACTTCAGCTCCAAACTTTAGTCTTCCTATGGCTCAAGGTCTCATCCATGTCAAGAGGGGATAGAGCTCTATTTATAATCTAAGAGAGGCTCATCTGCGAAAAAGAAGAAAATTCAAACCATTCTATCAGACAACCGGGAGAGATTCCCTCGATTAGATGGCATTCAGTGAACATTTGAGTGCCTAAATGATGTCAGAATTGAACGATCTTCGGCTCATTGGATACATCTCGCCAAGACTCTCGATTTGATTATAGGATTGTTTTAACTTTCCAATTATGCACTTGAAGCTTCCAAAAGCAGTTTAACAGCTTGATCTATGCTTAATTTGACTCAGATTGGACAAGTTTTGGTATCGTTGGGTTCGTCTCGTTGAGCCAGCCAGTTTTACTATATGTTCATTGAGCCAGCCAATTTTACAAATTTAGGGTCTGTTTAGGGCAGTTGTAGCTTATTGAATAATCTGTTGATAAGCTAATTAAAAATAATTTGTTGATAAGTTAGGTGTGATGGCTATTATAAAATTTATTTTTTGAAAAAGTCGGACTACTAGCAGAAAGCACACCGCACTCTAGATAGGTGCAGTGTGAAAAATCCGTTTTCGCGTTTTGAAAACGCATAAGTTCGCCAAAATGCGATTTACCACAGTGCATCAGTGCGTTTTCAAAACGTCACCGCACCAAATATGCTGCCTCAAACGGACCCTAAATCGAACTTCTTGATAACTTTTGATCGAAGTTTGAATGTTTCTTATTTAAAAACTATCTCAAGATTCGTGTCGAATGAAAAAAATTTGTTGATGGCGTATCAAAGTTTATATGCTCAAAATGACATAATGGAGTAGGGTTTATTTGAGTAATTAGATTTAGCCATATTTTATATCATTATAGTTAGAAGTTTGTATATGATGCACAGACCCCCCCCCCCCCCCAATCAAGGAGCAATGCAATGTTGGATATGGACACATCTGAAATAGCTCCAACAAATGTTAGACATGGCATAAAAGTGTTTGATTTAAATAATTTTAAAAAAAATATGCGTGTCCTAAATTAATATATTACAAATTTAAGAACATATCTTAAAAATATAAATTTTTAAATTAAATAATTTTTAATAAATAATTTTTTTAATTTAAAAGTTAAACTTATCTAGATATAATACAAAACATATAATATCTATTATTTTTATATCATAAAGTAACAATATCTATGGATTCCCTTCTTTTTAAAATTTAATGTTACTAAATTTCATATTATCTCTTTTTTATTGTTCTTAATGTTATTTTATTTATTTTTTATCTATTTTTAATTATTTATATTAGAAATATTTAATAAATATCAGTCAATTCTTATATATTTACATAACACCTAAACTACAATTTTTAACACCTAAACTACAATATTTACAAATGTCACCTTACCTATGCATAAGAAGAACTTAACTTTTTAAAGTTAAAATTATGATATTTATATGTGATATCAAAGATTTTGATGGTATATATGTAAAAAAACAAAGTTTGGGTGTTAGATATGTAAATACATAGGAATTGAGTGGCATTTATGTAAATAAGCATTTATATTATAATGTCATGTCCAACATTTATCTATGTCATATATTTTTAATAATAGAAAAGTCACGTGCTCGTGTTCGTAGTCGTGCATTATTAATGTTTATTGATTATTAAAATTAAGTGGGGAAAATGGAATTTTAAGATGCCACCAATTGTGCAAGCTATTTACAACTGTAAGTCCCACTATTACTATCCGTAATGAGTGTACCTCACTATATCATGTGTTAGGGTGAGCTTTTGTTGCATCGACAACTATGATTTATGGTATTGTAGCCATATAAAATATTTAATTTCTTACCAAAAGGGAAACTCCATTTTTTATATTAAAAAAAAATATCATCCAAGGGAACGAGCCACGATGTAGAACTGCTGAAAACATTTATGACATTTTGGTTTTTGGGTTTCACTTCGCTGGCAACGTGAATTATGGAAAAACATCACCAAAACAACTTCGATGAAAGCTAAGCTTTAGGTGCCGATTTTAAGAGCAGAATGATGAATAAAAAAGATGAATCAAATGATAATTTAATGATAATCCTTGTTGATGATCGATCACCTTATACGAATTTGTTTCTCTTCGTCTCTCACCAGTGGCTTAGTTTTGTTTGTATTCTTCCTTGAATTCAAATTTAAATGAGAATAGATAAATTGGGAAAAATTCCAATAAAGATATGAGTTCTCGAGAATTGTCAGAACTTAGATTGGTAAATGTAGAAGGCTAGCTTCTATTAAAGGATCAAGCCAAAAATCTTCATCCCCTTCAGTTCTAATAATACAAGGTTCAAAGCCATATGGAAGTTCTCTCTATTGAGTAAGACATCATTTCTTGATAAAGACTTATCATGCTTACTTCTTTGAGCACGAACTAGCATACCCTATTAAATAAATGAGAACAAACAAAAGCATAATGCTAGTATAAAACATAAGACCTGACGCATGCAAATTAAGAATAAAGATTTTCAAATAAAAGAAATAATTGGTCCAAAAAAAAACCAAGTCATAAGAAATTATTAGCTTAAAGAAAACTTCACAAATCCTTACAAATTAACTTATTTACCAAAAGAAAATATTACCTGAAAAAAAAACCATTTTTTTCAATTATTAGCTTAAGAAAACATTTTTTTTAGTTATAACAGATTATTAGCTAGAAAAAACTTAACAGATTCTTTTTTTGCATGAATAAAGCAGATAAATAGTTTTTTATTTACTTCTGGACGGGCTATGAAGAGAGTTGTAATACCTTCCTCAAAATTGAAAAGAGGGGCTGGCCCCTTTCCATCTCCTCTCGTGTTTTGATGTAGGTCAGCCCTAAGCTTTGGTATCAAAGCATAATGTTGGAGAAGAAAAGAAATATTGGAATATTCACTTGAACAAGGAAACTTTCACTGTTTGGTATCGAGTAATTTTCATTTTCAATGTTCTATTCTTTTTAAAGTGATATGTTATCATGTTAGATAATAGGTTTTTTATTTTTAATGGTAATTCTATAAAAATCATCTCATTCCTTTAATTGTTGAATATGCACAAATAGCCTCACCATTTACCATAACTGACCATTAATTTTTATTTAAGTGACATCTAATCATAAATATAAAATCCTAATTTATTTCTTGGGGATAAAATACATGTAGTCCTTAATTTCAGAATAATTGTATTAACAAGTTAAGTTTATTTATTATCATTATGTGTAAGCCTAATTTTTAAATGCTTTTAAATTTCATGTTCCTTTGTATCATTTAAGCAATCTTATATCAGCAGATACTCGCTATAACACTCATACTTTAATTTTACTCGCACAATTGCATTATCTGTGCACATTAAATTCACTAAAACAGCATACCACTTAAATCAGTTAGCATGGAGCAATCTGAGTGATTAGCCAAGATAATAACGATCTAAAAGCAAGGCAAATAATCATAAAAATAGGCTAAAGCAAGTTCAAATTCCTTAAAAAAATTAATTACAAAGTGCAAACCATGCTAAAAATCATGATGGTCGAATTTAACAAATTTAATTTTGCACTACAAAATAAATGTTTGGCTCCTATCAGACATCCCACTTAGGAATATTTATGTCGAGAAAAACCACTATGTTGAGCCCAACCAAGAGAATAAAAATTGTTTTAACGAAGAAAATCAACCAGGGAATGTGGATAACATCAGTGAAACTAAGAAAGCCCAAGTAGAAGCTCCAATATTGGATGGAATCCATAATCCAAAGGAATTGGTTAGCCAGTTAGCCAATTGAATCATTTTTTTAAAATTATGAGATGGATGAGCATCACAGAATGGTTTTTGCCAATATGAAACTTGTTAGCCATGCAAAAATCCATTTGTCAAAATTTTTTATAAAAAAGAAAGACCAAGAAGGATGGAGATGCTAAGACTAAAATAATCGAAGGAAACATAATAAAAAGCTTCATGAACATGAGAAGAACGTTTCATAAGGGAATATTTCAATCACAAAATACCTAAATATATGTAAGAAGTGAGTGGCTATAACATAATACAAGGATAATGATTGACAACATGCTAAATAAGCTTGTCTAATGTCTTTAAACAAAATAAAAAATTAAATTGAATTGTAGAATCCTCAAATACTTGAAGTTGCTTTCTATTATGCACTCCTCATCAAAAACATAAAGAAATTCATGACCATCAATAGAACTAAAGCAAAATTTATTTCCCATTATGCTCAAAAATCTACTACCAGATATAGTTCTCCATATGGTAGTAATCACAACATAAAGTATTACTGGATCAATCTTTAAACGTAATAAGAAAATTTGCTTGTTTCAAATAATACAAAAATGGCATATGCCAAATCAGTGCAAACCCAATAAACTATTGTTAGAGGAGGCAGACACTAGAAGGATAAGGATATAGGAAAGCTTATTGACGACAGTCCATTATCAGATGATGATTAAGAGAAATGAATAAGCACTCTATTAGTATGATGAGATATCAATTTCTAAGGAAGATTGAGTCAGAAGATTGAAGATGAAAAAATGGTTTTGACATACATGTCATATGCATTAATGGAAGATGTATGTTAGTGATTAATAGAGATAATTATGAATATAATAAACATTAAGCAATAACAAGAGCAAGTTAAAGACTGACCTCATCTAGAGCTCTTTTATGTGAGCTAGGTGAACCACATATTACTTCCATGCATTGCTAAATACATGATGCCTATAAAAATGAGAAGTAATGATGATCATGTATGGTATGATGTACTTCCTATGGATATACCCGTAAACTACCAGATAAAACTTGGTTGTTTGATATCAATATCATTCATTATGAGATTTCCAATAAGATATTAACCATGGCGCCATCATACCCATTTTAGAGCCAACAACCATTTCTAAAATGAAAGCTTGAGAGTTTCTATAGAGCTCCTAATGAAGCCCAAGGTTTAGAGTTTAGATTGCAGGCTTATTTAGATTTATGAGGCTTCCAAAGACGTTACTAATAGTGAACAAGCATTGTGATAAACTTTGGAGAAGTAATTGCAGGAAAAATCACATTATAGTGATTGGTCAAACAAGGCGATGTCCAAACCAGAGAATACTAGGTTCGATTTTAAGAGTTAGTATCTCCAATGATACCAAATATATGGAATACTTAGAGTGGGTCTAAATATGATTCAACTAGGTCATACAGGAACTCCGTTAGGTCAAAAGGTTTTAAATTGTGGCTATAATGGATAAGGTTAGGTTTAGAGAAATTTGTTGGATCACTGGAAGTTGATGGAGAAATAATCCTAGAATAAATCTGAATTTCTTCACAATTTTCAAATTGAATTATGGGATCCAAAAGATTTAAGGAACAATACTATAGCTCTTATTTCCTCAAACTTTAGCTGATAGCTTTAACTATTATTTGTGGGATTTTGTGAAAGAAGTAGAGATAAAATGATAAGTTTTGTTAAAAGAAGGTTAGTATAAAAGTTCTACAATAAAAATTAGAAATATTAAAACAAATGTAAAATCAAAGCACTCGACAATTTCATTAGGGTTCAAGAAAATCACCCAATCCTTTCGAAGGTGTGGCCGGCCACTAAGTCTGACTCTCACTAGTAATAAACACCAAAATACTTCAAGCACAGTTTAATGCTTCCTTCATCATTAAAGCAAATTTAAATATTCTTCACAACCATCACACTATCTATAGGGAAAAAAAGAAAGGAAGGGGGCACAATCACTAGATTAGAAATTTGAAGTAGTTAGTCAATCAACAAGCAATTACCCCCTCTTCATGACTTGCCCAGTCACGCATGAATAAAAAAAGATTATTTATATTTTTTTATGTTAAAAATTATTTTTCATATTATTTAATTAATGTTTCTCCCAAAATATTTGAAAGTACATACATCAAATTTCATATTTTGAAGACACATTTTTTAAAAACTTGACATATGATCACCTATGATAATTGCAAATACAAAGAAATAAAAATTACAAATAAACCCTAATTAAATATCTTTATCATGCTCGTGACTATTGGCCCTTGACTAGCTACAATATTCTTATAACTTTGAACTGAAATAACTTATCCTTCTCTTTTTTCGTTGACTCAATTGTGCCACATTAGTTCTTTAATAAACCCAAGCTTCACCTTCTTCATGTGAGGAAGACCACACTTGATTCGGTGGAGGCTCACATAACTCTAGTAATCTTTCAACTTGTAGTTGAGTATTTATATATCTACATTAAAGGATTTACAATATGAGTTTGATCCATTAAGGGATGTACAGCATGAATAAATTGCATCCCGAATTCACAATCACGAAATCTCCAATATATTTGTCTAAAGGATTTCTGTAAGCATGTGATTTCATAATACAAGTTAAATTTATAAAGTTAAATATTATTTTTGCATATTTTGTTTTGTTATGTCTTTAGTAAGGAATAATAAAAATAAATATATCACATTAAATATTAAAAAATCTCTATGACGTGTCATGTCATAATTTTCCAATTATGTCGTGTTGCTATATTATTTTGTGTAATGTCAGTATATGTGCTTCATAGAAGACAAATAGCCCAATGAGAATGTATGTCTTACAAGGAATACTTTAGAAAAAAAAACAAATAATCATACGGACAATTTATTTAAAGTTCAACTCATCATGAAGAGCTCTTTCAAGGCTAAAGAAACAATGGGACTTGAGTCGACCACAGGAAGTCAAGGCTAGAAGACAATTGCAAATATCTAAGAACAAATAATAAAAAGCATGAGGAAGGCATCTAATTAGAATTTTTTACTTAAGGACATGAGTTTTACATGTAAAATTACATGAGACACGTATGTATTTCAAACTATTATCATATATGGAACTTTTGCATATTTGAATCCAAACGTTCAAACTATTGAAAATTTGAAGTTTGAACTTTCAATATATAAGGAAAAATTATGTAAAATTATTTTTAAAATATTTAATGGAATGAAATGAAGGAAAAACATTTTTTTTTTAATTTTATTTTCGCCAGCCAAGACTAGAGGGGCAGTTATACCTCCCACAAAATTCTGAAGTGGGGTTGGCCCCCTCTCCCTCTTCCATTCCTTCTGTGTTTCGAATTGAATCTTGTAAACATTTATAAAACATGCAGGAATAAATGAAGAAAGGATAATGATATTTGTGTGGCAAAAAAGATTCCATCCTAAGGAGGATTGGTTATCTCCTTCAAACATCTCATAACAATAATAGGATTGCACGGTTTCTTGGATTTTTCGTGTTTCTTGCTGTAGAACCCAGTGGAAGTACCCCTCAATGTCACCAAATAATTTTCTCTCAAACACATATATAATACCAAAGGAAAAACCCGCATTAGGGTTGTCGGCAAGGCTTGAGAAAATGTAACCCAGTCTCATTCCTCTGATCATTCGACACCAAATTCCCTTAAAAAATAGTGAAGAACTCCAAAAACATTCTAGAAACATTTTGTTATATCGGTACCTAGCTGAGGAAAATTTAGTCTTTTATTAGTCTCGAGGCAATTTAGTCTTTTAATATTAATTATTGTTTGGTATAAATAGGGCATAATAGCTTACGGTTAAGTTATGCAAGAGATTGATGTCTTGAATGTTAGGTTTAGATTTTGGGAGAGATTTGTTACCTCTCAAATTGTATGATTTGGGAAAGATCGTCAACCTCTCGAACTATAGGTGCTTATCTTTATGTATATGTGTTGTAATACTTTGGTTTTGGTATTCATGAAATAAAAGATGTGTTTGCCCTGATTTCTGTGAGAAATATATTCCTTATCATATCAAATTGGTATTAGAGCTCTCCATTCCAAGAAAATCAACCTACTGGAAGCACAACAAGATCACGACATACCTGTAGTAGACAACATCACAACAGGAAGCCACAAGAAGCAAGAGAAGTTGTTTGCGTGACATGCGCACTACCTCTTCGTGACCAAGCCCTACGGTACACACACGTTTATAGTTGGAAGACCGACGAGATAGCGGCATGGAGGCGACATTTTTTGCTCACAGTAATCGCGAGACAATCATGAGAAAATGTAGAGATGTAATTCAAACTAGCAGGAATCCCTCGACCGGATTTCAGCATATGGAGTGAAGGCAAGAAGGAAAGTGGATGCTTTGGAAGAGATTGGAAGGAGTGGGGCTACTTAAATCCGATATAGTAGATAAGAAATTCTCCTCCATTGACAGCCGATTTGAGCGCCTAGAGGAAATGATGAGTAGACTTATTGAACTGCAATCCATGAACCCACCAGTGTTTTTTTTTTTGTAAACCCTAAACAAGGGTTGACCAAAGAATCCATGGCTAAATCAAAAGGGTAAAAAACCAAATGAGAAGAATACGACGAAGAAAGCATCCACTATCAAGAAAGCCCTCCTGAGGCACTGATAAAGGGTGGATTAGAGATTTCCAATGGAGCGGTTGGGCCAAAATATGGAGAAGAGGTTATACAAGGGGTATTGAGGAACACAAAAAATGAAGGAGAGAAGCTGAGATGGGGTATGATTGTCATCAAAGGAGAGAATTTTACCCTAGACACATGATGGGAAACACTAGATTGAAAGAAATTGGGGTGGAGATGCTAAGGTTAGGAAGTTGAAGATGTCACTCTTCAAGGAAGACGCACAAGGGTAGGTATATCGGGTGTAGCAATATTTCGTGGTGAATGGGCTAAATGGGGAGGAGAATCTCATTATGATAGGATTATGCTTGAAAAAGAAAGTCCTAACATGATTTCAATGGAGGAATGCTAGGTACATGTTCCGCTCGTGGGAGAGTTTAATGTTTCCAAGCTATTCGGAAAGAAGACATAATTATTTACCTTGACTCGGGAAGGGACTGTAATGAAATATAAAGAGAGGTTTGAGCTATTATCGGGACAGATGAGGGGGATTTATGAAGCAGTATTGGTGAAAATTTTCATGAAGGATCCAAAGCCTGAAATATGTCCAGATCATTTTTGAGACCGTGAGGATTTGGGTACACTATGAAATTAAAGCAGTTGGTTGAAGATAAAAATGCAATTGAACAGAATAACAAGAGCAGCACAAGAGTGTCATATCGAAATGCTGCAACAAAGATGATACAAAATTAAAATAGTGGAAGTCCAAAGAGAGACTCTCTAGGACATGAATAATAGGCATGACTGAGGGTGGCATTCAAATGTCTTACAGAGATAAGAGTTTCGAGAGAGACAAGCAAAGGAGATATGTTTTCAGTGTGATGAAAAGTTTGCCCAAATACATCGTTGCAAATATTGAACATTACAGATTATTACAATGTGTGACGAGGAGACATGGAAGGTTGATCCATCAGTAGTTTTCTTTTATCCACGTTGAGGATAAGTGTTTCTTTGGGAGGGGAGTACTGTTATACTGATGCCTAGCCCGAGGGCAATTTTATCATTTATTAACCTAAGAATAATTTAGTTTTTTATAATTAATTATTGTTTGGTATAAATAGATCATAATAGTTTAGGGTTAGGGTTATGCATGAGATTATTTTCTTGAGTTTTAGAGTTGAGAGAGATTTCAAACCACTCAATTTGTAAAATTTGAGAGAAATCACCTACCTCTCGAACTGTAGGTGCTTATTTTTATGTATTCGTGTTGATCTGCTTTGATTTGTGTTCACGGAATAAAACATGATTGCCTTGATTTTTGTGTGAATCCATTCTAAACCGTATCAAATTTATCCATCATATGTAGTAATTTTAGCATTTTTCCTAACTCTGACGCTATCCACAAAAGCCAAATTCCTAAACCTAAGCTATCAATGTAAAAGGAAATATTACATAACCAGTCTTTTTCTAACCCATTAAAAAATTATTCAAAAACCCAGAAAAATCGCAAAACAATTCAGATCATATTTAGACAGACCACTCTAAATATTACAAATGTGTTTTTGGCCAACATTTTTTCAGATCATCAATAAAAAAATCCTAAACTTACGTTTCTCTTATTTCCATATGCTTGGTCGACCACTATAATATAAATACCTAACAATCACTTCTCCAAAAATTACCTCAATGTTTGTATATTATTAGTAACATCTTTTGAAGCCTCGTAAACCTAAATAAGCCTACAATACAAGGTTTGCCCATGGGCTTTCATTTGTTTCTTACATGAGAGTGGGTTCCTTCTGCTAGTTTAATGAGATTATTTTCTACATGTAATTGTACAAGATGTATCCAACTCAAACGCTAGTAAAAACCTCATATCAGAAAAACAATGGTCAAAACATGAAGAACTGCATATGTTTATAGAAGAAACAATTGATTAGATAGTGAGAGAGAGAGAGAGAGAGAGCTTTTCATGTGCGCAACTTTTTAGAGGAGGAAAGCTGGTAGCAAGTAAAACGATGAGATATGGATGGCTGAAGCAATTTACTTCTATTCTCATGCACAAAGGTGGGGTTGCTCACTAAGTTGTTGTGTTGCTAGAATGATGACTAATAATTTGAGGATAAGAAAGAATGGTCTTGGTTGGTCATTGGAGGAATGGCATACCAAAAACAGCTAAAGAAAGCCACCAACAGCAGCAAAGTGACAGTATCAAAAACGAGAAAGCTGCTTCACGTATGAAAATTCCATTGTGGTTATAGATGAGTTTAGGTCTTAGCCTCCATTATTAGGCAAGTTAAGTTTGAACTGTAATGATTAACATTAATATATCCTTTCATCATTCTTTAATTTTGTAAATGCATTTTTGCTTTTCTTCATTTCATGAAAACATAGTTCGGGCATAATACAAAAGTTACTTTGCATTAGTTGTTTTGATATGCATAGTTATCAAGCATAGACAAATACAGATTTTAATGGGTCGATTTGAGAGATGAAGATACGTCGTTACTTGCTAAATTGTGATATATTTAGAATAATTGTGTGAGTGACAAGATTTAAGAATCATTGGCCGACAAAAGAAATGTGAACTTAGCACAATAAAAAATAAATAAATAAATAAAACATAAGCTACTTAACAGCTCTAGACTCCTACCAACAATCCCTAAAAGCCTCCAATAATTTGAACATTTTAGCTTTGAACTGATTGAAAGAAAACTTGAACAAATGCAAAGTCAATTCAGAATCCTATCTCCAGCCATGCTTAGCCATCTATTTTGTTAAATGAAATGCTTATCTGAGTGTCAAATGGGATCATTGTAGGCTTTATCTTCCCCTGAATTTTGAAATCTTTACAACGTTTATTTCTTTCCTTTGTGCAGACAACAAGAAATATTTGAAGTGGACGTACCATATTTTGTAGGAAATAAAAAAGTAAGAATTTAATTCAATTTGACTCCAGTTGTTAAGACTCTGCTTGTTAATGGATTTCACTGGTTGTCCCTACCTGTTGGGGCTAAAGTTTTAAACAAACAAAATAACTTCTTACTTCTAATAGTAAAGAGCATTAAACAACGATTAATGGGTTTGCATTCAGTTGCAGATTTGAACCGTGCTCACCGCTCCCACTGTTTCTCACGTTCTCTGTCACTTAGAAAGTAGGGATACCCCTCAACTTGGAAGCCACAAACCACAAAGAAATCTGGATATGAAAGAAAAAGAAAGAACAAAGAGAACAAATGAGTGAGGTGGGAAAGGAGGAGGAATTGAGTTGAGGAGAAATTACCAGGTGCCCGAGCTGGCAGCTCGGAATCTCAACGGTACTGATACATTGAACCACCAATCCGCTGATGTCCAAAGCATTTGAAGCGTAACAAAGCCCTCGGCTGAGACGGAAAGGAGCCTAATGAGGCACTTGCATGAGATAAGATGAGAAGTATGGCACCATGGCGAATTGGAGGCGGCGCTCGTAACCAAAATGGAGTGCTTGCAGTAGTCGAAAGCATTTGGCCTATTTTTCTCGCCGAGGAGAGGCAACCGACAACTGTCGTCGGAGAAGGGAAGAATAGCTAGGACCAAACTCGTTTGGCTAGGGTTTGAATATTTTTTCAAGTAGAGAGACGCCCTCCAACCCGTGAACCACACTAGACTTCCTGAACTCCAATGATATTTTAGGGGTGAGCCGTTTCATGGAGATTTTAACAACTGAGATTTTTTACATTTAAATTGTATATTAGGAACTAATGTCGAGAAGATACTAAATCATGTAAGAATGATTTGTGTTCGGATATTTGTCATGTAGTTAGTCAACCATTAAGCCGCCCTAAGGAAAGACTGATCGATCCAATGGATATCATGCGACCATGCAGCACTCAACTAGCATTTGTCGTTATAAATGCTCATCATTCAACTAAAGATCATTCAATTGACCAAAGATTCCTCAGTCGGCTGAATGATTATGGGCCGACCGAATGAACACTAAATGTTCTTGCCTGATAGTTACAAATATGATGCAGCTTCAGGAATAGTTATAAATATAGAACAAACCCAATATCAGTTACAAGGCTAACACATATACTATTCAGTTACAAATATTTAAAAGTGTAATGGTTTATAAACTATAGTAATGTTCTCATTCAATGGGGGGATGATCATGTAATTTGTGATACCTTACGAAAGAGTTATGTATCGAATGACTATTTTCACTGGGGAGGAGATCCTAGAAACTTTCCCAAAACTAAGTATTACTTGTGTCTTATTATTCTTTCTTTAATTTGGCTAAAGCTCTATTCAATGGGCGTGATCCACAAGACAATTTAGGATCCAACATTCTAAAAAGGTGTGGTGAGTGTAGAGTCATGTCTTCAACAAGACAAGGAGTGCGTCAATGTGAAGGAACACATCAACGAGAAAAATTCAATGTCGTGACCATTTGAGAATTCATGCAACAACAAATCCATGGGCTCCAAAATCAGATGGCTGGTGAAATTGCAGAGTTGGCCCGAGTGGTGCATGAAGGGAGGGCGCAGCCTATTATGCAACCCGATGCATTAACACTCGAGCCCCAAGCTCAACGGGCAGCCCAAGCCACCGAGCGAGTGAAAGAGTCACAATATCAGGACAGTTCCAAAGTTGCGCCAAAGGGAGGACCATAAAAAGGAGCGACAGAAGTCTACCGCCGGATGGAAAATGCATTTGCCCGACATATTATGGAAGTTGATCCACAGGAGAAGTTTAAGGTTCCTTCTTTGAAACCATATAAGGGCGAAGAAGCAACTCTGCTGACCATATTGCATCCCTCAAGTTGGCAATCCGCCTTCTCAGGATCTCTGATGTATTAAATATTGGATGTTCTACACCTCGTTGAGAGATTCCACTCTTAGGTGATTCAACGGACTACCTGTAGGAATTATCAATTCATTCGGAGACTCATGAAGTTATTTTTAGCACAGTTTACTAGCACCCAAAAACACTAAAGTACTCATATTTCTTGTGGTATGTGAAATGGGGACATAATGAGAGCTTACCGGTATACATTACAAGGTTCTAGAAGAAGTTGCTTGAAGTACGGAACCTAGAGTCGGTCGTTGCTAAGGCAACCCTGGTGCAAGGACTGAAGATTTTGCAGCTCCAATTTTTTTTGGTCTATGGAAGCATGAAACATTGGTTGAACTCCTGGAGTTAGCCAACGATTACATTGTAGTCAAGGTTTATATAAACTAGCTGATTTCCAAAGGAGTGAAATCGGATCGGTGGTCAGTCAAGAATGACTCGAGGGAAAATGTATGGAGAGAGAAGGATGGCCCATGCTTGAAATGCAAGAGAGGTTGATCGTCACGATGGGACAAAGAAGGCGAACGAGACAAACGCAAACGCAGCCGATTGAATGACCAATCCACTTGAGACCAAAGGATGTCCCGACATCACCGAAGTGATCTTTGTAGGTGGAACTTATTGGCATAATAAAAGATAAGGAATATTTATGAAAGGTGACTCCATTGAAAACTGGGAATTCCCACTGAAAATTCAAACAAATACTGTAAATATCATTGGGACCATGGGCATGACACTGAAGAATGTAGGCACCTCCATAAGTTAGTGGAGGAGCTAATCCAAGCTGGGATACTCAAGGAATTTGTATCCCCAGAGGCCCACACTTAGCAAAAGGGCAAGACTCCAGCGAATAACAAATATGGTGAGCCTACTTGAGCCAACACTATTCACATAGCAGGAACTGTACCAGTTATACTAGGAGGAGATTCATATGCTACGATCGACTAAAAGGAGTCAATTGGGGAACTACTGTGTTGTGGTTATTGTTCTGAAAAGGAAGCGCATCCCCTAATCTTGTACACCGATGTGAATCTTCCCCTAACCAAGAATCCTCACAATGATGTCATTGTTGTTACAACACTCATCAGTAACTTCCAAGTAGGGAGTATCATGGTTGATACTGAGAGCTCAAGGAAAATTTTGTTTTGGACCATGTTCGAAAAGATGAATTTAACAACCGACCGGTTAACTGCACCGCCCCGCCCATTTTACTGATTCTCTAGCGAACGAAAGGAGGCACTTTGTGTAATAGCACTCTCAGTGACCTGAGGAGAAGGTGAAAATTGATTTACCAACATGGTAGATTCCTTGGTGGTTAACGTGCTACCAACTTACAACGCAATATTCGGTCACACTTTCCTAAATAATATTTGAGATGTCGTGTCAAAAAATCTTGTAGTTATGATGTTCCCCTATGATGGTGTGATAGTTATTGTACATGAAGATCTGGAGCAGTTCTGAACGTGTTACATATGAGTCATAGGAAGCATGGAGCACGAGACATTTGACATAAAAGATCAACGAACAGGAGGCCTTGAAGTTGATAAGGTTACAATTAAAATCTTCGCAAGCCTCGAAGATCCTGGTAAATTTTTTTCTGATTAGTGAAACTTTTGATGCATGCCACAAAGATATTTTGATCCATATTCTCCAAGAGCACCATGATGTTTTCACATGGTTAGTGCCCAAAATGATTGGTATCCCTATCGACGTGGCCTGCCACAAGCTTAACGCTAGTTTAACTGCCAGACTAATAAAATAGAAGCTTCGGTCAATAGCAACGAACTTTAGGCAAACTAATTCATGAGGAAGTCATAAAATTTGTTGAGGCTAACTATATTCGAAAAGTTAAATACCCCTCTTGAGTATCCACATGGTTATGGTGCAAAATTCTAACAAAAAATAGAGAATGTATGTGGACTTCACAAATTTGAACGTTGCTTGCCCAAAGGATAGCTATCCACTACCCCTAATTGATGCTCTGGTGGACTCTGCTGTAGCATACTTAGTCATGAGTTTCCTAAATGCTTTTTTAAGATATTCCCATATTGAAATGCACTTAGCTGATGCAGAGAAATAGCTTTTATTACCACTGATGGATTGTATTGTTTTACTATAATACCCTTTGGGCTGAAAAATACCACTGCAACTTATCAACACCTAATGGATGTAATATTTTTCTATGGAAAATTGAAGAAACATTGAGATCTATGTGAATGATGAGTTAGTAGAAAGTAAGGTGGTTGAACAATATTTGTGCAATTTAAAAGAAACATTCCAAATGCTTAGGAAGTTTAACATGAAATTAAACCCGTCGAAGAGCATGTTTGGAGCTTTGAAGGGAAAGTTCTTGGCTAACCACTGTCGGTCGTTAAATTTTGAAAAGAAAATTTTTTAAAATGTAGTTTAAATTTAAAGTAGTTTAATTTAAAATAGTGGGATACAACTTTTGAAAAATAGTAATATAATTTCGAAAAAAATGAAATGAAATACCATACATTCAATAGTTCGTATTAGTCGAATGTAACAGTATAAATAATGCATTTATC